>CM076580.1:1499150178-1499889539 GCA_034641835.2 Pinus albicaulis | reverse complement strand
AGTGATCAAAATTTCTCTTTTGCATTTTGCATATTAAGTGTCTCATACCGAATAAATTTCACCATTCCGCTAGGTCATGGATTCATTGATGGTAGTAATTTTTATCAGTTTTCCCTCATGAGGTACTCGCTGGTTTTCCTCCCTATGGTCTTCAGTCATTAGTCACTTTCATTCTCAAAATTATATCAGTAGGTCATAGGATGGGTCTCATTAGTTTCTAGGGTCTCACCATGGTCAAATTAATGAGTCAAATGTCAATAAAGATCAACAAGGTCATGAGGAAGTCAATAAACTCAAAATCATAGCACCAGGAGGATCAAAGATATCATTCATTCAGTTTGATGTAATTTTCGCCTCAAAACCATGTTTTGAGGTGAAAACATAATACTTTGTTTTTTAGTCACAATTCAGAAGCTGTTATCTCCACAAAATTATGTCCCTGTCTTCAGAGAAGTTTTCCACAACATATTCAGCGCCATAGCATCTTCAAAACAAATCCATCAGAAAGAGCCCGGAAAGAGCTTTCCAACGGTATACCGCACTCTCAAGACTGACTTCTGGATTGAATTTTATGATTAAGTGAAGTAAAAGCCCTCTATTCCCTAAGCCCCCCCCTATTTCCGATGTTTTCCTTTTAACTTTATGTTCAAATCCCTTTAAAAACCCCTTTCTTCCCCCTTTCGATTATAATATCACATTATAAACCATTTAATAAAAATATGCGATTTATTTCTAAACCACTTCCCCACCATTACCCTTGAAACTTTATTATAAAATCAAAGTTTCCATTATATATAACCCCCGTCGTGTAAACCACTTCCCCTTTCCATCCCCAAAAAACTGTGTTATAAATTTTTATATCATAAAACGCATAACCCAAAGTCCCCTTCCCTTTATTTAATCGCACCATCGCAAAATCGCAAAGTTCATTTGTATGCCCCGACGAGCCCATCGCAAATATTTGCGATGCGATCAATCGCACAAAACTCCGACGCATCGCAAATCCTCCGATCGCATCGCACAAAACTCCGATCGCATCGCAAATCCTCAGATCAATCCATCGCATCCCGTCTTCCGATCCGATCACATTGCAAAAGTTATATATGTGACCTGATCCGCTCCTCCGATCGCATCGCACATCCCTACCTCGAGATTGCGATTACTCCCCGCTTCCATTATTGCGATTGCGATTGGCCCTTGGGTCTCACCATAATACTTCCGCCCGTTCATACAATAAAGGGCCTTTTCCTTTGCTAATACGAAATTTCGGTTTTAAATTATAATACAAAGGCTTTTCCCATCCCATCGCATCGGAAGTTTTATATCATATATATTGCTCCCCTCCCCGACTCCGATTTCCGATTGTGATTATATAATATCACTCCGCCTACTCCCCGATCCCGATTCCGATTGCGATGAACATATTATAATATGTTTATTTATATTAATATGTTTCAATATATTAAACATGTTTTTCCGCTCCCGCTCCATTCCGATTGCGATTACACTGTTTGTTTTATATATGATATCCCTCCCCCCGCCCGATTTGCGATTTATGTGGACCCCGCCTCCATCTCCCTTCCTTTTCTCATTTAAGGTATGTTTTTCCCTTCACGAAAGCATAAATGCAATTCAATTTATTTCAAAGGAAGATTGTTATAAATGTGAGTTTACTTCAAACAGCTAAAGGAAAGAGAAACGTCAAGGGCCGAGAAACAAAATTTTAACAGCCATATCCTCAGCAATGATTTGAAAGGATCCACGCTACAGTTTTCACCTCCTCGTTGGATATCCGAAAATTTCAAATGAAATAATGTAACGTAGCTCTTCTTTTACGAAGAGACTGTTGGCTTTTGGCCTTCTATCTTCAGTTGTGATTTCTCCTCTTCCCATCGATTTGTATTCCTACAAAATCTGTCTATTTATTGTAAATTCTAATTATTTGCAAAGGGCTGGGAGTCTGAGGTCTGAAGACTCAAAAGTAGGGGAATAGTGTGGTAGTGAGCTCAGCGATCCATTGTACAGTTTTGGCAGGAATTAATAAAGTGATGCAGCTCTGATTTGTGGGATTCGTGTGGTATGAGTTTTAGCATATGTCTTTTCTTTGTGTTTCATATGTACATTGTTATGTTTCACCATTCATTCATAAACATTTCCAGTTGAATGTTTTCAAGTCAGAAAGGTAGAATCCATTCTTATATGCTCTGCCTTGGGGAATCATTCATACTCTGTGTGTTTTTTTCTGTTTGAAAAGGATTCATTTATTATGCCCTTTTCATCTTTCTCAACAGTCTTTCCACTCCATCTTATTTCAACTTGATTGCTAAATCTCCTGCCTATCTTGCCCCATGAAATACTCTGTATCCTGATTTAATTCCTCAGCTCATGCTGTCCTTTTGACCCATACATCCCTGAAAATTTAGTCATTTATTTAAAATCCCTTTTCCCATTTATATATCTAGCCTAAAATCGGTTCATTACCATTTTATTGAATATCTATTCTACGGAGAGAGCCCTCTCCTGTCCTTGTAGGGCTAGCTACAAGGCTGAGCATGGTTTAGTTGTTATCCTGATTTTCCTTTTTCAGCCTGAGGTTCAGATTGGGTGCTAACAGGATGTTTCTCTGGATGGAGCCTCCAACATGTGTCTCTTTGATGGCCATTTCTGTCGCAATCACTGCAATAGGGATCCTTCCTCAAAACCTAATTTACCATCTTCTTTCCTTGTTGTGGAGAAGGCATTTCACGCCTCATATTCTTTCGTGCTTCCATTCTCTTTCGGCACTCAGCAAACACATGGTTATGTAATCCACAAAAACTACATTTTTTTCAATACCATTATTTATGTTCATTATTAGCAACATGCTTATAATCAAAATGAACATTAGAATACTGAACATTTTTATACCTTTCTTGTTGTTCTCTGGTGCAATAATGGTGATAAGAGCTTGCCTCATCTCTTTCTCTACATTGTACAATGTCATAGGATGATGGTGAAGTATTCCCATCAATCTCCTTCCCCAATGGTTTCAACCATGCATTTGAAGCTTCTGACACCTTTGACCACTATCCTTCTATGTACCCCAAACCTGCTAATCAAGATCTCTGCAAGACCTCCAATGGCTGACTCATGCCTTCACCATTAACGCCAAGTCCTCCTCCCTTTTATCCCATCTTGGTGAGGAGTCTCATGCATGTTCCTATAATGGGTATCTCCACATTTCCAACAGAAATAATCGCATGTGAAGATGAAACTGAAGAGAAATCAACATTGTTTACCTCAATTTTTAATTCAGACACGGGTGATGATGGCTTCTTCAAGCCTTTGTTGCACTTAAACTCCTCCAAGGCCTCTTCCATGACTCGTAGCTGAAGTTGAAGTCCCTGTTTATCCTCTTTCTCTTCTTGTAGGAGCCTCTTTAATTCAGCATCCTTTGCTTGAAGGCTCTGATCATTGCACTTCAGTTCTTCCAAGGTTGCCTCTACAGCTTGCAACTCAAGCTACACTCTCTTCTTATCCTCTTTCTCCTCCCGTAGAAGCACTTTCAATTCAGTGTTATCTGCTTGAAGGCTATGGTTGATTTCCTCATTCGAATGATGAGAGACAATGAAGGCGATGAATATTTATTAGAAGATGTGGATGAACCATCGCTTTCTGCTTCTTCTTTCTCCCGTCTTTCATAAGCTTCATACATCATGTCCACCATTTTGGACATCCTGATCATGGCCTCATACATGTCTTTTCCATCCTCCATTTTTTCATGTTCAATCGTTGTTCATGCTCACAATTCGCATCAGCAAGAAGACCGCCATGATACCACTTGATCTAGGTCCGTCAACTACTGAATTTACCCATGACCTTTTACTTCTGTGATGTTGCTAGAATTGCATTTTAAAATAGCATAAAAGAAGACATATGCGGACATAATTAAGAGGAAAACATGTCAACAATCACACAACAAAACACAAGACATTTAATAATGGATTTCGTCCAGTGTGGACTACGTCTCCGAGCTTCAATGTCTCGATGGTGTTGGTTGCTTCATTTGGTGTTGGAAAATGTGATGATGTACATGGACGTTGTTTTCTTGTCATACAACGAAATGTGCCCTCAACATGAGTGGCAAAGTCTCTCCACGAGACGTTCCTCTACAAGAAACTCTTACTCATAACAAACCTCCTATCAACATGACAACCTCACACATGGTGACAAATAGTATCCCGCCATCAAGGCAACAAAGGGATCTCAAAACATAAATTACCCTCCACGATGAATACATATCACATGACATAAATATCAAGATTCTGCATTATAAATCAAGTAGGAATCAAGACGACATAAAACATCTCACAAAAATAATCAATGAATTACATGGCAACAACACTTAATATACCTCAACTATGAAGTTGGCTAAAGAATAAAATGCTCTGTTGTTGGATTTGAAAGCACCATCGTTGTCGTGGCATCGAATGGCATGAAAATGACTGTCCACATTTTTAAATCAGACACTATCATTCCAATCTGGAAAATGGTTGAAAAATCAAGACCTCTATTTTAGAAATTTACTTCGCCATCAAATTCCCATCGCGAAGAGGTGTAAAATCCATATAAAATTTGTCCAATTTGGACACCGGACAGTTCTGGCCCCTCTGAAAATGTGGCTCGGATCAGGGTTCCACTACCTCCCTGAATGGCTCAGGGTTCCACGGCCTCAAACTGCATGCCCTCATGTACTTGCTATAAAATAATGTTTGTCTCGAACTTCATGCTCCTCCTTCTACCTACTCGGCCTCCTCCTCCGTTGGGGTCGAAAGGAAAAATGAAGGTTTATATAAAAATTATTGGGCGGAGTTTTCAAAGCCCAAGGGGCTGGCAGAATGGTAAATATAGTAACTGGTTAAGGGGAGGTTGGGGGATCAAATCCTGCCTCCCCCCAAAAATCCAGATGTATATTTTATTCGGTGCGTTGTTGGGCGCATACATACCACATAACCGTATATGGTTTTGGTTTGGGTTTTGAAATATTATATGGCATATATTCGACATTGGTTGTTGTGTATGGTTTTAATTTGAACGTTGGGTTGGGTCGTCCGTGGAGCGGGCCGGCCTACGTGGCCAGGTGGGTTCGATTCCCGCCGGACCATTTAAATGGTGCCACTGTATATATATACGGTTACGTAAATTTTGGTTTATGCATTTGGTTATCGTCATGGGGTTCTGAGGGTCATGGCCCGTCGAACTATTACAAAATTATATATATTTGTTTACCATCTCGTGGGTGGAGGGGGTGGCGGGGGTCATGTCCCGCCACCTAACTTGGAATTTGAATATGATATGGTCGTTTTGGGGGAGCGGGGGTGGGTAGGGTGCCACCCCATTTTAATATTTTTTTTGTTTTTCTATAACAATATAGTTATTTCCGAAATTTTCCAAACTAAGGGTTACTGGGAAAATTAATGAGGCCACACTTTCACCGATTTTCGGAAGCTAGGTTTCCTATCGATTGACGGTTAATTTGTGGGACAGTTAAACCTAGCCCATTGCCCAACTTTGACTTGCTCTAACTTCTCCATACGGGCTCAGTGTTTAGTCAATTTAGTGTCCTAAATTGCTAACATAAATTATCAACCAGGGCTAGTAAATTGATGAAGTGTGATGCACTATATGTGCCTAAGTATCAATTCTTCTTACTTCGTTGTTTTTAGTGTTTTATTGATGTTTTGGGGTTTTTATGTTTGAATCTTAGTATGCTACTCTATGCTAAAAAGATGAAGTTAGATTTATGTCAAAAGGGAGAAAATGAAATGTTAATAAATGAATTAAAACATAGTTTATTTGCAAGTTCTGTTCCTAACTAGAAAATGATGAAAACAAAAATTCCTAATCCATGGATATTACAGCTTCTAAATGAACATTCATGAAATGAAAAATAACTCAAAACACTACAACTTAATCTGATTCATTTAGTTAGAGATTTGTTGGAAGAGCTTGTGAAAAAGATTAATTCTAATGCAATGAAGATCTCTTAAAACATAAAAGAAATGTTGAAACAACTTATAACATTACAACTAAATCTCATCCATGAGTTAGAGGTTTATTGGAAGAGCTTTTTGAAAGAGATTAATCATAATATGATAAGGATCTTCTATGAAGCAAAACAATCAATAACTCACAATATTACAACTTAGTCTCATTCGTGAATTAGAGATTTATTGGAAAAGCTTTTGAAAGAGACTAACTGCAGTATAATGAGGATCTTCTTTTTAAATAAATAACAGAAAATGAAATGCTAATAACTCAAAATATCACAATTGAATCCCATTCATTTAATAGAGATGTATTGGAAGAGCTTGAGAAAGAGACTAACTGCAATATCATGAGGATCTTTTATTTAAGTAAATGACATGAAACATAATGCTAAAAGCTATGATTTCAGAAAACAATCTAAGTAAGGAAATATGAAAAAACATAATTGAAAATGACTTATCTAGAAAACATGTAAAATCTCCTTGAATAGCAGGGGCCCTCTGCTATCAATTTGGTGAAATTCTTCAGCTCCTTAAAGTTGTAATCAAAACAGCATCAAAGAACTTCTTTATTGAAAAACTCACAAATCTACATCCCATTCCATCTTAAGCTTTGTTACAAAACACTCTCTATTCACTTCTCTTCTTCTCCTATTTTCTCACTACTCATAATAGGAGAAAGCTTCTCCTATTTATACAAAATATGAGAAGTTATCTCATTAATGGGAGTCCATGAATCTCTCCCTCCATCTCTAGAGTTACAATCAAAATAGGAAATGATAAGACACATGTCTTTCTAGAGTTTCAACACAACTATGAAATGAGACACATATCCTCTTAGAGTTTCAATACAACAAGGAAGTGAGACACATGTCCTCATGATCCCATGATCTTCTCCACTCAAATTCGAATTTGGTTTTGGGAGGCCACATAAAGGTCTTTTAGAAGCTTCATTTTGACCTACACATGTCATAAAGCTCATAACACATATATAGATATATGAAACTATGTTAATTTTCTAGTTTCTAATCATAAATTCACTTTAAATACATAAAATAACTAACTTTGGAAAACAAGGATCTTAACCCATATATTTATGAAGATGGTTACTTGATGTAGGGTTTTAGGTCAGATGGCTATGGAATAAGAGCTGAATGGTTATGACATAATGGAAATATGTATGAATATGGAAAACACTTTTGAGACTCAACATACCCCCCAACTGAAGTTGTTACATGTCCTCATGCAACTATTGCAATGATTCATTTTTCCATGAGTTGATCTTTTATGAGTTTTAACTCATATAGATTCGTTCCAAACTTTGATTTATAATATTTTCTTTTGGAAAAGTATAATACATTTGATTGCAACATAATTTTTTATATGGTTGGTTCTTGTATGACAACCGATTTTTTTGAGCAATGGTTCTTGTGTAACAATGCTTTATTTTCTTTGTTGCATCAAAGTTCATGAAAACATTTAGAATCAAATACTTCATCAATGAATTGATCATTTGCAAGGCATATAATCTTTTGGATCATGTTGCAACAATAGTTGGTTGGGAAGTATATGTGAGTGGAAATGAAATGAAAATGTGTGATAGTGTATGACATGTGGATATGAAATGATGTCCCTTCCCCCTCCCCCAACTAAAGATATGACAATGTAAAAAAAAAAAGAGTGAGGAATTTTTCCAAAGTTACAATTTTAGCAATCTAATGAATTATATGACTAAAAATTAGAAAACCAGATACCTTCACTTACCTTAAATGTGGATGAGTTGTGTATACTGAAGAGTGTGGCTGTTGATGTTGTTGGATCAAGAACTATGTAAACAAATGAATTTGATTTGCTTCTTTGTTCTCTTTGTGCTGATGGCAAGATTGGGATCTTTATTGCTGTTGATACAAATTGATTCCTGCTACAAACTGCTAAAATTATGTAGTCTTCAATTATTACAAAATTCGATGGTACAATTCTAGTCATGCGAATAAATGTGTTGATGTCGAGCATGAAGAGAAGTCATTGGATTACCGACCATTGATGAATGTCGTTAACCAATGCGAGGCAAACTCACCATTAATGTCAATGAGTGCCAAGGTACCTAAGTACATCTTGCAAAGTGCGAATAAATGGATTGATGTCGAGCCACTTGCAAGATCTAGCGATCAAGGGACATTGATGTATTCCCATGATTGTCAGCGAGAGAATTTGTCATTAATGCATACAAGCCTCAAGGTACTATTAAGGACTCTAGTCTTGGACCTAGATAATGTGCTGATGTCGATAGGCCAAGACTTGTTAGAAAGGAGACCTTAAGGAATTCTCCATCATCTAACGCAAGCATGAAGGAATAATTTTTGAAAGACTATGGATTCAATAATTTGTATTGAAGCAAGGTTTACTTGCAAAATGAAAAGGATAGGAAAAGGAAAATGGAAATGGACAATGAAAAATGGAAAATGACAATGGGAAATAAGCATGTAGGTGAGCTTCTTAATTTTATTTGTGGAGTAGACAAAAAGTAATGGAAAGTGTATGTGAATGAAGGAAAATGAACAACTAACTCTTGCTGGGAAAATAATGGTGGTTTGCTTTGAATTTCTTGGCTGGATTTACAATTCAAAAAGGGTGGAAAAGTAATGGTCTTGATGGATATGAACATAGACTTGTTCTTATGTTTCTCATGAAATCGGTCATTTGAAAAACCAATCGTGCGCACAATTAGTTTCCTTCAATGATCATTCGATCATCCCAAATCTGCAAAAAAAAAAACTTGACATAAAGAACATAAGTGTGTTCAAAAAGAAATAACTAATTTCTTTCTGATTCTTACGCAAAAATTAAATGTCAAATGAAACAGATTAAGGTAAATCAAAAATTTCTATATTCAGTCCAATTCATGATATCGATAACAATCCATTTTTAAAGAATAACCATGAAACATAAATCAACTCCCTATTGTCGGATGACTTCATGCATTGTGCTTAGCAAAACAATTGGCATCACAAATATTCGTTGTGTTCTACAAGTTAAAACTTTATAGAAAAATACACATCAACAATATTAATGCCAAATGTTTAAAAATCATCTAAATAATCTTCCAATTGTCCTGCAAACCATTATTAAGATGGTTTTTTTTTTTAATGAAATAAAGCATGGATGAAATAATTGTCCTTATGAATATTTTTGAAACAAAGTCATGCCAATGCCTCTTTCATGCAAGATAAAAATAAAAAGCTTGAAATTTCTAAAGTCAAATTCCTAACTATGAAGGAGATGAAGGCAGAGTCCTTCTCAATTTATACAACTTGCATTTGATGCACATGTGATAATGTGTTTGCCTCAAATAATACATTGTCACTCATCATGTGCCACCACTCATGAATTCTGCCACATTTTTCTTCAAATAAGGAAATCAGATCCTTGATTATTTCTCAAAATTGAATTCTATAAAACAGTGATTGTTTAAAAAAAAAAAAAAAAACAATTTTCTCTCACGTACACTACAAATTAGTGCTCCGAATAACCTTGAATTTCTCCCAAATGGATACGAATTTTAGAAAGTTCTTATAAGATTACCTAATTCACCCCGTTCCCAAAAAAACCCATGTTTTAGTTTTTTCTAATTCGCCTCGGTTTGCTCAGAAAATTCGTTTTAAAGTCAGATTTTTTTGACAATTACGCATTTCGTTTTCTGGCAATTACTTGTGGTTTGATTTGTTTTTATTTGCAGGTTTTGAAGTATAATGGCTTGTATCTCACAGAGAATTTCAGATCGATCTCCCTCATTCCAATTACTTGCAATGGAATCTACAATCTTCTCTTCATCAACAGTCTGAAATCTTCTCTTCATCAACAATTTCTTCATATGATACACTTCCATTGTCTGTCCCTGCAATTGAATTTGTAATCTTCTCTTCATCAGCAATTTGC
Source organism: Pinus albicaulis (assembly GCA_034641835.2). Classification (NCBI taxonomy): domain Eukaryota; kingdom Viridiplantae; phylum Streptophyta; class Pinopsida; order Pinales; family Pinaceae; genus Pinus; species Pinus albicaulis. The sequence continues at coordinate 1,499,879,577 of CM076580.1, read as the reverse complement.
AATTTTCTCCTTATCAACAATTTGCAATCTTCTCCTCATCAACAGTTTCTTCATGTGATATACCTTCATTGTGTGCAAATTTTTTTTTTAATGATTTCTAATAACTAGTGTTTGAGGAAAAACAAATATGGAAAAGAGAAAGTTCCCTTTTTTTTAAATTACAGTGCATGGGTCTTTGTGTGGATTGAAGGCTTGCATATATGCGTAAAGCCAAGCCAAAGGCTGACCTCATGCGTATGCGTGGGTCTTATTTCCATGAGTTTTTTTTTTTTTAATTGATTTGTTAATAAAATTATATATTATATTTTCAAAAATTCAAAAATATACATATATATTTCATTAAACAAAACAATTATTGAAATTAAAATTTTTCATCATTTTTAAAGTTTATTATAAAATGAAATGAAATGATAAAAACATAATTTATTATTATTTTTAACATAAAAATTCTTTTTATAATCATCTAGATCACATAAAGTGCAGGAGGAGAGCATACTTGAGAAATTATTAATTTTTTTTTTTTTTTAAGATGTAAGAAATAAGGCTACCTAGTTACACTTCCCCGACAACGGCGCCAAAATGTCTAGTCAATTTAGTGTCCTAAATTGCTAACATAAATTATCAACCAGGGCTAGTAAACCGATGAAGTGTGATGCACTATATGTACCTAAGTATCCATTCTTCTTACTTCGTTGTTTTTAGTGTTTTATTGATGTTTTGGGGTTTTTATGTTTGAATCTTAGTATGCTAAAAAGATGAAGTTAGATTTATGTCAAAAGGGAGAAAATGAAATGTTAATAAATGAATTAAAAAAGAGTTTATTTGCAAGTTCTGTTCCTAACTAGAAAATGATGAAAACAAAAAGTCCTAATACATGGATATTACAGCTTCTAAATGAACATTCATGAAATGAAAAGTAACTCAAAACACTACAACTTAATCTGAATCATTTAATTAGAGATTTGTTGGAAGAGCTTGTGAAAAAGATTAATTCTAATGCAATGAGGATCTCTTAAAACATAAAAGAAATGTTGAAACAACTTATAACATTACAACTAAATCTCATTCATGAGTTAGAGGTTTATTGGAAGTGCTTTTTGAAAGAGTTTAATCATAATGTGATAAGGATCTTCTATGAAGCAAAACAATCAATAACTCACAATATTACAACTTAGTCTCATTCGTGAATTAGAGATTTATTGGAAAAGCTTTTGAAAGAGACTAACTGCAGTATAATGAGGATCTTCTTTTAAACTAAATAACAGAAAATGAAATGCTAATAACTCAAAATATCAAAATTGAGTCCCATTCATGTAATAGAGATGTATTGGAAGAGCTTGAGAAAGAGACTAACTGCAATATCATGAGGATCCTTTATCTAAGCAAATGACATGAAACATAATGCTAAAAGCTATGATTTCATAAAGCAATCTAAGTAAGGAAATATGACAAAACATAATTGAAAATGACTTATCTAGAAAACATGTAAAACCTCCTTGAATAGCAGGGGCCCTCTGCTATCAATTTGGTGAAATTATTCAGCTCCTTAAAGTTGTAATCAAAACAACATCAAAGAACTTCTTTATTGAAAAACTCACAAATCTACATCTCATTCCATCTTAAGCTTTGTTACAAAACATTCTCTATTCCCTTCTCTTATTCTCCTATTTTTTCACTACTCATGATAGGAGAAAGCTTCTCCTATTTATACAAAATATGAGAAGTTATCTCATTAATGGGAGTCCATGAATCTCTCCCTCCATCTTTAGAGTTACAATCAAAATAGGAAATGATAAGACACATGTCTTTCTAGAGTTTCAACACAACTAAGAAATGAGACACATATCCTCTTAGAGTTTCAATACAACAAGGAAATGAGACACATGTCCTCATGATCCCATGATCTTCTCCACTTAAATTCGAATTTGGTTCTAGGAGGCCACATAAAGGTCTTTTAGAAGCTTCATTTTGACCTACACATGTCACAAAACTCATAACACATATATAGATATATGAAACTATGTTAATTTTCTAGTTTATAATCATAAATTCACTTTAAATACATAAAATAACTAACTCTAGAAAACAAGGATCTTAACCCATATATTTATGAAGATGGTTACTTGATGTAGGGTTTTAGGTCAGATGGCTATGGAATAAGAGCTGAACGGTTATGACATAATGGAAATATGTATGAATATGGAAAACACTTTTGAGACTAAACACTCAAATTGGAGATCCATTTGCACCATTGGAATTAGGGCGATAAGTAATTCAACCTTAACCTGGTTCGAGAGTCATCCAACCATTTTGAATTTTGACCTATCATCAGCCCTCTTGGTCTCCTGAGGGTGTCTGGAGCCACCTGGATCACTTGCTATTTTGATTCAATGAACGAATAGGGAGGTACTAACAAATTTACAAACAAACAAACAAAAAATATTGAAATTTGACAACAATAACCCAAATTTTCAAAAATTTATGCCATATTTTATTATAATCTTGCAGAAAGCTCTATAATTGTGGATTCTTTGCTTTAATTTTGTACTTTCATCATGGTTGGCATCCGGTGAGTCTAATTAGCAAAACTGTCCTTGATGAAGTTTTTTTTAAAGGAGTAACATGGTGGTGGACATTAAAGCCAAGCCATTGTTGTTGGGTATCTTTTCTTTTAATGTAGACCGTCATCATGGTTGGCATCCGCAGGGTCTAATCAGGGAGCCTGTCCTTGAGGGTTCTGTCCAATGGTGGCACATGGTGGTGGACATTAAAGCCAAGCCATTACAGTTGGATAACTTTTCTTTCATCATGGTTGGAATTCGTGGTAGTAAAGGTTGCAAGACTCTTTTGGTGAGTGCATGTGGACAATGGACATTCCCATAAATTCAAACACACTGCAGAAGTGTAAAGGCGATTCTTTTGTCGTTATTCTTTTTCAATATGCGGTAATAGTCCAGGGATTTTTAGATGATTGTAGCCTTTGCGCCTCTGAAACTACTACTCTTTCATCTACTCTCTGGCATCTAACATTCAAAGGTTCCCATCTCCACTTTCTTTATTTATCTTTATTTTCTAAAACAGTTGGCAATGGCATACCCAATGTCTGCATCCTTCTTTCCCCAAACAAACTCTGAAATTGAAATTGAAATGGAAATTCAAAATTTTTATCCTGTAACTACGATTGAATCTTCCTTTGCATCTGCCTCCACCTCCACCTCATTTTCCAATGCCACTGATCCCATGGTTTATGATGTGTTCATAAACCATCGAGGTCCGGACACGAAGGCTACCTTCGCAAGCCATTTGTACCATTGTCTTCTTTCACATGGATACATAGCCTTTTTAGACGAGAAGGAACTGGAAGGAGGATTTTATTTACCTTCTCAAATAGTGGGTGTTATTCAAACTGCCTCGGTCCATGTAGCCATATTTTCTCCCACATACACAAAATTAGCATGGTGTTTGAACGAGCTCCTGTTCATGTAAGAATCGAGGTGTCCCATTATTCTTGTATTCTACAAGATCAAACCTATTGAGATGAGGTATGATAAAGCCCTGCACATGCTGGATATGAAGACGACCTTTGACCATTAAACTGGTATGACTCGCCCATGATATGACTCTGCCACCATTCAAAATTGGAGAAATTCTCTTTCCATTGTTGTAGATATAAGTGGGTTTGATCTGGAGGGAAAGTTTCATGGGTGAGACCTCCAACTTCTTTCAATGTATACAATATATAACAATATGTATACATGTATGATGCTTTGCCTCTGGTTTCAGTTATTTATATTTATGTTTTTTTTTTATGAATTACTGGGGATGAAATTCGCTTGCAAGATGAGGTCGTCAAATGTGTGCTAAAAAGGGTTAAAAATACAAAGTAGCATGTGGCCAAATATCCCACTAGTTTAGATGAGAAAGTCAAGGATTTTGAAATAGAGGTATTGAATCAGCCTTAATAAAGTGGAAAAGTCCAGGTCCTTGGGATAGTTTCCATGGGTGGAATGAGGAAGACAACGTTGGTTCTTGAAATCTTTAATAGGAAGAGTTCATATTACAATAAATCCTCTTGTTTGTTAGATGTAAGAGAAAATGCTAGAAAAATCTCATTACATTCGTTGCAAAGTAAGGTTTTGAAAAAATTAACTCAACAGGATGTGAATATAGATAAAATTCATTAAGCTTGTAAAATTACTAGAGAAAAAATACGGATCTAGCTGAATAATAATTGCACAAACTTTCCTGAGTTGAAAAAGAGAAATTGGAATTGAGAATGAATTTGATTCATCAATATTATTTTGAGAATCAATACATAAAAGAAACTAAGTTAGGCTTAGTTGTACATGAAATAACTATGGATAATTAAATCTAACTGAAACTAAGTGTGCTTTATGTTTTGTTAATGTGCACATGCACCACATGCAAGCACTAGAGTTAACTAACTAAACCAAGTGCACACCACATGTAAGCACTCGAGTTAACTAGCTAAAGACAAGTGCACATCGCATGCAATATTTAGAGTTGAACTAAAGCTAATTAAGGCTAACTATGTGCATGTAAAACACTCGATTTAACTAGCTAAAGACAAGTGCACATCGCTTGCAATATCTAGATTTGAACTAAAGCTAATTAAGGCTAACTATGTGCATGTACACCAACATCCCCCCTTAAGCATAACTTAGGTGAGTGTGATGCAAAATGAATGAATCCCAGAAATACAACCATTTTAGGTACCCATATACAATGCATGAAAAGAGGAAAGAGGGAAAACCTAGTGGAAAGAAAAAAACCCCTCAAAATATAATGAAAATTTAGAGAAAAGACAACTGCTAGGCAGTCATGTCCTTCACCCAGAGACGATATCACAGGAATCAAAACTTCTTCTCAGTGAAAGTCTTGGTGAAGATATCAGCAGTCTGCTCGGAACTAGGACAGTTTTAAAGATCGATGATCCCATCATGAATGAGTTCTCTAATGAAGTGCATCTGGATCTCGATGTGTTTGGTCTGCTACCGCTACAATGGATCTCTGCAAAACTTTAGCGTACTTTGATTATCGCACTAGATAATAGTTGGACGATGGACACTGATCCCAATATCAGATAGGAAATATTGTAGCCAAATGGTCTGAATAGTGGCATTGAATGCTCCTCTATACTCGACCTCTGCTGATGATAAAGCAATGGCAGCCTGCTTCTTGCTTGACCAACAAATTGGGCCAGATCCCAAACTAATTACATAACTAGAGGTGGACTTGTGATCAATGTTGTCTCCAGCCCAATCTGAATCTTTGAACCCAATGAGATCCAAAGAAAAATTTGTTTCATAATGAATCCCATAGGTTATTGTCCCCTGAACATATCGAAGGATGAGCTTTGCAGCTTTCCAGTGTAACTCATGTGGCTCCTGCATGTATCTAGAAACTGCTCCTACGGCATATGAGAGATCAGGACGGGAGTGAGTGAGATAAAGAAGACTTCCCACAAGTTGGCGATAAAATGTGTAATCAACCAATGGTGTGTCTTTAACATTCTCAAGATTTATCCCTGATAAGAAAGGTATGGTTGCTAGCTTTCAGTCACTCATGTGAAATCGCACCAAAATATCTCTACCATTCTTTGGTTGAGAAATGGTAATCCTAGAACCACTCTGATTGATCTCTAGTCCACGGAAAAAATTTATCAAGCCCATGTCTATCATATAAAACTGCTTATGCAATGCAATTTTAATCTCAGTAATGACAAAAGTTGAACTACCTGTTATCGAAAGATCATCTACGTAGAGTAATATGATCAACAAGGAGTCAATTTTCTTCAAAAAATAAACATTGGAATCATATTTGCAGTGTACAAAATTTTTTGATAACTAATAGGAATCCATCTTTTCATACCATACTCTAGGTGCATGCTTGAGGCCATAGAGAGACTTCTTTAGTTTTCATACCAGAGATTAATTGTGCATGTATCACTGTGACTACTCCATTTATATTTCCTCCTCGAGATCACCATCAAGAAAGGCATTCTTCACATCCATATGATGCACCTCCCATCCTCTTACTGCTGAAATGGAGAGAGCTAGCCGAATAGAATCCATTTTTGCCACAGGAGAAAAAGTCTCATCATATTCAACACCATGTACCTACTGAAAACCTTTTTCTACCAACCATGCCTTCTATCAACTAACTTGGCCATTTCTTGCTTTCTTAGTCTGGTAAACCCACTTGCACCTCACAAGTTTACAATTTTAAGGTAGCAAAACCAAATCCCAAGTCTGGTTCTCAATGAGAGAGTTATATTCCTCATCCATTGTTGCTTCACATTCAGGATGTCCAATTTCTTCTGCATAAGTATGTGGATCAGATGCATGCATCATATAAGAATGCATGGGCATGCATGGCTCCATAGCTAAGAGTGCTTGTGGATCTTCCTCAAACTGAGGTATAGAGGCAAGATCATCAAGGAGATCACTCATGCTACACCACTTTTGTGTTGAAGGTGGTCGAGAATATTCGGAACTACATGAGGAAGTATGATCTCGATGTTCAAAAACTGACGGTCCAACAGGTGTCACGGGAAAAGGCGCATCTTCATCAAAATTCTGATCTGAAGTTTCATCTACATACTCATCAATGAGTGGTGATGGAAACTTGGTAACAAGTTCATCTGCTGGTGAATGCAAAATATCTTCGTCAAACTTTACACTCCTTTCAATAAAGAGCTCTTCAGTGTTGATATCAAGCAATTTTTACCCTTTGACTTTGTCAGAATATCCAACAAACATGCATGCTTTACTTTGAGGTTCCAAAGCCTTCTCTTCTCTGTAGGAATGCGAGCCCATGCTTGAGATCCAAAAATGCGCAAATGACTGACTTCAAGTTGAATGCCAGTCCAAGCATAAAAATGTGTTTTTCTAGTAACAGATTTATGAGGAGATCTATTATGGATGTATGAGGCACAATTGATAGCTTCGGCCCATAATTTTGATGAAAGAGATCTTGCATGCAACATGCAATTGGCCATCTCTTTCAAAGATCGATTCTTCCTTTCAGCCACCCCATTTTATTGTGGAGTGTAAGGAATTGTATGTTGCAATTGTATGCCTACTTCACTACAAATATTCTTGATATATTTGTTGACATATTCCATCCCATTATCTGTGCGGAGTATCTTGATGTGTTTTCCAAACTGATTTTCCACATGCGTTTTGAAAATCTTTAGATGTTGAAAAACTTCAGACTTGAGTTTCAAGAAGTAAATCCAAGTGAATATTTTGTAATCATCTATAAATGACAACACATATATTGCTTTGGTCATTGAAAGTATTGGAAATGGATCCATGAGATCACTATGTACAAGTTCCAAAGGTGAAGAGGCTCTCCATGCATGCCCCTTCTCGAACTTGTCTTATGGATGCTTTCCAAGAGCACATCCATCACAAAAACCATTTGAAAATTCAATTGTCGGCAATCCTTTGACCATCCCTTGCTTGCTAAGTTGCTACATATATCTAAAATTCAAGTGCCCAATCTCTTGTGCCAAATCCTACTCTTTATATATATATATAGCACTAAATTTACATCATGATAAACATACGATTCAAAGAATCGCTTTTAGCCTAAGCACATGGAAAAGTACTTTATGAGGTGTGAAGCTTTATTAGAGGCACTGTTTGTTTTGGTTAGAAAAGGGTTTGCTCTTGATTTTATGTGAATTTCAATTTCTCATATGTAGCATGTTGAGAAATAGGAAATAATAATGCATGACATTTATCTTGCAACAATTAATGTTGAATGAAAGGATACAGAGTTTAACCAAGCTAAAGTATGCTTTGGTAAAGGTAGAGGAACATCTTAAAAAGTTTCCTAAGAATACACCATATACAAAGTTTGAACATAAGTAGTATATGGCTTTATCTTTTGCAGATATGTTCTTTTTTCTACACAAGATATCACAGCAAGAAAAATATTGACATTGTAAAAATTGTTTGAGGACCTCATTGAGGTTGATTTTTTTGATGTCCTACTTGATTGATACTTGCTCATGGAAAGAAGACTTTAAATATGAATTAATATGTTCCTGAAACAAATCAGATTCAAATTTTATAGATATAAAAGATAAAAATAAATGTCAATGCCTTCGTTTGATTGTTACTTGAACTTGTTGTGGACAGGTTACAAGAAATGTGATTGGAAAAAGATATGGAGATAATGTCGAGCATGTTTTGGGTATTATTCATTTGATGTTGGAGATCCTTCAGGCACCTGAGGCATCAACTTTGGAAATGTTTCTAGTAGGGATTCCAATGGTTTCTAATGTTGTGCTTCTTTCACCTCATGGTTATTTTGGAGAAGCAAATGTTTTAGGAATTCAAGAAAGACGTTGGTGGGCAGGTAAATAATTTTTTTATAAATGCAATGCCCATTCCATGATATCCTCTCTTTATTGTTTGATTTTATTTTGAAATTTTCTTTTTATTTTGTTGTCTTTTAACTACGAAATTGAAAATAGGTGGTATCATGTCCATTTAAACAACCACCAAATCTTGAAGATGAAATTAGTATTACACGATATTGATTGAAATTTTTTAGTTGTTCAAGTGTTAAAATATTTTCATGACTATTAGAAAAGTTTAATTTCATGTTGTTAATTGAGAACATGTTGTTTATATACTTGACCAAGTTCATGCATTAGAGAATGAAATGTTGTTGCGAATAAAATGACAAGGATTAGACATCACACCTCATATTATTTGTTTTCGTAAGTTATCTACAACTTGAGATTTTTAGCATATAACTTAGTTGGCATGATTGTGCCAACTTTCCTTGAAGGTTGAATACTAAGTTACTAATGTTTTTTTTTCTATGGTGATATTTTATTTGCTTTTTTTTTACAAGTCATCTGGCCACATAGTGGCCACTATCGCCCAACTGAAGAAAACTTGTTTTATTTTCTTGATTTTATGGGGAAAATGGCTTTGACATCACTGATCTTGAGGCATATGTCGTATAAATATTCTATTGTCTACTTTAGTTGATATTATAGTATTCATCATCTAATTTCATGTCTTACACTCTTATTTGTAACTTATTTTGTTTTCATAAAAGGAACTCAGTTTTGATGGTAAGAAGAAGGAATTGAAGAAATAGGAGAACGATAACATTGGAGTGACAAATGCAAAAAGAAAGAGAGAATAGAACGGGTCTAGTGATACCCTTAGAACCAATATCCGACATAAGACACACACATAGAGACTGGTGGTCAAGTCTTCAAATTTGGTGAATTCACCTGCAATATCTTGACAACACAATGATAATGTTTTGAAGTGATGAAACAACATTTCATGTGTAAATTGTAGTCCAACAAATATTAAGTTGGAAACTCATATTGTAATGCTTGACATTTCATGTAATGTAATCTATGTGGTTGAAATTATTTATAGTTGCACTTCATATTGTTTAGTATTGTAATTAACATATGTAACTTTGTGTTTTTATATTAGATGAACATGCACATTGTATGGCTTTTTTTTAATTTAGTCACAAAATAATATTAATTAATAATAAAAATATAGAATCAATCTAAAACTACTAAATTAGTAGTTTATATTGATTAATGATGAACATAAATAAAATTAATATACGACTAAATTAGTCATTTATAACGATTATTAAAGAAAATAAATAAAATGAATATAAACTACTAAATTAGTCGTTTGTATAATGAATATGAAACTACCAAAAAAAGATAAATGACTACTAAAAATGATAAATTTGTGACTATAAGTGACAACTAAATTTTGCATATATATACCTATTAGTATCTAATTTACAGTATCTTATAGCACGACCAAAATTTAGTTATATTTATTTGGTCATTAATTGGTTTCAAATCATGACTAAAATTTGCATATATATGACTATTAGTAGCTAATTTACAGTATCTTATAACACGACCAACATTTTGGTCATATTTCTTTAGTCATTAATTGGTTTTCTTGGGTTAACATATAGTAATATATTGTGTTGTATATTTGGTCATTAATTGTGGAAATTAATGATTAAATCAATGATTAACTTAATGACCAAATTTATGACTAAATATACTATTCAACGATAAAATTGAGACAACTAATTAATGACTAAGCTAAAAATGCCTAAAAGTTGGTCGCGTTATAAGACATTGTAAACTATTGGTTAGCGACTGAAAATTTGTCATTTATATGCAAATTTTAGCCGTTTTTTTAGTAACTAATTAGCCATTTTGTACTAGTGTAAGGACACAACTTTGCTAACATGGACACCGCTAAATTGGACCGTGCAGTTGGAGAAAGTATTGGAATGTTATGACGTGACCACGGAAGAGGATGATGAGGATCCACACAATATGGATATCCCAAAATCAGAAGGACATCGTGAAGTTGTTGGACCAGAACCCAAAATACTTGACATAATGAAGCCTGGAAAGATGAAGAAGGTGAATATCAGGTCAGAAGAAGAACCAAAATTTGTAATGATTGGAGATTATTGGGATGAAGACACAGTTAGAAAAATTGCAGAACTGTTGCATGAGTATCAGGAGCTCTTCCCCACGAATTTTTCTAAATTTAAGGGCATAGTAGGGGATATAGGAGTTAGGAGGATTCCCCTGAAACATGACATGAAGTGAGTAAAGAAAATACCCTATAGGTTGAATCTGAAATACAAAGAAAACGTAAAGTTGGATTTAGATAAAATGATCAAAGTTGGATTCATTGAGCTAGTCGAAGAGTCTTAATGGGTAAGCCCCATAGTAGTTCAGGAAAACAAGGAAAAGGATGAGATCAGAATATGTGTGGACCTAAGGAATTTGAATAATGCGTGCTTTCCTGACCCCTTTCCCACACCCTTTACATATGAAGTATGGGAAAATGTAGGAGGACAAGAGGCCTATTCTTTCACAAATGACTTTTTGGGCTACCATCATATCAGAATTGTGCACGGTGATGCCTTTTGGCCTGAAGAATGATATTTCCATATTTTCTAGAGTTGTATTCGCAGCTTCCAAGGATTATATACAAAAAAATTTGGATGTTTACTTTGACTATTGGATAGCCTTTGGTTTGTTGAAGAAGGATGTCGCAAGCTTGAGATTGATGTTGGATACCTGTAGATAGTATCAAATATCATTGAATTTGTATAAGTGTATATTTTGTGTATCTTTTGGTATATTATTGGGCCATGTTGTTTGTAAGAAATGGTTCATGGTGGACCCTACGAAGATTATTGCTATCGTAAACCAGGATCCACCTAAAATAGTGAGACAATTGCACACGACACTTGGACATACTGGCTATTACATGAAGTTTATCAAAGGTTATTCATAGATAACTGCGCCAATGGGAAATCTATTGAAGAAAGATGCCACTTTTCACTGGGATGAAGAATTCCAAAAGAGCCTCGACATACTGATGGAGAAATGGTGACTGCGCCTATTCTAGTTTTCCTAGACTGGAATAAGGAATTTCATGTACATGTCGATGCATCTTGCATAGTGTTGGATATAGTACTAGCACAACTAGGAGTAGGTGAAATTGACCATCCCATAGCCTTTTTTCAAGTAGAAAAATGTCTAAGCAGAGAAGAAATATTCTATGACAGAAAGAGAAGGTTTGGCTATGGTCTATGCATTACAAAAGTTCGTGCATTATTTTTTGGGAGCGCACTTCAAGATCTGAAGTTCAGTGCTGAAGTATTTGGTGAATAAGCTTGTTTTAGGAGGAAATATCTATCAATGGTTGTTATTGTTCTAGGAGTACGACTTTCGAAAGTTGTAGTCAATCCAGGAAGATTGAATGTTGGGCCTGATCATTTTTCAACGATAGTGAACAAGGGAAGAACCCACAAGCATCAAGGATAACCTGCCAGATGTGTAGTTATTCGCAATTAAGGTTGCAGATGATAACTTCACGGATATTATTTAGGTTTTGGCCATAGGAATGGTGCCCACAGAGTACACTACGCAACAAAAGAAGAAGCTAGTAGTCAAAGCAGTTGATTTCTCATTGATTACATGACATTTGTACATCATGGGACCAGATGAAATACAACACAGATTTGTCCCTAAGCATAAATGCAGATTATTTTATAATAATTCTATGGAGGAGTCACAGGATAACATTATGCATGAAAGGCCACTACGCAGAAAATCTTGGGAGATAGGTTATGGTGGCCCATAGTGCATAAGGATGCAAAGGAGTTTTGACGAGCTTGTGATGCATGTTATTGAATAGGAAAGCCATCTAGAAGGGATGAAATGCCATTAAATCCACAAGTGACATTGCAAGAATTTGGTAAATGGGCTATTGACTTTTTTGGACATTTTAACCCACCAAGAAAGAAGATCAACGCAAGATACATAATCAATGCAACTGATTATTTGACGAGGTGGGCCGAGGCAAAGCTAGTGAAGGATTGCAGCACAGATAACGCTGCAAAGGTCATATTTGAGTATATTTTGTCCCAATTTGGGTGTTCAAATATATTGATGAGTGATCTAGGTTCACATATCTTGCATAAGACTATTGAGGTGTTGGCTAAATAATTTCAAGTATGTCATCATAATATTACAACCTATCGTCCTCAGGAGAATGGGATAGTTGAAGCATTCAATAATATTCTGGAGAATACGCTCACAAAAGTGTCCAACGTGAATAGAAATGACTAGGATCTAAGAATTCTAGCAGTGTTATGGGCATACATGACAACATGCAAGAAAATGACAGGGTTGGCGCCTTTTAGGTTGGTATATGGACAAGACGCAGTCATTCTTATGGAGTATATTGTGCCATGTTTAAGAATTGTAGCCTTCACATACATGGCAGACCATGATATAGTGGACGAAATGATGGAGCAATTGCTTGCTCTTGAAGAAGACATTTTTATAGGAATTTTTCATCAACAAGCATAGAAAGCAAGGGATAATGCTTGGCATGAGAGGCACATCAAGAATAATACATTCATGGAAGGAGATCTTGTCCTATCATATGATAGCAAGTTTTTGAAGTTCCCAGGAAATTTTAAAACACATTGGTTTGGACCATATATCATTAAGTATGTACCTGATGGTGGTGTAGTTTAGTTTGTGAAGTTAGATGTTCAGTTGATTCCAGGATGAGTGAATGGTAGCAAATTGAAGGCATATAGGGAAGACTCTGTCCCTGGAACTTCACACTAAAACGAATGAAAGGGGGAAGTATTAGTCCCACCTACAGTTGAAAGTGGGCATTATGCTATAAATTACTCTACAGAAAGGAACTTCGTTGCAGGAAGATCACTGCGCGATCGTCAGGAGTAGGGAGAAGTCAGAAAGAACCACACCGAAGGAAGATTAATGTGAGATATTCGGGATTATGTATGATACAGGTGGCTCTAGAGACACTCAGAAGTCCAAGAGGACTTAGAATAGGTCAAAATTCAAAGTGGTTATATTTCTCTCGAACTAGGACTAGAACGAAGTGCTGGTCACCCTAATTCCAACGATGGGAAAGACACTCGAATCCGAGCTCGTACGAAGAAGTTAGAGAAACACAAAGTTCCAGTCAAAGTGGTCATTTGGGATAGGATTAATGGTCCTACAAATTGACCGAGACCCAGCGCATGGAATCTGGCCACCACGATGGGAAAATTTGTTTCCTACTTAATTTTTCTAATGACCCTTAGTTTCAGTCAAATTGAAAAAATGTTATATTTAATATAAAAACAAAAAAATATATAAAAAAAAGGTGGCGAGCCACCACCCCTGCCACCCCCACGACACCTCTGCACTATGATTGTGATACAAGTATGGTCAAAGGAGTTGAAATGGGGCTGCGTGGAGCGGACCCCTCCCACTAACCGTGTTTTACAGAAATAAAACCTACAGATAGATATGTTTCCCTTAGTGTGGTGGTCACACTTAGAACAATAGATGAAAGACACTTGATATTTTCCTTAAAATGAATAAATGAGAGAATAACACTTACTTGTGATATTTCGATATTCCTCGTCTCCCTTTTGTCACTTCTGTCGCTGTCATCGAACAAAACTCACTTGATTGGTACCTGCAATTGCTAACAGAAGACATAAAATGACATAAAGGCATATGATATATTCATATTAATCAAATGGAATCGATTACATTTGAAAACACACATATTAAATCATGAACATATGTATTGGGAAAGGAACAAATTTATTTATTTTGAAGTAGAAGGAGAAGTTACAACCAGTTGGATCGATTCAATGTCAACTCACTCCAGCTTCAGTCATATCCTCATCACATCAGTAGCATCACTCCAGCAGCATAACATTACATGCAACTGAAACCTCTAAGAGTTGTGATCTCACTAGCATAACTCTACTAGTTCAAATTCTCTCTCTTGTGCACTATGATCAGTACTCAATTTATAGGAAATGAAGGTGGTTTTAGCATTAATTGATCATTCAAGGGTTTTTTCCAAAAATGGATGAAGAGGTTTTATTGTTCATTGGAATAGGAGGATAAGAGGTTCAATGGCTCCATGGTGTTCGTATTTGAAGTCATCAGATAGTGTGATAGCTGGAACAACTTCTAGAAATCACTAGAAGGTGGGAAGATTCCCGAAATCCTATGAAAAATTCACTCCCAGTCAACAAAATCACTTTCAAGTGGGCCTAGATGCTCTGCAACAGAGCTTTACATGGGATTATATGCTCTACAATTCACTTACTGCAGTCTAGGGGTGCATTGATGCCTCAATTGAACACTTCAACTGGAATTCAAGTAGTGAAACTTTTGAGGAAAACCATCAATGGGATGACTTGTTTAAGGCATGTAGCAACTGATTTAGAGTATGTAGACCCTAATTTGTACTAATCTATGTTTTCAGAGTGATTCCCAAATTGACCTGTAACAAACCGTGTATTATATACATACAAGGCGTTACATTAAATTGGCCACCATTAAAACAATGTTAACCGCCAAAAAAAAACGTGCCTATTTTTAAATGTTGTTTAAAATAAATACCAAGGTGGGGTGTCGGCGAGGTTTGAACACCTGACCTCCCTGCCTTGGCATCTCTACTCCAACCAATGTGCTAACGATGCTTTGTTGATAAATCCGCCTATAAAACGTATTTTAAAACCCGACTCATTTGCTAGAGGAGCACAGGAGAGCCCAGCGGAACGACGAGAAAGGGAGGAGGTCGAAACTCTATTCGGCAGAACCTAGATGAGCAGTGTCGAACCGTGACTATGTGAAACCATGTCGCAGTTCCAGGAGACAGAACCTTGCCCAGGAAAAGAGGGTGTGGAACCCTGAACTTGGAGATTTTTCCCCGTGAGGTAAAATTTCACTTTATCAGAATGATGTCAAGTTTATAGTCAAATTTTATGAAATTTCACAGGGAACACAAAGGTGAAGTAAAATTCACCATTTGAGAAACATATTTCAGGAGGCCCATAGTGAAGCATCTTTGAAGTATCATGGGGAATCTAAAAGATTCTTGAAGACCCAAATTTTTTACGATGTCATAATTTGACGAATGATTTGTTGATTTTACACTACTCGACGTTGGAAATTCAGTGGTGCATTCAATGTTTGTAGCTGAGCCTTTCATTTTTCGTCCAACTTCAGAAGTGAAGGTACATGAAGTAGTCATGTTACATTTCCTTTCGTTAATGTTGAGATGATGTATTATTCTTGATATCCTTATTTGATACTATGTCGAGGGATCATTATTACCACATTATGTGAGATGTCATTAGCCTTTCATGCTATGTATTTTTTTTTATATCCCTATGTAAATATGTTGAGGGGATACTCATTGCCACATTGTGTGAGATCTTGTTAGTTTTTCATGCTGAAGGAAGCTCATTTCGAGTCAGATTTCCTGTAGGGAAAATGTCTCGTGGAGAGACAAGACACTCTTCTTGAGGTTATATAATTTTTTTATGACAAATAGTTTTCCATGTACATCATCATCTTTTGCATCATTATATGAAGTGGCATCCACTATTTTGACACCCGGCCCAGAGCCGTAGCCCACACTGGGTGAACTCCGTTATCAAATGTCTCATGTTTTTTAGTTGTTGATTTTCGTCATGTTTACTGTTTCTTGAGCATGCATATGTGTTATTTTATGATATTTTAAATGTGATTATAACAACATCATAGAAGTAAAATATCGTGAATAACTTTGGTAGTTGATGGATCCAAATCAAGATTTGTATCTGAATGGTCTTCTCACTGATGTGAATTACGAGTATGAACTATTGAACGTACAACAATGGAGAATGAAAAAGATATGCATGTGGCCATTCTAAGGATGTACAAAATGGTGGATATGATTTATGAAGCTTATGAGATACAGGGGAAAGAAGGGCAAGGGAAAATGCTCCATCCACATCTTCCAGTGATCATTCTTCCTCTCCATCATCTTCTCATCATTCGAATGAGGAGATCAAACGAATCCTTAAAGAAGATAATGTTGAATTGAAGAGACTTCTACAAGAAGAGAAAGAGGAGAAGCAGATATTGCAGCTCCAGTTGCAAGTCGTGGAAGAGGCCTTGGAAGAATATAAGTGCAAGGACCAGCGCCTTCCAAGCAGAGAACGTTGTATTAAGGGGGCTTCTACAAGAAGATAAATAGGATACGCATAGACTACAGCTTTAGCTACAAACCACGAAAGAGACATTGGAGAATTTGAAACACGAAGAAGGCTTAGAGAAGCATTCATCACCTATTTCAAAATCGATAGTTGAGTTAAACAATGTTAATCGTTCTTTAATTTCGTCTTCACATGATGTTATTTCTGTTGTAAATGTGGAGATACCCATTACAAGAACTAGCATAAGACTCCTTACCAAGATGGGGTATAAAGGAGGAGGAATCAGTGTTAATGGCCAAGGCATGACTTATCCATTGGAGGTTGTACAAAGACCTTGATTCGTAGGTTTGGGATACACTGAAGGAGAGTGCTCAAAGGTGCTAGAAGCTTCCAACACTTGTTGAAACCGTCAATAAAAGATATTGATGGGAACACATCACCATCATCCCATGAAAGTGCACACTGCAAAGAAAGAGATGAGGCAAGCTCTCATCACCATAATTGCACCAGAGATAGCTAGGAAGGGTATAAAAAGTCTCAATATTCTAGTGCTCATTTTGATTACAAGCATGTTGCTAATAATGAACATAAATCATGGCATCGGAAAACATGTAGATTTTGTGGTCGACATAACCATGTGTTTGCTAACTATTGGAAGGCTCCATCTAGAGTAGCATCTCAAGGACAAATCATTTGTGCATGAACCAGTCGAAGGAGTTGTCCGACAAGTCAATCCACCACATGAAAATAACCCATTCACTTTGATAAGTGAGAAATGGTTTTTCTATATGTGTTTTATTTTCATGGCATTATTTTTGTAAATCATGTGTTGCAACTTAAAATTTAAAAGTGATGACGTGTTTTCCATCACTTGTTGAAGCAACAATGATGTTTTGGCCTTGTATTGATAGCTAGGGTATTGATTTCCATTTTGATGTAAACTTGACCAAAGATTATGTGTTATAAAATCATGTCAAGTATGGGATGCTTGGGTCATTTATTGTTCATGTAATTGAACATGTAATTTGCAAATTATTGTACTACAAGTTTGTAGAGGATGCAAGTGTCGGCTCATCACTTATGGCTCCAAAGAACAAAGGCAACGGAGAAGGAAGGTTGACCAGCTGGGACACTTGTGGTGCAAACAAGGTACAAATAAGTTACATATTACTTTCATGATTTTGGAGGACCAAAAGCTCCTCATCGGGGAGGAATGATCCAGGTGGCTCTGGAGATACTCAGAAGTCCAAGAGGACTGAAAATAGATCAAAAATCAAAGTGGTCATATTTCTCTCGAACTTGGACTAGATCGAAGTTCTCATCACCCTGATTCCAATGATGCAAATGAAACTCCAATCCGAGCTCATATGAAGAAGTTATAGCAAGTCAAAGTTTTGGTCAGAGTGGACATGTGGGCCAAGATTAATGGTCCTACAAATTGACCAAGACCCGACACATGGAATCCGGCCACTGGGACGGGAAAAATTATTTCTTACTTAATTTGTCTAATGACCCTTAGTTTCAGTCAAATTGACAAAATGTTATATTTAATATAAAAACAAAAATATATATATAAAGGGTGGCAAGCCACCACGCCTGACACCCCATGGCACCTCTGCACTATTATTATGATACGAGTATGGTCAAAGGAGTTGGGATGGGGCCCCATGGAGAGGACCACACCCACCAACCGTATACTATATGCATACAAGTCGATATATTAAATTGGTCACCATTAAAACAATGTTAACCGCCAAACAAAAAACGCACCTATTTATAAATGTTTTTTAAAAAACATACCAAGGCAAGGTGTCAAAGAGGGTTGAACCCCTAACCTCCCCGCCCTGACACCTCTGCTCCAAACAACGTGACAATGACACTTCGTTGATAAATCTACCTGTAAAATGTATACTAAAACCTGACTCATTTGCTCTGGGAGCACGAGAGAGCCTAGCAAAACGACGAGCAAGGGAGGAGGTCGAAACTCTATTCGATGTAACCCAAATGAGCAGTGTGGAACCATGATGTAGTTCCAGGAGGCAGAACCTTGCCCAGGAAAAGGGGTGTGGAACCATGAACTTGGATATTTTTCCCTGGGAGGTAAAATTTCACTTTATCATATTGATGTCAAGTTTACAGTCAAATTTCAAGAAATTTTGCAGGGAATGCAACGGTGAAGTCAAATTCACCATCTGAGTAGTAGATTTTCAGGTGCCCTAGAGTGAAGTATCTTTGAAGAATCATGGGGAATCTAAAATATTTTTGAAGGCCCATATTTTTTACGATGTCATAATTTGACGAATGGATAGTCTATTTTACACTACTCAACGCAAGAAATTCAGTGGTGCAATCAGTTTTTGCTGCTGATCCTTTCACTTTTTCGTCTAACTTCTGAAGTGAAGGTGCATGAAGTGGTCATGTTATGTTTCCTTTCATTACTATTGAGATGATGTATTATTCTTGAGATCCTTGCTTGATACTATGTCGAGGGATCATCAATTCCACATTATGTGAGATGTCATTAGCTTTTCATGCTATGTATTGCTGTTGAGATCCCTATGTAACTATGTTGAGGGGATACTTGTTGCCACATTGTGTGAGATCCTATTAGTTTTTCATGCTGAAGGAAGTCCTTCTTGAGTGAAATTTATTGTAATCGGAACGTCTCGTGGAGTGGCAAGCCACTCTATTTGAGGGCGTATGACCTTGTTATGAAAAATAGTCTTCCATGTACATCATCATTTTTTATAGCATTATATGAAGTTTCCTCCACTATCTTGACGCTGGGCCCGAAGATGTAGCCCACACTGGAAGAACTATGTTATCAAATGTCTCGTGTTCTTGTGTAGATGATTTCTGTCATGTTTCCTCCTATTTAAAGCATGCATATATGTTCTTTAATGCTCTTTTAAATGAAATTCTAACAACATCATAGAAGTAAAAGATCTTGGATAAATTTGGTAGTTGAAGGAACCCGGATCAATGTTGAAGACTGATAGAATTGTGATGAAGGAAGGATTATTGTGACATAGAAGGGTACATGTCGAAGTTTGTCGGAAATATGACTATTGAAAGGCATGGGATAATTGCATTTATGAAGCACAATTGGTCAGATCTAGTGCCATATCTGCAGTAAATGAAAAAGATATAAGATATCATGAGGTTTTTAATTCAAACTTGTTATTAAATATTTATCCCTCTCCACATTTTATACTTTGCGCTCTTGAGAATTAAAATTGTGAATTTGCAACCAAGTGAGAACCAAGCATCTTTTTGAATGTTTCAGAGGATTTTTGAAGAGATTCCCATGGAATTTGTAAATAAACGTCTTACAGGAATCATGGAAGTTACATTACCAAGTGTAACATGCCCAAGGTCTTCGTGAAAACAAACAACCACAAAAGAAGGACTGAAAAAAAAAAAAAACAGGAAAAGAGGTCAGCTGAAACCCTTGGAGTAAGGAAATATCCAAGAAAGAGGGTAGCAAAGGAACAAAAAACAAAGAAAAACAGGATAAGAAACCTGTAGCGAGGCTAGTGGAGTTGATGACTCCACCCGTAGGAGGCAGTGAAGCAAAGAAATATACCACACAACATATGGGTACAAGTGGGAAGGATCACGACATCGAAGAGACCGAGTGAGAGCTCGATAAGGGTGGCCAGGATCCTCTTAGAAATGTAGAACTAGAAGATTCACCATTCATCATCCGGAAGAGGGTCCCTACATTAACTACGACGGGCGGAAGGAAGAAGCAGAAGGCAGATAAATCTAGAGGAACAACACTGCTTGTCCTCACTGAAGGGGACATCGACGAGATTGGGGATAAAGTTAAAGTAGTGACAGCGGAGTCGTGGAACAGGATCGAGGATCGCTACAACATACTCCTAACTGGTGTTGAGGAAATAATGGTAAAATTAAAAGTACTGGTGAAGACATCTAGACAACCAGAGAAAACAACCAGGCCACAAGAACAGAAAAGTCAACCAGCACAGCCTAAGTGCTGATTAGAGACAACGTTTGGAGTGAGAATTTTGAAAGTACTAGGAGGATCGCTATAGTTCAAAGCTGCGGAAGATAGAGAGTGCGCGAAAGATGGGAAAATGTCAGCATGAACATCATTGTGCTGCCGACACCAACATTGCACGAGTTCCAACAAGGCATCATAGAAGAATTAAAAGGGTGAGAGAAATATATTTTGCAGTCAAACATACAGGTGCAGCAAGAAATAACTACAATGAAAATGAAGCTTGATTGGATGATCAATGGATAAGATGAAGCTCGTTGACAACAACAACAACTAGAAGAAGCCATTAGGAAGACTTGTATTGAATTTTTGGACATCACGGTCCACGCAAAAGAGCCACTAGCAGAAAAGGTTGCGAAGCTTTCCCTCCCAATTAGAGATTTAAAAGAAAACATTGAAAAATTGAAGTTTGAATATGAGGTAAAGATTTCTTAGCTGAAAATGCGGTTGCAACCATCCACACCACCAAAAGTACATGAGCAGAGGGAGATGGACCTCAAAGCTGCAGTAAAAGGCATCTCCAACACAGTGGCAGAATGTGGGAATTTTCTCAATGACACTTTGGAGATTTAGACCTCACTACAGGAGGATCCAAATGTGTAGAGGATTGAAGAGGAGATACAAATCAAGCAGAAGAATCTAGATGAAATCCAGGTAACTGCGAGGACCCTAGCAGTATCTTAGAGGCTCGCCCAGATCACAAAAGGAAAGAATATTTAGAGCCAGATCAAGGATATTCGGAGGAAACAGGAGCTTATAACAATGAGGACTCAACCACAGTAGGATGAGGCCCTCTAGATTTCGCAAAAAATGGATGGAAAGCTCAAGGAGTTGTGACAAAGTCCAAAAGAAGTGCTACAAAAGACAGTCGAACAACCAAAAGAGGCACTACTGGAGCAACTACGCAATAAGGAAAAGCATATAGCATAAATATTTCAGCAGAATAATGCCACCTACACAGGCATCGCAGATAAGATTCGGGGCAAACTATCTGAGTGACTCGAGATGAGTCCCATGTGATTGTTGGGGTCTTGTTGGGTGAAACCCAACTTGGTCCATTTTTGGTTAAAGACACTACATTTTGAGGAGCAAAGTGCATGGTACTGCAAAACTAGATGTACCCAACGGTGTCTAGGGGCTTCGGGGTGGGTCGAAGCCCATCATTTTGTAATGGGTTTTGAGTTTGATTTGATTGTTTTGTCGAATCCCGTGGCATATGGACCATGGTTTTGTGAGTATGCAAATATATATAAAGTGATGTAAGGCTTTGTCGAAGTCATAAGTTGGTAGTTGATGAGCGAAATTCATTGTATTTTCTATCTTTAGTCTATCTTGGGCCTTGAGGGAAGGCTCCACAACTGAGTGCGCGGAGACCTTGAAGAGTCTACAACTATGTACACAGACCACCTATGGCTGTGTTCGTAGGTCAAAGAGGGAACATATCCATCTTACTAAAGAAGAAGAATTTTGGAGCATATTTTTTGTTTACATGTGTTGTGTTTTCTTTCAATTTGTTTATGAGAAGTTATGGTTATAGCGGGGCTTATCTTGTTCTGTAATATGTTTATGTGTATCTAAATGTTGTGAAGTCATTAATCAACCTATACTACGTAGTATTAATATACATGTTAGAATATTTTTTAAATGTAGAGGATTGAAGTAAAGCCAACTCGCGCAGTACCACAAGGCTGCAGAAACCTGGTTGTGCAACCACCCATAGCCACCTTAGGTGAGACTGCGATATGCTTTCATATCATTGCCAAAAGGGCCGATGTCCGAGGGTTTTTTTGGTACGAAGTACAAGTCGAACCTGGGTCAAGCCCAACCGATCCAACAATAAAAAATTCATTAAATAAATAATATATTTACAAGAGAATAATTGGGCTACTTATTGATCTCTCATTCCTCACTCTCACTCACTTACTTCCACATACTTACTGCCTCATGGGCTCACCTAGATTTATACAAGTGGATCTAACCCAAAGTAGGTTCTAGCTCTAAAACTAACTCCCACAATCACTCTCATGATCCATAAAATATATCACCTAATCCATTATCCTTAGATAAGATATAACTAATCCTCAAATATCTCAACTCTTCCAAAATATTCTCGAAGCTTCTCCTATTTACAATAATTTCATTCTCTCCTAAAACTATAGGAAAATAAAATAAATAATTAAATCCTATATTAGGAAACTAACTCCTTTAGTAAACATTAAAACCTAGGTTAGATGCTCTTACATCAGGCTCCCTAGGTAAAAGAAAATCACGGTCTCCCGATTGTATATCTTTTTAAGTTGATAAAAATCCTCGTGGATCCCAAACTTTAGTTTGTTTTAATCATATGTTCCTTGTTGTTCTGCATCAATTGTTGTTTATTTTAATATTCCATTGATTTTTCTAATGTACACTTGAGTAGTCAATGTATTGTGTTTTTGTACTTCCGCCTCATCTTGCAATATCTTGGTTTGTGTATTTTTTCCATTAGTTTCCTTAATTCTTCAATTTCAATATCCAATCTAGTTTATGATTGAAATTTAGTGTTACTAGTTTGGAACATCAATTCACCATCTTCAACATTAAATTTCAAATTATATTTTGTCTCAGGTTCCACATTTTTAATGTTTGAACATTTTTCTTCCTTATCTGCAACTTGATTGGATTCAGGTTCGATCAACATCTTTTCTATAAATTGTAATTCTTCTTCACTTTTCATAAGCATTTTAAAGTCTCTTTATAAAAATCATTTCAACAGACCGGTATTCATCTCTGCATGAAACAAAATCAATTCTCTTTCCATCATCTACAATATATCCTGCATCGACACACCAATTGTCAAATTTAAAAACATAAGGCTTTATAGTCTCGACAGATGATTTTGTCCTTGAGTCTTTATGTTGATCTTCTAAACAGTTTGTGGCACCATCTGTGGGAATAGAAACCATGCTCATATCATATCATTGTCCTCACTAAGCATCAGTCCTTGTTCTGGTTCACAAATGCATACACTCATATTGGTTATCTGGATTTTTTCTTCTTCCCTTAACAAAAATTTCAACTTGTGTTTCCGTCTCCTTTCAATCAATAGTTTGATTGGCCATCTAGTTGTCTTCTTCATTATTCATCCATGTTTTGATTTTGTAGTAGTTCCATCAACACATCAAGTCATGTCTTCAACTCAACGATTTATTTCTCGAACTCTTCATCATGTATGCCAACTGCTATGGAATCATTGTGGCTTTTCTATGAATTCTACAAATGACTATCCATAGTCATATTCATCTCCTTCTTCCCTTACATAAGATCATTTGTATTCTACTTCTTTTGTTGCAAAAAATATAATGTAAATTGACCAGAATTTCGGTGTCAGGCTCTACCAATCATGCACCCAATTAATTTGACTTATTATTACAAAACCAATCTACGTCATTTCAATTTTTTTTCTTTTATGAACACGATCTTGGAAATTGTGGATTATGGACCCTCTTCTTAGATCATAAAATCCATTTCAATACCACTAAAAGTAAACTCAAATAATATAATTCAATGAGCACTTATTCTCTCTCGTTGTAAACACTCATTAACTCTCCTTAACTCACAATTTCTAATGATTTTATTTTTAAGAGTATCAATTCTATATAGATTTAATGATACGTGAATACTCCCATTCTCCTTTACAAACCAATCAAACTTCTATAATAAAATTTGAAAGTTCACCATCACTTTTACCTGGAATTTTCTTTGATAATTTTAACATAAAGAATTGTGTTACCCACACTCCCACCAAGGTTTTGATCAAACACCCAATCAACTGTATTAGACCTCTATTTCTGGAACAAGAAATTAAATCAGCTTAAATTACCTGGCAGGATCTCTCAATATTAGTCAGCAATAGATTCTACCCCGAACTCCTTGGTTCTTATTACTCGGCATCTTCAATAGGCTTTGGGAGCCACAAATTATCACACATTAATAATTTCTATTTAGTTATCAAATTCCTCTATATTCATTCGTGTCATTCCAGGTCAGGTTGTAAATCCAAAATTTGTTGCCTTTTATTAGGATTTGATCCAATCCAATCGTGCAACATCTCATTCTCTCAATGCTTCTGCAAACACTTCTACCAATAAACACTTAACAATTGATCACAAATCAAAACCAGAAACAAAAACTAATGCATAATTTTCAGATTTGATTTTGGATGGAAATCCTAATTTGAATAAGATAGACAATAATTGAATGACACAATGTATAAATAATGGATATTAGAGGGAAACTTTTTCCAAGCTATTCTCTTGCGGTTTTTCACACAAATACTTCTCCTGCATACAACGTCACAACTCCAACACTTTCAATGCAAGCCATACTCTGTTTCTCCACACATCCCTACAATATGGTCCAGTTTCTCTGTTTGAATTATATGGATCTATTCACACCCCTCTTATCTCATGTCAATTAGAGGATACATCAAACTATTCAAGACGTTTTTTTTTAATGGGCACATATTTTTTTATGTGCTAATAATTCGTGATAAGGCTACTTCTTCAATTTGATACAATGGCTACAACATGCAAGGAAGTTCACTTTAATACAATTCCTTACTCAAAATTTTGATTTGATAGCAGCTCATAATAATTCTTCCAGGCTTGATATCTTTTCTTCCTGCACTATCTCTTTACGGCTTCCAGACCATATTTACAACAAAAAACATGCAATTCATTCAAAAAATACATCAAACCTGGTTCTTTGATTTCCAGTGGTCTATATTCATGTTAAATGTGAAGCCGCATTCAACAATGGTGCCAAACCTAAAATCGCCGCCCACGCAGTCCCAGTGGACCAACGTCGTCACCGACCTCGCCGACTCTCTGACAAACAACGACGCCGAACCTAACACGCCGCCTAGACACCATGATTGACTATGTAATCATTTTTTTTTCACATTCAGAATTAGCCCTCTTATGCAACTATAAATTTGTATTTCATTCCTCTGGCTAAGCAAGTCAAGCCAAGCAAGGCAAGGCCTCATGTAATAATAATTTGTGGTTTTACTCTCCAGTATGTCTGTCTATTTCATTTCTCCTGTCTCTCTTTGTTTTTTTTTTTTTTTTTTCTGTTTTTTTTTTGTTCTGTTGTGCTGCTCTGTACCCAACAACTGGTATCAGAGCCAGTTATCACCAAGCCAATTCTTGATATCATGGCGCTGAATTGCTACACTAATGATGACTTATTTTACAAAGCTCTGATCCCTTCTTTTGCAAATCTCTACGATTTTTTGGAGACCTCTCGAAGGCAGAAGCGATGACCAGTGGAATGGAATGGAAGTGTGACAGGTTTGTGAGGTCTGCATTGAATTATGTTCTTATGTGAGCATTTTTTGGATATTATTACGTAGGAAGTGTTGTTGCAATCGAGTAATCAACAAAGCTGTTGTAGCGCAGTAAAAGCGGTGGACTTATTAAATCCTTTATTTAGTTAACAACATATTTAGTTAACAGCATTCATAGCGTTTGTAGAAAAATGGGGTTTGCATAAAACCAAATGGAAAATGGTGATCTATTGGAACATTTGAGTTTCAATTTTGTGCTTGATGTCATTTAAAAAGTCACTTTAAGTTTCGTGCTTAAAGTCTTAATAAGTAAGATGGGCTTTTATATAGTTTATAACATTATATATGTTTTATAATGGTTCATTTAAATTTCACATTTTAAAAGGGAAAAAGGAAGGTTATCAAAGTAAGGGCATTATGGTTTAAAAATATAATTTTTAGAGGTTGATTTTTGGCCCTTGATTTTTCAAAGGTCTTATTTTATAAGTGAAATTTTTGGAACGTGTGAATTTTATTGAGAATGGAGATTGGAACAGTTAATGATATGGAGAAGTTGAGCGGGGATAATTTTTCCCTATGAAAATCACAGATGGAGGATATACGGTTTTTAAAATATCAGTATTTTCCAATTGAGGGTGTAACAAAGAAACCCTCATCGATGACAGAAGAGGAATGGGATAAGCTAGATAGAAATACGATTGCAACAATCCACTAATATCTAGCAAAGAATATGTATTTTAAGGTGTATGGAGAAAACATGGCAAAAGGATTATGGAAGAAGCTCCATGATCTATATGAGAAGAAAATAGCATCAAACAAAGTGTTCTTGATGAGGAAGCTTTACAATCTCAAGATGAAGGAGGGTGCTTCAGTTTCTGAGCACTTGAATGAATTCAATATTATAACTAGTCAGCTTGCCTCTGTTAAAATAACTCTAGATAATGAAATTAGAGCTATTTTGTTAATGTGTTGTATGCCAGACAGCTGGAAAAATTTAATTGTGGCTATGAGTACTTTAGCACCTGCAAGGACCCTAAAGTTTGATGATGTCAGCTGCATTTTAATGAATGATGAGTTGTGATGCTAGTCAATTGTGGAAAACCAGGGAGGAGAAGCTCTAGCTGTAGTTGATCATGGTAGGAGGATTGATTGAGGCCGACAAGGGCGATCAAGATCGAGAGGTCGATCAAAATCAAGGAGGCGCAGGATCATCTACTTTCATTGTGGCAAACCCAGGCACATGAAGAAAGAATGTCGAGCCTTGAAGAAAGGACAAAAGGATCAAATACCAGCCAATACAAATCACAAGTCATCAAGCACAAATGAAGGTGATACTATTGTTGTAATCACATATGGTGATGTGTTGTTTATTGTTTCAGTAGAGGATGCATGTTTATATACATCTAGCAGTAGCTTTGATTGGATCCTTGACTCTGGGGAATCTCACCATGTAACCCCATGCAACTATAGTTTTGTTGCATATATTCCTGGTGATTATGGTAGAGTGCATTTGGGGAATAACCATTTTTTCAGTATTGTTGGAGTGTGAGATTTCCAAATCAAGATGAAGAATGGACAAGATATATTGTTGAAACAGGTCAGGCATGTACCAGAAATGCGCATGATTTTGATCTCTATGGGGCGGCTGGATGATGAAGGTTGTTCCACAAGCTTTGGAAAAGGAGGCTGGAAAATTAACAAAGTAGCATTGGTCTTGCTCAAAGGACCCAAGACAGGAACACTATATGAATTGAAGGAAATGATACGAAAATCAGATTTGGTTGTTGTCAAAAGAGAAGGAAATTCAGTAGATCTGTGGCATAAGCGCTTGGGTCATATGAAAGAGAAGGGTTTAAAAATCCTTGTCGGTAAAAATTTACTACTAGGTTTGAGATCCTACAATCTTGATCTTTGTGAGCATTGTATATATGGTAGAAAAAGAAGGTTTCATTTCTTAGAGGTGGTCATGACAGAAAGAAAAATGTGTTAGAATTGATACACTCAGATGTGTTTGAACCAAATAACATCAAGTCATTAGGAGGATCATCATATTTTGTAACATTTATATATGATGCATCCAGGAAGGTTTGGGCCTATCCCATGAAAAGCAAAAGTGAAGTGTTTGAAATATTTCGAAAATTCCATGTTGTTGTTGAAAGAGAGACTAAAAAATTTATCAAGTGCCTAAGAACAGATAATGGTGGAGAATATTTCTCAAATGCATTCAAAGAATATTGTAACAGGTTTGGCATAAATCATGAGAAGATTGTGCCTAGTACACCTCAACATAATGGTGTTGCAGAATGAATGGATCGCACCATTATGGAAAAGGTAAGGAGCATGTTGTCTGATTCCGGTTTGGACACGCATTTTTGGGCAGAGGCTGTGAGGACAGCTTGCTACCTCATAAATAGATCTCCATCTACAGCCTTGGATGGAGGCATCCCTGAAGAATTTTGGATTGGTAAGAAGTTGAATTATCATCATTTGAAAATATCTGGATGTGAAGCATTTGTACATATTCCCAAAGAAAATAGAACTAAGCTAGATGATAAATCAATGAAATGCATTTTTGTGGGATATGCGGATGAAGAATTTGGTTATTGTATATGGGATCCAGTCAAACATAAAATTATTAGAATCAGGGATGTTATATTTAATTAGTCGGAAATGTTTAAGAGCAATGTAGGGGAGGTGGAAGTCAAGAAAGTTATTGACAAGTTTGAAGAGCGGCATGAATACATGCCACCAATGCAGGAAAATAGGTAGCAAATTGAAGAGGAGGAAGGACAGCAAGAGGAAAGTGATGAACAACAAGAAGAAGGAATCTTGCAGGAATCTTTACAAGAGATTCAACCTGATAATGCACCACCACAGTTGGTTCGCAGATCTTCTAGGCCTCGTAAGCCTTCACAAAGGTATCCTCCCTCAAACTATATCCTATTGACTAATGAAGGTGAGCCTAATTGTTTTCAAGAGGCTTGTAAAGTTGATCACAATAAAGAATGGAAGAAATCAATGGAGGAAGAAATGAAATCTTTGCTGGAAAATAAAACTTGGGAATTGATAAATCTCCCAAAAGGTAGAAAGGCTTTGCGAAACAAATGGGTGTATATAATTAAGCATGAAGGTGATGAAAAGAATGATAGCTATAAAGCAAGGTTGGTGGTGAAAGGATTCGCCCAAAAGGAAGGTATTGACTTCACTGAAATTTTCTCATCTGTTGCCAAAATGTCATCCATTAGAGTCATTCTTGGTCTTGTTGTTGCTTTAGACTTAGAATGTGAATAGTTAGATATAAAAACTTCTTTCCTTCATGAAGAATTAGAGGAAGAAATTTATATGAAGCAGCCAGAAGGCTTCATAGAAAAAGGAAAAGAAGACCTTGTTTGCAGGTTGAAGAAGAGTCTCTATGGGTTGAAGCAGGCACCTCGACAATGGTACAAGAAATTTGATTCATTCATGTTAGAACATGGTTTTCACAGGTTGGAAGCTGACCATTGTGTCTATATCAAGAGGTATGATCAAGGAAAGTACCTCATATTATTGTTATATGTGGATGACATGTTGATTGTTGGGCATGATAAGAATATGATCAATAGGTTGAAGAAGGATTTGAGTAACAAGTTTGCAATGAAGGATTTGGGTCCAGCACAACAGATATGGGGCATGAGGATCATGTGTGACAGGGAAAATAAAAGGTTGTGGCTGTCACAAGAAAAATATATCAAGAAGGTGCTTGATAGGTTTAATATGAAGGATGTCAAGCCAGTTGGTACACCCCTTGCAAGGCACATCAAGTTGAGTGCTGAGTTATGTCCAGTGATGACAAAGAGAAGGAATAAATGAGCAAGACTCCTTATGCTTCAGCAGTTGGCAGCTTGATGTATGCCATGGTATGCACACGACGAGACATTGCATATTCAGTGGTAATTTTGAGCAGATTCCTTGCCAATCCAGGAAAACAACATTGGCAAGCAATAAAATGGATTTTCAGGCATCTTAAGGGTACTAGTCATTATTGCTTATGTTTTGGTCATAATGATACTGTGCTTGAAGGTTTTATAGATGCAGATATGGCTGGAGATATCGACACCAGAAAGTCCACTACAAGTTATTTGTACACATTTGCAGGTGCAATTGTATCTTGGGTGTCAAGGCTACAAAGAATAGTAGCTCTCTCTACAACAGAAGCAGAGTACATAGTTGCAACAAAGGCTTGTAAAAAAAATGCTGTGGATGCAACGATTCCTAGGAGAGATAGGAATCAAGCAGGACAAGTATGTGTTGTATTGTGATAGTCAGAGTGTCATTCACTTGGCGAAAATCCCATCATTTCACTCAAAAACCAAGAATATTGACTTAAGGTACCATTGGATCTGATATGTGTTAGAGGAAGGGAAGTTATCTTTGGAAAAGATCTATACATATAAGAACCCTACTGATATGCTCACTAAGATTCTACCAAGAAGTAAGAATGAGTTATGTAGAGGCATGCTAGGCATCGATGTGACTTGATTCAAGATTACTCATTCGGCTTTAAGTGGGAGAATGTTAAATGTGAAGCCGCATTCAACAACGGCATCGAACCTAACCTCACCGCCCATGCAGTCCCATCCGACCAACGCCGTCATCGACCTCGCCGACTCTTTGACAAACAACGGCATCGAACCTAACACGTCACCCAGCCATCATGATTGACTATGTAATCATATGTTTTCACATGCAGAATTAACCCTCTTTTGCAACTATAAATTTGTATTTCATGCCTCTGCCTGAGTAAGTCAAGCCAAGCAAGGCAAGGCCTCATGTAATAATAATTTGTGGTTTTACTCTCCAGTCTGTGTATTTATTTCATTTCTCCTGTCTCTCTATGTTTTCTTTTTGTTCTGTTGTGATGCTCTGTACCCAACACTTCAAACTGCTTCTCTACTCCAATTTGTTCTTTGTCTCACCTCTTGACTCAAGCCATATATGTTATTACAGTCTGAGCCTCCTTAAATTTTTACTAGAGCATTTGTAATGATGTAATAAATTTAGCCCCAAGTATATACTTCATAAGTTGACTTAAAAACATTTTGGACTTTCAAATATTCAACAAATTTACTCGGAAGGGCTACAAGATATACTTGTTTCCATAACATATTTTTGTTGTCTAACTTTGTAAATCCTCTTCATCCATTCTCTATGGAAATCTTCATAATACATCTTCTTACATTTCATGTTCATTAAAATGAGTGCATGCTCAGTTTTTGCTCCGCACGACATCATTTTTTTAAAATCATGGTGGTTAATACACCAATCATATTGTTTTGTGTAGTACCATCTTTGTTATGTACAATGTCACCACCTTTATTTCTGACTCTTTTTTTTTTCCATTTTCTCAATAAATGCAAATAAAGATTTGATTCCCCACCATTTTTCCAAGTCAATAGTGAAACATTGCATTATAGAATTAGAGACCAATAAGCTTTTACTTCACTCTTCCCTTTCATACACATTATTTTATAAAATGCAAACATCCTATCAATCCCCTGGATAAACCATCTTTATGCCGCTAAGGATACCGGCAGCTAAAAACTAGAAGCTTTCCTTTTTCCATGTAATTAAAAATATAAAATTTACTTAATTTATAGCTTGTTATTTTAATTAGATGTTATTTAACACTATCGAAAGAAATCAAAAAACATATAATTAAAAATAATAAAACTCACTTAACCTATAGGTATATTTTAGTTGAATGCTCATACCATATGGAATGCAAATAAAATTTGAATTTATCATTTTGCAAAGCATATTTATCAGCAAAGGTTAAGTATCATTGAATGCTGTAGCAAGCTAGTTGTTTACCATTCAATTAAATTTGCGTAGGTGACGTATGGGACAATCTATATATCACCTACCAATAAATCTCATAGAACTGCGGTCCTGTGATAGTTGTGGACGCAGCATGAATAAGTCCAGTGTTGTCTACGGTGGCCACACTTTTGACCCGGAGATTTTTTTTCGCTTGAATTTGGTGAAAAATTCATTCATAAATTTGATTGTGTTAGTGTTTTAATGGTTATTTTATATTGCTAATGGATTCATTACTATCCAGAATTTTGGAATACCTGAAATTACTCTTGTAATCTTGATTTTTCAAAAATTTCCGTGGGGTTTTCTCAAATTAATGCTGAAATTTCTATTATTTTCCTGGCGGAATTGCTTCTCTGCTAAAGCTGAGTAGTACATTGATGGGAATTGTGTTAAAATGAGGATCGGTATGTATCTGATTATTTGTTTATTTATGATTCCTGTTTGGACAAAAGGAGACCACTGGAATACATAACAAGTGGAGATAAATATCCCCACGACTTTTTCTTACGAATGTTGACAGTGGCGTGAGCGATAAGTTATTTCAATTTCCGTCTACGTCATTTTTTTTTCTTTGTGCAGACGAAGACCATTGGAATCGGTGAGTTTTATTTCACAGTCCATCGGTCCATAAATTTGCCTAGGCAGGAAATGTCTACTACCAGCCTAGATCCTTCTTAACTCCGGATCTATCAAGCGCCAAGAGGGATCAAATTTCTCGAGGTGAAAACCTCTTTTTTGAGTGCAAAACTTGAGGAAAGATTTTCACCTCGAGAGATTTGATCCCTCTTGGCGCTTGATAGATCTGGAGTTAAGATGGATCTAGGCTGGTTTCAGTGGTGTGTGACCAAGGAAAATCTATTGATAATATGATGAACATATGCTTAATTTTATCAATAATATGAAAATACATCTAATATTAACTTAACCATTTTAAATATGTTAAATGTGTCTCAGATTTATTGAGTGATTTTAATTTTAAATTTGATTAGTTACCTCAATTTGTTGAGATGATAAATATTGTAAAATAACTTTAATAATGAAATAAAATTTTGAATGCAAAGTGACAATGTAATAATTTTGAATGATAGAAACAATGAATAATAAGAATGTAGTCAATTACGAATAGTCTTCATTGTGATCGATTTCAAACTATTTTCTTCTACTATTCTTATTTTCACCCATGTTAGTTTTGTCATATTTTCATATTGATTATTTGAAAAGGATAGTTGGAATCGTAAACCATTTAAATATGTAGCTCGAGCTGTTGTAGTAAACATCATACCTTGTCTTTCTTGCTCTCCAATATTAATAGGTTGAATTACTATAACACAAAAAACAATGTACATTGTTAATGTACCATCATACATCAAATTACATCAAATTAGAAATCAACATATACACTGAAATCAATGCAACTAATGCAAGGAATCAAATAATAACAAAAAACATCTACACTAAAATCAATGCATCTAATGCAAGTAATCAAATATGATTAGAAATCAATATCTACACTCAAATAAATGAGTCTAGTGCAAATAGGAAAATAGGATTGAAAACCAACATCTACACTGAAATCAATGCATCTAATGCAAGCAATCAAATAGGATTAGAAATCACCATCTACATTGAAATAAATGCATTTAGTGCAAGAAATCAAATAGGATTATAAATCATCTACATTTAAATCAATGCATTTAGTGCAAGCAATCAAATATAATTAGAAATCAACATCTATATTGAAATCAATGCATCTAGTGCAAGCAATCAAATAAGATTAGAAAGTACCATCTTCACTAAAATCAAGGCAATTAGTGAAAGAAATCAAATAGGATTAGAAATCACCATCTACACTAAATTCAATGCATTCAGTGCAAACAATAAAATAGGATTAAAAATAATCTACTTTGAAATCAATTCATCTAGTGTAAGAAATCAAATATAACCAAAAATCAAAATCTACATTAAAATTAATGCATTTAGTGAAATCAATAAAATAGGATTAGAAATCATCATCTACAATGAAATTAATGCATTTAGTGCAAGGGATCAAATAGGATTAAAAATCATCTACATTAAAGAGACCACTGGAATACATAACAAGTGGAGATAAATATCCCCACGACTTTTTCTTACGAATGTTGACAGTGGCGTGAGCGATAAGTTATTCCAATTTCCGTCTACGTCATTCTTTTTTCTTTGTGCAGACGAAGACCATTGGAATCAGTGAGTTTTATTTCACAGTCCATCGTCCATAAATTTGCCTAAGCAAGAAATGTCTACTATAAAATGATGTGTCGTTTTCATTTTGTCCTAATTTAAAAAGTAACAAAATGACCCAAAATTCGGTAGAGATTTTTTAATTTTATTTTATAACATTTTAGAGAAAAAACTGTCATCCCCGCTATTCTGTACCCTGAATAAACAAGTTTTTTACTATAGACATTTCCTACTTCAACACATTTATAGGCCGATAGACTAGAAAATAAAGCAAGCCCTATGTGGACGTCATACATTTAGATAATGGATAACCCTTACAGTACAGTTCGGATCATTCACTTTTTCAAAGAATACAAAGAAGAACGGAAAGAACGTTGACAGTGCCGTGAAAGAGATGAATTCTTACGCATAACAAATACAGTTGGAATGCTTTGAAACGGATGGTACCTTTCTGGAATGAAACTCATCCCCACGACTGCAACAAAACAATGCCGGTAAAAGCATACATTGGATTAAGATATGAATTTGAAAATTTTATTGTTTGTGAGTGATTAAGGCTGGCATTTAATAATAATTCAAATTCAAATTTATCATTCTCATCATCTTCACTATTAATAAAATTTATAACAAATTTATCATTTTGATCATTTTTCACTATTAATAAAATTTATAACATAGAACTTCATACTATTTATTCATTCAGATGTATTACTAAAATTTACAGCATAGAACTTTATATTATTTATTCAGTACTAAAATGTATGGCATAGAACTTTATATTATTTATTCAGATGTATTATTATGATTTACATACATATACCAATCATCTCTTTGAAATTTTGAAAAACAGTAATAAGGTTTTACATTATTTATTCAGATGTATTATTATGATTTACATGTATTTACTAATCATCATTTGTAAAATGGTACGAGTTTTTTTCATATTTATTAGGTTATATAAATCAGTTTAGGTTTATTTTAATTTTTGTTTTCATCTATCAAATAAATCAAATTTCTTAAAATTAATTATCACATCTTTAGAGGTGAAAATCACAATAGAGAATTTTGTGTCGACGCGTTTCGAACCAGCCAGTGTGGTTCATCATCAGGACAAGATACGAAATCCGATCAAGGACGCAACTTAAATAGAAAAAGAAGCTCCATATAGCCGTTGTACAATAACGGCTAGTTTGACACTAAAATAAAAAATTAAAAAATATTAAAATTAAAATTATCACAAATATATAAAATAAAATAAAATATAAACAATACCAATAACAGCTAGTTGTAACCAAAAAAATAAATCATTAAATAAATCAAAATAGAAATAAAAACAAAGCTCGAAACAGAAAAATTAGCTCCAAATATAAAAAGCTCCAAATAGCCGCTATACAATAATGGCTAGTTTCACCATAAAAATTAATAACTAAATAAATCAAATAAAAAGCTTCAAATAGAAAAAGCAGAGCTAAATAGAAAAAGAAACTCCAACTAGCCGTTGTACACTAACGGCTAGTTTGATCCTAAACAATAAAAATAAAACTTCCCAAATATAAAAATAAAAATAAAATATAATATATAAAAAAATAAAAAATAAAATAAATTAATTAAAAAATACAAATAAAAATAAATACATAAATAAATAAATAAATAAAATAATAAATAAATAAAAATAAAATCAATAAATAAATAAATAAAAATACAAATAAAAATAAATAAATGAATAGATAACCATATTAGCTAGTTTAACCAAAAAATAAATAAAAATCAAATAAAATTAAATTAAAATTAAAAGGAAAAATAAATCAATACAAATAAACAATAATTTCTTCCTTTATATTTTTATTTTTATTTTTATTTATTTATTTATTTATTTATTCATTTATTTTTTGTTTTTTATTAAAATAAATAAATAAATAAAAAAAAAAAAAAAAAAAAAAAAAATGAATAGATATTAAAATGAACATTAATAAATGAAAATGTTAAAAAATAAATTAATTAATTAATAAAATCAATAAAATTTTTACATGAAATAATTTTATTTTATTTTATTTTATTTTATTTATTTTATTTTTATTTTTATTTTTATTTTTTTTATTTTTTAAAATAAATTAGTTCCTTTATTATTACATATATATATACATATATTTTATTATTGATGCTTAGATCTGTTAAGGACCCAATCTGCCCGAAGGAGGGTAAGGGTGTTTACTTGATCCCGTGCTCATGTGGGACCCCTTATATTGGTGAAACTGGTCGATCTATCAGTCAAAGAATTCATGAACATGCCGCTGACCTAAAGCATAATAGATCTCGCTCCTCTGCCTTAGCAGAGCATGCTGAAAAAACTAAGCATCACATTTGCATTGAAGA
The DNA here is from genome assembly GCA_034641835.2 of Pinus albicaulis. NCBI lineage: Eukaryota > Viridiplantae > Streptophyta > Pinopsida > Pinales > Pinaceae > Pinus > Pinus albicaulis. The sequence goes on along the minus strand of CM076580.1, from coordinate 1,499,843,170 downwards.
TGCTGAGGTCATTGCAAAGGTGGACCATTTTCACCATCGAAAGTTTAGGGAGGCCCTTGAGATTGAAAAGAGGCCTGTTAACCTGAATAGAGATGATGGGTGGAGTGTGAGCAGATGTTGGATCCCTGCCCTTCATTCGTAGTTGTTTGAGTTTTTGCTCTTCGGTTTGTCTAAAGATCGTCGTTGTCTCCCTTCTTATCCTGGTTTGTTTTTCTCCTTTATATTTATTTATTTATTTAGTTACTTTTTTATTTTTATTTTTATTGTTATTTTTATTTTATTTTATTTATTTTTTATTATATATATATATTTGATTTATTTTTTAGCATAGTCTGGTTCATTATTTGTTTATAATCTAATTTTTACTAATTTATGGCTTATATATAGAAATAAATTAAATTTGTTAATTAATTAAAAAATAAATAAATAAATAAAATGAAATAAAATAAAATAAAATGAATAATAAAATATATGTATATATATATGTAAAAATAAAGGAACTAATTTAGTTTTAAAAAATAAAAATAAAAAATAAAAATAAAAATAAAAATAAAATAAATAAAATAAAATAAAATAAAATAAAATTATTTCATGTAAAAATTTTATTGATTTTATTAATTAATTAATTTATTTTTTAACATTTTCATTTATTAATGTTCATTTTAATATCTATTCATTTTTTTTTTTTTTTTTTTAATAAAAAACAAAAAATAAATGAATAAATAAATAAATAAAATAAAAATAAAAATAAAAATATAAAGGAAGAAATTATTGTTTATTTGTATTGAGTTATTTTTCCTTTTAATTTTAATTTTATTTGATTTTTATTTATTTTTTGGTTAAACTAGCTGATATGGTTATCTATTCATTTATTTATTTTTATTTGTATTTTTATTTATTTATTTATTGATTTTATTTTTATTTATTTATTATTTTATTTATTTATTTATTTATGTATTTATTTTTATTTGTATTTTTTAATTAATTTATTTTATTTTTTATTTTTTTATATATTATATTTTATTTTTATTTTTATATTTGGGAAGTTTTATTTTTATTGTTTAGGATCAAACTAGCCGTTAGTGTACAACGGCTAGTTGGAGTTTCTTTTTCTATTTAGCTCTGCTTTTTCTATTTGAAGCTTTTTATTTGATTTATTTAGTTATTAATTTTTATGGTGAAACTAGCCATTATCAGAGCAATTCGCTATTTGGGGCATGCTTTTTATATTTGGAATATTCTTCTTCTGTTTGTGCTTTTGTTTTTATTTCTATTTTGATTTATTTAATGATTTATTTTTTGTTACAACCATCTATTGGTATTGTTTATATTTTATTTTATTTTATATATTTGTGATAATTTTAATTTTAATATTTTTTAATTTTTTATTTTAGTGTCAAACTAGCCGTTATTGTACAACGGCTATATGGAGCTTCTTTTTCTATTTAAGCTGCGTCCTTGATCGGATTTCGTATCTTGTCCTGATGATGAACCACACTGGCTGGTTCGAAACGCGTCGACACAAAATTCTCTATTGTGATTTTCACCGAAAGATGTGATAATTAATTTATGGATCACAGAAATCATATTCCTAATATTGATTGTTTTTATTTAATTTATTTAAAAAAAAAGTTTCCAATTTAAAAGATTTTATTTCTGCAATTTATTGATAAATTTCTAATTAAAATAAATTTAGTTTAATTATTAATAATTATTTATTTTATTTTATTTTATTTGATCAAGTTAAAATGTGTAAATAATATGGTGATACTTTGTGTACTAATATCACAAATTCATTTGGAAGGTAAATTATTAAAAAAAAAACCACAAAGCTAGAGTGTTTGAAAGGTTTTTTTTATGATGGAAATAGATTTAGCACTATCAAGAACCCCAATAGCACCCAAAATCTTGACGTTTGATTCCCCAATCAGGGTGTCAAGTGTGCCAAGTAAGGAGTGAGGTGGCAGGAGGTCGTGCGTACCACATGGAGAATTTATGACAACACGTGGTGAGAGGTGTGGGTGGCATCACCCACGCCGTATAATGACAACATTAAAATTGGACGACAGATAGCTCACGATGTCAGAGAGGTTTGGGGAAAACATCGACGCGGGAGGAAGAAAAGACAAGGCAAGAATTATAGGTTATTTCCTCAGCAGATGTCTGTTGAGCAAGTAAAGAAGGTAGTCGGGCAGAAGGCAGGTGAGCAAGCGAAGGAGTTGGCAAAAGTTGTGTATCGCTTCCCCGAGCATGTTCATAGTTTCCTTCTCAGCATGACTGTCTCTGTGGTGAGAGAAGGCCTTGGTATGTATGCTTTGCTTCTATGCTTTGTGTTTGGCATGGAAGCGTTTCACTCTAGTTTTTATAAGATGTTTGATTTACGTGATGCTCAGTTTAATTTCAATGATGCTCCGTCTGGAATGAATTCAACTTGGTTTGTTATGGTTGATAGCCCCTGTACATTTGGTAGCCATGGTTGTTGGGTTTTAAGTTTGCATGCAAATCCTATTATGGTCCTCCTTCATGATCTCAATAGGGATTACCATGTTGTTGGTTGTGTTAATTCCAAATTCTGGGCATGACGAATGCAAGGGAGGTGGCAGGCGAAAGTGTGGGGGAAACCCTGAGCCCTGACTCGTCTCAAAGTTACTTAATTAGCTTTTCATGTCAAGATTACCGAGTCGTATATCAACTCCAGGCCACTATTTGTCAATTTATCATCTCTGTATGGCCAATTCATAGTAACTTTGTATGTCACTGTCCTAGTTTACCATCTCAATTTCATCGCATAGGCAGCAAATTCTGCAGTTCTACCTGTCATGCCCACAGTGTTTTTGGTCAATGTCATTGCCCTATTTTCCATCTCCCAAGCTCTGCAAGGAAATTTCATGAAATTTCATGGATGGCACACAATGATAATTCGGAGGTTAGAGCTTCATATGATAATGTTAATAGGGTCAAGGGAAACTTGCTTAGTAAGCCAAATTTCAGGTTGTTTGTTGGGGGGTTAATTCAATTATCAGGCACCATGAGGTTTAATTCTCCGGCTGCAAGAGAGAAGCTTATTTGGTTTTGTCTTGGTGTCTAATTGATTGTCTGGTCTCTGTCTCGGTGTTTGTGGTGAGAAGGAACATCTTGTTCTTGCAAGTCAAGCATGTATCTCATACACATGTTGAGAAGTGTATATACAACAAAATTTTGAAGGTTGAGGCTCTCTTGTGTAGTCGTGTTATTGAAATTGAAGGCAACGAGAAGTATACAATGCTCTCATGCCAGCCCAACAAGCTGGTGTTGTCTACAAATCCAAAAATATTCATGGATAAAGGAAGAGGGACAGATGAATCAAAGAAAAAGAAAATGGTTGGGGTGGTGACCCTCAACGGGCAAGAAATTATTTTCTATAATCTAACTAAATTCAATATTTCTATTTTGTTGCCTTCTACAGGTCTACCTAGTATTCCTCACTCTCTGGCCATTGCACGTTGGGGGAGAACCTCGGCGTGGTCCTGGATGACTGTTCAATTTTTGGAAAAACAACCTCAACCAAAAATGGTGAAAGCGCAGTCTGCGAAAAGTGAGGGTAAGGATAAAGGAAGGTCAAAAGTGGGGCCTAGCAAGAGGGGAAAGAAGTCTGGGAAATAAATAATGCAGAACCTTTTCCATTCTTATGGAGTGGGAACACTTGGTAACGTGAAATCATTGATTTCAGGATGGGAGCAAGATCTAAAAACAAAAGTGGAGGAAGAAATCTCTAACGAGGAGATGGAGATGCTCACAGATCTGAGGTATACTAGTGGCAGACTGCCATTATTTAAACAATCCATCCATATATATTGGACAATGAAGTGCTTGATGGCCAAATCCATTGTCAATGTTCAATAAATAGGCGAAGATCCGAAGGCATCCTTTATTCTACCAGAAATGCACAGGGATATCCAGGAAATCCATCTCCAACAACACCATCAGAATTTTCGCCTTGGTTGAATGGAATGGTAGATTTAGAGCATGAACCAAGTTGACATGCCCGGGTCAAGTGTCAAGGACCCGGCGCCCATTGAATCATTAGATGACTAATTTTCATGGTTCCATGTTTTTGTTTTGATATGAAAAGTACGAATAGCATTTACTTTCTTTTTAAGTCATTAGATATAGTAAATAATAGACCTTTTAAGGTAGCTAGAGATAGATTTAAACTTTTTCAATTTTGGTTGGCCTATAACTCTTTGAGGTGGCCAACAGACCTGGTTTCCTACGGGAAAGTTGAGGCCATTAAGTAAATATTCTGATTGTAACCTGTTGATCCGAGTCCGTCAACTACCGAATTTACCCATGATCTTTTCTTCTGTGATGTTGTTAGAATTGCATTTTAAAATAGCATAAAATAACACATATTCATATATAATTAAGAGGAAAACATGTCAACAATCACACAACAAAACGCAAGACGTTTAATAATGGAGTTCGTCCAGTGTGGACTATGTCTTTAGGCCTCGGTGTCTCGATGGTGTTGGCTACTTCATTTGGTGATGGAAATTGTGATGATGTACATGGATGTTGTTTTCTTGTCATACAAGGAAATGTGCCCTCAACATGAGTGGAAAAGTCTCTCCACGAGACGTTTTGCTACAAGGAACTCTCACTCATAACAAACCTCCTATCAACATGACAACCTCACACATGGTGACAAAGAGTATCTCGCCATCAAGGCAACAAAGGGATCTCAGAACATAAATGACCCTCCATGATGAATACATAACACATGACATAAACATCAAGATTATACATCATACATCAAGTAGGAATCGACACGACATAAAACATCTCACAACAATAATTGATGAAGTACATGGTAACAACACTTCATATGCCTCAACTCTGAAGTTGGCTGAAGAATAAAATGCTCAGCTATTGGATCTGAAAGCACCATCAAAGTCGTGGTGTTGAATGGAATGAAAACGACTGTCCACACTCTGAAATCTGACATCGTCATTCCAATCTGGAAAATGGCCAAAAAATGAGACCTCTGTTGCAGAAATTGACATCGCCATCAGATTCCCGTCGCCGAGAGGTGTAAAATCCATATAAAATTTCTCCAATTTGGACACTGGACGATTTTGGCCCCTCTGAAAATGTGGCTCAGATCATGGTTCCACTTCCTCCCTGAATGGCTCAGGGTTCCATCGCCTCGAACTGTGTGCCTGCCTGTACCTGCAATAAAATAATGTCTGTCTTGAACTCTGTGCTACTCCTTCTGCATGCTTGGCCTACTCCTCCAGATTATTGGGAGGAATTTTCAAATCCCAATGGACTAGCAGAATGGTAAATATGGTAACTTGTTAAGGGGAGGTCAGGGGATCAAATCCCGCCTCCCCTCGAAAATCCGCATGTATATTTTACTCGGTGCATAGTTGGGCGCATACATACCACATAACTGTATATGGTTTTGATTCGGATTTTGAAATATTATATGGCATATATTCGACATTGGTTGTTATGTATGGTTTTAATTTGAATGTTGGGTTCGACCACCCATAGAGCAGGTCGGCCTACATGACCGAGCGGGTTTGATTCCCGACAGCCCATTTAAATGGTGCCATCATATATATATACGGTTCCATAAAATTTGGTTTATGTGGTGGATTACTATCGTGGGGTTTCGAGGGTCACATCTACTCAAATCAAGCTTTGTGTCTATATATATATATATATATATATATATATATATATATATATATATATATATATATATATATATATATATATATTTGTTTTCCATCCCGTGGGTTGAGTGGGTGGTGGGGGTCATGGCCCGCCACCCTAACTTGGAATTTGAATATGATATGGTCGTTTGGGGGGGGGTGGCATGGTTGGTGACCCGCCACCCTATTTTAATATTTTTTTTGTTTTTCTATAAAAAATATATTTATTTTCAAAATTTTCCAAAATAAGGATTATTGGGCAAATTAATGAGGCCACACTTTCACCCGTTTTCGGGAGTTGGGTTTCCTGCTGGTTGACGGTGAATTTGTAGGACAGTTCAACCTGGCCCACTACCCAACTTTGACCAAAATGTTTACTTGCTCTAAATTCTCCATACATGCTTGAATTGGAGATCTGTTTGCACAGTTGGAATCAGGGCGACGATTACTTCAACCTAAACCTGGTTTGAGAGTCATCCGACCACTTTGAATTTTGACCTATCATCAGTCCTCTTGGTCTCCTGAGGGTGTCTGGAGCCACCTAGATCAATCCTCCCCAATGAGGAGCTTTTGGAGGACCAAAAGCACGAACATAATTTGAAACTTCTTTGTACCCTGTCTGAACCACAAGTGTCCTGATAGGTCACCCTTCCTTCTCCTTCACCTTTGTTCTTTGGAGCAATAAGCGATGAGCTAACACCTACACCCTCTGTAAACATGTAGTACAATGTTTTTCAAATTACATGCTTAACTAAGTGACCAATCTATGACCTAAGCATTCCCCACACTTTCCACGAGTTTATAACCATAATATATGGTCAAGTTTACATCAGATGGAATCAATACCTCAGCTATCAATACAAGGCAAAAACATAATTGTTGCTTAACAAGTGGGGGAAAACACATCATCACTTTTACATTTTAACATGCAACACATTATTTACAAAATAAGTTCATGACACACTACCTCACCTAGAAAAACCATCTCTCACTTATCAAAGTGAATGGGTCATCTCTTTGTGGCGCATTTTCTTGTCGAACAATTGTTTCAACTGGTTCATGTATGGACACTTTGTCATTGAGATGTTGCTCTAGATGGAGCCTCCAACATGTGTCTCTTTGATGGCCACTTCTGTCGCAATGAATGCAATAGGGATCCTTCCTCAAAACCTGATTTACCTTCTTCTTTCGTTGTTGTGGAGAAGGCATTTCACGCCTCATCTTATTTTGTGCTTCCATTCTCTTCCAGCACTCAGCAAACACATGGTTATGTAATCCACAAAAACTACATGTTTTTCGATACCATGATTTATGTTCATTATTAGCAACATGCTTATAATAAAAATGAACATTAGAATATTGAGACTTGTTATACCTTTCTTGTTGGTCTCTGGTGCAATAATGGTGATAAGAGCTTGCCTCAGCTCTTTCTCTGCAATGTGCATTGTCATAGGATGATGGTGAAGTATTCCCATCATTCTCCTTCCCCAATGGTTTCAACCATGCATTGGAAGCTTCTGACACCTTTGACCACTGTCCTTCTGTGTACCCAAAACCTTCTAATCGAGGTATCTGCACGACCTCCAATGGTTGAATCATACCTTCGCCATTAACGCCAAGTCCTCCTCCCTTGTATCCCATCTTGGTGAGGAGTCTCATGCCCGTTCCTGTAATGGGTATCTCCACATTTCCAACAGAAATAATAGCATGTGAAGATGAAACTGAAGAGAAATCAACATTGTTTACCTCAATTTTTTATTCAGACATGGGTGATGATGGCTTCTTCAAGCCTTTGTTTCACTTCAACTCCTCCAAGGCCTCTTCCGTGACTCGTAGCTGAAGTTGAAGTCCTCATTTATCCTCTTTCACTTCTTGTAGGAGCTTCTTTAATTCAGCATCATTTGCTTGAAGGCCCTGGTCATTGCACTTCAGTTCTTCCAAGGTTGCCTCTGCGGCTTGCAACTGAAGTTTCACTCTCTTCTTATCCTCTTTCTCCTCCCGTAGAAGCACTTTCAATTCAGTGTTACATGCTTGAAGGCTATGGTTGATCTCCTCATTCGAATGATGAGAGAAAATGAAGGCGATGAATATTTATTGGAAGATGTGGATGAAACATCGCTTTCTTCTTCTTCTTTCTCCCGTCTTTCATAAGCTTCATACATCATGTCCACCATTTTGGACATCTTGATCATGGTCTCATACATGTCTTTTCCATCCTCCATTGTTTCATGTTCAATCGTTGTTCACGCTCGCAATTCGCATCAACAAGAAGATTGCTTTCATACCACTTGATCTAGGTCTGTCAGCTACCAAATTTACCCATGACCTTTTACTTCTGTGATATTGTTAGAATTGCATTTTAAAATAGCATAAAAGAAGACATATGCAGATATAATTAAGAGGAAAACATGTCAACAATCACACAACAAAACACAAGACATTTAATAATGGAATTCGTCCAGTGTGGACTACGTCTCTGGGCTTCGGTGTCTCGATGGTGTTGGTTGCTTCATTTGGTGTTGGAAATTGTGATGATGTACATGGACGTTGTTTTCTTTTCATACAAGGAAATGTGCCCTCAACATGAGTGGAAAATTCTCTCCACGAGACGTTCCTCTACAAGGAACTCTTACTCATAACAAACCTCCTATCAACATGACAACCTCACACATGGTGACAAAGAGTATCCCGCCATCAAGGCAACAAAAGGATCTCAGAACATAAATTACCCTCCATGATGAATACATATCACATGAAATAAACATCAAGATTCTGCATCATAAATCAAGCAGGAATCAACACGACATAAAACATCTCACAACAATAATCAATGAAGTACATGGCAACAACACTTAATATACCTCAACTATGAAGTTGACTGAAGAATAAAATGCTTTGTTGTTGGATCTGAAAGCACCATCATTTTCGTGGCGTCGAATGGCATGAAAATGACTGTCCACACTCTGAAATCTGACATCGTCATTCCAATCTGGAAAATGGCTGAAAAATCACGACCTCTGCTGTAGAAATTTACATCGCCATCAAATTCTCGTCGCGAAGAGGTTTAAAATCCATATAAAATTTGTCCAATTTGGACACCGGACAGTTCTGGCCCCTCTAAAAATGTGGCTCAGATCGTGGTTCCACTGCCTCCCTGAATGGCTCAGGGTTCCACGTCCTCAAACTGCATGCCCTCATGTACCTGCTATAAAATAATGTTTGTCTCGAACTTCACGCTCCTCCTTCTACCTACTCGGCCTCCTCCTCTGTTGGGGTCGAATGGAAAAATGAAGGTTTATATAAAAATTATTGGGGGGAGTTTTCAAAGCCCAAGGGGCTAGAGGAATGGTAAATATAGTAACTGGTTAAGGGGAGGTTGGGGGATCAAATCCTGCCTCCCCCAAAAAATCTGGATGTATATTTTATTGGGCGCGTTTTTGGGCGCATACATACCACATAACCGTATATGGTTTTGGTTTGGGTTTTGAAATATTATATGGCATATATTCGACATTGGTTGTTGTGTATGGTTTTAATTTGAACGTTGGGTTGGGTTTTCCGGGGAGTGGCCCGGCCTACGTGGCCGGGCGAGTTCGATTCCCATCGGACCATTTAAATGGTGCCACTGTATATATATACGATTACGTAAATTTTGGTTTATGCATTTGGTTACCGTCGTGGGGTTCCGGGGGTCATGGCCCGTCGAACTGTTTCAAAATTATATATATTTGTTTGCTATCCTATGGGTGGAGGGGGTGGCGGGGGTCATGTCCCGCCACCTAACTTGGAATTTGAATATGATATGGTCGTTTTCGGGTGGGGAGGCTGCCACCCCATTTTAATATATCTTTTTGTTTTTATATAACAATATAGTTATTTTCGAAATTTTTCAAAATAAGGGTTATTGGGAAAATTAATGAGGCCACACTTCGCCAATTTTCGGAAGCTGGGTTTCCTGTCGGTTGACGGTTAATTTGTGGGACAGTTAAACTTAGCCCACTGCCCAAATTTGACCAAAACTTTGACTTGCTCTAATTTCTCCATACGGCCTCAGATTGGAGATCCGTTCACACCATTGGAATCAGGGTGACGAGTAATTCAACCTTAACCTGGTTCAAGAGTCATCCAAACATTTTTAATTTTGACCTATTATCAGCCCTCTTGGTCTCCTGAGGGTGTTTGGAGCCACATGGATCACTTGCTATTTTGATTCGATGAACGAATAGGGAGGTACTAACAAATTTACAAACAAACAAACAAAAAATCCTGAAATTTGACAACTTTAACCCAAATTTTCAAAAATTTATGCCATATTTTATTATAATCTTGCATAAAGCTCTATAATTGTGGATTCTTTGCTTTAATTGTGTACTTTCATCATGGTTGGCATCCAGTGAGTCTAATCAGCCAGACTGTCCTTGATGAAGTTTTTTTTCAAAGGAGTTACATGGTGGTGGACATTAAAGCTAAGCCATTGTTGTTGGTTATCTTTTCTTTTGATGTAGACCGTCATCATGGTTGGCATCTGCGGGGTCTAATCAGGGAGCATGTCCTTGAGGGTTCTGTCCAATGATGGCACATGGTGGTGGACATTAAAGCCAAGCCATTAATGTTGGATACCTTTGCTTTCATCATGGTCGGAATTCGTGGTAGTAAAGGTTGCAAGACTCTTCTGGCGAGTGCATGTGGACAATGGGCATTCCCATAAATTCAAACACACTGCAGAAGTGTAAAGGCGATTCTTTTTTCGTTGTTATTTTTCGATATGCGGTAATAGTCCAGGGATTTTTAGATGATTGTAGCCTTCGCGCCTCTGAAACTACTACTCTTTCATCTACTTTCTGGCATCTAACATTCAAAGGTTCCCATCTCCAATTTCTGTATTATTTCTTTATTTATCTTGATTTTCTAAAATTGTTGGCAATGGCATACCCAATGTCTGCATCCTTCTTTCCCCAAACAAGCTCTGAAATTGAAATTGAAATGGAAATTCAACATTATTCTCCTGTAACTATGATTGAATCTTCCTTTGCATCTGCCTCCACCTCCACCTCATCGTCCAATGGTACTGATCCCATGGTTTATGATGTGTTCATAAACCATCGAGGTCTGGACACGAAGGCTACCTTCACAAGCCATTTGTACCATAGTCTTCTTTCACATGGATACATAGCCTTTTTAGATGAGCAGGAACTAGAAGGATGATTTGATTTCTCTTCTCAAATAGTGGGTGTTATTCAAATTGCCTCGGTCCATGTGGCCATCTTTTCTCCCACATACACGAAATTAGCATGGTGTTTGAACGAGCTCCTGTTCATGCAAGAATAGAGGTGTCCCATTATTCCTGTATTCTACAAGATCAATCTTGCTGAGCTGAGGTATGGTAAAGCCTGCACGCGCTGGATATGAAGACGACCTCTGACCATTAAACTAGTATGGCTTGCCCATGATATGACTCTGCCACCATTCAAAATTGGAGAAATTCTCTTTCCATTGTTGCAGATATAAGTGGGTTTGATTTGGAGGGAAATTTTCATGGGTGAGACCTCGAACTTCTTTCAATGTATACAATATATAACAATATGTATACATGTATGATGCTTTACCTCTAGTTTCAATTATTTATATTTATGTTTTTTTATGAATTACTAGGGACGAGATTCTCTTGCAAGATGAGGTCGTCAAATGTGTGCTAAAAAGGGTTAAAAAGACAAAGTAGCATGTGGCCAAATGTCCCACTAGTTTAGATGAGAAAGTCGAGGATTTTGAAAGAGAGGTATTGAATCAGCCTTAACAAAGCGGAAAAGTCCAGGTCCTTGGGATAGTTTCCATGGGTGGAATGAGGAAGACAATGTTGGTTCTTGAAATCTTCAATAGGAAGAGTTCATATTACAATAAATCCTATTGTTTGTTAGATGTAAGAGAAAATGCTAGAAAAATCTCATTACATTCGTTGCAAAGTAAGGTTTTGAAAGAATTAACTCAACAGGATGTGAATATAGATAACATTCATTAAGGTTGTAAAAATACTAGAGAAAAAACACGGATCTAGATAAATAATAATTGCACAAACTTGCCTGAGTTGAAAAAGAAAAATTGGAATTGAGAATGAATTTGATTCATCAATATTAGTTTGAGAATCAATACATAAAAGAAACTAAGTTAGGCTAGTTGTACATGCAATAACTATGGATAATTAAATCTAACTGAAGCTAAGTGTGCTTTATGTTTTGTTAATGTACACATGCACCACATGCAAGCACTAGAGTTAACTAACTAAAGCCAAGTGCACACCACATGTAAGCACTCGAGTTAACTAGCTAAATACAAGTGCACATCGCATGCAATATCTAGAGTTGAACTAAAGCTAATTAAGGCTAACTATGTGCATGTACAACACTCAATTTAACTAGCTAAAGACAAGTGCACATCACATGCAATATCTAGATTTGAACTAAAGCTAATTAAGGCTAACTGTGTGCATGTACACCAACATCCCCCCTTAAGCATAACTTAGGTGAGTGTGATGCAAAATGAATGAATCCCGGCAATACAACCATTTTAGGTACTCATATACAATGCATGAAAAGATGAAAGAGGGAAAACCCAGTGGGAAGAAAAAACCCCCTCAAAATATAATGAAAAATTAGAGAAAAGACAACTGCTAGGCAGTCGTGTCCTTCACCCCGAGACGATCTCGCATGAATCAAAACTTCTTCTCGGTGAAAGTCTTGGTGAAGATATCAGCAGTCTACTCGGAACTAGGACAGTACTGAAGATCGATGATCCCATCATGAATGAGTTTTCTAATGAAGTGCATCTGGATCTCGATGTGTTTATTTTGCTACCGCTACAATGGATCTCTGCAAAACTTTAGCGTACTTTGATTATCGCACCAGATAATAGTTGGACGATGGACAGTGATCCCAAACTCATATAGGAAATATTATAGCCAAATGGTCTGAATATTGGCATTGAATGCTCCTCTATACTCGGCCTTTAATGATGATAAAGCAATGACAGCCTGCTTCTTGCTTGACCAACAAATTGGGCTAGATCCAAAACTAAGTACATAACTGGAGGTGGACTTGCGATCAATGTTGTCTCCATCCCAATCTGAATCTCTGAACCCAATGAGATCCAAAGAAAAATTTGTTGCATAATTAATCCCATAGGTGATTGTCCCCTGAACATATCGAAGGATGAGCTTTGTAGCTTTCCAGTGTAACTCATGTGGCTCTTGCATGTATCTAGAAACTGCTCCTACGACATATGAGAGATCAGGATAGGAGTGAGTGAGATAAAGAAGACTTCCCACAAGTTGACGATACAATGTGTAATCAACCAATGGTGTGTCTTTGACATTCTAAATATTTATCCCTGATAAAGGTGTGGTTGCTAGCTTTCAGTCACTCATGTGAAATCACGCCAAAATATCTCTAGCATTCTTTGGTTGAGAAATGGTAATCCCAGAACCACTCTGATTGATCTCTACTCCAAGGAATAAATTTATCAAGCCCATGTCTGTCATAGAAAACCGCTTATGCAATGCAATTTTAATCTCAGTAATGACAAAATTTGAACTACCTGTTATCAAAAGATCATCTATGTAGAGTAATATGATCAACAAGGAGTCAATTTTCTTCAAAAAAAAACGTTGGAATCAGATTTGCAGCGTACAAAATTTTGAGATAACAAATAGGAATCCATCTTTTCATACCATGCTCTAGGTGCCTGCTTGAGGCCATAGAGAGACTTCTTTATTTTACATACCAGAGATTATTTGTGCATGTATCACTGTGACTACTCCATGTATATTTCCTCCTCGAGATCAACATCAAGAAAGGCATTCTTCACATCCATATGATGCACCTCCCATCCTCTTACTGTTGCAATGGAGAGAGCTAGCCAAATAGAATCCATTTTTGCCACAGGAGAAAAAGTCTCATCATATTCAACACCATGTACCTACTGAAAACCTTTTGCTACCAACCATGCCTTATATCGACTAACTTGGCCATTTTCTGCTTTCTTAGTCTGGTAAACCCACTTGCACCTCACAAGTTTATGATTTGAAGATAACAAAACCAAATCCCAAGTCTGGTTCTCAATGAGAGAGTTATATTCCTCATCCATTGTTGCTTCCCATTCAGGATGTCCAGTTTTTTCTGCATAAGTATGTGGATCAGATGCATGCATCATATAATAATGCATGGGCATGCATGGCTCCATAGCTAAGAGTGCTTGTGGATTTTCCTCAAACTGAGGTATAGAGGCAGGTACATCAAGGAGATCACTCATGCTACGCCATTTTTGTGTTGAAGGTGGTCGAGAATATTCAGAACTACATGAGGAAGTATGATCTCGATGTTGAAAAACTGGTGGTCCAATGGGTGTCACGGGAAAAAGGCGCATCTTCATTAGAATTCCGATCTGAAGTTTCATCTGCATACTCATCAATGAGTGGTGATGGAAACTTGGTAACAAGTTCACCTACTGCTGCATACAAAATATCTTCGTCAAACTTTACACTCCTTTCAATAAAGAGCTCTTGAATGTTGATATCAAGCAATTTGTACCCTTTGACTTCATCAGAATATCCAACAAACATGCATGCTTTACTTTGAGGCTACAAAGCCTTTCTCTTCTTTGTAGGAATGTGAGCCCATGCTTGAGATCCAAAAATGCGGAAATGACTGAATTCAGGTTGAATGCCAGTCCAAGCATAAAAAGGTGTTTTTCCAGTAACAAATTTATGAGGACATCTATTATGGATGTATGAGGCACAATTGATAGCTTCAACCCATAATTTTGACGAAAGAGATCTTGCATGCAACATGCAATTGACCATCTCTTTCAAAGATCGATTCTTTCTTTCAACCACCCCATTTTATTGTGGAGTGTAAGGAATTATATGTTGCAATTGTATGCATGCTTCATTACAAAGATTATTGATATCTTTGTTGACATATTCCGTCCCATTATCTATGCGGAGTATCTTGATGTGTTTTCCAGACTGATTTTCCGCATGCATTTTGAAAATCTTTAGATGTTGAAAAACTTCAGACTTGAGTTTGAAGAAGTAAATCCAAGTGAATCTTGTGTAATCATCTATAAATGACAACACATATATTGCATTACTCATTGAAAGTATTGGAAATGGACCCATGAGATCACTATGTACAAGTTCCAAAGGTGAAGAGGCTCTCCATGCATGCCCCTTCTCGAACTTGTCTTATGGATGCTTTCCAAGAGCACATCCATTACAAACACCATTTGAAAATTCAATGGTCGGAAATCCTTTGACCATCCCTTACTTGCTAAGTTGCTACATATATCTGAAATTCAAGTGCCCAAATCTCTTGTGCCAAATCCTACTTTCTTTATTTGCATGTGTAAGTAGCAAAATAGAATCTGATTAAGGAACAAAATCATAAAATGTATACAGACGAGATTGATCTTTTACCTTGCCATATGCAATCTTCAAGTTGGTTTGCATGTCATAAATGCTCACGGAATCAGGGGTAAATTCCACTTTCCTTCCGGTACCTGTGTGTGTCATCTAATACACTGAAATAAGATTCACAGAAAGCCTTGGAATATTCAAGACATTCTCAAAACTTCCATCTTCGAATTTCACTCTTCCTTGTCCAGTTGATTCAACCGCAGAATTGTCCCCCATGAGAATAGGAGGTCCTGAGTATGCATGTAGAGGAAAATGATTCCTTTGAAAAAGCCATATGATGTGAACTCCTGAATCAATGATCCATTCTTGCAGTGTAGAATGAAGAGCAATCAAAGCATGCCCAATACCCCTTGTTTCCGATGGTTTTTCCTCTGCCTTCTTCTTCGCACTTTTTGGAATGTGAAGACCAAGATTATTTTATTGAAGAGTCTTTGTCATCAGATCCATAGTCTTCTACATGCAAGAGGATTCGGGATGTTAACCTCTATTACAATAAGAACACTTGAAGTTTCCTTTCTTTCCCTTCTTACCCTTGGAGCTGGAAGAATCATTTGGAGGTTTTGGATTTCCTCCATTTCTTGGATCCGGATCTCTTGCCTTTTTTTTTCCTTTGTATTGTTGATTTGGTTTCGAGTTGGAATTTCCTTTCTCATGCATGGCAAGTGCATGTGCATTTGGAGATTTTAATGAACCCATTTTTATGAGCTTATCCTGCTCATGAATAAGAGACTCAATAAATGCGTCGAATTTGGGCATTTTCCATTTTTCTCTAGTTGCAAGTCTAACTGTATGAAATGTGGAAACGAAAACAACATATTTAGGGCTTAATTTAGACAAAATAGAAAGGATCAATTGACCTTCTTGTTTTGATTTATCGGTCCCGCAATCATGTAGTTGTAGAACCAGTGATTTAAATTTTGTAAAGAAATATTGAATGTTCTCAAAGCTATTTGGATCTAAGGAATTTAACTCATTTTCAAGAATATGAGCCCACATCTCATCCTGCTTTCCAAATAAATTCTCCAAGGTTGTCTAAACCTCATTTAGAGTGTTGCATGTGTCCACATGGAAAAGCAATGCTGGAGATATGGACAAAAATAGAAGACCAAAAGCCTCGTCCATCTTGTTGAAGTATTTGGATTTTTCAACGACGGAATTGGGTTCAGCTTCCGTATTCATAACTATCCGATACAAGTCTTTGCCTATGAGGTGAAGAAAATCTTTGGCTTCCATTGGAAGTAGTTATACGGAGTAAGAATCATTGAAGATGATAACTCCATTTTCTTTTCACCTTGTAGACGTAGCAACAATTGCGGCAGTTCTCCAATATTTTGATCTGCAAATCAAATCTTCGAACAATTTCCAATTCTTTGTTCTTCAAACCTGCGAAAAATTGTTCATGCAACTTCTCCAAACCCTTCTAGCTCTGATACCATGTAAAATTATTAGAGCAAAAATATGGATAAGGAAAATTAGAATTGAGAATGAATTTGATTCATTAATATTACTTTGAGAATCAATACATAAAAGCAACTAAATTAAGCTTAGTTGTACATGCAATAATTATGGATAATTAAAATTAACTGAAGCTAAGTGTGCTTTATGTTTTATTAATGTGCACATGCACCACATGCAAGCATTAGAGTTAACTAGCTAAAAAGTACACTTCGCATGCAATATTTAGAGTTGAACTAAAGCTAATTAAAACTAATTATGTGCTATGTACACCAACAAAAATATAAAGATATTGCAAAGTGGTCTCCAAAGTTGTCGACGTCCTACTAATTTTAGATGACGTAGATTAAGAAGATCAACTAAATGCATTTTTACCTAATAATTTTTTGATAGCTTAATGTTAATTATATCTAGGGCCAGAGAAGAAAGTCAGGAGTGGAAGAGTGTTCCATTTATCAGTTAAAAGGGCTTTCTACAAAGCACTCGCGAGCGCTCTTTTGCTCTTACGCCTTCTGTAAGCCCAATCCTCTCCAAGGATTTGAAACTTTGGTCGATGAGTTTATAAAGGCGTGCCAGGGATTGCCGTTGTCTTTAAAAGGTGTTCGGTGCATTCTATTTAGGAAGTGTATCTTTTCGGCGGGATACACTTCCACGAGTACATCAACTTCCAGAGGATATACAGAAGTGAAAAAATCAGTTATGATGCACTCCATGAAAAGGAACAGGAAATGTTTTTAGATATTGCGTGCTTTTTCATAGGAGAGAAGAGGGATATCACCGTGGGAATATGGAACGATCCACACTGGAAAGGTTCGTTGGAGTTTCAAAATCTAGAAAGCAAATGTTCGGTTGAAGTAGACAGTGATAACATTATACATATGCATGATCACCTCCTCGATTTAGGGCGAGACATTGCGCGGGATAAATTGCCCCGCCGTTTTTCAGATCCAGCAGAAACATTCATGATTTGCTGCAACAATCGTCTGTAAGTGCTCAATCATTTGAAATATTTTAGATTTTTCCGTGAAAGTCTGCATACAGTGTCAAAGTTTGTTATCGTTTCTGGAAAATGAACAGGGAGTAACCAAAGTGCGAGGAATTAAGAGCTTTCTTAATGATGATACGGACTCATGGCGCCAAAGGAGTGGATCCCTGTTCAGGAACCGCGTGATGGAGCTTCACAATAGATTGCAAAACACACGTTATCGTTTTCTTGGTATTGGTATCACGCATTTGCAACTTATTCAGACTAAAGGGCATCTCTTTGGGGCACATTTTGAGGAGGGCGCACTCCCCAAATCTCCTATGGCTTTCTTGGCATGACTGCCCATACTCTTACCTGCCTTCCTGGATTCCAGTGAATAATTTAAGGGTTTTGAAGCTGTATAGGTCAGTATTCAAAGTATTTTGGCTAACAAGTCTTCAATTACGAGATGTCGATTGGTGCCTTGAGCTAGAAGAGCAGTGTGTCATTAAAGAATCTTTATACCGGATTTGGCCCGCCTAACAGAGATTTAAATTACTAAATGTATATGGGTGCCTTGAACTAGAAGAGTTGCATGGTATTGAACAGTGTAGGTTATGAGTGAATCTTTATGCCTAAGGTTGCGCAAAGCTGAAGTGGAGTAAAGGTGTTGTAAAGAAACTCCGTCAACGAAAGGTTATTAAATGGGATTTCGAATAAAATATAGATATGCATGGTCATATTATAACCGTGAACAAAAATCCTTGGTAACCTCCAAAAAAATCGAGATGAAGGTGTTGAGGTGTAAGATATTCGAGAGTTTTTTTAAGAAAGACATTGATCTTGTTGAAAGAGTTGGGCCCATCAAATTATTTCAAGTTTAACAATATAGGTTGAAGTTGTAAAGAAGTTATCTATTAAAAGATTTGAATTTTTATAAATTAATAATTGTTTTTAAAGGTAGATAGTTACAATTAAGGAATAGAAGATTTAGGTAAGTCATTTTCAAAAACTAAATCACTAAATAAAATAAAATAAGTAAATTTTAACTAAAATAAATAAAAATTTGGTGATATTTCACAACATACGAAGTCTATTTCTATGTGACTATCGCCCAAAGATCTCTATAAAAATTATGGATCATAGAAGCCAAAATTCAAAAACATATAGTGAATTATTGAATATTAATTAAAATAAAACAAATAATTCACCAAGTAAATTAATGGGTTGTCTTTAATGCGAATTTTTGAAAACATTTCCGATTTATTTTTCTGATCTAATTTGTCTAAAATTCAACAAGAATTCATTGAAATCACAAGTTTGATAAGTGAACTTTGCACAATGGAAGTGCTCTAAGGCTTTTTCAGGGTGTTGAATCCATTTATGCATTCAAAAAAACAGTTTAAATAACACAAATCAAAATTTCACCTCAAATTTTTCTGCCCGATTTTGAAAAGAAAATCCATCAGAAACTCCAAAAAAATCTCATTAAAGACAATTCCCTAAATTAGTGAATATTAATTAAAATAAAATAAATAAAACAAATCTCTAAATTAGTGAATATTAATTAAAATAAAATAAATATTTCACAACTTAGCTACAATGAACCACATACATATGTGGATTGTTTTGGTGTCTTTAATTTCCATAGTAACTTCAGCCACACATCTAGTGCTTGTTGCTTATCAAAGAACATTTAAGTGCTAGATTTTTTACCAAGTAATAACATCTTATTCTTTAGTTAAATGAACTTGACTCTTATTTAACTATAGACACAAGATTTCCATAAGCTTGCATTTTCTCCTTCCAAACCTAGCCTCTGTGCACTTATCCATTTTTGTTGTTATATAATAGTTGTTTCAGATCAATTATTTGGTGAAGCGTAAAGAAGCCCTCTCCTTGATCTATTTCAATCAACTCATCTGGTAATCTATATCCTAAACATTCCATTACGGCTTCTCTTCCAACTCAACCACTTGCATATCACTAGAAATACTTGAACAAGAGCCTTTCAATGCTTGAAAACATTATATATGGTATACCTTGGATTCCTTATCCAATCAAGCATACAACCAGGCCTTTTGTATTTTTCATGTTTTCTGATTTATCATAGGCTATTCTTGTGTTGCTAGGATACTCAAGGTTTCTATATTTTTTATGTTTCCTAATTTATTTTTTATAACGGCCTATTCATATGTTTTTGGTGTTGAGATTTTGAGGTTGCATCGGGTGTGCTCTAGCCCTAAAATTTTGTGGAGAATATAAGACACACAAGACCTCCAAAACACAAAAAGTGTTTGGAGAAATTTCATTTGGTGTGTGAGATATTAAAATAATTATTATTTTTAATGAGGACCCTCAGTCTAACTTAGGGTATTAGAAAAATTAAAGTGAATTAATTAAACACATGTGATGAAATGTTCTAAGTGACACGGATCAAGTAGTCTTTTAATCTAATTCGTCGATAAGAGATTAAATCACAGTCGTTGATGTGTCAACAAGAAAAGTATAAAGGAAAGGCTTGGGGCCAATTGGAGACACACACACAAAGTCTAAGAGATTAAATTATTTTGACAGAGCAGTGCTCAGACGAAGATCAGATATGAGTGACTCAGAGTTGCAGTGAGGGGTAGATGCAGGGATTGGCCAGGAGGGTCAAGAGTACAGTGTAGAGCAAGGGCAGCAGAGACTCAGTGGAGGAAACACAACCATCAGAGGGTGTGACACAGTCCCTCAGGAGGGTGATGCAGGCCCACGGAAAGGCAGTGCAGCATCTCCAAGCAGAAGTCCGAAGTTCTGCCGAAAGAAAGGGTTTCTGAGCCAATAGGGCTAAAACCGAGATCCGAGAGAAGCAAAACCATGCAAAGCTAGGGTGACGCAATTCCTTAGCCTAGACTACACATGCTTACGCATTAGCTGCGCAGAGCCAGCTAGGGTTTCACCAGTTGTTCATCTAGATCAGCTAGGACTTGCGAGAGTGAAGTATATCTCACATTTTCTCTAATTTCTGAGGTTTTATCTGTTGCGTTAGCCGATTTTATGGCAACCTATATGTACTTAGAAACTGCTACTTAATAATAATAAACCCTCATATTTGCTGCAACGATTTTACCGCATTGGGTTTTTCCAGGGACATTTGTCTGAAAAATCAGTGTGCCACTTTGTCATATGAGCGTGTTATTCATTAAATTATATATATGTGTAGGTTGTTAATTGTATTTAATTCGTTGTTAATTCTGAATATTCATATTAATAACTTATATTTTTAATCAAGTAGGAGAACTAAATCAAGATTTAACAGTAGGGTTTCTTACTTAAGAAATTTTCACATGGTATGAGAGGATTGCAAATCAAGCTAAATCTCCAACAAAATTGGATGAAGAAATTCTTATTGTAGAGAGCAGCTGAAGCAGCCAAGACCCGGAGAGGGCAGTGCATCATCAGGAGGACGTAGTCCCGGTAGAGGCTACGCAGGGTCTGACACGGTCCCAGCTGAGTGATGCAGAGACAACACATTTCCTTCTAGAGGGACGTAGGAGCAAACTGCATTGCGCAGTCGCTACGCTGAGCCATTCTGCTCACGCATAGGCCAGCCAGAGGGATGCAGTCCAGTTTTAAGTTTTTGTGCAGTATCATTGTGGTTCAGAAGTAGGGCTTCATATCTTCAGCAGTTGCTGGTGTTTTGGAGATTCTACCGGTGCGGAATCGTGCCTAGCTAAGTTGAAAAAGAGCGAGAGGAGGACAATTGCTCGACAGATCTACGCCAAACAGATCTAAGATTCGATCAAGAGGGTGATCGTAGAGAACTGCTCAGTTAATTTTGGCTAAATATTTTTGGGAGGGAAATCAGTTGTCGAAGGGAAAAGCTACTATAGAGGGTTTCTATTTTCCAAGAAACCATCATCCAATATTTCTGTTGAGTGTTGCAGTAGAAAGAGGGAGAGGAGTATCTATTCTGATAGATTTGAGCAAAGATGGCTTCTCATGGACTGGGAGATCAGGACAGGTTGGATGACAGTCCAACTTCGTTATCTGGAGGGCCAGGATCCTAACATTCTTAGATGAGTATGACATCAAAGACCATGCTGAAAATGTCCTAGTTGTGCATGTCGATCCAGATCCTCTGAAGAAAATCGAGGAGAATAAAGCGCGGGCTAAGCGCTTGATCATGGACGGAGTCAAAGATCATGTTATGCCACATATTGTCAAGAAGAACATGGAAAATGAGATGTGGACAACTTTGGAGATGATATATCAGGGAGGCTCTTTCCAAAGGAAGATGCTTCTGTAGAATCAGATGCAGCTATTCCAGATGCAGAAGGGTGAGGAGAGATATCCCTTCCTCTTTAGACTTCAGACTATCCGAGATCAAATGATTGCCATGGGTGCGACTCTAGATTAAAGGCTCTCTTGGTGAGGACTGCCCTGAATGCAGTCACTGAGGAATGGGAAACTTTTGTCCAAATCATCTTGGGCAGGGCAACGTTACTATCCTAGGTAAACATGAGGGCAATCCTCCGTCAGGAGGAAATCAAGAGATTTACCAAGAGGCAAAGCAGCAGAAGCGGAACAATCAAGGTAAAGAAATAAGAGGAAGAGGATGCAACCCTTGCATCAAAGGAACAGAGGAAGAAAGGTAAGAAGAAGAGGGACCTATCCAAGGTTCGGTGCTTTAATTGTGGAAAACTTGGACACTTCGCCAGCACTTGTCCTAAGAAGAAGGACAAAGGATCTTCTGAATCCAAGGAAACATCAACAAAGGACGATGGGAGTGATGATGACATAGCCATGAGTGCTCATGAGCCATGTAAGTGGGGCGAAATTCATCTGTAGAGCAGCTACAGATGGGAGAGGCAAGATCCTTGAGTAACCCAACTCTTGCATCACATACGAGCTACGGGAGGGTAGTGAGACAAGTGGAGCAATGGGTGTAGAAGATCACAATGAAGCAGAGGGTGGTGTTGAGACACTGTAGAGGGAACAACACAATGTAGAGGCAGCAGCAGCATAGAAGTAGGAGCGCAGAGGCTGATGGTACTTTAGCACCGTAGAGAGGCATTTCTTACGCACTGCAGAGCTGCAGCAACATAATAGCTTCATGAGGATAGTGCAGAGAAGCAGCCAAGGGAGCTTCAGTGATGAGATGTAACTTGACTTGTCTGTCAATGATTGTGTAGGGGTCTTTCAGTTGCTTAATTTTCAGCAACTAAGTTGCAGTGCAGCAGGTAGCAGTGGCAGTGGTATGGGTAGCATGATGCAACAAATTGAGAGGGAGTTGTAGTACATATGTAGCAGTGTCAGTGGCAGTGACATGGAAAGTAGTACAGGAAGCAGTAATGCAGTGGATGGAGGGCAGCAGGCCAAGCATCAACAGCGCAGAGACCGATGCTGAGATTTTGCGATACCTGGTGTGGATGTATCACTAGAGCACACTCCATGCTAAGAGGGAGTGTTGAGAGTTTGAGGTAGCATCGGGTGTGATATAGACCTAAAATTTTGTGGAGGGGCTAAGACACACAAGGCCTCCAAAACCCAGAAATTTTTAGGAGAAAATTCATCTGGTCTGTGAGATATTAAAATAATTAATTTTTTTAATGAGGACCCTAAGTCTAACTTAGGGAATTAGAAAAATTAAAGTGAATTAATTAAACACATGTGATGAAATGTTCTAAGTGACGCAGATCAAGCAGTCTTTTAATCTAAGTCGTCGATAAGAGATTAAATCACGGTCGTTGATGTGTCAACGACAAAAGTATAAAGAAAGGCTTGGGGTGAGTTGGAGACACACGCACAGAGTCTAAGAGATCGAATTCTTCTGATGGAACATTGCTCAAACGAAGATCAAATCTAAGTGACTCGGAGTTGTAGTGAGGGGCAGATGCAGTGATTGGACATGAAGGTTAAGAGTACAGTGAAGAGCAAGGGAAACACAGACATATTTGATATAGCACAACCATCAGAGGGTGTGACGTTGTCCCTCAAGAGGGTGACGCAAGCCCACACAGAGCCAGCGCAACATCTCCAAGCAAAAATCCCAAATTCTGCCAGAAGCAAGGGTTTCTGAGCCAAGAGGGCTAAAACCAAGATCAGGGAGATGCATATACTTGTATAGCTAGGGTGAAATAGTTCCTCAACCTAGGCTACGCAGGCTTACGTAGTAGTTGCGCAGAGGTTGTGCAGAGCAAGTTAGGGTTTCACCAATTTCTCATCCGGATCAGTCAAGACTTGCGAGACTGAGGTATATCTCATATTTTCTCTAATTTCTGAGGTTTTATTTGTTGGGTTAGCCGAGTTTATGGAACCCTAGATGTACTCATAAATTTCTTCTTAATAATAATAAACCCTCAAATCTGTTGCACTGATTTTCTCGCAATTGGTTTTTCCGGGGACATTTGTCTGAAAAATATGTGTGTCACTTTGTCATATGAGCGTGCTATTCAGTAAATGATCTGTATGCGTAGGTTGTTAGTTGTATTTACTTTGTTGTTAATTATGAATATTTAGATTAATAACTTGTATTTTTAATCAAGTAGGAGAAGTAAATCGAGATTTAACAGTAGGGTTTCTTAGGTAAGAAATTTTCACAGTTGGGGTACATGATAAAATACTTATTCCACAAGATTAAGTAGGATGCTCTACAATATTATGTGAAGGATTCCATGATTTATTTCTTATCATGGAAAAGGCCAGGAATGAAGAGGATGGATTTAAGTAAAATCTCCGAGAAGAATAGACCTAGGCTACCCCTACTTTGTTTTTTTTCAGTGTTGTTACTACCTCCAAGATTGATGCAATCATTGTGAATATTTTTTAACCTTGAATATCTTGAGTATATTTGGAAATCTGATCCAGACTGTCATCCTTGGATCTGAACGCATTTTAGAGTTGAATCCTCAAACTAAATCTATCAGTCGCACACACCACCAAATGTTCAGGCCAAAAATTGGTGCAGCAAAAGTAAGATGTTCAATAGGAGAGGCAAAGCAACACCAGCGAGTTCTTGAATCATTATCTCTACGCAGTTGAATTATTTTGACATATAAAGATCTTCATGGGAAAAGTATTGATGGATAGGCATGAGTCCAGGGGTAGTTTTATGAAAAATTTAAACACTAGAGTGCCAGAATCATTATATCTACACAATTGATTTATATTAACATATAAATCTCTTGATGGGTAGAGTCTTGGTGGATAGGCACGTGTCCAAGGACAACACTATGAATAATTTGGATGAGATGAAGAAGCTTCTTCTTGATGATGAATTAAGGTTGCAATGCTTTGATTTGGGGTCACCTACAGTCAATTAACCAAACAAAACCCGAAGAAGCTTCTTCTTGACATCGAAGGAAGGTTGAAATTCCTATATTTGGGCTCACCTACAAGCCAACAATGCTTCTCTCCAGCAAACAGACCAACCATCCCATTTATTTGGATACTTATATCTCTACCTGAATTTCATCTTCTATTAGTCAGTTGTGTTATGTTGCTTGGATTTTTAGTTTTCCTAGTCTGCTTTGTCTCTATAGTTATGGTTTGTTGCCCCCGGTTATGAAATTGCAAGGCATTTTTTGTCACAATAATGTCAAACTCAATTCAAGACTACATTTTCAGTTGGTTTTCCCATTTGTGGGACAACTCTCATATGGTTTTGGCTTTGGTTATTTGTTAATATAGGTTTTCATTGATGTCATATGGCAATAGGATGCTCGATGATGATGAAGAAGTGTCAGTCATGTACCTTGATAAATAATGATGGATGACCATACTTGTTAAAGGACTAGATGATGTCCATTGCTCATCTAGATGATGGAAGACTACATAATGACATATATCACTATGGCTTGGTAAGCTTATGAGGAATAAGGCAAAAATTGAAGGACCAAACCATAAATATTCCCAAGACATTCTGCCCTACCTCATTTCTACACCAATAAATGACCATTCACATTAAATAGTATTTTTCTCTACCTTAGAGGCATAATTTCTCTAGGAGACTTTCATCATCCTCTAGAGCATATTTTTAGCTTTCTAATGAGCTATCACCTGTCCCTGAACTCAAAGCATTCCGAGAAATATGAATTTTTTAAGCTAAGGAAATCAGTTTGGTCATTAAGCCAACCTAAACCTCTTCTCAAGTTGGTTTTCCCTAAAGAAGACATGTCTTTTCTTCTTAAGCACATAATGAACCGTATAGATATAGTGTTGAACCTTTACTTTTCATCATCAGTTGGATGACACTTGTAGAACAACGAGCTACAGGTTCACAACTCATGAAATTTCAGGAAGGTGAACTTAAAGAACATATATTAATACGCATCTTATCTAGCTTAGATTATTACCCCTTCTCTCAGATTTCTCTACATAATTATTACAGTGAGGAAGGGTGTGAAAAGTGCTGAAACTTTAGTTGATCTGAGCCAATAAACATTTTGAATTGGTGCATAGTGACTCGTACCTACAAAAAAATCCTCAGACCTATTTTAGAGCCTTAGACCTGTTGCGTGGTTGCAGTGAGGGTACTTCAATATGTTTCAGATACATATCTTCACCTCATTTCTTTCAGACCTGTGTAACTGTTAAGGTGTTTCGAACTATGGTCAATCTAGCTCAGACTTGTATATGCACCTTGTTTTCAGGCCTGTAATCTGCAGAATTGAAGTGGCTCAAATCTTATTGGTTTGGTAAGATGTGGTGGAGAAGTATAGGTGTTGTAAGTTGTGGTGAAGAAGTATAGGTTTTTTGTCGTGCAGAGCGTTGTAGATGTTGTGATACAGTTGTCTTGGAACATTTTGGTATTGAAATCTTAGTGCAATGCAGAAGTCTTGGTGCAGACTCTGGGACAAAATTGATAAAGATGTGTAATGTAGAATAGATGGAGAAGCATGGTGAAGATTGGTGCAGTAGAGCATATTCAGTGAATCAATCATCTAATAAAGAATAAAAGAGGGATTGGTGTCCTTGGGGTAGGAGCCCCTAAACACAAGGTTGGTACCTTAGAGAAGATAGGGTCGAAGCCTCATTAAGCCCAATTTGGTGCTTGGAAATCATTGTACTCTTTCATTTGTAAAGGGATAATTATCCTTCCTTCTATAATAAATTATTCATTTCTCTATTTTTATGTAGAATCTAACTGGATATAATAACAATTGAAAAGAAATATTGATTCACCTCCCTCTCAGTATTTCCAACAATTGGTAAATGAGCAAGTTTGTTCATTATCAACCTAACAGTTGGAAGAAGGATTCTTAGACACAATGAAGAACATAGAAGCGACAGGGAAGTTGCCTATGTTCGATGGAACAAACTTTGGTTTTTGGAAGAAGAGGATGTCCTACTATTTAATGTCCCTTGGTCCTGAAGAATGGCATTATGTTTTGAAAGGGTACAAATATCCCTCCACTCTTCCAACTGATCCAGAAGAAAGAAAAGCCTACATTGCTAATGCCAAAGCTCTAAATTCCATCACTAGTGGAACCTCTAATTCTGAATTCACAAAAGTCATGAATTGTGACTCGGCCAAAGAAGTATGGGATAAACTTATTTCCCTATATGATGTTGACTCCAAAGTTAAGAAGGCAAAGCTTCAAACTCATAGAAGTCAATTAGAAATTCTGAAAATGGATGACGAAGAATATATTGCATCATACTTTCTCCGATTAGCTGAAGTGGTTAATGCTCTTAAAGGGTTATGAGAAAATGTTGAAGAAAGAACTATTGTTCAAAAAATATTGAGATCTCTTCTTGACAGATTTGACTCCAAGGTAAGTGCCATAGAATAAATGAAGGACCTAGATACTCTGAATATGGATGAACTTCATGGAATTATCATTCCCTATGAGATGAGGAAAGGAATTCCAATTTCCAAAGAAGCAACATTCAAAGCCTAAAAATCAACAAAAAGAGGAAAACGATGGAATAACAACAACGATGACTCTAATGGTGAAACCGAATTAGCTCAATTTGTACGAAGACTAGAGAAGGGATCTAAGATAAAAAGTAAGTACCCTCTTATTTGTTTCAAATGTGGAAGAATAGGTCATTATGCTGCAAAATTTCCTCATAAACATGATAGTGATGATGAAGATTATTCTAACAGGATGGTGTACAAAAAGAATGGGTTTAATAATAAGAACTTCTTCTCCAAATATATGAGTCTAATGAAGATGAATTTCTAGTCATCAAGAAGAAATCCAGTAGAAATATCCCTCATCACAAAGGAAGTGATGATGAATCAGATGAAGAAAATAACTATGTTGGAAGCAAAGAAGTGTTATTCATGGCATTCGCAAATGATGATGATTTAGAACTAGAAGATGAAGGAAATGTGGATAAATTACTAATAAGTTCCATTGAAGAAAAAGAGAATTTATGAAATAATATCATTTGTCTCAAAGTAGAAAAGGAGGAAGAAAAAAGAAGGGAAGACTTCTTGAACAATAAGCTAAAACAGAAGGAAGATATCTGTGAAAAACGTGAAGCTGAAATAGTTTCTCTAAGAAAGGAATTGAAGAAAGTCAAAAGAAGTTGGCAAAGCTCTAAAGAACTTGATAACATTCTTAATACTCAAAAACCTCAATATGAAAAATATTGGATTGGTTTCAAAGGAGAATCATCGAGTACGAATAATAATGTAAGGAGTTATGTTGACATAATTTCGTGCCATCCAAAAGTAGGAAAGTCATCTCGCCAAGAAAAAAGGCCCATCTCAAAACCAAGAAATGAAGGAAGAGAAACTCCAAGGAAGAATGTTGATTTAAGTTATGGCTATTACAATAGGTACCAAACTATCTTTCTTGGGTACTGTTACTATTGTAAAATATTTGGTCATCAAACTAAGCATTGAAAGGCTCATAAGAATGAAGCACCAAGTTTGAAAGATCAAGCAAACAAACTACGTGGTCCCAAAGAGCAAGGAAAAATCAAAACTTACAATTATTTTGATCCTTTGGCTAATTTTGATCTGATTTTCTCATTATGTAATAGCTATGATCATAATGAACAAAATTTCCCTCTCAAAAGAGAGGAAGCTAAAAATGTAAATGTCAATACGGATAAATGTGGCCTAGCTCTATGTGCTCATAGTGAAGAAAATCGTTGGTTCATGGATAGTGGATGCTCAAGGCATATGACAGGTGACCAAAAGAAGTTTGTCTCATTGAACAAGAAAAATGGAAATGTATCCTTTGGAAGTGGATCTGCTAAAATCATTGGAAAAGGAACTGCTACCCTCATTAATGGACAAGGAAAGGCTCAAAATACTTTGCTGGTAGAAGGGCTCAAACACAATCTCTTAAGCGTTAGCCAAATTTGTGACCAAGGACATAATGTTGTCTTTAGTACTAAAAATTGTGAAATAAGAGACTCATCCTCAGGAGAACTTGTGGCAAAAGGAGTAAGAACACCAAATAATGTTTACATTCTCAGCAAGATCCAAGGAGATAAATGTTACTTGAGTCAAACAGATGAAAGTTGCTTATGGCACAAACGATTGGGGCATACAAGTTTTGATAACTTGATCAATATCAACAAAATTAAGCAGTAAGGGACATTCCAAAGATGTTCAAGCCAAATAAAGTTGTATGTGGCCCATGCCAACACAAAAAGCAAACTAGAACCAGCCACAAAACTAAGGAGTTCTCAACATCAAAACCTCTGGAGATAATTCATATAGATTTATGTGGGCCAACTAGAACTTATTGCTCAAGGCAGGTATTTTTTATTTTGATGACTATACCAGAATGACGGGTATATTTTACAAACATGTCAAGCATTTGATCTTTTAAGAATCTTAAAGCTCCCTATTGAAAATGAGACATATTCTAAGATCAAATGTCTTTAAAACAAAGGAGGAGAATTCACCTCAAAATAATTTGATGAATTATGTAAAAATGCATGGAATTGAAAGAAAATCACGTTAGGACACCCAAGAAAAATGGAGTAGTTGAAATAAGGAATTGAACCGCCTGAAGAAATGGCAAGGACAATGCTATTAGCAAATCGATTTGGTGCCCAAATTTGGAGAGAAACAATTGGGATGTAAATCTATACCTTCAATCGAATCAATCTAAGAATTAAATAAGGAAAATAATCCTATGAATTATGGAAAGGAATTCACATAAGTAAAATATTTCAGGACTTTGGAAGCAAATGCTTCATAAAGATCAATGATGACTCACCAAGAAATTTTGATTCTAGAGTTGACAAAGAAATATTCTGGATATTCCACTAGGATCAAAGCTACAACATACAACAATATTCTACGGAAAATAGTGGAAAGAATTGATGTGAAGATCAATGAAGCCCTTCCTAAAAGTAAAATCATGAGGTTGATCCCTTCCTTGAAGAAAGCAAAGAAGAACCCGAAAGGAAGAAAAGGATGAAGAACCTCAAGTGAACTCGCAAACTCTCAAAATAAAATTCCTTCAAAAACATCATTCAAGAACAGATATTGACGGAATATAGATGAAGGAATTCAAACTTCAAGAAGGATGACAAACACTCCAAGAAAATATGATGTTGTTCTCAGACCTTCAAGAGAGCCCGCAAAATTTTCTCAAGCAAGTAAATCTCCTCATCGATAAAGGCCATCGAAGAATAAATGTTTCAAATCGAAAAGAATGAGACTTGGGAGCTAGTACCTGTCCATAAAAGATAAAAATATAATTGGAAACAAATGGGTATTAAAAAAGATGAATGAGTAGACGGACAAATTATCGTAAATAATGCTAGACTTGTTTGCAAAGGATACTCACAAATTGAAGGAATTGAATTTGAAGGTACTTAGTTCCAAAACAGGCACGTTTGGAAGCTATAAGAAGGTTTTTGGCATTTACTTGCTCAAATGGATTCAAGGGTCTATAAAATGGATGTAAAATCAACATTTCTGAAATTGAGACCCCAACGAAGAAGTCTACATGGAGCAACCGAAGGATTGATCTAGCCGAGGGAAAGACTTTGTATGCAAGTTGAAAAAGACCTTGTATGGGTTGAACAATTCCTTAGAGCCTGGTATGCAAATTTGGATCAATATCTACAACAAGAAGGTTTTAAAAAGGGAGTAGGAAGCACCCTGACATGAATATACACAAGCATAAAATTTTGATCACTCTTGTATATGTTGATGATCTAATATTGTCAAGAATGATGATGGGATGAGCCATGAATTTGCTCTCTAGATATGTCCAAAAGGTTTGAAATGTCATTGACACAGGATGATCTTGATTTTTGGGCTACAACACTCAAACCATCACATAGTAATGTTTATACTTTCAAGGAAAATATCTTAAAGACATGCTCAAGAGATATGGATGGAATATTGTGTTCTAAGAGCACACTACCCAGACCACGAATTGTAAATTAGCTAATATGATAAATCTATTCTTCATCGTACAGTGCAACTCTTTACAGTGTAAACTATTATAGCCTTCCATATGAATCGCCACAAACTAGTCATGTACATGAACAGAAAAGATTAACCGCTGTCTTAAAAGCCCTATCTAAAAATCCAGAAGAACAATTTAGATATTTTGGTGTTGTAAATTACCACCTTGGTCTTTGGTATCCCACATCGTGCTCTACCATGAAGGAAGCCATTCTAATAAGTGATCAATGAAATGGCAGGATGACTGGAAAAGACATGAAGTGAGGCTCACACTCACATGAGAAGATTGACACACCATGATTGAATAAGAGAGGCACCACACACTCCCTGTTTTATTAATGAGTTCTGCCATTGAGTGCAGGATTGCAGGTTATAAATACCATGGATGAGTTGACCTTTGAAGGATGTTAATGAAAACTATACAAACCAATCACTATTACAGAAGAAGACTAGTGCTGCACTAATTTTTAAATAATTATGGATGAAGTGTAGGAAGATTTCAAACATATTCAATCAGAAATATCATTTTCTCCGTGAATGTTGCTTAAACAAAATACTGCTGGGAATATACACATAGAGTGATATAGATGATTATATTTACAAACCCCTGCATGTTAAGAAAATATTTAATATTTTGTTAAAGACAGAGAAAGAGTGAGAGCATCACATTAAAAGGAGAACTGAAGAAGATAGGTCGTGGGACAGGGAAGAATATGACAGTAGGGGAGGCATACAGACCTCATTTTCCATTGATGTCAAGGGGAGAGGGTGATTATTTATCAATGAAAATGGGATTAAGACTGAGGTTATACTGATACTATATGGAAATAGGATGCTAGATGATGATGAAGAAGTGTTAGTTTATAATTTTCAAGAAATATCGATGGATGACCATACTTTTGGGTGACTAGATGATGTCCCTTGGTTGTTTCAATGATGGGAAGACTACATATTGACACATATCACTATTATGTCATGGTGTTTAAGTGATGAAGAAGGAAAAAATAGAAGGATCAAACCATAAAGAAGCCCAAGACATTATGCCCTACCTCATTTCTACAATTGTAATAAATGACTAGCTTCATTAAATATTATTTTTCCATCTTTTAGATGTAGAATTTCTAGGAGACCTTTCACCTCTAGAGCATATTTTTATCTTCTAATGAGGCGAATACTTGAGTCTGGGAACTCTAAGAATTTAAGAGAGTGATTTTTTTAAGTTAAGGAAATCAATCAATATTAAGCTGACCTAAACCCTTCCTCAAGTTTGTTTTCCTTTTCTAAAGAAGACATGTACTTATCTTAAGGCATAATTAACCATATAAATATAGTGTTGAACCTTTACTTTTCATCATGTTGGATCACACTTGAGCAACCAGAGGTTCACAACTCATGAACTTTCACAAAGGTTAATTTATTAACATATGTTATCATGCATCTATCCAGCCTTGGATAATTGATCAAATGAGATTTATTTACATAGCATTATTAGTAACGTGAGGAAGGTGTGTAGTAAGTGTTGGAAACTTTTAGAATGATCTATGGTGGCTGTACATTTCAATCGGGTGCATAGTGACTAGGACTACAACAAACCCTGAACTGCTTTTAATTTTAGAGTATTTCCATGATCTTTATGGTTATATATGCCCAATTGTGATACTTCATCTTTCTGATGGTAGGTATGCCATGATACTTCATCATTTTAATGCATATCTTCACTCCTGATACTGATCTTAGTTGTTGGTTGTTTTCATCATGATCAATCATTAAATTTGAGATTCGTGACTCTTGAGTTTCTGGACCTATAATCCGCAAATTGATGTGGTCGTATCTTATTGGTTTGAGAGTTTTGTAAAGTATGATACGTTATGGTGTTTGTTACTGGTGTTGTTGTTATGAGGATGTTATGAGAATGATGGAGATTAGAAACTAATGCAAAGCAGGAAGTCTGAGTGAAATCAGGTGAATTGATAAAGATGTAAATGTAGAATAGATGGAGCAACATGGTAAGATTGGTGCAGTTTTATCATATTTGAATCAATAATCTAATAACAGTGAGGAAGAGGATTGGTGTCCTTGGGGTAGAGCCCCTAAACACAAGTTTGGTGCCTTGGAGAAGATAGGCCGAAGCCCTATGTTGTTTGTTGCCACATGTTGTCACCTTGTAGAGACAACAGAAAGCAAAGGTAACGTTCAGACACTTATCATAGCAAGGGGAGGCATCATAGAATTTAATAATCCAAACTCTCCTCTGCTATTCTGAAATATGAAATTGATTTAAATGGAACCTCGGAATCACAGAAACTATCACGTGGAAAGCAATGTTGGTGTAGGCACAATGCAAAAAGCCCACAGAAAAGCACTCCATGTGCTTACAGACAATTTATCGCAAAGAGGGATTTATCTGGCACATGCCACAGAAACTAAATACTCAGAAAGTGAATGGCAGAAGAAAAGAAGATACTAGTCAACATTAATGATACTGGGATACATGGGGCCAGAACTACATATGGTTATCAATTCAACTGCTGGGGATGACAATGGTGGTTTTAAAAGCACCAAAGCACCATTATAGTAAAGATAGAGGTTGATGAATATGTGGAACAAGATATCATGACAGAGCTTTATATTTGTAAAGCGCTGACTGATTTACATGGGCATCAACTAGGCTTATAACTTACGAACTAATGAGCCACTCTCCAGATTCAAAACATGATACAAGAAAGTAATGTTGAAAATGTTATATTAAAATATATAGAGAAAGTTACATACCGTGGAAACATCAGTGACTAGAATCTCATTGCATGTGATAGAACTTCCTTTACTGAGACTGATGTATTTTGTCAATACGTAAACTTTACAAGATGTATACAAAATGCTTTCAATCGCACAATTTTCACAAAATCGGAACTCATAATGTTCTTCTCAGGCTTTTATAGAAGAAGAAGGAGAAAACCTAATAGAAGAAGCTTTCCAGAACATTTAATTGATCTATTAAAACCTCAATGAGAGAGTTCGCCCACACTGCTTGACTATCACAACCGTCGTAAGTACTCACGTCGCTCTATGGAATAAATGCCGAGGATGAACATTCGTAAACAAGACATAGAGAACAGAATATTCAAACATTCGTCCTTTGCCGAAAGAGAAATCACGTAATAAGACCCGGAGGATGTTGGTGTTTGTGCGTGGTACTTCGCCCTCCAAATTTTGAATCGGGATTCAAAATCATGAAGCCGGGATACATCGCTTTTCTCGATCTTTCTCATCGATATTTGGTATGTCACCGATACATTTTTCGTGTCGTAGACTCCATGAACAAATAGTCCTAAAATGGATTCATCTCTCGTTATTTTGTTATATTACAAGAATTATTCTTTATCTTTACAGATAAGATTTTTATGTGTTCTTCTAATAAGAACTATCCTTAGAGGATCTACCTTATAGAGATGGAGCATGAGGAGAACGCATTTTTCAGAATTCAAGAAATCAATGAAACCGATGATAAACATATTATATAAGACTGCATTAGGTGGCGATTACGGAGGTGCCGACGAGTGTACAGGAGGTATTGCTGAAGAATGGCGTAATTACGGTATGGTGAGATTATTATGGCAACGAAGACGCGATGATCCAGCGCGAAAATGATGCAGGAATACGGGTGAGGGTCTTTATTACTGTATTAGATTGAACATAAACAGAATTTTTGATGAAACAGAGAGAGGACACTTAGATAATAAGAATGACGTGGGCATGACATGAGCTCGTGACCACGTTTGGTCAATCATGAAGGCCATGATTTTGACCGTCTACCTGAAGGTGATCATATGAATAGACGCGCTCAGGAGCAATGAAGAGGTGGGCCAGGCAATGTGACTCGAACTAAAAACTCCATTAACCTGAGAGCAAGAGCTATTGGATCGAAAAGCTCAAGATCTACGGTTGAAATTAATTTTGCCATTATATCCCTGACGAACATGCACGCGCCAAATAGTGGTATTGAACAAAGGATTCAGGATGTGGCGATAATGTGAACGCTTTATTTGCCGAATACCGTCATTTAAAAGTTATGTTAAATAAATAGGTCGGTTTTGGAATCGACACTAGGGCATGGGGACCACAAGAGCAACAAAGTTAGAACGTTGATTCGTGCTTATCCGACGGCCGAGATTACACCCGATGGCTATATACGTAAGCGTTTATCATAGTAGCGTTTGGGGCCTATGTTATATGAAAAATAGACTAAGCATGAATAAAGGAGCTAGTGCCTTTATTGTTTCTAAATATGAATTTCACTTTTTAGAATGTGATTTGAAGCTAGGAGAAACAACGAGAAAGGGCCAAGACACTTTGCAAGACAAAAGGAGAGTGCTAGAAGATTAAACCAGATGGTCCATGGAAATTTTAATAAAAAGATGATCAAGGATCAAATACCTCAAAGGTTGGAGTCTCATTGTCCGTTATGGGGCTTGAGATTAATTGTATTCATTCATTTGTAAAGATCATTATCCTTCCTCCTTTCATTAAATTATCTACTTATTTTTTGTGTGAGAATTTAACCTTTGATATAATAAATAATTGAAAATAAATATTATCTACCTCTCTATTTATTTTAAAATTATTTTTGAATTTAATAATGTATTTAAATATTTTTGTCTCTGTATGGTTTCCCAAGTGGTGAAGCCTGAGAGAAAACCTCTTAACATTTGTGTCTTCATCTAATAAAAGAACAGAATTTTTGACTTAAAGAAAATGATTTAACAATTACATAAACATGAAAACAAATAATATTAATAATAATAATACTAACAAAAAATTAGAATAACATAGAAATCTGATAAATTATCTCTAGACATTACAATATGTACCATCATGGAGGCCCCCTAAAATTATAGTTATTGGTGCTTCCCTGCTTGGAAGTCCCTACCTACTGCAACAGAATACAAATTGTTACATTAGTATAAAAAGGTCGCATAAGCCCAAGGCAAACATTTTTATTTCTAAGGAAATGTGCAACGATATCATTGTATGATAAAATTTTTCTGAGCAGACACTTCAATTTTGATGCATTCTCATCACTTACCTAGGACCAATTGATATAAAAGCCTCCTACAATACATTCTACAAACAACAAAGAAAGAGAATTTAGTATTTAGTGTTTAAACCACATATATATGATTGTATTAAGGAGAGAGAAAGATAGATATGCACACTTATCCCTGAGTTCATTTATCAATAATAAAGTGAATCAAACTACCAAATACACCAGCCGGGATGATGATGGATTCAAGACGGAAAAACAAAATGATGCCTGGATAAAGAGAACCATTTTCTGCACAACAAAGCACTTGATGCATTGTTTTAATAATGAAATAACTTTACGCAAAAATTTATCAACCTCGATAATTGTCATTAAAAAGCAGTGAAACCAAACAATAACAACAGCTTAAAAAACAGACAATGAGTGGGAAGAAAACTTACTTGAATTCCTAGATGTAGCATTTATCTCTTCTTAATGGATAGAATGTATCTGAACTCATCATAAGTGAACTGGAGAAATATCTCAAATAAGAAGAGGGGATGAATAGTGTGCAAACAGATATACAACAACCTTAAAAAATAATTAAGCTACTTAGTTTTCACATATACATAAATGAGAGAAATAACATAGTAAGGTAGAAATAATGCATTTTTGTAGTAATAATGGCAGGAAAATATTACAACCCCCGTAGGCCTTGACCTTGTGAATCTCTCCCAATTATCTTGTCCTTCCTTTTCTCTGCATAATGGTAAGCCTTAAATCACACCTAAGAACATGGTGCATTTGAGGGACATATATACACAAATGAGAATCATGAGGTATTAATTCGTAGTCTCCAAATCCCAAACTCAAAGCTTTATCATAGATGTTGGATTTATAGGGTAAATGAGGCTTTTGGATTTACCATTTTAGGGCTTAGATACACATAGAGGGGGAGTGGGTGTAGAACAGACATGAGGATAAGACTTCAACAGTAGAGCTTGAGATCTGATCCTGGGCTGAATTAGAGAAACAGTTAAAGTACTTCAATTCTTCTATATATATGATAATCTTGAAATTGATTTTTATTATTTTTACTCATTTCCAAAATGACACGATTCTTTAGGAAAGAGAATTATACATCAACAAGAAAACAGATGTATATAAAAGAACTATATGATCAGAGGTTGTCGTTATAGAAAAGAATTATTCAAAATTAGTTTTTTGCTCAATATAAATCCATGACGATGAGAATTTTATGGTGCTGGAATGATTTTTGCTTTGCAGGGTGATTATGGAATGCGGTAAATGGATGGGATTGAGGCCATTTAAGGAATGTGTGAAAATGACTCAGAAGATATTCCTCTTTAAATTAAGGTTAAATATAGATGGTTTTCGTGGTTGAAGTGTTTTATGAAAGAAAGTTCGGGATCAAGAATCAACACAGTACCATCAATTGACTTGTTAGAATATTGATTATCAATATGGATATTACTGCGCGAGTGCGTGAGAAAATGGCTACTCAAATGTATATACATTATTGTACAATAATCAAATTGAAGACCAACCATGATATTGGTTATTGACTGACATACGCTTGGATGGATTTTTAAATCATGTTATTAATCCATAGATATTGTATAGACTCGAAGACTTAGGCGCCCGAGATGTGGCGGTACTATATTAGGGTTTTCTACCTCGTCATTTTAGATAGAGGCGAGTTCAAACGTAATAGAAGTAGATTCAAAACATAGTATACACTATTTTATGAAATAATGTGAAAAAATCATAATAGATGCAAGAGAAAACGACTAATGATAATGGCTCTCAATGCGTTGGTTTATTGTAGTACGGTCAACGAGGTAAAGTGTGACTCTTCGAGAAGACATACACTTTTTGAAGGAATGATGCGATTGACTCAGCATCTAATTATAGAATGATTGTAATAAGGTGTGATAAATAGGAGAGTGTACATATTCTCAACCTAAAATAACCACAAAGGTAGGAAAGAGTGTCACGTTCAATAATACCCATTGCCATAAAAAAGTTCTCGGCGTAATATTTCCCCACTTCCCACCATCGGCAAGCAATTCCTTATTTTTGCCAAGCTTGAGTACGATAATTTATGCTTGATCTATAGGTTTATCCTTGACAATCATTGTGATTATTTTTAACCAATCTCCGAAGGGAGTGGTCTATCTTGCCATAAGTCGGATTTATCTACGCTGTTTATGTTTTTTCGAACTAAATGATGATCCGAATTCCAAACATTGGGGGAAAAATTTACCAAAAATTAAAAGTTCCAAGACCCTGCACCAAACCAAACGATCAATCCAAACTCGCTGTCGAATCCAACGACTTTGTTCACTCAAAATAGAGTCTATATGAGGAATTCTAGAGCTATTGATCACCTACAGTCAGGAAAATTTTCAAAAATTGGTCAAATAGGGTCAAAGGCTAAAACTTCTGGTTTTCTTTAGTTCACGAACACATTATGACAAGTGTCATAGCAGGATTTTCAGTTTGGCTTGGAAGGTGAAATTTTTTTAAGTTTTGTTCTCATATGTTGACCCCATCTTTGTGATGGATAGCCTAACCAGAGGCCTAGACACGCAGCAAAGGAGGGGGCTCCAGTGCTTATGCCCCCTTCCGGTATCCGGACTAAGTCTAAAAATAGAATTTTCATTACTTCCAACATCAAATTGCACACTATATGCTATGGTTTAAACATGGTGGCACAACGTATACCCTAAACTTGGAACAATTTATAATTATATCTCCCATGTTGTAATAA
Source organism: Pinus albicaulis (assembly GCA_034641835.2). Classification (NCBI taxonomy): domain Eukaryota; kingdom Viridiplantae; phylum Streptophyta; class Pinopsida; order Pinales; family Pinaceae; genus Pinus; species Pinus albicaulis. The sequence goes on along the minus strand of CM076580.1, from coordinate 1,499,804,391 downwards.
TAATGAGACTTATGAATCAGCTTATTATTGTGTTTATGTGAGAACATGTCCAAAGTTATATATATATATATATATATATATATATATATATATATATATATATATATATATATATATATATATATATATATATATATATATATATATATATATATATATATATATATATATATATATCTTATTATTTAATAAACTAAAGGTTTTAAACCTTTGGTCTGTGGAAAAGATTTACATCCAAACTCGGAGGCTCTGAGGCTCGACTCCTACTCTAATTCTTCACCTAATTATTCATGTTTATACCAGTCAATGAGTTTGGTAATGATGAGTTCACCAGTGAAGGTAGTGATCAACATATATTTATTGCTCATCTTAAAACAGGTTTTGGAGGGGGGCTGGATCAAGAGTTTGTGTTTTGCCTAGAGACCAAAGGCTATATCAGTTGAACTAGATGGTTGCGTATCTTTGTTCTTCCATATTCCTAAGTGTTTAATGGTTCAAAACCGATGTCGCATGAGGGAAGACATTTTCCATTAAATGGAAAATTTTGCAGAATGCATACAATTGGACCAGTTTGATCACAGACAAATGAAATAGCAGAGAATATCTCCTTCCACTTACCAGCATTTGGCTACGCGTCACTTATTTGAGGTAAGGGTTTGGAGGACTATTTATATGGGTGCCATGTGGCAAGCCCCAGGCGGCCCACGTGGCCCTCAAATCTCAGAGTTATAGGCATTCCTTGTTGGATGGGTGCAAGAGTTCACCTCCCGACCTCCCAGTGCGTGTAGGTCTACCTAGTGCTCTACACAACATTACTAACCTGCAAGGTTTGTGGGTTTTATTTATGGTTGACTCACGAGGCTTGGGGTTGGGAACTGCTGACGGCCCCAGGAATCGTCTCCACCCAGAATGAGGTTTAAAGGGGGAATCAGAGGTCCGAGACCCCGCGCGGGTCCCTGAGTGACTGGCTGCCACGCTGGGAGGAACCTCCATGGCCGCCCTAACCGATGGCCCTAAACCCCGACATGAAAATTTGATCCATATTTAGGCCGGGTTCCGTTAAACCGTTGTTTATTAACCGCTGGGGTGCACATGACCACCACCCCAACCGTTGATTAAAATGTGTGGTTTAACTGGAAGAAGGAGTTAGGTGCATGCCAATTTACATAGCCAACCTGTACTAATTTATTTAACTAGATTTCTCCACATTTAAGGGAGCTTTAGGAGATATTTTGAAAGAGTGTAGGAGGCTCAATTTTCACCAATTTGAGAACAAAGGAATGCTTTATCAATGGAGCATTCTCAAGTCATTAGTGTGAAAAATAGCTATTAGAGCACCGTGAAATACAATAAAAATTTGACATTAAGGAAGATGGACAATCCATTGGGAGCCGGACTAGCGTATAGCCTGCAGACGGTGAATCATCATGCCTCATGGTAAACTTATGTGGTGACTTATTTCATTTACATTGTTGTTTAGTTTTATTTATGCTTATTTTATCTTTCTAAATCAATACTGTATCTCAACTATAATTCATGGAAAACTCCTTAATCCTCTATGCAAACCTTGAATTCAACCAATGATACAGTAATAATATGTTGAGGACTGAACATCTTAGCACAACAAAACTAATACCGTCATTTTATCAAATGGGTAATTACAGTTTATTTTTTCTCAAAATGTTTATATATAACTGTTAGGATTATTAGTGCCTGAGCGTGCTGTCTGAAGCTCAAAAGGAGAAGGAAACCAGTAATAGAGATATCACTGCATGAGCCAAAGCAAAAGGAGACAAGGTTTCTAGAATCTCACCACCTAGTTCACCTCCCAAAGAAGCAGAACTCTGTTAAGCATGCTCTGTTGCATGAGGAAGGAGAAATTCATAATAGTTGACCTCAAGGAAGAAGGAAGAGTGTTTAGGAAAGCATTTTGACAAGGACTGAGATTGTTGTAAATTTTCATTGGCAGTTGAATGAGAGATCGGAAGTGAGAAGGATCACAACTATTGCTTTAACCTTAACTCTCCGCATGGAACACTGCCTCTTGTGATTTTTTTTTACGTTTGTTTGCTGCTAGAGCCGGAGCCACGCCTGTTTAAAATGTTACATGGAAAATATCTTCACTGGGTCAAGCCCCAACCCCAAATATGAAAACATTCAACCATATCATTAAAATTTGTATCGTTATATATAAGAAATAGCAGCAAAGGTTGGCAGAATGCGACTCTGGCGCATGGGAGGCTCATGATCGACTCCTGCCTCCATAAATGCCACACTCTCTGGCCATGTGGCGGTTTCCACTCGCCACATGGCGCTGACAACCCGACCAACAAAGTCAACCCATCATCTAATGCGACCATGCCACTCTGTCGAACTTCGATTGTCCCACAAATATCTAGAACATTTAGAATATTTTTTAGAATATTCCCCGGAATATTCACTTTTAATTTTTCTGAAATTTCCAAGTCAAACTTGGCTCTTGTTTATTTTGTTGAGGCTTACTGCTGAACCCTCATAACTTCTAGCATACGGACCTATATTTTTGCAAAACTGCTCATGGTGCCATTAATTCAGAAAGGATGAAGAATTTATTCTATGCTGTAAAATTTTATATCGTCAGGCTGAGTATTTTTAACAATGGAAAATGATCTCTCTAATCACACTTCCCACCGTAGTGCTTTTGAACCCAAAATCTCTTTGGACTATTGAACATGAAGATGAGAGATTGTGTCCTCACTCTTCCTAATATTAATCCACCGAAATTTCCATACTCATTAATTTGAGTCATGAAACGAATAAATTTTTCCTCGATTCTCGACCAACTCAAGGTCGACTTATACTGTCATGTCGACATTTTTGAAACTGTAAAACAACCTAAATTTATAAAGAACATATTGTTCCTACATTGGTCTATAATCAAAGGAAACTTAAAATTACTTTTCACCTTGCATCCGTCCTTATGGCGATTTTTTGTTGAATTTGCTTTGAACTTGTGTCGATTCCTAACCAAGTTTCTTCGCCATTTTACCATGCCTTTTTCAAACCAACAATGATCATTACCGACCTTGTGCCTTCTTTGTCAAGTTGTTTTCCTTTTCTGGACCTTCGCAAATTATTTTACCGACACTTTGTTTTCAACACCATTCGACAATTGTGTCGATTGTTGGAACTACTTGCCATATTCTTTCAAATACAACCTACTTTCAAACCGAAACGACTCATTACATATATCAGCATTAGCATGAACATGATGTAAAACTTCCTTTTTGAGTTTAATCATCATTGCATGTCAAGTTTTGCTTACTGACGCAGCTCTTTCATCTACCCTACATTAATCTGTGTTAGGTTAATTTGGGGTTTTTTTTTATGAGCTCTCGCAATGTACCTCGCCATTTAATAAATGGTCTGTTTCTCATGGCGATGAAAGATATTTCTCGTCATTATACAAGTAAGGACTGCCCAAAACCATACTCTCCTTCCGTATATCAAATGGTGGAGTTTCAACATCTATCCACCTGACCCACACGCAGGAGAATATGTTCATTATTGCAGAAAGTGCAACATGAACCCTTGAAACATGTAAGTTTGCATCCCGATAAAATCCAAATCCGCACATGGCTCTATGTGGAATGGTCTCAAGATTGCTTATTAACTAAATTTCGTAACAATGTTCTCTGACACTCCACCGTCAAACAATGTTTCAACCTTATACATGTACCACCCCCAAGGAAACACCAAATTTTTTTTCACTTGAGCTTCTATGTACAGTTATAGAAATACTAGAAATGGTTTATTTACACCTCTTTTCCTTCCAAGTTTTTTATCCATAGCTATGATTTTGTTTCTGATTCCTAATCCATCTTCTGTACTTATTTGTACCATTACAAATTTAGTTGATTTTTCTTGGCTTTAAACCTTTGGTTTTCAACTCTAGATGAAGTTTCCATCAATGGTCTCACTTAGTTAAATGTATTGTAAGATATCTTCTACTTTATTATTTTTCATTTTCTTTTCTTCCACATGCCCTTTATCTCATTTTCCTCATTCCCATCTAAGTTTTATGCCCTCACTGAATGCAGTAGGAGTTTTAACACAACCTACCTGACTAGAGAGACAGAGAGAACAAAGTATGAGAAAAAAAAAAAAGAAAAAAATTCAGAGAGAATATATATGTCTTTATAATATATTTCTATATACTTGAGAAAAGTTCGGCTATACAATATACCCTAATAAAGAGCTCTTCTTCTAAATTATTGGATATACACTAACATTTTATCCTTACAATTGTTTTGAAATTTGGCCGTATCCATTATGGTCACGTGAGCTAATCGATAAAATTTTTGTCTTATCGTTGTAAATGAAATCATTCCCATGATAAGATAATCTTACCATTCTTTATCACCTTTGTCTTGCTTCCCACCAAAAAAGAGACAGACCTCTCCATCTTTGTCAGTTTAACTGGATTTTGGTGTCATCATCACAGAGACTTTCAGAATTTCAAATAGACTTGAATTGCCCAATCCAATTATCTATATTTTTTCATTAACTTTCATCAAAATTTTGAATTCAAACTTAAAATCAAGTTTTAGTGAAAATTAATGCTTACCAGCAGTTCCTTGACTTGTATGGCCATTTTCATCAAGATGAAGTGAGATAGCAAGATGAAGATGAGGGAGGATGATGGCGATTTTCCACCTGTTCTTCCATTTCCATTATCCTTCTTGATTCATCTTCATCAATAGGCTCTATGATCCACTCCTCTTTGGTGGAAGCTTGAGGCATCCTTCTTCTATTGTTCTTCATTTTCGATAAAGGACTACTATTTTCAAATAAGTCACAGTCGCTTCAGGTAACTTTTCCTTTTGGGACCAACTCTCTATGGATTTCCTCTCTCTGAAGTCATGGTTATACTTTTCCGCTTCTTGAGGGTAGAAATTAGTGTAGATATTAAGAATTTGCCCTCCTTTGACGAGATTTATTTCAACCTCACCACCTTTGATTTTTCTTGCTTCCTTCCAGTAAGCATTAAAACTATTACAACCTGTTGAACACAAGTATTATTAAAATGAGAAAATACTTAGCGAAACGCATGTATTTAACTTCAGCGATAAATACAATTGATCCTAATGGAATGTATTATTTTTCTGCATATGATCCAAACAAAGACTAAATGGTGTATGGTATCTTTTGAAGCTGCAGTGAAATAAATGTCTAACTAGCTAACCTGATTTCCATGAGCAGCTACAAATTATCTTTTATATCACCGCATAAGTAAATAGAGAAATAAACATCACATAACAATACTATAATCAAATGATATAGCCAAATTTCTTCAAGAAGGTTATATTTGTCCATTTCTTCCTAATATATGTCTCGATATCTTACCTAAAATATGTAGGCAGTAAACGAAGCTCTGATGGATGTAGATTCAGAACAATCTCTGCATTGAATGAGTCATTAATGACTATTCATTTGGCAAGTAAAATTGTGAGAATGGATGCTCAAAACACTAAACACCCTAGTGGCCCCGCGGGTTCTTTAACCTCTCTTTAAGAAAACCTATACAATATGACCTCCGTACCTCATTAAACCTTTTCCAATGTAAGTTCATAATGCCACGAATATCAAAATATTTAGCCCATCAGATTATTTAATATCCAAGGGAATTATGGCCAAACAAAGAGCGCTGAATTATCTACAAAATATTCTCATGAAATTATGAATCTCAAGAGAAATCAATGAATTGACCCACGAAAATTAGGGAAAAATTGAGTTAACTGATGCAGATAGCGCTGGAGCACAGCCAGACAACAAAAACAAAGAGACGGGATCATTATTCATGATTTCATCGCCGGATTGAATTTCGTCAACTGACCGCCCATAACCTGGTGGGTAATGTTTTAAAACCTTTACAACCTCGTGATGGCGAAACAAACCATTGGAATATTTACACTTATCATTAACCGTACGCTTTAACCTTAATCCTTCGCATGTGAACAACGCCTACACGGTTACGCTTTTGTTTATAAATAGAGCTTGCTTCATCGTCTCCGAGCGTTAGTTAAAGGGGAGGGCTATCTTTCACAGCCGCCTCCCCAACCCCCTCAATATGAAACATTCAAACCATATCACAAATAACATCTTTATGGTAATAAATAATGTAGGTGAAGTAGAACACGGGCTATACGGGAGCTGTGTATTGACTTCTTCAATTTCCATGTCGGCAAATTTTTTATACAATGACCTCTCGGGCCATAGTATCTCCAGTCATGATTGGCAAATTTTTAATTGGCCCGAATTTCAAATAAGTCAACCTATAATCCAATGTATCATGCTACTGTCAACTTTTTGATTATCCTACAAATATTGAATATTTTGGTACATTTTGAATATTCTCTTTTTAATTTTCTAAATCATAATAAACGGATGTTATTTTTTGAGTTTACTGCTTTTTCAAATCATATAGAATTTGTTAGATCTCTACTTTAACCATTCATAGACCATGTAATTGAAATGCATTTGTAGGACTTTTCGCTTGACGCTTTTTTTTGTTGCAACATCTTTATGCACTTTTACTTTTTATACTTTTGAATAATTTTTGATGGATTCGATCACAGGAGGAAATCAAGAAGCATGATAAGATTATTCTATCATGTTGATTTTATTGCTATTAAATGAATTTTTATCCATTAGCTCATATGCAAAATCCACTGCGAATCAGAGTGCTTTAGGCAATTAAAGGAACAAAATGTGCAGATGAATACAACGTGAACAGGAGAGATATTTTTATTATGGGGATTTCCAAAATTTAAGACACCTCAAGCAAAGTACATAGAGGCTTACATAGCTACCTAAACATACTATTCTCGTGGCGACTCACCACTAGATGAAGTTTGAAGTCCGCCACATATTTAGAAGCTAGAGGAAGAAACATTCCTCAAGAGGGTAGGAAGAAACCTTTATGGTAAAGCTAAGGAAAAGACCCCAAAAGGTAAAAACAAAAAAATGCATCTATTGAGAAATAGGAAAAGCACTGTAAACATTTTTAAAAGAAGGTCATGATGAAATCATTACCAAATTACATCCGCATCATATTAATGATAGAAACCTAATACAGCAAGAAACAAAAATCGTCATAACCTCCAACATGACTTAGGTCTTATTCGCGTGATGAGACTAAAGGGATTATAGCTATGGGATTATAGTCATATGGAAAATAGAATTGAAACTAAACCTAGATTAGGTACATCAAATTGTCACATAGTACCTAAAATGAAGAAAAAAGAATATAATTATTTCATGTGATATTGCATTCAAGACAACAAGATTGACACACTATTCGACAAAGGTCGTAATATGCAAATTAATCAAGACGTGTATCAAAAACTTAACCTTTGAGACTATACTACATTCAAAACTATCCATTAAGGATTTCCTTCAGAATAATAATTATTGTGTTGTTGCTGAAATGTATATTGAGGTCGCAATCACCGCAAGTTTTCATTAATAGCGAATTAGATGCATACGTATCTTGATATAACCGCATTGTATTAGGATTCCTTACTCGTATAATGTGTGAAAGTCGATTTTATCGGCCATGAGAACAAGTATCACTTATTCAAACATATATCACTTTGATAGGAGTACACACCAAGAAGACAAACTTTGCTTGTAAATGTTGATTGCAGAAGATGTCAAAATTCAAGGAAGAATTTGTTCTTTATGATTGTTTCCAGCCATATTAATCATATGAATACTTGAGGGATGTGATCCTAGGCTGAAATCATTACACCATATGATAAGCATTTGGCATCACAAGACGTCTTTATTTTCGCCATCGCTTCAAAGGTAATAGGAAATTCAAACATGAGATTCAGCGGCAGTAGGATTGTCCTTCCCAAACATTGGCATAGCATCACGCCCATAATGGAGAATGAAATGTTTATAAAACCTGCATGGTTGATAAAGGTATCATAGCTAAAGGCACCTCAAGTATAAATTTTAATGATATTCAGATAATACAAGAAAGATGGTGACTTGCTAATGTAAAAGTAATTCAGCTTTAATAAATATAAAAAATTGTTACCCACCCATGGATAGATCATTTACGCCTGATCAAAGCAAAGAAGCAATGCAGAAAGCACGGTACAGACGACGGCTTTTACAGGACCGCTAAAGGAATTGCGTAAGTAGTGATGAGAGGTCCCCATTCGTAGAACCGAATAAGGATTTTGAGTATACGGCGCCTTTGGTTTATGTAATGGCCTGCAACTTTTATGCGAAGGTGGATATTGGTTTACACCATTCCTTGATGACTGCTTGATAAAGTAGCGAGATGACATTTTGACGTTGAGTAAATGAAGGTGAAGATCATGTCTGGTAAAATATTATACGGATATTAAATATGAAATCCGTTTTAGAGAGCCAGCACGGAATGTGAGGTTTGGTAGTGATTTTGCTGAATTATTGGAGTTGCAGAGAGACACTGAGACTGAACTTTGAAAGTGATAAATATCAGAAGTGGTTTGCCACCAAAATGAATTATCAATGTAAATGTATTTAGAAGGTAAGTTTTACAATATTAGCAGATGACATGATCAGTATACAATATCAGACTCTTAGTAGGAATATGAAAGGATTGAAGTGAGGAGCAGACTCAGTCAGATAGAAAATGAAAACAGCAGAGCTGAAGAGAAGACCTGGTTGATGAAACCTCGCACTACCAACACTTGGAGATAACCATTTGAGATACAAACTGAGTGTCAGCATCATGCCACATGGGCACAGCCTTGCGCATGGTAAGCCTATCACCTTCATTTAGAAAATTTTAATGAAAGTGGTAGGATTAATTATCTCACATATGGACAAATAACTATATGCGTTGGTATTGTAAAGTGTGTCAAGAAGTGGAAACACTACTTGATGTACAGACTATTGTACACGCTAATCACCAACCATTACAAAAGATTTGGTAGAATAAAACAAAATTGGGTGGTGAACTAAGACATTTCTGTGTGGATGGGATTTTCTTCAACACTTAAATTTGGTTATAAGGTACATATTCAATAAAGGTATATATATTCTTTCGAGACCAATCTCACACATGCTTTACTTTTATTTTAAAATGATTATGTTGTACATGAGAGTTACATAGAACAATATGCACATGACGTTTATTTAAAATATGTGTATGTTATTTTGAGTAAGGGAATCATGTTGAAGAAAGAGATTATCACACACATAACAATTTTTTGTTTCATTTGTGTTATGTATTCCACAAGGAGAGGCTATGTCATGAAAGAATCTCATTCTTCTCTTATTGTTGGACACTTTGGGGTAAGCAAAACAATGGTGCATTTACAAGAGGGTATTGTTATTGGCCTCGCATGATAGATAGTGTGTCACGTTTTACAAGTTGTTGTTGCATGTGTGCAACAAGCTCAGTAATATAGGGAAGTTTGGATTGTACATCACTACCACTACATCAAGGCTATGGAGAATGTCTCCATGGATTTTTGAGTCTACCTATGTCAAGAAAACAACATTATTATCTTTGTAGTTGTGATAGATTCAAATAGTATGTATACTATTTCATGCAAGAAGACCCACATCGCTGAACATAATTACGACCTTATTTTTCAAAATGTTTGGGTCTATTTTGGATTGCCCACTTCTACGTTAGTGACAGTGGATTCCAGTTCATTGGGAATTTTTGGTCAAATCTATGAGAATGATGGACACAAAATTAAAAAGAGTATCGCTTCATCCACAAATAGATGGACAAACCGAAGTGGCATCAATGAATGTGCATCTATTGAGAGGATATTACAAAAACATCCTAAGTTGTGGGATGAACAATCGCATTACATTTAGCACGCTTACAACCTGGCAAAGCACGCTTACAACTGTGCAAAGCACACTTCAACACAAACCTCACCTCTTGAAGCATGCTTTGGGTATTTTTCCAAAATAACCATTAGACTTCATCTCAAAGGATAAGGTAACTGATGGCCATATAGTGATATTGATAAGGCTCAAAATTTAATTGAGCAAATTCAGATGATACATCAAAAAGTTCAAGAACAATTTGAGAAAAGTCAAAGAAAATACAAAGAGAGGCATGAAAAACACTGGGTTGATCACAAGTTTCAAGAGGGAGATGAGGTATGTTTCACATTAGCAAATAAAGGATGCAATGGGGAAGGTAAAATATTCAAACCCATTCACTATGGTCCTTTCAAGATCATAAAAAAAGTTGGTAATAATGCATTCCAACTTGATTTGCCTTCTTACATGCAAATGTATTAAGTTGTTAATGTTGAAAACTTACGCTTGTATGAGCCTCCTTTGATTGATGATCAAGGAAGTGATGTTAAGCTACCTTCTATTGAATATTTCTCACCATAATTTCTGGATGAGCTCAAAGAAGATACAATTCTTGACAAGAGGACAAGAGCATCAAAGAGGGGAAGTGTTGACTACCTTCAATTTGGGCTCAAACGCACTAATCCAAGCAAGACAAAATGGATGGAGATTGGAAAGGTGAGGGATTTGTACCCTCATCTATTGACCAGGTAATCAAGTCTTTTGGGGTCCAAAAGCTTCCCAATGTGGAGGAATGATCAAGAGTTCATAAGTTTTTCTCAAAATTCAAAGTTACAGGATTGGATTGAAATGAGAATGGTCGCGTAGATCTTGTCTTCTTGATTCTGGCGTCGTAAACGGTTCGAAAAACCAATGTCGTGTGAGGAAGATATTGCATTATGATTGAAATGGAAAACAGGTAAAAGTATGAAAGTTTGACCAAGTTTGACTGGGATGAACAGTTAACAAAAAATAGAATATTCCTCAAAATATTCCTTCCACCGGACTGGTCTTTGGTTGACAAGTGTCACTTTTCTATTGGAGGTAAGGGTTTGGAGGAGGCAATGAGAGGGTGCCACGCGACAAACCCTGAGGCTGCCACATGGCCCTGAAACTTCATTATAAAATTTTGTTGGAGGGCGCAGGGCTCGACCCCCTGACCTCCCTCCGGGTGTGCGTAGGTCTATCAACTGCTTTACACAATGTTACTTAACCATAAGGTTCGCGGGTTTTATTTATGGTTAACTGTAATTAGGTTTGGGGGTTGGGAACCGTCAGCGGTCCCAACCTACCAGCGGTCCCTGGAGTGCGGTCCAATGCCACGGTCCACAGCAACTGCCACAGTCAGCCTAACCGACAGCCCTTAACCTCGATCAAAACATTAACTACAGTTTGGAGCTGGGTTCCGCTAAACCTTCGGGTTTGTTAACGGTTGGGGGTGCGCATGTGGCCACCACCCCAACCGTTACATTTAAAATTTAGTTTAATCAGAGGAGAGAGTTAGGGGCACACCAAATTTGGCGGTCAGCCCAAAATTAACTCCAATTAACTGGAGTTCTCCACATTTAGTGGATTTTTCCTAGGAGATATTGGGCAAAAGTGTAGGGGGCTCAATTTTCGACCAATTTGAGTGAATGAAGAGTCATTTTTGACTAATTGGAACAACCATTAGAGCACTATAACTACATGTAATAGCAAAATTTTGAGCATAATGAAAGATGGACAAGCCATTGGGAGCTAGACCAGTAGATGTATCCCAAGAGGGGTGAACTGCTTCATCATGTCTATTGTGTAAACTTCATGTGGTGACTTATTTCTCTGTTTTACACTACTGTTAAGTGTTATTCATGCTTATTTTACGCTTCTAAATCACTAAATTTCATCTATAATACATGGAAAAACTCCTTAATCCTTATGCAAACTAATGAACCAATTATTGAGATGTTATTAAAACTGAAAGATCCTTATCACAACAAAACTAATACAATCATTTCAGATCAGCCAACACCCTCCCCATACGTCCATCCACCATAACCAATGACATGGAGTTTGATTAAGCACAAGGATTAATGTGTTAAATGTAGGGTTAATACCCTAATCACCATTGTTAAGCACTAATATGTTGTAAATCTGGATTAATTTAATCTGCACTTGTGCGCATTTTAAACCATACGTAACCACCCATAACTCCAGCTTAACAACTAATTAACTACTTTTTAACTTGGCAGATTTTTAGGGGCACCTCCAAAATTGGTGGGTTCTCCAACTTTGGCGGATTTAACTAGAATATTCTCCAGATTTGGAGGAGATTTCTTAGGAAAATTAAATGAAGCATATATGGAGCAATTTTCGACCAATTTTGGCTCAGGAAGAGTCAGTCCTAGCATATTGGCATGTTCTGTATCCATTGGTATAGGTTGCAAAGGCAGAGGATAAATTCTAAAAGTGTTTTTGTCACTTTGAAGAAAAAAGAAGCCGAGGGCCACCAGGAGGGAAGGCCATGCCTAGATTAGCTAAAGACCAAATTGAGAGCAAGAAGAGTCATTCTTAGATTATTTTGATGCTCTGAACACAATGGAATAGGGTTCAGAGGCGTTGGATCACTTTTGAAAGTTTTTTTTCCACTTTGAAGATTAAAGAAGCTCAGGGCTACCAAGAGAGGAGGTCAAGCCTAGATCAGCTGGAAACCATTTTCAGAGATTGAAAATTAATTTTTGAGGTTTTTGGGTCATCTGAAGCCAATGGATCAGGTTCAAAATTCATTGGATCATTGTAGGTGCATTTAATCATACATTTGACCATTAATCCCAAGAGGGCCTAACCAGTTGAAGCAGGTCCATCGAGATGTAGCCCAAGAGGGGTGAACTTCGTTATCAGCTATTGTATTATGTGTATGTTGTGTGTTATTTATTTTCATTTCATTTTTTGTACATGATTTTTTTAAAAGCTAATTAACTCCTAAATTTCTCACAAATGACACATAACCCCTTCACAATTAGTTAACTTGAGACAATTCTAAACATATTTTTAATTAACCGATGAGGGAGATAGCACAACAAAACTAGTTTGCCCATATTCATATCAAGTGAAGGTATAAATTGACTTCTTTTTCATGTTTAGAGAGTTTTAAAAAAAGGAAAAAAAATAAAACTGAGAGGTTATTTTTTGTAAATTTAGTCTGTTAGTCCCAAAAAGGCATAAAAAAAAACCTAGGAGAACCTTTTAGCCATGTTTAACTAAAGTATTCCTTACTTGTAAATATTTCATCCAGTCTAGAAAAGGGTTAAACTTATACTGGGCAGACATCCTTTCATTTACTTTAACAAGTGCAAAAAGACAAGTTCTCGACAATATTTTCATATTTTGGGAGTCTAAAAATAGGTTAAAGAGGACTCCGGAGGGTTCCTTTTTCGTAGGTTTTAATGAACCCGAAAACCATATAAAAGTATCATCGGTAACTTATTATCATGTATTTACGAGCATGAGAAGGAACAAAGACTAAGCTCGGTAACATATTCTCATGTATTTAATAGCATGAAAAGGAACAAATACTAAGTTCAACAATGTATTATCATTTATTTATGAGCATGAGAAAGAAAAAAGAATAAGCTCGGTATAGGTTTCATTTTTTACACAAGCTTGAAATAGAGAAAAACTATGCTTGAGAGTGGTTTCATTTTCAAACAAGTTTGAAATAGAGAAAAAACATGCTTGAGAGTGGTATCATTTTTACATAAGCTTGAAACAGAGAAAAAATATGCTTGAGATAAGTAAATTCCCCCCATTATAATAGTAGATGCATGCTTTCTTAGCTTAGTTTTTTCCACCAACTCTCCTCATGGACCCACATAGGTTGTTGGTTACTGATAGAAATGTGTTCATCGGGAAGGAAGGAAGAGGATCATGTGATATGGGAGGATGAAATGAAGGTGACACAAAAAAAGAACTATGCTGGTAGGTTTGTTTCATTTTTATGCAAGCTTGAATAATAGAAGAAACTATGCTCATGGTGACCTGTTTCATTTTTTAACGAGCTTGGAATAGTCAAAAAACTATGTTCATAATGTTATTTACCTTAATCATTGTTCCCTAGAGGCCAAGGCTCCGGGAGGAATACATAGCAAGGGCTTGATCATGGCTTCCAGGAGGCTTTCATTACATGGAAGAATAATTCTCAAGAAGGAATGCATATCAAGGGATCCAATAGGGGTAGGAAGATTAGGATCCAATGTTCCCAGTAAATAATTTAGCATATCACCTACAGGATTTAGGTTAAAATAAGTAGAGAAAACAGTAAGACGTTCTTCTTCATCGGTCGGTGAAAGCATGGAATAGGTTGCCACATAATTAACGTGTGGCAAGCGAGATATCACTTACATGTTAGGAACATTTAGGGAAGTTGGATGGTTGGCATTCAATTAAATACCAACGAATTAAAGTTGGTCAATAGTCACAATTTTTACATCGTGAGTGAAAGGAATCATTCGAAAGCGTTTGGACACGACAACTTTCACGTCATAAACATAGTCTCGCCCAAGGAGAAATTTGAAATCCAAGGGGACATGGACTACAATAACATCAATACATACAGGTTTTATTTCTAAAGTAATATGAAGTTGAGGAAGCATCCCTAAAGGTTTACTTATTATTTTGTTTTAAAGCCAACAGACCTGAGTAGCGAACACAAGTTGACGGGAACCTAAAGCTTTCCAAGCAGTCGAGGATATAATGCTAATAGAAGTGACTTCATCTATAACAGTGTGATATATGTTCTTATCCCAAACCTTCAACCTGATTTGGAAGGGAATTCAAGAATGGAGACGAGGATTTGTCAATTGATTCCACTTTAAAGAAATGACCTCATCACTTGGAGAGTGTTAAATTCGTGAGAACAGGAGAAATGTCCCCTTGTTTGGTAGGACCTGAAGTAACATGAAGAACTTGAGTAGTATTAACTTCACTCTCTAGGGGGAGAGTATTATCAACTGAAGATGGAATAAAATCGACCACTTTATCAACCAATGATTGTTTGGAAAATGATTCATAGGATTGATGCCTAGGGCGAGTGTGATTGACTGAGGATGGAATCAGATCAATCACTTCATCAACTTATGGACGATGGGGGGAAAAATTAAAGAAACTTGTTGGAAGTTGTTGCTTAGAAACAATAATGTTTTCCAACAATTTTGAGGCTTCATCCATATGAAGGCAAAGGTCAGTTTGATGACTCCCTTCATATAACCTACAAGAAAACCTAACTTTACCATTTTTCTTGGGAACCTTATTATCACTAGTTGACGGTTTGTCATTGGCATGATCTCCCAAGGCTGAAAAAAAGGGTTGATGTGAGCTTATGGACCACACTTTTAATACTTGGGGAATATCAAGGAAATCTCTAATAATGTGGTTACCCTTACAAAGCTTGCAAGGGAATTTAATTTTATGAGGCTTGAATTTTTTTTCAACATTATCCATGTTGACCACTCTATGTCAACTACCTTATAGAAGTACACAATTTTGTAAAGGAATTCCATAATGTTTGAGGAGTCAAATATCCAGGATTCATGATCAACATTTGTCAATTCATCAAAATTGTAAACCCAAATTCTACAAGTTTATTATAAATGAATTTAATTACCATTTAATTATGTAACAACACCTAGGTAAGCCTCTGATTTCAATGACAAATTTCATCCTAGGAGGTTTTTCATCTCACCGAGTTATGTGTGTTTCTACGCACAGATACTCGGAGGATTTTTTCCATCTAGCTAAAACCCCAAAGCTAGGGTGGAATTTAGCTACAAGGTCTTAGGTAAGTCTTAGTGTTATATCGAGTCTTTTGTAAAAGTGTGAATAAGAATAATTTAAGCACAATTGGCTAAATTATTTTATTACAAACACACTTGGTCAATGCTAGATCATATTGTGTCGTAGAATTAGGTAAATTATTAAGGGTTTATGTCTAAAGGTGTTTTCCCCTTCCAAGGGTTGAATTAATTGTAATATCTTGATGTAAAAAATATTTTGGTACATGCTCCCTCATATTTAGACACCATGGCTAAAATATTTAAGGGTGGTAAAATTTATTAATACCCTTTAGTATCAATTAATTAATTTTTCTCGCCAAAATAAATTAAAAAAACATAAGCCATAAAATTAATTAATTTTGAGTCAAAAATGTTTGCGCAAAAAGCGGTAAAAATATTAGCTAGAAACAAAAAATGAGAGAGAAAAAAATCTCTCCAAGCAAAAAATATTAAAAAAGGGAATGTGTATTTACAAGAAGGGAATCTCCACAAATCAAGCAATAAAAATTCAAGAATAATTCTGGCACAGAAACAGGAAAAAAAAAAGGAAGAAAAAAAGAAGAAGAAGAATTAATTCCTAGAGAGAGAGAAAAAAAACGACTTTTTAAGAAAAATTGAGTTTATGGTCCAATTTTGTTAAGTGAATGAAAGTTTTTAGAGGAGAAAAAGTTAGAAAAATAAAATTTTGGACCAAGAAATAGGACTTCACCAAGGAATTCAATTTTTTTCTCAAACAATTGAAGATTATTTTGACATGGATCAAGCATTTAATTAGCCAATATCAAGTCAAATTTGTGTCCCTTCATGGATCTAGTCGTTTTTCATTTGGAAGAGTATCTAAAGCTCTCATTTTTTCTGTATAAGGAAGCATATGCTCATTGTAATGACATTTTATCTTTGGACAGTGTACTTGCTTTGAAGCTCTGTAATTTTTCTTGTGGAATAAAAGAAAAGACTTTGGGGTTATATTATGATGTCTTCTCAATTTACTATGGCAATGTGTATCAACATGTTCTTATAATTTTTACTTAGTGTTAAATTCTTGTTGAATTCATTAGCCATTTGGATATATAGGTGCTTGTTTGCATATATATTTGGATTTGGGCATTGTTTAAGAATTAGACCTCGTGAGTTCTTGTTTGAATCTTTAGGGATTCTTGTCACTATTTGAATTATTCCTCGAGTTTTAACAAGTTTTTTCGAAGTTGTTTTGGTATAAATATATTTCTTAGCAGATATCGATGACTTGGAAATTTTCTTTCTTGAATCAACCAAGTAATTGAGCTCGGCATTTGCGGAATTTCTTGCTTGAACCACCCATTTACTTAGCATGTAATGACTGAACATTCGTGGTGGATATCTTGAGGACTTGATCATCCAGAAATTTTGAAGGGGTATTTTCTTTGACACTTATTTTAAAAGAAAAAAAAAATCATATTTCAATTTTTTAACTTATTGAGCTTTGATCTATTTTTTATTTCTAGAGCTACTTTATCTGATCCATGGGAGGAGGTGTCCTCATACCCATAGATTATATTTGTTAATATTTGTGAATATTTTATTTTAAATTATTTTTTTAGATTTTTGTTTTTTAATATTTTGTTTCAATTATATATAATTGAAACAAAATATTAAAAAACAAAAATCTAAAAAAATAATTTAAAATAAAATATTCACAAATGTAACCTACAAATATAATTTATGGATCTGAAGATACATCATCCCATGGATCAGATAAAGTAGCTTTAGAAATAAAAAAATAGATATATATATATATATATATATATATATATATGAAAATTTCATTTTAAAAATTGTAAATAATATCGAAATATTTTAATTTTTTCAAATTTTGTGAATAAGAGTCTTTGAAATATTTTATTTTATTTATTGTAACAGGATTCCTCTAATATTTATAACCCTTTGTATATATTCGTGTAGCTATCCTTTTTTTTCCTTGTGTCTGCAGGTTCGTTTAAAATCCCCATATCATCATGAGCATAAGAGATGCAAGCCATGGGGCTATTCTAGCCTCCCAAGAAGGGTTGATCTCAATGCACTTTCAGGACCGAGAAGATTTTTAAAGAAGCCTCTAGCATTGAAGATTTTCTCTCATCAATTTTTAGCATGATTTTGTGACTCATAAATTTTATTTTTTATATTTTATTGAGGACCACAATTTTATATTTGATCTTTTAAACGACCGGCTTTTTAATCTATTTTACTATCCTTTTGTCAACTTTTCTGGACAAACGGTGAAGACTGTCTAGAAAAAAAATAGGAGGCCGTCTAAGGGTTCTTAGACTTGTAATTTTGTTTTGCCATTTTTTAAGGGTTTCATCTGGGTTTGGCTCTCATTTATTTTAAATTTGAAATCCTGGTTTTTGGAAACAAACTTTGAGGAAGGGTTTTCGAGCCAGTTTTGGTGGTAAAAATAATTTATTTATTTATTTTAAGTTTTTTTCCTCACGACCACAAGTTATAAGGGATTTTTAATATTTTAAAATCATTTGTGGCTATAACATAGTCGCACTGAATTGAGCATTGAAATTTAAATATTTTTCAAGTTGCTGTCAAAATTGAATTATTTATAAAATTTCATTGATCGTTTCTCTTGAAAAATCTTTTAAGCTTGGCTGTAGATTAGGAAAATTTTAAATTATGTTGCAGAATTTCCTCATTGAATTTTAAGACTAATTCTAGGTCTTGAAGTGAGGTTTATTGAAAAAATTGAAGCATAATATTTTTAATATAGATTTTTGAGGATTGTCTCTAAATTTTGGAATCCTTATTTTAAAGAATCGGTAGGAATTATCAGTCCCCAAACTCTCTCTCTTCACATTTATTATTTTATTTGGGGTTGATTTATCCATTGGTTCCTTTACATAGATTTAAATTCGAATATTGAGGGTTTTTCGTTCATTTTGACATCCAAATTTTTGATCTAGACTGACCATTTCATTCTTGTTGTGGGTTTCAAAATATTTTATGCTATTTCTAGGAATGAGAAATCCTCTTAGGGAGAGGTATATTTTTGCCAAGCATAGGAAGCACATCCCTCACCTGATGTTGGAATCTTCTAAATCCTTAAGCGATTTGGTCATTTGCAACATATTTTTAAGGCTTTTGGGACTTGAAATCATAATAAAACTTCCCTTAGCATCTAATCAATATTCAAATTAAACTATGAATAATTTTTTCTTTGAAGTTGGTCGTAGAAGTTTTATCCTTTTCCATCTCCTAATCATAAGCAAAATTGTCACTGGTGAAAAATTATATATCAAACTTCTGTTATAAGTTGAGTATCATCATATTTAAGAGTTGTTAAAATGAATAAGTTGGAATTTTAACCTAATCTGAGAGATTTCATATTCACCATTGTAAGGTGTAATTTTTTGAAGGTGAGTTTGTAACTTGTATGTTTGCAACCCTTGTAGTTTTCAAATCACAAGGTTGAGACCTCTTTAACTTTTGTTCATATTTGGGAAGCACTGACCTTGAAGCATTAAGTATTTCCAAACATATTTGAAGTAGAACATAATTACAAAGAAAAATCATAAGAACAAGGCCTAAAATAATTAAAATTTCTCTCACATTACTCACAATAAGTTTGGTCAGTATTCCAATCCTTGTTCTTACATATTTCCCCTAATTGACAGTGGGTTGCAGCAACAGATATTTTTGTGGTATATTTGAAATCTGGTGTTGTCATTCATCACTAGCATTCATTGATTGTCTTCCTATTTTATAGCACCTGCATTGGGAAACCTAAAGAGTAGCCATTAGTGTTTGATTGCTCACTGTTTTGGAAGGCCTTCTTGGATATATGAATTCATTGTTTGTATTTGCATTCATTAGTTAGGCCTACTGTTAAGTTACTTCTTAAATCACTATTACCAAATCATTTAAAAATCACTTCTTCCTAATTGCTACAAAGTGAAAGTCACAGCAAGTCACATTTTTAAAGGAATATTGCATTGTTGTGATTCATTGGCATATCTCATGTTTCAAATATTGCAACATTTGATTAGCAGCAACCTAACTCCCAAACTTGCGTTCTCAAAAAAATTGTTATTTTTCACTTAGTTGTAATTGTTTGATGTTAATAAATTTTCTTCTTCTCCTCATTAGCAATCTCATTTGCCATCTAATTAGTGATGTTTTGCTAAAAATATATTTTCCTCTCTCAATTGTCTAGATAAGTAAAGGGAAATCTTAAGCATTCTATATCTAAATACATTTTGAGTATTTTTTCTAACATCATCCTTATAACATCTCTTACTTGGTAGCTTGAGATATCATGTTTAATTTCCACGACCTTGGGTCTAGGATAGAGTCTTAAAATCTTTGACGCTACCAAACCAAGAATCTCAATAGAACTACTTTGCACAAGGGAATATAAACAAACGGTAAATCACATATGCATAGAATATAGACAACTTTTTTACAATTTTACAGCCCAACTTCGTTATATTAAACCAACCAATATAGTACAACGGTCTAGGGCTCCCATACCAGAGATAATGGCCCTCATGAATTCACTAATACAAGATACTCTAACCATCTAGCTATAGCACGCTCTCTCAGCTCCTCTTGGTCGTACCTTGTACCTACTCGGTCCTTCAGCTCTTGGTCTGCAGCTGCTACCTCTATCAATGCTCCATTTCCATCTGACCATTGAACCTCGGCTATCCAATATTCTCACTAGTTTATCGTTCGTCCACCAACACATCAACACATCGAGACTCTTGTTGAGTTGTTCAAAGCTCCACTTGTTAACAACTCTCAATTTGCCCATTTTTTCTCCTCATCTACTTAGGGACTTGATACCACTATCATCTTCATGTGTTTCTCTAATGAAGAACAACACAGGGCATGGATGGTTGCCACCTATCACTGCAAGATGTCCATCTCCCACAATGAAGACGGATTAGGAGGACTTCCCATCATTTGTTGTGGAATTCCTTCTCTACACATAAGTCTCTGGCTCCACAAACTACTCCTAGTTGATCAGACCCTTGAGCTCCAACAACTACCACTCTAGCAACTACCTTTGTCCATTAAGGTGTTACATAATGAGCTCCAACTTGGGCACTAGCACATTGTCCTTTGGCAGACCAGAAATTACCAATCCACGTTCACACTTGGTCCACTCTCATGCTGCCCTCCAAAATTCCACGAGTGACCAAGTCCACATTGTAGCATCTACACCTAGCTAGGGCATCCAATAATCTAGGAAACCCTTACACATGGTTTCCAACATACTTCTCAGCATTCTCCCTTTTCTCTGCAATAGAGGAGCTATTGCAGAAATCTACGCTCCAATAAATATGTCCTCATGTAGGACATCCATCTACCATGAGATATGATCCTAATTGGGGTACTCAAAACTCCATGTTAACCCCAACACGTGGCACCCACGGGCTTCTAGAAAATCGCTCTAAAACTGATCCAAAACTTGGATCAAACATCTACAAAAATGTCTTAAAAAAAAAAACCTTAGCTCATTGTTTTGAGGGTTGATTTGGTTGCAACAACCTAGGCTTGGTTAGGGAACCCCATAGTCCCTTAAAAATCCTTCCTTTGTGCCCAAAAATCCTCCTAAACAATGTGGTTTCCCTTCCTTGAGGGGTCGAATATGGCTGCTGCAATTCTAGGTTGTTCCAGCCCTTAACTAACCCTCGACCTGCCTCTAAATTTTTGTGGCACCCTACAACAAGTTTTCGTAGGGTGCAAAAGCCTTGCAAGGGGTATTCCCACCTCTGTTTAGCACTCAAATAATCATGAAATGGAATTGGTTCCTCTAGCAAGGCACACGGCCTTCCCTCCAGTAGTTCGAACCTGAACTAGGCCTCAACGACCCTCTCCTCCTTCGTTGGTCTGCTACTCTGTGTTGCGTCCCTAGAACATAAATTTCTCTCTCCTCCAACAAGCTACTTGTCTTTTTTGTGTTGCAAAAATGGATGACCAAATGAATTCTCCCTCACCTTGTAATTATACCAAATCTAAGGGCTCCAAAACATCATATTTTAGGGGTTTTCAACTACCACATGTCTAAAAACACCTTAGGACGAACTTGACACTTGTGGTGTCAACCCTAAAAATACCTTCAAAAATTCATATCTTCACTTCTAAAACTTGGAATCAGATGATTATAATTTCATTAGATTTGTCTCACCGAGATATATCATCCTCATCCATCACATGTAGAAATGTGCTCATGGAAATTCCCCAAAACACAATTGATGCAAAATGTCGTGCTTGGGTTCCAAGCCCACAAGTGACTCTCATGGCGCTTTTCCCTCCAATCCCTAAATCCTAGGGCTTGGATTACCTCCCAAACTACTAAAAAATCACCACTCCCTCTTAGCGAGGGAGGTACTTCCAAGACTATGAAGTAACCATCATCATCTAAAATGAACCCATTTATCGTCCATCACTGCAACATACCTTGTAGAATGAACCCATCAATCTTGGTAGTATCTCTGCCTCATCACATCTGAACCTGAAGATACCAAACCTCCGTAGGGCTTCTCCCTATAAGGTTATACTCCCTTCGAGCCTACGCGGTCTCCACTAGCTCAGTCCTACAAGCACTCATCCTTTGCGAAATTCTCCGGACTATCCACAGTATCAAAAAACATTGGTCGATGTTTCGAATCCCAACGGGGATCCATCTTTTGGACAAGATGAGAATGAAGAGTGAATCAAATACCACTCATGCAAATCCCTTCAATCTCGGATATGAAACATCATTATCTGATGAATACTCTATCCTACCAATTTATAGTCCATCACATGAATCCATCTTGATCAACCTGATCTCTTCTAAGCCAAAGAATCCCTCAATCTATCCCAACCATCCATGACAAATCAACAGAATTCCATGATCTGCAATCTGCCATACAACAAACAGTTGTTCACCAGGCTCACCATCAATCCACCAGAACTCCTAGCCAATCTTGTTGCCAAGTTAGTCAAGACCACATCTACATGTCTTCAGCTGAACCCTCTACTTCATGATCTATACAACCACAAGTCCCTCTGAGTTTCTTCGTTGTGCACACTCTAATTCACTCTCCCTCAAAGTAGCTCATATACACTCTAATGCCATGTTGAATTTCCATGGAATTGGGTCTAGGATAGAGTCTTAAAATATCTGATGCTACCAAACCAAGAATAACAACAAAAATACTTTTCACAATGGAATATAACGAGCGATAAATCACATATCTACATAATATAGACAAATTTTTACAGTTTTTCAACCCAACTTCGTTATATTAATCCAATTGATATAACACAACAGTCTAGGGCTCCTATACCAGGGATAATGGCCCTCATACATCCACTAGTACAAGATACTTTGACCATATGGTTGTAAAGCACTCTCTTAGCTCTTCTCGGTCATACCCTGTACCTGCCAAATCCTTCAACTCCCGATCTACAACTCCTACCTCTATGAATTGATGTCATAAGCTAGGGGCTTGCAACTTAAAAATACACACAACATAAAACTAAAAGTCCACACCATAAGAATGCACATAAAATATGAGAAATAATTGTTGGCCCCTTCATTTGCCTCTCATTCCTCTCTCTAATCACTTGCATGCCTCATGGGCTCACCCATATTTATACAAATGGATCTGAACCCAAAGTAGGTTCTATATCCTAAAAAAACTCCCACAATATCTCTCATTATTCATTAAATCTCTCACCTAATCCCTTATCTTTAGATAAGATCTAACTAACCCAAAAATCTTTCAACTCTTCCAAAATACTCTCGAACCTTATCTTATTTAAAATAATTCTCATTCTCTCCTAAAATTATAGGAAAATAAATAATTAATTCCTAACTTAGATAGCTAACTCCTTTAGTAAACATTCAACCCTAGGTTAGATGCTCCTGTATCAGACTCCCCAGGTAAAATAAATTCATGGTCTACTGACCATATATCTTCATAAGTTGATAAAACTCCTCCTGAATCCCAAACTTTAGTCTGTTGCTAACCATCCATTCTTTGTTGTTCTGTATCAATTGTTGTTACTTTTAATTCACCTGGTTTCCAAATTTTGTTTTGTAGTCTCCCATTTATTTTGCTGATGTACACTTGAGCATTCAAATTCATCCTGTTGTTGTCATTTTTCCTCATCTTGCAATATCTCGGTTTATTTACATTTTCTATTACTTTCCTTAATTCTTCAATTTCAATATCCAATCTAGTTTCTAGTTGAAATTTATTGTTATTAGCTTGGAATATTAGTTCATCATCATTAAATTGAAAATTACATTTAGTTTTCACATTTTCACTGATTGAACATTTCTCTTTCTTATCTCTAGCTTGATTGGATTCAGGTTCCATCAACATCTTTTCTAGAAAATGCAGTTATTCTTCACATTTCATCATCATTTTACAGTCTCTTTCAGAAATCATTTCAAGATATTGATCTTCATCCCTGCATGAAAAAAATTAATGTCTTGTCCATCATCTGCAACACATCCTGCATCCACACACCAATTGTTAGATATAAAACCAACATAAATTTAAACTTCCATCAACAATGCAGTCATCATATGCGGATCTTCTGAACAATTTGTGGCGCCATTTGTGGAATCGAACCCACATTCACAACAACATATTCCATGTTAACATCTTCATCGTTATCACAGAACAATGATCCTTGTTTTGGTTCACAAATGCATACATTTGTCTCTGTTATCTGGGGTTTTTCTGCTTCCCTTAACAAAACTTTCAGCCTGTGTTTATGTCTTCTTACAGTGAATTTCTTGATTGGTCATCTAGTTGTCTTCTTCATTATCCATCCATGATTTTGTCTTTGTAATACCTCCATCAATACGTCAAGTCGTGTCTTCAACTCAACAATCTCTTTCTCGAACTCTTCCTCACTTACGCAAAGTGCTATAGCATCACTGTGTATTTTCTCTGAATTTTGCAAATGAATATTCATAGTCATCTTCATCTCCTTTTTCCCTTCCATAAGCCCCTTTGTACTTTGTTTCATTTGCTGCAAATTCCTACAATATACCTTGTCTTTACAGTACATTGACCATACTTTGAGTGTCGGGCTCTACCAATCATGCACCCATAACATTCAATAACTTCAACACTTAAATACACTTTTGACTTGACTTGACTTATGATTTTTTAACTCCAAACTTCTAATTTAGTATTAACTCTTTACATTAATAAACCTAATTTTTTCATTGAAAAACTCTTTCATTGATAAGATCTCAACCCTCACATAACTTTCTTCCCATTTACAAACACTAGACCTTTCCAAAACAAACTCAATTAACTACATAATATTATATGATGCCACTTTTATAGATTTTTTAATAATAAAGAAATCTTAAATCTTTTTTTTTAAATCTCCACTTATTCTCTCATTTGCTTATTATATAGAGGAATAATTAATAATCCTCTTTGCATCACCACGTATATCTCCTTTTATAAATCACTTCGTACTCTTTACTTTGACTCAAGCTATTCTTAAAAGAGCTTTTACAAAATTTACATGGCTTTCTTAAAAGCTTTCTACTCTTCTAATTAACTTTATGACATATTATAATGTCACTTGTCATTTATATATTCTCTTGGGCATCATGTTTTTATATAATCTCCAATAATTGTGCTTTTCCAAGTGATATAAACATACATGCCTTTAATGAAATGCCATTTTTCCTTTCATTCAACAATTTCAAATTTTAATGGAGTTACTTAAAACTGAATTGATGTTGCAAACTTTAAGATTTAGGCATGTAAAAAGCCATACTTCATGCAAGTATTTTCATTGGAGAAATGATTACGCACCACAAGCTTTCAAAGTAATTCTATGGCTCTCTCCACGATCGACGCTTTTCACACACAAAATCTATTGACAGAGATTCCCTTTAGTAGCTAGGGATTTATGCTGATTTCCTTCGACCTCGGGTGAAATAAATTGTTCCACGCGAATGGTTGAGCGTTGGAAGCTTCTTTTACAGATCTGGAAATTTTACGTAATGTTTTTAATTGATCTCAAGTTTAGCACAATCAACTCAAGCCACTTCGACGCTGTAAATCCTCACTCTCTTTAGCTTTCTGAGATTACCACGTATATCACAGTACTCACAAACAAGGAGATTCTTCAAGGAATTTTGCATTTGTTTCTATTCAAATTATCTAAAATACGGATAATGTGAATTGAAAGGGATCAAATTTGTTTTGTTGCAAACTTATTTTAAAATGTGTATTTTTTTACTATTTAAATTGCACTTTTGAATGTTATAGAGATTACATAACATGTGTATTGAGTCATTTTATATTAATTCATATTAAATTATTTTATTCATAACTTACATTGGATATTTGATTCTATTATACATTAAATTGTTTTCTTTTAACATTTTTTCTATATATAGATTTATATAAAGCTGATATCACATATTAAAATATTTTTGAAAAACATAAGGTTTAAACATCTTACTTACATGTTTTTTTTACTTCTAATTACTCTACATGATATTAGGTCATATGGACAACTAATTAAAAATGCATAACATATATTTTTTTTCATTTTTATTATAGCCGACATTTTTTTCTATTTAGAGAATATTTTATTTTTATTTTAAGAGGAACGAACATACTTACACGTAGCCTTCACACTAGGTTATAGAAACAGTATAAACTCATTTTAACCACAAATCTATCAAGATCCTAGAGGGATCAAATTTCAAACTTGAAAAAAAAATTACACATCAGTTATTACATCTCACAAATCGATGGCCATATCGCAGGAAAAATGTTGATCATGTACCCTCTCTAAACATAATGTTCCAATTGAAAATTGTTTCTTCTACACGATATCATGCAACATTGGCAATAATTCTCCCACGATTCAACCGTAGCTCATTCACCTCCAACACAATAGCATCCTTTTACCAAAATACAATTTCACCAAAACTTTGCAATTTCCTCACTTGTTTCCATGACCACATCCCTATGGCTGACACAATTCTTCCTTGAAATTGATCCAGAAATCAGTCTTCCAAATGAATGTTACAGGAATATGAAATGTCACCTTCAGATCTGGAACATGCAACTAGGAACTTAACTTTGAGATTTGATTCCTCCATTTGTTGTGGTTGGCACCAGTATTTTTACAAGCAATATCATTCGGCTCCTTCTAGAAATAATTCCCACAATTTAAATTATTCAACTCTCTTTTATAGACAGTGAGAGGAAATAAGTAAACAATTCTTGGAATTAAAGAGTAACCGGGACTATTAATTTCTTCAAGCTAGGAAGAACAATAAAATTGTATGAAATCTCCATAGAACTTGTTACCCAGTTCCATTCCATCAATTCCACAACTGATATTACTCTCACATTATGATTGGCTACCTTAAACAATGCATTGATCCAAGAACTATAGTTGGTCATACAATTGAGTGCATATTTTATGATCATAAAATTGAGTTCATAAACATATTACCCTTACCAAGAGCTGAGCGCAATCCATTCATCAAAAACTATGAACTCCAACAATATTTGAATAGCCTTATGAGATCATTCAACGTAGACCCACTTTTTTGAGATAGAGCAACGAATTATATAATGCCTAAATAATTGACTACGATTTACAATAAATCATCATCCACCTTTAACACAAGTTATCTATCCATGGGTAATTAGTGTGCTTTTTTCACTACAACTTCGACTTCGAAGCAACGCAACACTCTATCTCCTAATGCAGCACACAGGTTCCTTTTTCACCAACATCACGTGATCCCATCGGTTTGTTTTTCGCTTGATTGTATAGTAGCAATGATCAACCTACAACAACCTTCTTAACCATACAAAAATGTTTTTCCAAGACAACTCCTCTTGGTGTCACAATCCAATCTTTCTTTTATTCACGCAAATGCCAGGATACAGCTCCAAACATAGATTCCCAACCTCACTCTTATACCAAAATGATGTGGCTAGGGGCTGAAACTTAAAAATACACACCACATAAAACTAAAATTGCACACCATAAGTTGCACAAAAAATTATGAGAAATAATTCATTAAGGAAATAAACTCTTTACAGGGGGACTATTTGCCTCTTCATTGGCCTCTTATTCCTCTCTCTAACTCACTTGCATGCCTCATCGGCTCACCTAGATTTATACAAATGTATCTGAACCCAAAGTAGGCTCTAGATCCTAAACAAATTCCCACAATATCTCTCATGATCGATAAAATCTCTCACCTAATCCCTTATCTTCAGATAATATCTAACTAACCCACAAATCTCTCAAATCTTCCAAAATACTCTCAAACTTTCTCCTATTTACAATAATTCTCATTCTCTCCTAAAACTATAGGAAAATAAAATATATAATTAATTCCTAACTTAGAGATATAACTCCTTTAGTAAACATTCAACCCTAGGTTATATGCTCTTGCATCATCAATGCTCCAAATCTATCTGACCGTTGAATCTCAACTATCCAATCTTCTCACTAGTTGATCATTCGTCCACCAACGCATCAACACATCAAGACTCTCGTCGAGTTGTTCACAACTCCACTTGTGAACAACTCTCAATATTCCCACTACTTCTCCTTAGCTAATCAGGGACTTTAGCCCACTATGGTATTCCTATGCTTCTCAAATGAAGATCAACATAGGGCATGGAGGGTAGCCACCTATCACTACAAGATGTCCATCTCACAGAATGAACACGAGCTAGGAGGACTTCCATCATCTTTTGTAGAAGTCATTCTCCACACACAAGTCTCTAACTCCACAAACTTCTCCTGGCTTATTAGACCCTCGAGATGTAACAACTGCCACTCTAGCAATTACCTTTGTCAATCAAGGTGTTTCACATCGGGCTCCAACTTGGGAACTATCACATTGCCCTCCAGCGGACCATGAATGCCCAATCCATTTTCACACTTGGTCCACTCTCACACTGCCCTCCAACAGTCCATGAGTGACCATGTCCACGTTGTATAATATGAACCTAGCTATGGTATCCAATCATCTAGGAGACCATTACACACAATTTCCAACAAACTTCTCATCATCTACCCTTTGCTCTACAATAGAGGAGTTATTGCACAAATCTAGGCTCCAATCAACATGTCCTCACCTAGGACATCCATCCACCGTGAGATCTGATCCTATTTGGGGTACTCAACACTCCATGTTAACCCCAACACATGGCACCCACAAGCTGTTATAAATCTGATCCAAAACTTGGATCCAACACCTACAAGAATGTCTTCAAAAACATACCTTATCTCATTGTTTTGAGGGTTGATTTGGTTGCAGAAACCTAGGCCTCGTTAGGGCACACCATATTCCCTTAAATAACCTTCCTTTCTACCCAAAACTGCTCCTAAACAATGTGGTTTCCCTTCCTTGAGGGGCCTAATATGGTTGTTGCAATTCTAGGTTGTTCTAGCCCCTTGACTAGCCCTCTGCCTACCTCTAATTTGTTGTGGGACCCTACAACAAGTCTGTGTAGGAATATGGCATCCTTGCAAGGGGTTTACCCACCTCTGTTTAGCCCTCAAACAATCCTGAAAAGGAAGCGACTCCTCCAACAAGGCATTCAACATTCCCTCCAATAGTTTGGACCCTGAACTAGGCCTCAATGGCCCTCTCCTCCTTCGTTGGTATTCTTCTCTGTGTTGTGGCCCTAGAACATAAATTTTTCTCTCCTCCAACGAGATACTTGTCTTGTGTGTGTTGCACAAATGGATGACCAAATGAATGTTCCAACACCTTGTATTTATACGAAATCTTAGGGATCCAAAACGTCATATTTTAGGGGTTTCCAACTGTCACATGCCTAAAAACACCTCAGGCTGACCTTGACACTCGTGGTGTCAACCCCAAAAATACCTTCACAAATTCATATCTCCACTTCCACAACTCGGAATCAGATGATTCTCATTGCGTTAGATTTTTCTTGCCAATAGCTATCATCCTCTTCCATCACATGTAGAAATTTTCTCATGGAAATTCCCCAAAACATGATTGGTGCAAAACCCCATGCTTGCGTTCCAAGCCCACAAGTGACTCTTGTGGTGCTTTTCCCTCCAATCCTTAATCCCTAGGGCTTGGAGTACTTACCAAGCCACTCAAAAATCAACATATCATACATTTTTGTGCAAGAACTTTTAATTTTCTTTGAGCATTGTGAAGGCGTTGGTCTTTCTGTAGAAATTTTGAGCCCAACCTTGGTTATCAATTTCTCCTTATTACTCCTATATAGTTAAATGCCCATTCCCATAAACATACATTTAACAAGCTGGAAATAATAAATATTTCTGAAAACACAAATTCTGGAAATTTCAAAGTGTTGGAAAATGCAGAAATAAAACTCAGAAATTATTTCAGCCCCACATTTTTGGTCAATATGACCCTGGAAAAATACCTTACAACTCTTGGGGAAAACTAGTTCGAAAGCTCTTCTTTATTTCTGAATATTTCTTTTACAGAGAAATGAAAATTACAGTAAAAATTCCAGCAACCAATATTTTTACTTATCTCGAAAACTGTGCATAAACTCCACCTCGATTTTTGTGCCAAATGCAAACAAAAAATTATGGTAGAAGGTATAGCCTTAAATGTTGTATGGAAAACACTAAAAATAGTTCCGGAACAGCTATACGGCCTCCCTCAAAAATTGTGCAAAAGCTGTCTCGAAAATTGTGCCAAAGTTGCCTCGAAATTTGTGTTGTACGGTTGTTGTACAAACCTCGTTTTGCATTCTGCTAAGCTATTGTACAGACCTAAAAATAGAGTTGCCTCACTGCTATATGGACCTCAAAAATTGTGCCTCCTTAATTGTTGTATGGACCTCGAAATTCGTGCTATAGTAAATGTTGTTTTAACCTCCTCAAAATTTGTGCCAATCTCCTCGAACTTCGTGTTTCTGCTTGCTGTATGGATTTTTTGAAATCTAGTTGTCTCGGTAAATGTGCCAAGGTACTATTCTTCCTCCTTATCTGCTCAGAAATTTCTTCTTGCTCTCTTCTCCTTCTCTCAATCTGCTCGTGAAAGACTGAATGACCTTTTCTCTTCTTTTCCTCCTTTAACCTAACCCTAAGTGACTTTTGGGGAATCCCTAAATCCAATGGTTGAGATAGATTTAGATATAGGGATGAGATTAAATGTGCATTTAATTATCACTTTCTATTTTTCTATTCACCCCACTTAAATAAAGACCCACTTAGCCTTTTATTTCCATAGTCACTTTTTCACTTTCTAATTTCACATTGACTTTAATAAAGTCACTTTAAAATTAGACTTAGTAACTTGATCACTTATAAAGTCACTTTTTAATTATATTTGACTTTACCACTTATAAAGTCACTTTAGGAGAAAAAGTTAAATACATTTGGACATTTTTCCTTAGACCAAAGATCAAAGCCTTAGGGAACCACTTGTCCTCTGGTACCCAAATTTTAACACTGCCTGTTATTGAGGAAAGTGTTCCTCACCACCCCCATATTGTCTCTGAAGTAGACATGCTTGCCCCGTGGTAAGGCTTTGGTCAAAATGTCTGCTACCTATTCATCTGTGGGAATATACTCAAGCTTCACAGCTCCCTTCTTAACATAGTCTCTGATGAAATGATATCTTATACCGATATGGTTTGACCTGTCATGAAATACTGGATTCTCCGTGAGTTTAATGCAACTTTGATTATCATAGTAAATCACTGAAGGTCTCAACGGTTGACCAAATAAGCCAAACAACATCTTGCGAAGCCATATGGCCTCACAAATAGCTAGCCTGACTATCATGTACTCTTATTCCACTGAACTCAATGCTACTGACTACTGCTTTCGGCTGAACCATGACACAACTGCCGAACCCAACCCAAAACAACACCCTGAAGTGTTCTTCCTATCAGAAGCACAACCTTCCCAATCAGAATCAGTGTACCCTGCCACTCTCACTCCATCTCCCTGTATATAATCCAACCATAATCCACTGTCCCCTGCAAGTTATGCAAAATGTGTTTTGCAGTAACCCAGTGCACTCTCCTGGGCTCACACATGAACAAGCTCATAGTGTTGACTGCAAAACATATATCTAGTCTATTGTTGACCAAATACATCAAGGAACCAATCAGTTTTATATACAATGTGGGATCCACCAACTCGGAATCTGAAGTGTGAAGATTCTTCCAGTTAGTGATCATATGTGTCGACATGGGTTTGAAATCCTCCTTGTGAAACTTGCTAAGAATGTCCATAATATACTTCTCCTATCCCAGGAAGAAATGCCCCTCCTACCACACCTCCAATCCCAAAAAGTAATGCATCAAGCCAATGTCCTTCATCTCGAACTCTGAAGCAAGATCTCTCTTGCAGCCCTCTATGAGTCTCTTTGCACCCGTAATGAAAAATTCATCCACATACAACACTAGAATGAGAGGCTTCTCACCTACCACAATAAAGTATAGGTTCGGATCTGCATGACTCTTTGTGAAACCCATCTCCTGCAAGTATGTATCAATCCTGGAGTACCAAGCTCTAGGAGCTTTCTTCAAGCCATAAAGTGCCTTCTTCAGTCTGCATACATGGGACTCCTTCCCATGCACCTCAAAGCCCTACAGCTGCTCAATGTACACCTCCTCCTATATGAAGCCATTGAGAAATGTGGTCTTCACATTAATATGGTGTATCTTCCAACCCATCTCTACTACTATCAATATAATGGATCGAATGGAAGTATATCGAGCCACAAGAGTGAAGGTCTCCTTATAATCAACTCCCTCTACCTAGGAGAACCCTCTAGCCACAAATCTAGCCTTGAATTTCTTGATGCTGCCATCTGCAGTGTGCTTTATCATGTAAATCCATCTGGAAGTAACCAAGGATTTCCCCTCAAGCTCAGCACCACCTCCCAAACATAATTCTTCATGATAGAAGAATACTCCTCCTGCATGGCCTCTCTCTAGACCTGATGGCTAGCTTCCTCCTCATAGCTAGAAGGCTCGAAGTGAACAATACTAGCAACCATTGCCATATAGCTATAGAACCGCTCAAGTCGTCTGCGCTCTCTAACGGTAGGGGAATTTTGAGGTCTAAATTCGGCCTCCTAAGAAAAATGTACAACAAAAATAATCTTTATAAGAATCAATATGATTCAAGATGATAATGTCAACCATGGGGTATAATTCACCATTTTTTAAGTAAATTGAAAAATAATAAAATAATAAAACTACTTTTTAAACTCGTATTTTAAACTTATCTCCCAAACCTTTTACTCAAATTTCGAGTGAGATTACTCGTTAGATGGAAAATTTAATTCATCGTCTAAGGAGTATCCATGTTGAATACCTTTGATGGACCTTGCTACACAAAAAATGAGAAATACAAGAAAAAAAATGATTGCAATCATGTTTTTCATGTTTTCTCAGTTTTCATGTAGCAGGATCCATAAAAAGTATGCAACATGGGTACTCCTTGGATGAAGAATTAAATGTTGCATCCAATTAGTACTCCCACTCGAAATTTTAGTAGAAAATTTGGGAGATAAGTTGAAAATACGTGTTGAAAATGTAGTTTTTTCTTTTTTCCCTCTAAAATTTGATGATGTAATCAAATATTATTTTATTATTTCCACTATTGTTTTATAATTTTCTTAGGAGGCCCATTTTAGACCTCAAAATTCCCCTAATGCCTGTCTCTTCGACACAGCAACAGATGTGGCCTCTCTCAAGGTATCCTAAAGCCACTTGGGCTTCTTCTTCCCTGAGCGCACTTCTCCCACCGGAGAGGGAGAATCCTCATCCTCATTAGAAGCCTGAACTCCTGAATGTTTGTCTATTGTCCTCCTACCTGAACATGTGCATGTAGATGTTGAATTATCGTGTGAACTGTCCATCAGTGGACTACCTAGTGAAATTCTCTGCGGACTACTCTGCATGCTGCCCAAAGCACCACCCCTCTGACTTTGCAAGCCACTGCTCACTGATGGACCTGACTCTGTAATCAATGTACCTCCTGATCCCTGTCCATTGGATTGATGTGACTGACTCAGCTGCTCTTGAGGGTCTGTTGAATCCAGATAATCTAACTCTCGTGACCTCCTGAAAGCCCTGTCCTCCTCAAACTTCACATTCCTCCTAACAAAAACTCTCCTCCATGCAGGAATATAAATCTGAAATTATTTCAAGGTCTCACTATAGCCCACAAATATTCCCTTCTTTATAGTGGGCTCTATCTTGGTCTTCTTCTCCTTGGGTACGTAGGAGTATGAAATTCACCCAATGAAACGAAAATGACCAACATCAGGCTTCTTCCGAGAAAAAGCCTCCTCCAGAGTCACATTCCCCAAGGCACGATGTGGACTCCTATTCTGCAAGTACATAGCAGTTTTGAAGGCCTCTGCCCACAAAAACAACGGTAACCCCTGTTCATGTAGCATGGCTTTGGTAACCCCAAAGATGGATCTGTTCTTCCTCTCAGCAACCCCGTTCTGTTGGGGGTTGTAAGGAATTGTGAACTCTCTCTTGATGCCTTCCTCCGCACAATAATCAACAAACTCACCAAGGGTATACTCCCCTCCATTGTCCGACCTGAGGGACTTGATATTCTGACCTGTCTGAGTCTCCAAAAGAGCTATGAACTCCTGAAACCGCTTGAAGAGCTCACTCTTGGTCTTCAAGAAATAAATCTAGGTCTTCCTGGAGTGATCATCAATGAATAAAACATAGTACTCATATCCACTCAAGGAAACATGAGACATCTACCCGCTCACATCGGTATGAATCAAATCAATAATCCCAGTCGATCTGCTATCACTATTGGGAAAAGGGGATTTGGGAAACTTCCCCATAGCACATCCTCTGCATTTATCTAGATGATCAAAACTTAAATCTAGCACACCTGTAGTGATCTCCTGCAATATCCTCAAGGCCCATGATACATGTGCCCCATCCTGCGGTACCAAATCTCGCACAGCTCTGAACTGCTAGCTCTGCTGCCAGTACTTTTGTTCAATGTCATATGGGGTTGAAATGAAAACTTGTACACCTTGGCATGGCGTACACCAATCACTCTATCTGAATCAGCTGGAGCGCCCC
The DNA here is from genome assembly GCA_034641835.2 of Pinus albicaulis. Classification (NCBI taxonomy): domain Eukaryota; kingdom Viridiplantae; phylum Streptophyta; class Pinopsida; order Pinales; family Pinaceae; genus Pinus; species Pinus albicaulis. The sequence goes on along the minus strand of CM076580.1, from coordinate 1,499,769,614 downwards.
TGGGATATATAAGCACTTTTCCTCTCTTGAAAAATACCTCATACCCTCTGTCCTCCAATGCTGAGATGGATATAAGGTTCTTTTTCATCCCTGGCACATATAGAACATTTGACACCTTCAAGGGAGGTTTGGGTTCCGTATCAAATGTCAACATCCCCACACCAAATTCTCTAACAATGATGTCGTCTCCTAGTACTACCTCTATATCAGTGCCACTGTCTAAAAGTTCTGAGAAGTACTCATGGACTCCTATCATGTGACGGGAAGCCCCACTATCAACATACCAAATACCTAAAGATTCTCCACTAGTGGAGGGAAGTGCACACTCCCTCTCAACTCGTGTGGCAGGTGATCCTGCACTAACCCAAACTCCCAGTCAAAGCTCTTCGAGAAGTCCTCTATCTCTGATGATGCTGCCATGGTCTTGTCCTTTCCCTTCTTCTTCTCCAGACACAAAACTGCATAGTGTCCCAACTTTTGACAATTCCAACACTTGACTTTGGAAAATTCCTTCTCCTTGTTCACTTGTTGCTTACCTTTACCTTTGCCTTTGCCCCAACCACCACTTGTGGAAGCTTGCTTCTTTCCATTTCCCTTATTTCTCCTTCCTAACAATGCTACATTGTCATCCTCCTCAACCAGTTTGGTTGCCTCGAAATGGTGCTTTCTGATTTCATTCTAAATGCAATCATCCCAGAACCTCTCCCAAGTGGGAAGGTTTTCCCATGCAACAATCCCATCCACAAAACTCTCTCATGTCTTGGGAAGACCATTCAATGTAATCCACACCAACTCAATGTGTGGAATGGTCTCTCCAACAGCAGCCAACTCATCTCTCATGGAAGTGATCTTTGTGAAGTATGCGGTAACACCATCAGTCTTATCCATTTTAATGGCCTTCAGCTTCTACCTTAGGATCATTTTTATGTTTTCATTGGTACTTTGGTAAATATTGGTCAAGGTTGTCCACATATCATGTGCATATGTTTTTCCTCTCACATGAGGAATGACATGGAATTTAACACCATCCACAATCAGTGTTTTTCCTTTTTATATTCTTCTTATTAAAATCTTCCAGTTGAACAGGATCAACAGGCACTGCTACTGAAAACTCACAAAAGCTAGATGTTGAAAAACTCCAATATGAAAAGAACATGAATTAGTTGCAAGTATGATTCATATTTTCTTGAACTCTCCATCAAGTTCCAAGCTACAAAAGGATCCATCCGTCCTTTGTTTTCAATCAGGGTCCTAATTTCTTTTCCACTAACAAAATGTTGATAACTCCCATTGGGGAATTGATGATCTTGAAACTTCCCACTAGCTACTTTGATGTTAATCACCCATTGGATTCTTTCATGATGATCGCCCACTAGCATAGTTGTTAATGTTGTCGAAAATTTCTCACTGTTGCTTTTGTTGATGTTGTTGAAACTTTCAGTCTGACAACCACCTTCAATTCCATTATCATTTCCCCCCTTTGTTAGCTGAAAGGAGAGACAGTCATATACATTTCATTGTTGAAGTCCCCCCCTTCAGGTGTATGAGAGTTTCATTTTTGTATTCCCCCGTTCAGGTGCATGAGAGTACCATCTCCATTTGACTATTGCCTGCAATAGGTGAAATTGAATTCCGTTATAAAACTTATACAATCATTTGGTTGTTGACGACCAATCTCAAGGATCAATCCATGCATAATTGATCTTCAATTTGGTTGGTTAGTTTTGTTTGCAACCTTTCTCTGATGAGTGATTTTTTATTCCACAATGGTGACAAGGATAGAGATCAAAACAATGATATTCCATATGACTTGTTCTTTGACAATGTTTGCACTTGGTATTTTCTTCAAATTTCGCATGTTGTTGATGTTACTTGATCAAGAAATATTGCACTGATGAACTTCATTGGCTTTGAATAATCTGGGAAATGCAATTGTTTTACATATTTGTCATATCCTAACCCTCGTCGATTTTAATTACTTTGGATTTCTTCCCACAACTTGATGATTGGCTTGGAAGAAGAAAAATTGAGCTTGATCATGGACAACTTCACACTTGAATTTGTTTGGATGAGTGGCTTGGAATCATCATCTTTATATTCGTTTGGATGGTTGAATGGATCAGAAACATCACTCTTTTGTTTCAACTCATCTCATTGTAGTTGTGACTATATTTGAAGAAACTCAATTGTCTCATGTGCCCATTGTAGATGCACATGAATATCAGCAAGAGTTTCTTTGTTGATTTTTACCATGACTTCAATAGTTGATAGGATCAGATTGTTAAGGACCTGTAACAATTGAATTTTTTTCTCCATGTAAACTCTCTTGAACTCACGCTCGCTTGATTTATTTTATCACATTCACTTGTTGTTGAATTTTCTTTATCTCTCTAACTTTCTTGGTTAAACTTGTTTTGCTTGATTCACGCTCGTGCTTGAATAATTAAATACTAGAACTCACGCTCGCTTGTAGATTGGAACTTGCTTGAGTTTTGTTTGAATATCATTTTTGCTTTCTTTAGTATTTAACTCACTCACTTGATGCTTGCTTGAATGGCACGCTTGCTTGTTGCTTTGAACTTGTTCACTTGCACTTTGCACTCCTTGAACTCGCTCACTTGGTTGAGCTTATTTGCAAAAGAAGGGTGTCGAATACTATCAAAAATGAACCCAAGAGAATTCTTACAATGATTTGAATGACAGGTTCAAATGAATTTGATGACTCAGGTGAAAACAATGGACTCACTTGACTTAATTGACTCCCTATCAATTCAAATCTTTTGTCGATTACAACCGAGAATGCACCCTTACAATTCAAATCAAAATGAATTTGATTACAAGCTAACTTAGAAAACATAAGTTTATTTGCAAGTTACACAAATACCTATTGTTTTTTATGTCGTTGAATTTTGATGTAGACTTGTCTTGGAATTCTTGGTGTTGTCCTTAACTTGATTTTCTTGAGTGAACGATGCTGAATTTCGTGTTGATGTAGAATCGGTTTTGAATGATGATGTTGACAACTTGATATCTTTGATTATGTGTTGCAACTTCTTGATTTCTTATACTTTGTTTATGTATGCTTGATTACATGAGATTTAAGATAATTTATTATGTCCATGAAATCATTTAATTTTTTGACTACTCCATGTGTACCAAATTACAAAGAGAGTGTAAAAAACTAGATACAAAAAATAAGCAACATAAAGAATCATGTGCCATCACAAACATACTCATGGTGTACCTAATATCCCCTTATTCAATTTCAGGCGGATCTAGAACACGATCACCAAAAAAAAATGATATCTTTATTATGCTTGATATAATGTTGAATTCTCTTTTCAACCACATTTGTCATGCATTACTCTAATTTTCATACATAACCACTTATACATCAAGGAATTCTAAGTTTTTTTTACTTGAACAATGACTCCTTATCATTCCAAAGTGAAAAAACTCACACGTTACTACTCCAAATAAAAAATATTCCCTCGCTATTACATTCTTGTCCCTACATAAAAATTTATGCTTTAAATATCCATTATGATCATGTTTTTCTATTTAAATAATGTAATGCTTTTTATGAAGTCACTTTATAAAAATTGATTAAAGGTTTCCTTTTTGAATGTCACTTTATTCCATTTTCTTTTCTTTTTTAAATCACTCATCACTCATATACTCTCCACCCTTCTTAAAATATTATAACATCACTTTTAAATTTTGAAAACTTCGACCCTTTCAGCTTTGACTACAACCGTTTTAAAAAACGTTGGAAAACCTTTTAAACAACTTTTAAACTTTCCTCACGGGTTGGGTTTTATTTTGCTTTGGCCTTTTTCTGTATGGCCATACTAATGTTTTTAGAAGAAGCATAATCCACTTTCCAGCATGGATCAATTACAAAAACAAAAACACAAAGTGAAGGCTTACAAACTTCAACGGTTGAATAGAATGGTGTATAAAATCTAAGAAGAGAAATTGCTGCATAGCAGACCTATTTTTCCCTGAAATTTCGAAATTGCAACTCAATTCACTCTTCAACCTTATTCATTACCATCCACATCACACTTTCACTTGCTATAAGTGTGTGCTTTCTTGCAATGTGGAACTCCCTTCTTATCTGAACTTGGAATTTTTACTCTCCTTTCAATCCAACAGGGGATATATCTTCTATCGCATCACTAACATTTCTCATTTATATTCTGGTCTCGCAAAGACACTTGATCTAACTCCAAAATGGTTCCACTCCTATCTCCCTTCTTTTCAAACAAAAAACCATGGCAGTCTCTTCTCTGGTCATTGCAATGAGATGATACAACTTCATCAGGGTCTCCCACGAATGACGCACACACTTTATAGAGTAGGTTCAACATTTAAATTACTTCTACCCTCCATCGCATACTCCTCTTCATATTTGTGATGAGGTCAATATGAAATCACCTAATTCGAAATGTAACTTTACAATACAATAACGACACTACCTTGTTTTTCTTGATCCTTCTGAATGTAGGCTAATTCAAACACCGTGGAGAGCGACATCCAGGGCCTGGGGAAGAGCTTGCTGGAGATATCTCGGATTGAATATGTTTTGGCTCTTTTATTAAATGGAAAAGGGCGATGATGGGGTTGGTTATCGTCTCTTCTCTTCTTAGTGATCTGAATATTTTTGTAGGGGAGGTGGTCTGATTTAGAAATCATTGTAAAGATCTGTAGTGGCACCAACTGGACCGCTACTTCGAAAAATTGGGCACATAATTCTCCACACGACAGAAATCACAAATCCACTTCAAAATTTATAGATGTAAGGCCAACGCACAAAAACCAGGTGAAAAATTCCAAGCAAGATAATGCTAGCTCCTGTCCCACGCTTCTTCCCAGTTTGAATAGAGTCGACACTCCATTCCACACCGATAGCCAAAGCCACTTAGATGCAAAGGCTTTTAAATAAATAAAAAACTTTACATATTTGATCCTTGAACTGAATAGGAGATATATACTTACATATAGGCCAAGTTAGAAGCAAAATCAGAGGGATAAGCATTTGAAATTTTTTCTATTTTCCTCATGTCGAAACTAAAATCTTGAGAAACGAAATTTTGATCTTGATGTTGCTGCTCATACATCACATAAAGGGTGGATTCCATATGGACATTATCATGGAAAATTTCATATAATTTGTTGCTTGAGAGATATTATATATAGTATCTTCAAAAGGTTTCACCTTCCACACATCTGTTTTACTTTCAGTCTTTTAAATCTCTACAGGAAAATGAAAACTTAATTCAGGAATTAAATGTTTGACGTAGCTTTCAAAAACTTTCTAATCTTGTAGAGGTTTTTTTTTTCATGGCTTAGATCTCCTTCTCTCTAATGTGTTCCTTCTCTCCATACTAGTGTTGATACACAACTCCTCTCCAGCAAGTTCCTTCTCTCCATACCATTGTTTATACACAACTCCCCCACATTAGAACTTGACTCCATTTAGCTAAAATGCTCAAACCATCACAATAAACACATATTTCACAACCTTTTTCTGATACCACATGAAGGAAAATCAAATAAAAACAGCTAAATTTACCAGAGACACAAACAAACTAGACATGGTTGCCTTATTAAAATAATGTGTATAATACAAATATAAATACAAGAGGATATTTGTCTTAAGATAGCGCGTCTATCTTGGACACTTTGGTTGAGAAAATATCTCAACTATACACTAATCTAGTAGCCTAACTAGTTGGAGAAAATCTCTCAACCAACTAGACCTAAACTGACTCCTATCTACGAGGAAAAAACCCAATCTAGAAAAAGTAGGAATTAAATCCAACTTTCATGATTTAATTAATTTTATTACTTTCGACTTATAATTGTTTTCATGAGATGAGAGTGAGGCTAACATTTGTCTTAAGCATCTTCACCTTCTCAATCTTTCATCATTTTTTATCGTGTCAACGCCACATTTTTTGGCGCCATTATATCTATTCATATTTTCATCACCTTGTCTTTATTCATTTCACTAATATTTTGATTTTCTCTATATGCACCTTTAGCACCTAGACATTTAAGCTAGTTTCTTGTTTGGGTGGTGAATCCACTTATTCATCCATTATTTCTCAAACAAGAATCCCTCCTTGATATACATCTTCTTCTCCCTGACTAACATTTTAGTTTTTTCTTTTTGGATCTTGGAGATATATTCATGTTCAAGCGGTGACTCCATTTCTTTAATTTCTTACAATAATTTCTACTAGAAGACCACTTCTTGTGGATCTCTTTATTTTCTTGAGCAATGATCTCTCGCTCTAGCATCCATTTGGCCCCTCATTTTCCCTTTAAGCAAGTCATCATAGATGACTTGTTTTCTCCTTGTGATTTTACTAGCATTCAAGGAGCTCTGCATGATTATCCTTATGAAGTTGGTGAAGCCATCAATGAATTTCCTCCTTTTCAAGGTGATAATTCTTTTACTACCAAGACTCACCCTTGGAATTTCAACCTCAGTATAAGCAAGTGTCACCCATATTCTGACCATGAAGATGTGAACATGAATATTTTCGTTCTCGCCTTATATGGAGATGCCTTATATTGGTTTACTAAGCTTCCTGATAACACTTTTGATTCTTTACAATCAATCACTGATGACTTTGAAGATAGATATGGAGATAAGAGAAAGTTGAATTAAAGGACACTAAATAAACTGAGAATGATATTATCAAGGAATCTCAAATGATTAAATATATGCAGTTGAATCAAGCACAGGTAATCAAGAATATGGAGGTCAAATACACTAACTCATTAAGAATATGGAACTTAACCAAGCAATATTAACAGTAGATCATGCCATGGAAATGGGTTCTATGCAGAACAGGTTGGTGGCTGTAGAAGAAAAACATATTGAGGAAATGAATATCATAGAAGTTAATCAATATAATCATATAGCCGCCATGCAGAATCATTTGATCACCATGGAAGTAAATCATGAGAAATAAATGAGTTTTATTCAAGTAAATCATAACACAGTGATAAATGACGTGGAAACTGGTCAGATATCTCTTCGGAATAGGTTGTTGGCCATGGAGGAAAAACAAGTGCAATTAATAAAAACTATGGAATCAAGTCATGCAAAGGAAATCAACATCATAGAGGATAAGTATTCAAATAAAATTGTTGCCTTGTAGAGTAAGTTGGAAGAAATGGAAAATTTACACATACAAAAGTTCCCACCCAGGTCAGATAACAAGTGGAAAGGGAATAGGGAACTTTAAAAAGATCATAAACCTCCATGTTTGTTGAACCAAGCTCCATCCTATTATGAGGAGGTCATTTTTTCCATTGAGAAATGGTTAATTGAAGGGAATATGGATAAAAGGGAAACTAAAGGAAATAAGATTAATACATACATGGTTAATCCATCAACTTTGACAGAACATATGTAGAATGAAGAGAGGCATTTCATGAATATCTTGGATACTTCAAATTCTTCTTCTGAAAATTTTCATGATAAAGCAAAATATTCTACATCATTAGCATTACAACCCACCACAAAGAAAAAGTATGAAGAAAAAGAGAAAAAGAAAGAAGCCTGATAATTTGATGCACATATACAACACAACATTGGGATAAGTCAGAGTCCTAAAATGATTAGGATTTCACATGGCACATCATAGAAACAACCTATGGATCTTCCAAAGAGCAAGCAAGTTCTCAGCATGGAATTCATTGAAAGCATCTGATGCCATTGGAAATCCTTTGTATCGTATTTCTAACCCTACTCTTTGTCATTTCAGATCAACATTTTGTTTCATAGATTAAATTTCATTTTTGTCTTAATATTATATTTACATTTCATGTTAGTAGAATAGTTTCTATTATGGAGCTTCTATTTCATGTACTTAATGTTATATGATGATTTTTGGATTATATTTAGATGGAACCTAATAATAGAGGCTTGTGTTTTTCTTGGGTGCAGATTATAGATTCTGACATTCCTTAAGTGAAGCAACGTGTCCCAAAGTAGAGCCAAATGTTGACCACTACGTGTTAGCTACCTTATAGAAGTACAAAATTTTGCAAAGTAATTCCATCATGTTTGAGTTGTCAAATATCCAGGATTAATCATCATCATTTGTCATTTCATCAAAATTGAAAACCCAAATTCTACAAGTTTATTGTAAATGACTAGTATGGCCATTTAATTATGTAACAACACCTAGGTAAGCCTCTGAATTTGACGACAAATTTGATCCTGGGAGGTTTTTCGTCTCACTGAGTTATGTGTGTTTCTAAACACAAATACTCGACAGATTTTCCCCTCGAGCTTAAACCCCAAAGCTAGGGTGGAATTTATCAACAAAGTCTTAGGTAAGTCCTAGTGTTATATTGAGTATTTTGTAAAAGTGTGATCGGGAATAATTTAAGCATATTTGGCTAAATTATTTTATTGCAAACATACTTGGTCTATACTAGATCATATTGTGTCGCAGAGTAAATTATTAAGGGTTTATCTCTAAAGGTGTTTTCCCCTTCCAAGGGCTGAATTAATTATAATATTTTGATATAAAATATATTTTGGTGCATGGTCCCTAATATTTAGACACCTTGGATAAAATATTTAAGGGTGGAAAATTTTATTAATACCCTTTAGTGTTAATTAAATAATTTTTTTGGCCAAAATAAATTAAAATATCCAAAACCAGAAAATTAATTAATTTTGAGTAAAATGATTATTTTTATTTTATTTTGTTTTGGGTTTTTGGCAAAAAGAGGCAAAAATATTAGCTAGAAAATGGTAAAATAAAAATGAGAGAAAAATAAATTCTCTCCAAGTGAAAGATATTAAAAAATGAAATGTGCACTTTCCAAGAAGGGAATCTCCCCAAATCAAGCAAGAAATATTTTTGACCCAGAAAAAAGGAATCAATTCCCAGAAAAAATTAACTTTTTAAGAAAAGTTGAGTTTATAGTCCAAGTTGGTTAAGTGACTGGGAGTTTTTGACGAGGAAAAGTTAGAAAAGATATTTTTTGGACCAAGAAAAAGGAATTCACCAAGGAATTTGACTTTTTTCTCAAGCAATAAATGGTGGAGATTATTTTGACATGGATCAAGCATTTAATCAGTCAAAATCAAGTCAAATTTGTGCACCTTCATGGATCTATCCATTTTTCACTTGGAAGAGTCTCTAGAGCTCTCATTCTTTCTATATAAGGATGCATATACTACTCATTGTAATGACATCTAATCTTTGGACAATATACTGGATTTGAAGCTTTGTAATGTTTCTTGTACAATAAAAGCAAATACTTTGGGGTTATATTATGGTGTCTTCTCAGTTTATTATGGTAATGTGTATCATCATGTGCTTATAATTTCTGCTTAGTGTTAAATTCTTGTTATATTCATGAGCCATTTGGATCTATAGTTGCTTCTTTGCATCTATATATGGATTTGAGCATTGTTGATAAATTTGACCTGGTGAGTTCTTGTTTGAATCTCTAGGGCTTCTTGTCACTATGTGAATTATTCCTTTTGAGTTTTAACAATATTTGTCGAAATTTTTTTAGTAAAAATATATTCTTGCTTGAATCAACCAAGTAATTGAGTTGGGCATTTAGGGAAGTTATTTCTTGAAGCACCAATTTACTTAACATGTAATGAATAATAACTCATGGTGGATATCCTCAGGTCTTGATCATTGAGAAATTTTAAAAGGGAAGTTTTCTTTGCCACTTATTTTAGAAGAAAAAAATTCATATTTCAAATTTTTAACTTTTTGACCTTTAAATGATCTATTTTCTATTTCTAGAGCTACTTTATCTGATCCATGATCGGAGGTGTCCTCATACCCATAGATTAGATTTGTAGATTACACATGTAAATATTTGTGAATATTTTGTTTTAATTTTTTTTTAGATATTTTTTTAATATTTTGTTTCAAATATATATTTGTAAATAAAATTATTTGAACATTTCATTTTAAAATTTGTAAATAATATTTGAAATTTTTTATTTTTTTTGGTAAAGGAGTGTCTTTGAAATATTTTATTTTATTTAACTTTATAATAGCATTCCTCTAATACTTATAACCCTTTGTATATATTCATGTACCTATCCTTTTTCTTTTATTCGCATGTTTGGACAAAAATAGCAGAGGGTTGTAAGTTTTTATGTCTGCAAGTTCATTTGAAAGCCCCATATCATCACCAACGCGAGATTTACAAGCCATAGGGATATTGAGGAAGGGTTAATCTCATTGCATTTTCACGACCGAGAGGATTTTTAGAGAAGCCTCTAGCATTGAGGATTTTCTCTTATCAATTTGTGGCATGATTTTGTGACTCATAAATTTTAATTTGTATATTTTATTGAGGACCACAATTTTATTTTTGATCTTTTAAACGACCAGCTCTCTAAACTTATTTTATCTAGCCTTTGTCAACTTTCGCAGAGAAATGTTGAATATTTTCTAGCAAATATTTTGTTTTTCCATTTTTTAAAGGTTTCTTATAGGTTTGGCTCTCATTTATTTCAGATTTGAAATCCTAGTGTTTGGAAATAGACTTTGAGGAAGGGTTTTCAAGCTATTTTTTGTGGTAAAAATATTTTTTTTTAGCTTTTTCATGAGGGATGCAAGTCATAACGGATTGTTAATATTTTAAAATTATTTGTGGCTATAACTTTCACTAAAATTTCCTAGGGAAGTCGCACGGAATTGAGCCTTAAAATTTAAATCTTTTTTAACCCTTGATCAAGTTGCAGTCAAAATCAAATTATTTATAAAATTTAATTGATTGTTTCGCTTGCAAAATTTTTTAAGCTTGGTTGTAGAATAATGAAATTTTAAATTTTGTTGTAGAATTTCCTCATCGAATTCAAAATGGTTTTTAGTTAATTTTACATACACTTATTTGTTCTGACCCTCAATTTCTTAACACACTGAAAGGAGACCTAGTTTCATTTTGACGTGAGCATTTAGCCCATGTCTCACCTGGTGCAAATATTTTTATTATGGAAGAATTCTACAAGCTTTTAGGGCTAACTCTAGGTCTTGAAGTGAGGTTTCTTAAAAAAATTGAGGCATAATACTTTTAATATATATTTTTTAGGATTGTCTCTAAACTATGGAAGCCTTATTTTAAAGAAGTTGCATGCATTATCAATCCCCAAATCCTCATTTTCACATTTACTATTTTATTTAGGTTTTATTTAACCATTGGTGCCTTTACAGAGATTTAAATTCGAATCTTGAGGGTTTTCCTTCCATTTTTACATCCAATTTTTTGACCTATACTATTCTTTTGACAAGACCAATTCACTCTTGTCGTGGGTTTCAAAATATTTTTTGTCATTTCTAGGGATGAGAAATCCTCTTAGGGGGGTCTAATTCTACCAAGCATATGAAGCTCATCGCTCACGTGGTGTTAGAAGCTTCTAAATCTTGAAGTGATTTGGTTGATTGAAGCAAAGTTTTAAGGCTTTCAAGCCTTGAAATCATAATAAAATTTCCCTTAGTATATAATCGATATATAAATTCAAATACGAATCATTTTTTCTTTGAATATGTACATAGAAGTTTCACCCTTTTTCATCTCCTAATCATAAGAAAAATTGTCACTGGTGCAAAAATATATATCAAACTTCTTTTATAAGTTGAGTTTCATCGTATTTAAGAGTTGTTGAAATGAAGAAGTTTGACTTTTCACCTAATTTGAGAGCTTTCCTATTCACCACTTTTGTGAAATTTTCAATCTGAAAATGCTACTGCAATGATTGATTTATTTCTCCTACATATTTTAATAAGTTATTTATAGATGCTTCAGTAAATTTTGAAATACATACAGCTGCAAAATTTACGTTAATCTAAAGTAGAAGAACAAATAGAACATGCATAACACAATAGAAACAACCACATGAACACAGTTATTTTTGGACAATTGTCCTCGGAAAAAACCAATGTGGGAAAATCGGTGCAACAGATGAGGGTTTATATTAATCTTCAGCAATGAAAATATCGTTTACATAATATATGACGAGCATATCTTTAGCATACACCTAAGATGAATTTTTCGAACACCTCAGAAGAATTCTCGACGTGGTAGGCACTCCCTCTCCCTTTGTGTCACTCTACGTACCCCCTCTGCACAGTCACTGCGTTGGACTGCGTCACTTTGTGTGGAGGGTCAGTATTGCTACTCAGCGCTGCCTCCTCTTCGTCTTTTATTTGTCTTCTCTTCATCTCTGATGACTTATCGCTCCTCCTTCTGTCTCTGAAACCTAGCCTCTATAAACTCACCCTCTGAATCAATTTCTCTTACTCTAGAATTGATTTCCTTCAGGCAATGAGAGTTTTCTCGGCTTACTTTCCAAATGACCCTCAAGCCTTCTCTTATAGTCTTCTCGTTGGTGAATCAACGACCCAGATTATATCTTTAATCAATGGCTCATATTAAAAGATGACTTGATCTTCATTTTCTAGAAGATTCACGTTATACTTTATTAATACCCTTTAATTATTTAATTTCCCTAAGTTTATACTTAGGAGTCATATTAAAACAATTAATTATTTTAATAAAGCATGATTTGAGTGAAATTTCCATAAACGATTTATGGGTTCTCTGGAACACTGATCTCCAAACCTCTCCAAAACATGAGGCTTGGAACACTTTCCAATTCTAAAAAATCAACAGCTATAAGGCGTCCTTTTGGGAAGGTGAGTTTGTAACTTGTATGTTTGCAACCCTTGCAAATTTCAAATCACAAGGTTGAGAGCTCTTTAACTTTTGTTTATATTTGGGAAGCAGTGACCTTGAAGCATTACGTATTTACAAACATATATGAAGCATAATGTAATTACAAATAAAAATCATAAGAACAAGGCCTAAAATAATTAAAATTTATCTCACATTACTCACAAGAAGTTTGCAAAGTATTCTAATCCTTGTTCTTGCATTTTGCCCTTGACTGACAGTGGGTTGCAGCAACTGATTTTTTTTGTGGTATATTTGAAATTTGGTGTTCTCTTTCATCACTAGTATTCATTGATTGTCTTCCTATTTTATAGCCCTCCATTTTGCAACCTAAAGAGCAGACAAGGGTGTTTGATTGCTCACTATTTTGGAAGGTATCCCTGGATATACTAATTCACTATTTAGATTTGCATTCATTAGCTAGGCCTATTGTCAAGTTTCTTCTTAATTCACTATTACCAAATCATTTTCAAAATTCACTTCTTCCTAATTGCTACAAAGTGAAAGTGTAATATTCTCAATTAGCCATGAGCTAGTTGTAATATTCAATTTTTTTTTTCTTCTTTGTTTAAGGAATAAGAGGACAAAGGAGGTCCATAATTCTCCTTAATAATGAATAAATCAATGCCAAATGTGAAAGGGATAAATATTTATAGCTTAATTAAGTACCCTTGGTGTGAAAAGGGGTTGCATCACTTTGACTGGGTCAACCTTGACCAAATCAACAGCATTGTCATGGAGGAGTGGTCATCAATGAAAGACAGCGCAGTTTTAGATGGAGATGCTTTGTGTGGAAGTAGTGTCATTATTGGATGGGGCTTAGGGTTTGTAAGCTCATATCTTATTTAAGGAAGAGGATGGCAACCATATTGATTATGTTTGGGTAATTGATATTTCTGAATATATGCTCTGTTTAGACATATATTTTTCTCTTGTTGTTTAGTTGAGATAGAGTGTTGTTTAGCACAGGGTGTTCCTGATTGGGAATCCCACCTCTTCCATTGAGAAGATCTTGGAGGAGTCTTGTACTACATTGTCCACTATCAAGCTTAAGGCCAAGCTTCATATTTCATTTACAACGTAGATCCTATTGAGGGTTTGGTTGTTTTGCAGGTTGTAGCAAGTGGAGACTAGATCTCTAGATCTAGGCCATTTCATTGCTCATTTTTAGTGGAGGAGGCTTCCTTTCCATTGGGAGGATAGTATTGAAGGCCTTTGTGCCCACTTTCAGATCTTGGCATTAGGCCAACTTTTTATTCATCCCTACAGCGCCGTTTACTTCCAGATCTACGTTATTTCTGTAGGAGGAGTTGCAGGGTGGTTTAGCACACCATTTGGAGAGTTGATTTTCTAGTGAAGGGGATCTGCCTTTCACTTAGAGGATCTATTGGAGGAGGCTATTGTATTGATCATATCAGATCAACTACACTTTCCAGATCTGTATTTTGTAGTGGGTTTGGAGCCTTAGGGCTTAGATCTACATCTTATACTTGGTGTTTTGCTGAAAACGCTTAAGGGGTTCTTCAAAGGAGCTTGTATAGTGCTAAGATCTGCAATAGATCTATCTTTTGAGGCACTTATCAGCCCTATATTTGATTTATAATCATTTTCTATCACAGAGCTAATAAAATAGCACTGTGAGGGTCTTCTAGCTTTTATATATAGTTGCAACACCTCATATTGAGGGATTTTGTCCATTGGAGGCTTGCACTTTCTTGTTGTGTATCTTATGGCCCATTTCTTATGTATATTTTGCTGCTATTATAACATATGAAAGGTATCCATATTTGCCTCTTGTTGTTATATGATGATTTGCATTATTGTTTCAACATTTTTCACTATATTCCTACTTTTTCCATTTGAGAATATTACAGTGGTATTAGAGCATAATCTTGGCACAACCTGTGCATCTTGAAATGCCAATATGTCATCTGAAGAAGAGAGCCTCTTACTAATAGAGAGAAGAGGCATCAAAGAAGAAAACATCAGAAATTTGATTATACAAATGACAAAGAAGACAAGGGTAAAAGCCCTTTATCTGGAGGAGAAGATGAAGAGAAGGAGTTCCCTAAGATCCTTCTTAGAGCCATGCAAGACATTGCTAGAGAGATAAAAGAGATGAGAATGGATAGATTCAAGTAATACCCTAAAGGATTTCATCATGGTGAAGGCTCTAGCATGTCTCATCATTGGAATGATCAACCAGTGCAACAACCACAAGTTTCCCAACGCTCTATTATGCCTACATTCTTGGCTATGGGAAATGAAGGGTTTAAAGAGCAAGAATCCCTTGAAGACTATTTTATGGAGTATGAGTCTCAAACTCAGAGATTCAAGGATCACTTGATTTTTCAAGAATTTTGCCAAATCAAGGACAATAGAAGACCAAGGCATCATAATAGAAGTGTTGGATTCATTCATAATCATGATCAACACCACACTATGGGCATATTTTTCATACCCAACTTTGATGGGTAATCCAAGTACACTTCCAAATCATGGGTAGAGAAATTGATATCTACTTCTAGTTGAACAAAGTTCCAGAAATGGAGGCCATTAAGATTGCAGCGCTGCACCTTGAGGGTGAAGCACATGACTGGTGGTTCGATGGCTTGTCTACATTGGGTCATGCCATTGTAACTACATATTCAGATTTCACTAGGAGGCTAGTGGAAAGATTTGATATAAGAGATCCTGAAGCACCATTCATGGGGCTTGCAAATCTAAAACAATCTGGTAATCCAGAAACTTACATTTCTGAATTTTTAAAACTTTATGTTATGGTTCCTAATTTATCTGTAGCAAGAAGGGTGTACATGCTCATTGATGGTTTAGATGAACCTCTTCATGGGTTGGTTAAGTCTACCAAGCCCACTACCTTACAATATTCCATTGAAAGGGCTAGAGACCTTCAATATTCCTTGCCAAAAGAAAAGGCAACTTTTCAGCACAAGCCCTCTTTTCCATCAAAGGGAAAAGAAGAGAAGGCTCCTCCTTCAAAGGAGAGCCAATACAAAAAACCTCTTGATGATGATGTCTGAAAATACTTGAGGAGGAGGAAGTTGTGCTTCACATTCCAAGAAGCTTGGGCACCTGGACATAGATGTGCAACTGGAAAAGCACATTACATAGAGGTATTCTCATATGATGAGGAGGAAGAAGAAGATGAACCAAAAAGAGGTCACAACGCTGACAGTGCAGGAGATGAACCAACACCATCAGGAGATGGGAATGGAGCATTTGCTCCTATTGGAGGGGCTATTACATCATTGAAAGGAGTACCTAAGTACTTGACCTTAAGAGTTCAAGGTTCCATCTTTAATCATACGGTTTCTGTTTTGGTTGATAATGGGGCTACCCACAATTTTATTGATGCCCAAATAGTGCAAAGGAGGGAAATACCCACTGATGCTTTTGAGGGATTTTCTATTTTGGTCCCAGGAGATAGAACTATGCAATTCATGCATTATGTTCCATCCTTATCAGTCACCATGGGAACATATACATTGACCGATCACTTCTTTGTGGTTGACATACCTGACACCAATGTCATATTGGGTGTGCAATGGTTGATTACTTTGGGAAAGTCACCATTGATTGGGAGACTTTGCGGATGGAATGGGTGGATAGAAAGAGTGGAAAAGCTCAAATGATTAAAGGCATGCACACATATCCCTCATATACCACTTCCACACAAAAAATATAGATGGATTTGCATAGCGGAAGCAAGGACCTAATAGTCTCATCTATTATGCTTATGAGATTTTTGCATGGGACACTATTATTTAGTGGAAAACCACCTGGGAGGCCACCTGATTAAGATATGGTGAGAGATGTCTCACAACATGATGCTCCAAGCATAGATCCAGGAGGTATGGGAGCATTAGAAGACCATGATACAGCGCTGGGAGTCTTGGGTAGGCTCAAGGAGGAGGGAGATATTCTCCCAACATCATCATTACCCACTCTCATTTCAAATTCTGCATTTTGGGAGGAGAAGCATGGAAGGAATGACCTTCCAACATATAAATTTGGCATGGGAGATGTCAAGGAGAAGAATATCCATATGACAGAAATTATTTATGATATATCATCAGCGCTGTCACTATGGGAGATTGATCCATATTGGAAATCCCAACTGTTGGTGGATTATTCCAAGCATATTTTCACATGCATGATACTTGATGACCAGCTACATGAAGAGGGCTATTCGGTTCGAGAATGGGTCATATACTATCATGGTAGGATATTTTTATCTAGAGCCTCCAATCTCAAGGAGAAGTTGCTACACAGAGCTTATGAAGAGTTCTTTTTCAGCCACACTTATTCCATGAAGTCCTACAACACTATCATGGAAAGCTACACTTGGAAGGGCTTTGAAGAGGAACTATATCAACATTTTCAAATATGCATGAACCATGTGGAGTTGGAAGAGAGACATGACTCTATGAAGGAGTTATTTCAGCCACCTCTTTCCTATTTTGGAATGAGAGGGGATACATCTATGCACCACTCCATTTGTATGAGGAGAAACCTTGGTGAAGAACATGCTTATGTACCTAATGTTTTATTTGATAAACATATTCATTCTTTTACCATGTATATGCAGGCCATAGCTCCAAGGAGGATCACGATTCCATATAAACTTCATGGCCAACTTTGGGCCACAAACATTTCTGAACATGGCCACTACCTTGGAGATCAAAGGGAGATTTTGTATCATTGTGGGTGCATTTCAAAAGCACCAAACATATCTCACACTTTCAACCATGGTGAGATGACTTGGGCAGCAAGTAAGTGGTGGGGAAACCACTTACCACATCATTATCTGATGCAGTCAGGATATTTACTGCGCTAGTTCCACATGTGGGACTATGACCCACCTCCATTTGCACAAATTTCTGTTTTTATGTATTTAATTTTGATCCCATACATTGATGATGTAATTATAATTTTTATGGGAATTTTTGGAGGGAGGATGGGAGGTATGTATGTGCCCTATGGCAGAAAGATTCTCCATGTTCATAATGTTACTTGTTTCAAGGATAACATTGGGCAAACCATGTTTGTTTCAATTGAACTATTGTCTCCTTATGGGGTGGATTATTTGCATCTCATGAGAACTTTGGAGGAACAATTCATGGAGGGATGGATTGGTGAACACTTAGCTTATCATGGAATCTTATCACATGTTGGTGTCACCAATGGAGGAGGAGAAGAGTTGCAGCACTCACCTTGTCAGTTTCTTGAGGACAAGCAACATTTGGGAAGGGAGGACTATAATATTCCCAATTAGCCATGAGCTACTTGGAATATTCAATTTTGTTTTGCTTCTTTGTTTAAAGAATAAGAGGACAAAGGAGGTCCATAATTCTCCTTAATAATGAATAAATCAATGCCAAATGTGAAAGGGATAAATCTTGGCAGCTTAATTAAGCACCCTTGGTGTGAAAATGGGTTGGATCACTTTGACTGGGTCAACCTTGACCAAATCAACAATCTTGTCATGGAGGAGTGGTCATCAATGAAAGACAACACAGTTTTAGATGGAGATGCTTTGTGTGGAAGTAGTGCCATTAGTGGATGGGGTTTAGGGTTTGCAAGCTCATATATTGTTTAAGGAAGAGGATGGCAGCCATATTGATTATGTTTGGATATTTAATATTTCTAAATATATGGTCTGTTTAGACATATATCTTTCTCTTGGTGTTTAGCTGAGATAGAGTGCTTTTTAGCACAGGGTGTTCCTGATCGGGAATCCCACCTCTTCCATTGAGGAGCTCTTGGAGGAGTCCATTGTCCCCTATCAGGCTTAAGGCCAAGCTTCATCTTTCATTTACAGTGCAGATCCTATTGAGAGTTTGGTTGTTTTGCAAGTTGCAACAAGTGGAGACTAGATCTCTATATCTAGGCCATTTCATTGCTCATTTTCAATGGAGGAGGATCCCTTTCCATTGGGAGGACAATATTGAAGGTCTTTGTGCTTATTTTTAGATCTTGGCATCAGGCCATCTGGTTATTCATCCCTGAAATGCAGTTTACTTCCAGATCTGCGTTATTTCTATAGGAGGAGTTGCAGGGTGGTTTGGCACACCATTTGGAGAGATGATTTTCTAGTGAAGGGGATTTTCCTTGCATATAGAGGATCTATTGGAGGAGGCTATTGTATTGATCATATAAGATCAGCCACACTTTCCAGATTTGTATTTTGCAAAGGATCTGCAGCCCTAGGGCTTAGATCTACATCTTGTACTTGGTGTTTTGCTGAAAACCCTTAAGGGGTTCTTCAAAGGAGCTTGTATAGTGCTCAGATCTACAATAGATCTATCTTTTGAGGCACTTATCAGCCCTAGATCTAATTTATAACCATTTTCTGTAGTAGAGCTAATAAAACAGTGATGTGAGGGTCTTCTAGCTTTTGTATATAGTTGCAACACCTCATATTGAGGGATTTTTTCCATTGGAGGCTTGTAATTTATTTTTTTGTATATTATGGCCCATATCTTATGTATATTTTGCTGCTATTATAACATATGAAAGGTTTCCATATTGGATTCTTGATTTTATATGATGATTTGCATTATTGTTCCAACATTTTGCACTATATTCCTGCTTTTCCCATTTGGGAATATTACAAAAAGTCTCAGCAAGTCACATAATTAAAGGAATATTGCATTATTTTGATTCATTAACGTATCTTGTCTTTCAAATATTGCATCATTTGACTCTCATCAACCTAACTCCCAAAATTCTATTCTCAAAAATATTGATATTTTCTACTTTGTTGTAATTGATTGATATTAAGAAGTTTTCTTCTTATCCACATTAGAAATTTCATTTTCCACCTAATTAGTGATGTTTTGCTAAAAATGTCTTTTCTTCTCTCAATTGTATAGATAAGTAAAGTACAATCTTAAGAATTTTATATCTAAAGGAATTTTGAGTATTATTTCTAACATCATCCTTGTAGCATCTCTTACTTCGTAGCTTGAGATATCATACATTGATGAAGAGATCTCCAGATTATCCACAGTGTGATCAAACAACGATCGACGTTTTGAATCCCAACGGGGATCCATCTTCAGGACAAGCTGAGAAGTGAATGAAAAGTGAAAAGGGGGACGCAGAGGACAAGGTTTAAATAAAGATAAAAGATAAAAAGGATGGAAGAGAACCGACAGTATAACTAAATTTTGATGTTTATTAATTTTATTTTATAAGATAAGTGACTTTTAATAAAAATTTTAAAGATTTTATAAATATATTTCACTTTTTACTAATTCGACAGATGTTTAATAATTCGAGATAGTTGGCGGCCTCTAATTCGACAGATGTGCTCCTAGAATGTGGTTTTTACCTAGGTACTATATCACAGGTTTGCCTCTCCTCCATATAAATTGATAGTTTTTTAGATTTTTAGATTTTTTAGGTTTCGGTTTTTTGCATGCATCTAATTAGATTATTTATTTTTAATAATTATCCTTATTAATTAGTTAGTAATCATTATTAGTATCTTAGGCTTTAAGAACATTAATTATATAAAATATAAGCTCTTGGCTCATCTAAAATTAGTTTAGTTAGAATTAAATTGTTAGTGTATTAATAATAAATAATGAAATTGAATTATAAATAATAGCCAAATTTATTTACATTCATTTATTATCAATGAATGTTAATTAAAGTTTGCCATTATTTATTTTTATTAATTAATTTTATTAATTAATTAGTCTTAAAATAAAAAATTATAATTATAATTATATTAAGAAAGTTATTACTTAGAATTTAGGTATGAATTAGAAAAACTTTAGATCACTTTAATTTTAATTATTATTTAATAATTAAAAATATACATACCCTATAATTTAAGCTTAATAATTATTATTTTTAATATCGAAGATATTTTAGGAAAAAATCAATTTCCATATTAATTTAGTTTTAATAATTATTATTATTATATTTTTAATATAGAATATAGAATATATTTTAGTAAAAAGAGAAATATATTTATAAAAACTTTAAAAACTTTATTAAAAATCACTTACCTTATAAAATAAAATTAATAAACATCAAAATTTAGTTATATTGTCGGTTCTCTTCCATCCTTTTTATCTTTTCTCTTTATTTAAACCCTGTCCTCTGTGTCCCCCTTTTCACTTTTCATTCACTTCTCAGCTTGTCCTGAAGATGGATTTCCGTTGGGATTCGAAACGTCGACCATTGTTTGATCACACTGTGGATAATCTGGAGATCTCTTCATCAAACTATAACCACAGAAGCTTAAAAAGCATATCATACATTGTTGTGCAATCAATTTTAAGTTTCTTTGAGAATTGTAAATGCGCTGGTATTTGTTTGACAATCTTGATATTACCTTATTGGTATAAATTGCTTCATCTTGTTATTATATACTATGCTCACTTAAAAATCACATGTGCTAATATAAATTCAAGTTTCCTAGATTGGTAGTCATCTTGCCCTTAGTCTCCTAGGACTTTTTTTTCCAGCAAGTTTTCCCCTTCCATGCATAGTTAGGAACTATCCCCCTTGATTTAGCTAGGAGAGAACCTAAAGGGAGTGAGTAGGGATCAGAGTGACAACCCCTACTTTGAGTGTTGCACCTTAGGTGTATACTTCAGGCGACAGCAAGCCACATTCATAAAAATGGTTGATTGGATGCCCCCTTTCTTATTTTTCTTCTTATTCTTCTTCCTTTTCTTCTTCTTCTTAGCTTCCCGGTTACTAGCATCAACACTTTCACCAGACAAAGAAGAAGAAAGGGAAGACGGGACGATGGATGAAGAACGAAAAGGGTTAACTTGAGGTTGGGGTTTTTGAGGAGGTTTTTCTTGTGAAGTAGCTAGGATATTCAGAACCAAGGAGGTTAAAAAAATATAAACTGATAAACCTATCATGAATCTAGAAAGAGACAATGTAGCCATGTAAAAAGTACCAATATTTCCAAAAGAAGGAAAAGGACTAGGATTCCCATCAAAAGGGTTTCCTTAACTGGTAGACTTTGGAACTTTTTCCATAAGAATCAACCTAAGGTCTATTAAGGAGTAAAAATTAAGAATTCAATCAAAGAAACATCAATAGTAAAAAGAGTCACTAGGTATGAAGGGATTACCAAGTTGTTGTGAACTACAATATATCGTTAAATACACATAGGAAAACTCCCTCAATTTGGTGTTTGGTGTATCACAAAGAATAAGGTGGTTGACTTAGTTACCTAGGCTTGTTTTGTAACCTAATAGGGACTTCCAATATATACTCGAAGGTACATGGAAGCATAGTATGTGGTAGTGTTGTCTAGTGCATAATTGTATGATGGTGGCATTCTGATATACTCATTGTATGTGGAGCACCTTCCTATATACCCAAAGGTACGTGAAAGAACGATTTGATATACCTTGACGTACGTGGAAAACCAACGATCCTCAAGGTGTAACACATACAATTAACAACAGCTCCTACGTCTAGAGACATCAGAACATGTCTTCTAGACCATACCAACTAAATTTATCTTTACTGTTTCAAATTCTCCTTAAAGTTTAATGTTTTTCTTGATAAGCTTTCGGTTTCAAGGATCGAAACAAATTCACTTGAACTCATAAAATGAAACTAGCATGAAAAATAATTATTTTCATTTGATGAAGATCTAACTAAAGGAAATGAAGAGGTTTCAATTCAACAATGCAGAAAATAAATCTTCCAAAACAAGACCTTCAAAGCCATTATTCCAATTTCACAAATTCAAAGCCTTGATCAACAAGAATTTTATATTTTTTTTATTTGTACAGTAAAGAAAACTCAAACTATGACTATGTTATTGAATCAGAAAGAATTCAAACAGTTTGGAACTATCATATTAAAAGTAATTTAATATATCAATAACTAAGTCAAACGATAAAAAACATAATTGAAAATAAGAAACAATCTCTTATAAAAATGAAAATCACACTCAATTTCACACAATTTGTTGGCTTTAAAGAGATCTTGGATAGACCAGAGACTTAGGAATACACTGCATACAAAACCTAATTTAGAGTAAGATAGGGGAAATGCAATTTTTTCACTTATAGGATCATCGTAGGCAATATATGGAAACCAATGCGATTCATCACACTTATAAAATAGGAAAGCAGTACAATGGGGATAGTTATCTTAAAGGATGCAAAACATACCCTATCCAAGCTCAAAATTAAGCATTATTAAGTCCAATGATAGTATGAACAAGACAAATAAATTCAATTTCAGAGGTCCTAAAAGACTAGGCAAAGAAAATCACTAAAGAACATCCCATTCCCCAGTGGAGTAACCAAGTTTTTTTGTGGATAAATTCCTTTTACGAATAGAAGTAATCTCCATATACCTAGTGGCTTAATCTAGAAACAACCAAGACAAAACTGCAATTTTTTCCTTAGAGATGTTTGAAATATGGGAATAAAACCTACTTGGAATCTAATGCTATCTTCCTCCTCCTTACTTGTTAGATCCAACTCCAACTCCAATTTTTTATAAGTGGAACCTGAAAATCATCCAAAATAAGCAAGAGAACCAAATATAAAAAATATCATATACAAAAAAATCTAAACAAGAATTCAAGGATTCATGTTCTACATATGCATAAATGAGACATATTGTATAGGAGAAACAATACAATTTTGTATTAATAATGGCAAGAAAATATTACAACCCTTTTAGGCCTTGACCTTGTGAATATATCCCGGGTATCTTGTCCTTCCTTTGCAAAAATGGTAAGCCTTCAATCACACCTAAAGCACATGGATGGATTATGGACCTCTAGACACAAATGAGCAACATGAGGGCATAATCCAGAGTCTTTAAAAGTCAACCAAGGCTCTATGGTATGTTGTATTTATAGGGTAAATGAGGTGGCTTTGGATTTAAGGCTTAGATCCACATTATATGGAGGTAAGTTCTAGGATATAAGAGATAATACCTCAATTGTATGAGTTTCAGATATGATCCAATTGTAAATAGTTAAAGCCACTTCTGAAGCTTCTAAAGTGAGAAACTTTGAAATTTTTTTTTTTTTATTTTTATACATTTCTAGCTATCATTGCACTTTTTTTGAAAGCAACCTGCGTTGATTGACGCAGGTTGCAAGTATGAAAATTGTGTCATCGTAGGTTGTCTTAAAGACAAGTGCGATGATCCAAAAAATTATGGTTTTTAACCAATGTAATCCAATATTCTTGTAACTTATGGAAAAGGAATGCTTTTGACTTTGTAGGGGATGATTGCAAAGTTTAAATGGATGATGATAGATCCAAGTTTAGGGCCATTTGGTTGCATGCGAAAAAAATCCTTGTAACATATTTCCCCCTAAAGTACAAATTCAAAAGTTGACGTTGAGGACTGAAGTGTTTTACCATGTGAAAAGTCTCGATGAAGAATCAACTGGTTGAGACCATCAATTGACTATTACAATATGTTATCATAAATATAATTTTTTAGGTAGGAATACCCATACTCATTGTATAATCCATTTTACATGTACAATGATAAAATTCATGTCCACTAATGACATATTGCGGAACCATGCTTGGATGAATTTCTATAAAATCATAGCTATCATATTTTGTAGATCTTGTATGAATCCTGAAATCGCAGCCTAGATGGATGAAACTAGATATGGGGTCTTCTACCTTGTCACTCGATAGTACAAGTATAACCATGTGAATAGGTTTTGGAGTTGAACATGGTATACATCACCTGATTACAATCCAATTATGAAACCATTAACAGATGTGAGAGAAGCCACCAATAATGATATTGGTTTTCAAGGTATGTAAAACGCAATTTATGAGGTGTGAATAAATGAGTTGAATTTGAACACCACATAGAATATTCTGGTTAATGGCCAATGATGAGAACCTGATGCTAAAAGCGAGGAGAATTTTCTTTGAGGTATGAAATTTCCAAGATAATAAGGGGATTTTCTAAGTCAAGTTTCTAAATAATGTGCTGATGTCGACAGGAAGTGACTTGTCGCAGGAGGACCTTAATGTATCCCCCATAAAAAACACAAAATGAGTATCTATATTTGATACATAATGTGATGATGCAGAGTTGGTTCAGGGGTAGCATACATGAAGGAAGGTTTTAGGGTAGTGTACCAAATGTCAACTTAAGGTGAACTTCTCTTGAACATATAAACGACACTTTTATGGAATTGGCAGCATTGAATCAAAGACCTATTGTGAACGCTTTAGATAAGGTGTGATCAAAAAATAGGCAAACAGATTCCCCAAACCAAAATAGTCACGGAGGTGAAAGAGTGTCATGCTCAAGAGTGACTCACTACCATAAACAAGTTTTATGTAGCATTTCCCTAATTTCCCCACCATTTCTGGCAAGTACCTCTTTATTTTTTACAAGTTTGAGGAGGATAAAATATGTTTGATCTATAAGTTCATCCTTTGGGTGAATCCTTCTGAACATTTTTAATGAACCCTGAGAAGTAGTGGTTTAGTCTCATCATGTTTGACGACTCCTACGTTGTTTATGTTTTTATGAGTCTAGCGAAGGGAGAACTCAACTTCTTTTTCATATTTATAGAGTTTGAAAAATAAGAAAAAAAGAAAACTCTGAGAGGTTTATTTTCATAAATTTAGTCTCTTGGTCTCAAAAAGGTATAAAATAATACCCAGGAGAACCTTTTAGCCATGTTTGACTAAAGTATTTTTTTCTCGTAAATAGTCCATCCAATCCAAAAAAGGGTTAAATTTATAGTAGGTAGACGTCCTTTCATTTACTTTAACGAGTGAAAAAAGGCAAGTGCTCAACAATATTTTCATATTTTTTGAGTTTGAAAAGAGCTTAAAGAGGACTCTAGGGAGTTCCTTTTTCATAAGTTTTAACGAACCTGAAAAAAGTGATAAAATTGTGCTCAGTAACTTATTCTCATGTATTTATGAGCACGAGAAGGAACAAAGACTAAGATCGATAATGTATTCTCATGTATTTATGAGCACAAGAAGGAAAAAATACCAAGCTCAGTATAGGTTTCATTTTTTACGCAAGCTTGAAATAGAGAAAAGCTACACTTGAGAGTGGTTTCATTTTTACACTAGTTTGAAACAGAGAAAAACTATGTTTGAGAGTGGTGTGATTTGTACACAAGATTGAAAAAAATAAAAATTATGCTTCATATAAGTACATTTCCCCCATCATAACAGTAGGGGCATTCCCCCCCAACTTCGTTTCATCCATAAACTCTCCTCATGGACCTAGATAGGTTGTTGGTTACTAATAGAAATATGTTCACCATGAAGGAAGGAAGATGATCATGTGATATGGGAGGATGAAATGAAGGTGACACAGAAAAAGAACTATGTTGATATGTTTGTTTCATTTTTATGTGAGCTTGAAAAATAGAATAAACTATGCTCATGGTGACATGTTTCTTTTTTGAACAAGCTTGACACAATAAAAGAACTATGCTAATAACATTATTTACCTTAATCATGGCTCCCCAAAGGCCAAGGATTTGGCAAGAATACATATCAAGGGCTTGATCATGGCTTCCAAGAGATTGTAATTAGATGTAAGGGAAATTATCTGGAAGGAACACATATCAAGGGATCCAATAGGGGCAGGAATATTAGGATCCAATGTTCCCAGTAAATAATTAACCATATCATCTACTGGATTTAGGTTAAAAAAAGTTGAACAAATAGTGAGAGGTTCTTCTTCATCGGTCAGTTCATAATTAAATTGTGCTAAGGGGGATATCACTTGCATATTAGGAACGTTTAGGGAAGTTATATGGTTTGTAGTCAAATCGGTACCAATGAATGAATGTTGGTCAATAGTCACAATTATTCCATCATATGGGAAAGATATCACTCGAAATAGTGTGGACACAACAAATTTCATGGCATAAACATAGTCTCTCCCAAGGGGAAAATTTAAATCCAAGGTGCCTTACTACCATAACCTCAATATAGATATTTTTTCCTTCTAAGGTAATAGGAAACTAAGGAAAGATCCCTAAAGGTTCACTAGTTCTTATGTTGAAAGGAAACACATTATGAGTAACATATACAAGCTGAGAAGAACCTAAATCTTTCCAAGTAGTCAAGGATAGAATGATAATAGAAGTGCCTTCATCTAAAAAAGTGCAATATATGTTATTATCACAAGAATTCACCATGATTTGGAAGGGCATGCAAGAAGGGAGGCGAGGCTCTGTCAATTGATTCCAATCGAAATAAATGACCGCATTACTTGGAGGGGGTTCCGTGAGAATAGGATAAATGTCTTCTTGTTCGGTGGGATCTAAATTAACAATAAGAACCTAAGAAATGTTAACTTCACTCTCTACAGGGAGAGTACGATCGACTGAATATGGAATCAAGTCAACCATTTTCTCAACCAATATTTGGTTGGAAAAGGATTCATAGGATTCATGCACAGGGAGAGTGGTATTTATTGAGGATCATTAGAGGAAATTCCAGCCTAAAAGTGGCATCCTAAGGAAATATCATAAAATAATAGTTAAAATAATAAAATAATATTGATCAATTTTGGAGGGAAAAGAATAAAACTACTTTTTTAATTGTATTTTTTTACTTATCTCCATATATGTTTACTCAAATTTCAAGTGTAGACACTCATTGGATGCTCAATTAAATTTCACATCCAATGAGTACCCATTATGCATACTTTTGAGAAGACCCACATTGATAAAAATTGTAGATATAGTTAAAAAGTGTGTTGAACACATTTTTTAAATGTATCTGCATTTTTTTATCAATGTGGGTCTTCTCAAAAGTATACATAATGGGTACTCGTTGGATGTGAAATTTAATTCTGCATCCAACGAGTGTATACACTTGAAATTTGAGTAAACCTATAAGGAGATAAGCCAAAAATACACTTACAAAAAGTAGTTTTTCTTCTTTTCCCTCCAAAATATTTACATGTACCTCTTTTTAAATTTAAAGGATTTTAATTAGTTTAGATATTATGACATGGAAATTACATGAAAATTTCATGGCAACTTTTAGGCTAAAATCTCCTCTAATGGGAATTGTATCAATCACTTCATCAACTAATGGAGGAATTGGGGAAAACTTACAGTAACCACTTGGAAGTTGTTGCTGAGAAACAATAATGTTTTCTAATAATTTTGAGGCTTCATCAATATGAGGGAAAAGGTGAGTTGATGACTCCCTTCACATAACCTACAAGGAAACCTAACTTCACTTTTTTTCTCATGAACCTTATTATCACTAGTTGATGGTTTGTCACCAGCATGGTATCCATAGGCTAAAAATAAGGGTTGATGTGAGTTTGTGGACCACACTTATAATACTTTGGGAATTTTGGTTTTTAAACTCCTGTGGTGATCATTTTTTAAGAAGCTTTCTGGATTATCCACAATATTGAGGAACATGTGTCGACGTTTCGAATCCCAACTGGGATCCATCATCAGGACATTTAGGATGAAGAAATTTAGAGAAGGGTTTCAGACCTTTAATAGAGAACAATTTCTTAAAAAGATTTGACTAAGGTTTTTGTCACGGCATTCTTTAAGAAATTTCAAGTCTTCTGCCCTTCTTTCAATTTTTACTCTAGTTTTTTCAAGATTACAAATCTCCTCCCAAGAATCCCCTCCGTGCAGGGACAGAATTTTGGTTTTTAAACTCCTGTGGTGATCATTTTGTAAGAAGCTTTCCGGATTATCCACAGTATTGAGGAACATGTGTCGACATTTAGAATCCCAACTGGGATCCATCATCAGGACATTTAGAATGAAGAAATTTAGAGAAGGGTTTTAGACCTTTAATAGAGAACAGTTTCTTAAAAAGAGCCGACTAAGGTTTTTGTCATGGCATTATTTAAGAAACTTCAAGCCTTCTGCCCTTCTTTCAATTGTTATTCTAGTTTTTTCAAGATTAAAAATCTCCTCCCAAGAATCCCCTCCGATGTGTCAATGTTTCGAATCCCAACTAGGATCCATCATCAAGACATTTAGAATGAAGAAATTTAGAGAAGGGTTTCAGACCTTTAATAGAGAACAATTTCTTAAAAAGAGCCGACTAAGGTTTTTGTCACGGCATTCTTTAAGAAATTTCAAGTCTGCTGCCCTTCTTTCAATTTTTATTCTAGTTTTTTCGAGATTACAAATCTCCTCCCAAGAATCCCCTCTGATGTGTCATTGTTTCGAATCCCAATCGGGATCCATCATCAGGACATTTAGAATGAAGAAGTTTAGAGAAGGGTTTCAGACCTTTAATAGAGAACAGTTTCTTAAAAAGAGGCGACTAAGGCTTTTGTCACGGCATTCTTTAAGAAATTTCAAGTCTACTGCCCTTCTTTCAATTTTTATTCTAGTTTTTTAGAGATTACAAATCTCCTCCCAAGAATCCCCTCCGATGTGTCGATGTTTCGAATCCCAACTGGGATCCATCATCAGGGAATACTAGGGAAATCTCTAAGAAGGTGGTTACCCTTACAAATCTTGTAAGAAAATTTAATTTTACAACACTTGGAAGTTTTTCCAAATTTATCTACATTCATAGCAATAGTTGATTGGTTGCCCCCTTTACCATTTTTCTTCTTCATCTTTTTCCTTTTGTTATTATTTTTAGTTTCCTGGTTTCTAGCATCAAGACTTTCACCAGGGGAAGAAGAATAAATTGAAGAAATGATGATGGCGAAGAAGGAAAAGGGTCAACTTGAGGTTACTATTGTTGAGGAGGGTTTTCAATTGAATTAGTTGGGACATTCGAAACCAAGGAGGTTGAAAACAACCATACCAGTAACCCTGTCATGAATCCAACAAGAGATAATGTAGCCATGTAAGGAGCACCAATATTTCCAAAATAGGGAAAAGGACCATTATTCCCATCAAAATGGTTTCCTTGACTGGCAGACTCTGGAACTATTTCCATCGGACTCAACTTAAGGTCTACTAAGGAGTAAAAATGGAGAAATCAATCAAAGAAATAGTAATAGTAAAAAGGGTCACTAGGCATGAAAATATTACCAGGTTGTTGTGAACTGCAATATATCATTAAGTATGTGTAGACAAGCTCCCTGAATGTGGTGTTTGGTGTATCACAAACAACAAGGTGGTCAACTCAGTTATATAGGACTTTTTTGTAACCTAATGGGTACATCCAATATATAGCTGAAGGTACATGGAAGTGTAGTTCATAGTAGTGTTGTCTAATGTGTAGTCATACGATAGGGGAATTATGTTATACTCGTTGTATGTGGAACACCTTCCTATATACCCAAAGGTATGCGGAAGAATGATCTGATACACTCTGATGTACATGGAATCCCCATGATGTAATGCGGACAATTTATGACAGCTCCTACATTTAGAGATGTTGAAACATGTCTTCTAGCCTAGACCAAATAAATATGTCTTTACTGTTTCAAATTCTCCTTATATTTATCTATAATTTTTAATGTTTATATTGATTAAGGTTTTGGTTTTGAGGATAAAAAAAAATTCACCTAAACTCCTAAAATTTAACTAGCATGAGAAAGAATTATTTTCATTCGATGAAAATCTAACTAGAGTAAAGGAAGAGGTTTCAATTCAAAAATGAAGAAATAAGATCTTCCAAAACAATACCTTCAAAGCCATTATTCCAATTTCAATAATTTAAAGCCCTAATAAAAAAGAATTTTATATTTTTTTTTGTAATGTAAAGAAAACTCAAAATATGACTAGATTACTAAATAAAAAAGAATTCAAACAAATTAGAATTGTAATATGAAAAATTGTTTAACAGATCAATAACCAAGTCAAACGATAAAAACCATAATTGACAAGAAGAAGCAAGAAGAAGTAATCTCTCATGAAAAATGAAATCACAATCAATTTCATATAATTTTTTTTGTTTTACAAGGACATTGGATAGACCAGAGACTCAAGAAGACACTGCAAAGAAAATAGAATTCAGAGCAAGATAGAGGAAGTGAAATTTTTACACTTAGAGGATCATTGCAAGTAATATATGGAAACCAATGCGAGTTGTCGTACTAACATAATGGGACAAATACATTGGGTCCCTTTGTCTCAAATAAAAAAGTGTGATGGGGAGAATTCACTTAAAACGTGAAAAATAAACCCTAAAAAAACTCCAAATTAAGTTTTCTTAAGTCCAATAGCAGTCTCAACAAGACAAACAGACTCAATTTCAAAGGTCCTAAAATACTAGGCAAAGAAAACCACTAAAGAACATCTTGTTCCCTAATGTAGTCGCGAAGTTATTTCATGGATAAATTCCTTCTGCAGACAAAATTAATCTACCTACACCTAGTGGATTAGTTTAGAAAAAACCAAGACAAAATTGTAATGCTTTCCTTAGAGATGTTTGAAATACGGGAAGAAAACCTACTTGGAATCCAATGCAAGGTTCCTCCTTCTCCTTGTTAGCTCTATACCCAACTCTAATTTATATAAGTGGAACCTACAAATCATCCAAAACAAGAAAGAGAACCAAACATACAAAATAAAATATACAAGAAACTCTAAAAAAGAAGTCAAGGATTTGTGTTCTACATATGCATAAATGAGACATAATGTATAGGAGAAAAAATTCACTCTTGTATTAATAATGGCTGGAAAATATTACAACCATTGTATCCTTTACCTTGTGAATCTCTCCCAACTACTATGTCCTTCCTTTGCTACAATGGTAAGCCTAAAATCACACCTAAATCACATGGACGAATTATGGACCTATAGACACACATGAGCAAGATGAGGGCATAATTTAAATTCTTCAAAATCCAACCTAAACTCTATGGTAGATGTTGGATTTATAGGGTAAAGGAGTTAGTTTTTGGTTTACCCTTCTAGGGCTTAGATCCACACGAGAAAGAGGTAGGTTCTAGGAGATAAGAGATAGAACCTCAATAGTAGGAGTTTGATATATGATCCAATAGTAAATAGTTAAAACCACTTATGAAGCTTCTAGAGACAGAAAATTTTTCTATGCCTAAGCCCAAGCCTCAATACACTTTTTATGTGAGAACGCTCCCTTGGTCGTTCAACATGGATTATCACAGATTTAGCAAGAACTAGTTGATTAGAGTTATGGTGAATGTGAAGGATTGGGTTCCCAATCTGGGCACATAAGGAGATCATCCCAATAAGTACCTGCAGGCATTGGATTTATATTGGCATATCAAACACTTATTGGGAAAGTTCTTGTTCAGTCAAAATGAGAGCAAGGATTAGCTCCTCCTTCACAGGGAGGATCTCCATCCACTTTAACAAATCACGGATGGTTGACTACAGTGATTGGAAAGAACACTACTCTGAGATGGAGATCCACCACCTCCTTGCCACCCTACACATCCTACCCTTACTGGTTGATTGCATGGTCTCTTTGTGGCACAAGGTTACCATCAGTAAGCCTAGTAACGCATACAACTTATATTGTTTTTGCATGTCTACAACCTTTTGTTTACTTGGTTATCATGGATTTTACAAGCAATTTTGTATCTTGTGTAATGACCTTGACTACCACCAACTCAACCCATGTATTTTTGGACATTATAGCCTGATCCATGACCATTATTTTGATCTTATTTTTTGTCATGAAAGCTAAAGATATTCAAGGATTCACTCCATGGCATGGTTTGTGTTGAAAATTAGAGGGTTGATTATTAATTCGAATTCTCCTTTTGATAATTACTTGTGAGATTACTTGAGTAATAACCCTTAAACTTCACATCACATCATGATCATCAACCTTAATTCTTTGCATAACATGACATCCATATAGAACATAGACGTTAGGTGTATATAAGAGTATTCATTACAGTTTTTACCATATTCCATTTGATCATAGCCCCTTCATTCTGATCTGCATCCTCTACTTCAGAGTGCTTCACAAAAGATCCACACCATACTTGATTACGAATCCGAACCATACTTGGATTACAACAGATATTTCACCATACTTTAATCCTTTTTGAAATCAGCATCAACCATAGATATATCTGCAATCTTCTTCAAATAAATCCACAATCATTTTGGTGTCAAATGAGCTGCAGGTCCTAGATATATGTATGGCACATTTTTTTTGTTTTTAGGCTGACCATACATCTAGTTAGTAAGCCGACTTCATCACTATTTATTAGGCCAACATGTAGTACAATAATTTCTAGTGTTAATGAGGTGAGGATGAAGGTTGTATTTATCCATTCCTTCAAGGATTCATGACAAGGTCTTGGAGCATATATTGATGACTAGACTCTTCATATACATGACACTCAATTATACTTGTAACCAAAAGACCACCCTAATAGACATCAAGGATAATTCTATTGACCTATAATAAAAATATTGCTCATGAAACCCATTAAGAAAGTACAACAAAAATACATTGTATTATCTTTGTCTTCTTCTTTACATAAATACATAATTACATAGCCAATATGAAGACCGATCCTAGCTACACTTTTCAACACTCCCTCTTAACTAGGGAGGTATTCATACAGGTGCATGCTCACTTTCAAACTAGAGAATCTCATAAGAAGAATTGGATTGGTAATCACATATGTATAGCATCATATCAACCAGCATTTTCCTAGTGCAAGGCTTTGACCAACAGCCCCATATCTCAATGAGGCAATGGGCTACAATGTTGGCGAGACACATGACTTATAGACACCATAGTCATTATCTCTCCAAGGTACATACTCCACCTAGGTGTTCCCAAATTATGAACTTCTTGGACTATTCTTCTCTTGGGTAGCTAGCTCTCAAATAATATCAGTCCCCAACTACTCTTATCTTGAATGCCCTATCACATTCTTAAAGAGTATCGAATGCCAGATGATTACCCAATCCTCCATTATTTCTTCCCAAGTGAAGACTAGAATGATGTGTCTATCTCTCCCTCTCATCTAGGGAGGATCTATTCCACAAGAGACTGTACTCATTCTTGTATAAGGAATGTACCTAAGCTCATTCTTAGGAATTAACCAGTTTCTTCCAAGTAATAAACTTATCACCAGGATCCCTCTCAATCCAGGACCTGCAGCAGCAATGGTGAGACACCCAGCTGCTCATGAAGAATTCCTCCCCTCGATGTCATGGATTTTGATATTGAGGAATCTTCAACTTTAGCTCCATAGGGCACAGATCATCCATCACTTTCATTCATGAGTCATGTCATCTACCAGAAAGTGATTCATCAGTCTTTCTTATCCGGTCCACATTTTATGCCATGTTGCTTTCTTTCGAATCATCTCCAAAGATCTTACATCCTTTCACATGATTAGCATCCATGCACAAATTCATCCAGATAAACATATACGTATGAAAATTTAAAAACAAAAGTTACCTTAGTGATGATCTTTCACAATGACATCTTCCTGTAGGAATCAACATCCTCTATTCAGATTGACACATCTCCTTGTGATATGTCTTTTCAAGGGTGTTCTTATTTACCAGACTTCTATCAGAGTCTACATATCCTCCAGGAGATATTCCAGTCACATATTCTTGGCTTCCGGATGATAACTGCCTCTTGACATGGTTTCACTGCATGATCTCTTCCCTTCTGCACATCTTCATTCCCAGGAACTTCCAATTTTCACTTTCTTGTTCATATACAACCACCTCATATTTCATATGAGGATATATTATGTTAATTTCATTTGTTAGTGCACCGAGAGAGATCCTCCTCCATAGATCATACTTATAAATATATAATTCCATTACCTGCAAGCATATGACATGACTTCACAACATCTAGTGTCAGCATCTAAATATATATATACCTCATACCTTTTTCCTTTGAGTCATATTGTGGCAATTTCACTAGAATGAAGAGCTTCATTCCCTTAACCTACTTCATCAATATGTCATCACATCCCATAATTATGTATCATATAATTCTTGATGAAACCATTATGCTTTCTTTCTAATTAGTGAATTCATAGAGAACTCCAACAGAAAATGTCAGCACCAGTTTCCATGATGACCCTTGATTTTGATGACTGCCTTCCATCAATATTGTTATTAGCGAGGTTTTCCAAGAGTTGTTTCACCAAGAGCTCCTATCATGCTTCTATCATGATGCTATTAATATAAATTTCTTCCTATCATACTAACCAATAGAAATCACTTAAAGAAGAAGATGATATTAATCATAATAGAGATCTTTCGCTTCTTCTTTCTTAGATATCTTAACATCGGGTTCCACCCTTTCATATGTGACATGGGCTTCTTCCTTCCTCCTCTTATCATTTCCAGATTTTTGGCAAACTCTTTAATAATGCCCAAGTTCATTGCATCAAAAGCATCATACTTTGTCCATATTTCTTCTTTTATTCTAAGGACGAAATTTTCTGAATCTTCCTTTCTTCCTGAATATGGCTGCAAAGCATTGATTCCCTTCACTTGATCTTATATCAGCTTTGTTTTCAATCTTGTTTTCACTATTTTACATAGATACCATAAATCATGGAATGGTGTGGCTTCTTTCTTCCCATATAAACTTGAAGTGAATTTTTTCTCATTCTTCCGGGGTAGAGACATTTAGCACCACCGTAGTCATCTCCTCGTGTCATACATTACTTGTCCCAGCCCTCGTAGTTGATCTCCTGTTTCAAAAATCCTCATAAATTATGAAGTGATTCCTTCTTCTCTTGAAAATTTCACTTTGTATATTTCTTGTCTCAGAGGGATTACTTCTCCTGCAATACTCTCATAGAACAGCTCTACCAGTTTCTCATATATTTATTTTGCAGAATTTAGTTTTGACACATAGGGAATGAGTGAGTCCTTAATGGATTCTATGAGAATCCTCTGGGCTATGATTTCTCCCATCATGTACTTGGCATGAGCTGGAGTATTTTCTTTTGAGGGTTGAATTGTAACTTCATCTTCAGTTAGATTCAAATATGTCCTTTTCTTCCAAGCACTAAAGTTTGATGACCCAACCAGCTTGTTTCTCTCTTTACAATAAGTCATCTTGGCAAATTTAAGTAAGGTTATAGATACTTACTTGAGTAGAGTGGCTTGAAGCTTCCTTAATGATGATGAATATGGAGTCAGGAGCTTCTTCTAAGATTGAAAACTCCAATGTAGGTGTTCTTCGATTCTTAATGATAAAGAATATCTTCAAAAGATGATGTCATCTTCTAACAATGTCTTGAATGTAAATCTTTGATGACAAAGATTATTTTCTTGAATGAGTTGATCCTTTGAATAAGATAGAATATCTTTCTTGAAATAGCTTGAGATTCTTCCTTGCAAACTGAATTGACTTTTCAACCCAAACTTTGATCTTCGCTTCCTGGAGTGTCTTCTTTGTCAAGTATCCCTTGTGTTCAGCACCTTAGCTTTGATTCCATGCTGAGAATTAGAGGGTTGATGATTAATTCAAATTCTCCTTTTGATAATTATTTGTGAGCTTACTTGAGTTACTTATATCTTCTCTTATTTATTCTTTCATCAAGTCAATTATCAAAATACATGAGACACAAAATTAGGCTCCTATAGCCAGGGAAAAACCTCTCCCTCTTGGAGAGGAAAACCTGTAAGGAAATATTCTTATAGATCTTAAAATGACAAGTACCATGACCAAGACTCAGACCCTTGACCTAGGAATGCCTCCAAGACCTTTTCAATGATTCTTTGACTGCCTTCAATCTTGATCCTTCTTTTCTGCACCAACCTGCAGTTTCTTGCACCAACACTAGAGAGCTCAGTCTCTGAGCCTATCTTCAAACACTTCTTCTTGTTGATTCGGATATTAGATGCACGATAATTCGAGATCTTATCCTTCATTTTTCATACTCTAGAAACTTTGTAGAACCTTTCATTTAAGAGTAGGAAGGTAAATCATAGATTTAGCTTCCTCCTTTTTCTCATACTGTAATAACCCTTAAACTTCACATCACATCATGATTATCAAACTTAATTCTTTGTAGAAATTTGACCCCAGTTTTCATTTTCTCCTTATTTCTCTCATAAATTTAAATGCCCATTCCCATAGCCATACATTCAACAAGCTAGAAAAATAAATATTTTATGAGAACATAAATTCTAGAAATTTCACAGTGCTGAAATGTAGAAATAAAAACTCAGAAAATAAATCAGCCACACATAGAATTTTGACACGCTGATTTTTGGTCAACTTGACCCTGGAAAAACCCCCTACAACCCTTGGGGAAAACCAGTTTGAAAGCTTCTTCTTATTTCTGATAAATTCTTTTACAATGAGAGAGAAATACTCATAAAATTTCAACAAGTAATAAATACAACTTATCTCATTTTCTGTGCTTAACCACCACCTTGGAAAATGTGCAAACATCAAAATATAAACACCAATAAATGTTGTATGGCCTCCTTGAAAAGTGTGCAAACAGAAATAAATGCTCCTGTATGGATTCCTCAAACTGCGTGCAGAAAAACAACAATAAATGTTGTACGCTTTTCTGCCTCAATTTTTGTGCACAAGGACAGCAACTTACTATACGGACTGTCTTGAAAATCGTGCCTCAAAAACCAGCAAACTGCTCCTCGAAATCTGTGCAAAACTGTTGTATGGCCTCCTTGGAATACGTGCCCAAGCTGCTGTACGGTTTGCCTTGAAACTCATGCCCAAAACTGCCTTGAACTGTGTGCCTCTCCTTGTTGTATAGATTTGTTGAAGTGTTTCCTCGATATGCATGCCAAGGTTATGTTCTCCTTCTCCTCATTGCTTATAAATCTTCTTTGCTCTCTTCTTCTCCTTCTCTCAATCTGCTCATGAAGGAATGAATGACATTTTCCCTCCTTTTCCTCCTTTAACCTAACCCTGAGTGACTTTTGGGGAATCCCTAAATCTAATGGTTGAGATAGTTTTAGATCTAGGGTTGAGATTAAATGCTCATTTAAATCTCACTTTCTATTTTTTAATTCGCCCCACTTTAATAAAGACCTACTTAATCATTTATTTCCAAAGTCACTTTTCTCTTTCTAATTTCACATTCACTTTATTAAAGTCACTTTAAAATTAGACTTAGTAACTTTATCACTTAAAGGCACTTTTAAATTAGACTTGACTTTATAACTTTATAAAGTCACTTTAGGAGAAAAATTAAATTCTTTTGGACACTTTTCCCTAGGCCAAAGATCAAAGCCTTAGAGAACCACCTATCCTCCGATAACCAAATTTCAACACTTCCTCTTACCGAGGAAGGTGTTCCTCACCACACCCATCTTGTCTCTGAAGTAGACATGCTTTCCCCGTGGTAAGGCTTTGGTAAGAATATATGCAACCTTCTCATCAGTGGGAATATACTCAAGCTTCACAGCTCCCTTCCGAACATAGTCTCTAATGAAGTGATATCTGATACCAATATGCTTTGACCTGTCATGAAATACTGGATTCATCGTGAGTTTAATGAAACTCTGATTATCACAGTATATCACTAAAGGTATCAACGGCTAACCAAATAAGCCAAACAAAATTTTGCGAAGCCAAATGGCCTCACAACTAGCTAGACTAGCTACTATGTACTCTGCTTCTGTTGAACTCAATGCTACTGACTGCTACTTTCAGTTGAACCACGACACCACTGTCGAACCCAACCAAAACAGCACCCTGAAGTGCTCTTCCTATCAGAAGCACAACCTGCCCAATCAGAATCAGTGTAACCTGCCAATCTCACTCCATCTCCCTTCCTATAATCCAGACCATAATCCACTGTCCCCTGCAAGTACCGCAAAATGTGTTTTGCAACAACCCAATGCACCCTCTTAGGCTCACACATGAACTGGCTCATCATGTTGACTGCAAAACATATATCTAGTCTGGCGTTGACGAAATACATCAAGGAACCAATCAGCTATCTATACAATGTGGGATCCACCAACTCAAAATATGAAGCATGAAGCTTCTTCCAGTTGGTGATCATCGGTGTCGACATGGGTCTGCAGTCCTCCATGTGGAATCTGCCAAGGATGTCCACAATATACTTCCCTTGCCCCAGGAAGAAATGCCCCTCCTCCTGTCACACCTCCAAACCCAAAAAGTAATGCATCAAGCCAATGTCCTTCATCTCAAACTCCAACGCAAGATCTCTCTTGTAGTGCTCTATGAGTCTCTCTGCACCTGTAATGACGAAGTCATCCACATGCAGCACCAGAATGACAGGCTCCTCACCTATCACAATAAAGTAAAGTTTTGGATCTGCATCACTCTTTGTGAAACCCATCTCCTGCAAGTATGTATCTATCATGGAGTACCAAGCTCTGGAAGCTTTCTTCAGGCCATAAAGGGCCTTCTTTAGCCTGCACACATGGGACTCCTTCCCATGCACCTCAAAGCCCTGTGGCTGCTCAATGTACACCTCCTCCTGTATGAAGCCATTGAGAAATGTGGTCTTCACATTCATTTGGTGGATCCTCTAACCCATCTCTGCTTCTATCGATATGATGGAGTGAATCGAAGTATATCGAGCCACGGGAGCGAAGGTCTCCTCATAATCTACTCCCTCTACCTGGGACAACCCTCTAGCCACAAACCTTGCCTTTAAATTCTAAATGCTGCCATCTGCAACATGCCTTACCTTGTAAAGCCATCTGGAAGTAACCAGGGATTTTCCCTCAGGCCTCAGCACCACCTCCCAAACATCATTCTTCATAATAGAAGAATACTCCTCCTGCATGGCCTCTCTCCAGACCTGCTGGGTAGCTGCCTCCTCATAGCTAGAAGGCTCAGAGTCAATGATGTTAGCAACCATTTCCATATAGCTACAGAACCTATCAGGTGGTCTGCTCTCTCTGACTGGCCTCTTTGGCCCAGCAAAAGATGTGGCCTCTCTCAAGGTATCCTGAAGCCACTTGGGCTTCCTCTTCCCTGAGCAAAATTCTCCCACCGGAGAATGAAACTTCTCCTCCTCATCATCAGGAGCCTGAACTCCTGACTATCTGTCTGATGTCCTCCTACTTGAACCTGAACCTGTAGACGCTGAAGTACCATGTGAACTGTCCATCAGTGGACTCCCTAGTGAACTACTTTGCGGACTGCTCTGCATGCTGCAACCACCATCCCTCTGACTCTGCGAACCACTACTCACTGATGGACCTGACACCGTAATCATGTACCTCTATATCCTCCTGATCCCTACCCACTAGATCCCTATGCCTGACTCAACAGCTCCTGAGGGTCTGGCCGATCCAGATACTCTATCTCTCGTGACCTCCTGAAAGCCCTGTCCTCCTCGACCTTCACATCCCGCCTGACAACAACTCTCTTCTGTGCGGGAATATAAATCTGAAAGGCCTTCAAGGTCTCACTGTAGCCCACAAAGACACTCTTCTCTACGATGGGCTCTATCTTGGTCCTCTTATCCTTGGGTACGTAGGAGTATGCAATACACCCAAATATACGAAGATGACCAACATCAGGCTTCTTCCCAGAAAAAGCCTCCTCTGGAGTCACATGCCCCAAGGCACGATGCCGACTCCTATTCTACAAATATACATCAGTGTTGCAGGCCTTTGCCCACAAAAACAACGGTACCCCTGATTATGTAACATGGCTTTGACAACCCCGACGATGGATCTGTTCTTCCTCTCTGCAACCTCGTTCTGCTAGGGGTTGTAAGGAACTGTGAACTCCCTCCTAATGCCTGCCTCCGCACAATACTCAACAAACTCACCAACGGTGTACTCTCCTCCATTGTCTGACCTCAGGGAATTGATCTTCCGACCTTTCTGAGTCTCCACAAGAGCTCTGAACTCCTAAAACCTCTTGAAGACCTCACTCTTTGTCTTCAAGAAATAAATCCATGTCCTCCTAGAATGATCATCAATGAATAAAACATAATACTCATATCCACTCAAGGAAACATGAGACATCCGACCACTCACATCGGAATGAATCAAACCATGTATCCCAGTAGATTTGTTGTCACTGTTGGGAAAAGTGGATTTGGTAAAATTTCCCATAGCACATCCTCTACATGTATCAAAGTGATCAGCACTGAAATCTGGCACACCTGTAGTGATCTCCCAAAATGTCCTCAAGGCTCCATGATACATGTGCCCCATCCTGCGATGCCAAATCTCACACAGCTTTGAACTGCTAGCTCTGCTGTCGGTACTACTGCTCAATGCCAAAAGGGGCTGAAATGCAAACTTGTACACCTTTGCATGGCATACACCAATCACTCTAGCAGAATCAACTAGAGCGCCCCTGGGATATATCAGCACTTGTCCTCTCTTGAACAATATCTCATATCCTCTGTCCTCCAATTCTGAGATGGATATGAGGTTCTTCCTCATCCCTGGCACATATATAACATTTGACACCTTCAAGGGAGGTTTGGGTTCCCTATCAAATGTCAATGTTCCTACACCGACTGCTCTAACAATGATGTCATCTCCGAGTACTACCTCTATATCAGTGCCACTCTCTGAAAGCTCTGAGAAGTACACACGGACTCCTGTCATATGACGTGAAGCCCCACTGTCAACATACCAGATACCTGAAGATTCTTCACTAGTGGAGGGAAATGCACACTACCTCTCAACCTTCGTGGTAGGTGATCCTGCACTAGTGGACTCACAAGCAATGAACCCAAACTCCCGGTCAAATCTATCTGTAAAGTCCTTTATCTTTGCTGATGCTTCCATGCTTTGGTTCTTCCCCTTCTTCTTCTTCTCCAGACACACAACTGCATAGTGTCCCATCTTCTGACAATTCCAACACTTCACCTTGGAATATTTCTTATGCGTGTTCCCCTTTTTATCTTTAACTTTTCCTTTGCCCCCACCAACACTTTTGGAAGCTTTCTTCTTACCCTTTCCTTTCTTGCCTCCTGCCAACAGTGCTACATCCTCATCCTACTCAACTGGTTTGGCTACCCCAAGCTAGCTCTTTCTGATTTCTGCCTATATGCAATCATCCCAGAACCTCTCCCAAGAGGGAAGGGTCTCACGTGCATAAACCCCTTCAGCAAAGTTCAGCCATGAACTGGGAAGGCCATTCACTGCAATCTGCACCAACTCAGTGGGTGGAATGACCTCTCTAACTACTGCCAATGCATCTCTCATATTAGTAATCTTTGTGAGATATCCAATTATCTTATCAGTCTTACCCATATTAATGGTATTTGGCTTCTCCCTTAGGACCATTTTCCTGTTCTCATTGGTACTCTGGTAGAGATTGTTCAATGTTGTCCACATCTCATGAGCATATTGCTTTCCTCTCACATGAGGAATGCAATGGTATTTGATTCCATCCATAATCCATCTCTTATCCTTGCTATTCTTCTTATTAAATGCTTCCAACTAAATAGCATCAGTAGGCACATTAACAGGGTGATGTGCAGTATGCACCATGATATCCCAAACTTCTCCCTCCTCAAAGATGCTCTGCATTCTCTCCTTCCAGACACTGTAGTTATTATGCCCATCCAACCTATCATCCACCCTCAAGCCCAAAGACATGTTTGTTGTCCTAATAAACTGAAAATAACATTGTTGCAGTAAAGGTATTGATTTATGTGTGAAAAATCATCTTGATGTAATTTTTCCTCTTGTTGTCCCAAACTGCACTTTTTAGAAAAATAGCTCTGATACCATGTAGAAATTTGATAACCCAACCCCAGTTTTCAGTTTCTCCTTATTTCTCCCATAAATTTAAATGTCCATTCCCATAGCCATACATTCAACAAGCTGGAAAAATAAATATTTTATGAAAACACAAATTCTGGAAATTTCATAGTGTTGAAATGCAGAAATAAAAACTCAGAAAAATAAATCAGCCACACACAGAATTTTGACACGTTGATTTTTGGTCAACTTGACCCTGGAAAAACCCCCTACAACTCTTGGGGAAAACCAGTTCAAAAGCTTCTTATTATTTATGATAAATGCTTTTACAGTGAGAGAGAAATACTCAGAAAAATTTCAGCAAGTTATAAATACAACTTATCTCGTTTTCTGTGCTTAACCACCACCTTGGAAAATGTGCAAACAGCAAAATAGAAACAACAATAAATTTTGTACGGCCTCCTTTAATTTCTTGCCCATAAATTAGAGCATTAAATTCTGTTGTATGACCTCCTTGAAAAGCATGCAAACAACAATAAATGTTGTTGTACGGATTCCTCAAACTACATGCAGAGAAACAACAATAAATGTTGTACGATTTTCTACCTCGATTTCTGTGCACAGGGACAGCAACTTACTGTATGGACTGTCTTGAAAATCATGCCTCAAAAACTAGAAAATTGCTCCTCAAAATCTATGCCAAACTGTTGTATGATCTCCTTGGAATATGTGCCCAAGCTGTTGTACTGTTTGCCTTGAAACTCATACCCAAAACTACTTGAACTGTGTGCCTCTCCTTGCTGTACGGATTTGCTGAAGTGATGCCTCGGTATGCATGCCAAGGTTTTGTTCTCCTTCTCCTCACTGCTTAGAAATCTCCTCTGCTCTCTTCTTCTCCTTCTCTCAATCTGCTCATGAAAGAATGAATGACATTTTCCCTCCTTTTCCTCCTTTAACCTAATCCTAAGTGACTTTTGGGAATCCCTAAATCTAATGGCTGAGATAGCTTTAGATCTAGGGCTGAGATTAAATTCTCATTTAAATCTCACTTTCTATTTTTTAATTCACCCCACTTTAATAAAGACCCACTTAGTCATTTATTTCCAATGTCATTTTTCCCTTTCTTTCACATTGATTTTATTAAAGTCACTTTAAAATTAGACTTAGTAACTTTATCACTTAAAGTCACTTTTAGATTAGATTTAACTTTGTAACTTTATAAAGTCACTTTAAGAGAAAAATTAAATTCTTTTGGACACTTTTCCCTAGGTCAAAAATCAAAGCCTTAGGGAACCACCTATCCTTCAGTAACCAAATTTCAACATTCTTTGCATAACATGACATCCGTATAGAACACAGACCTTAGGTGTATATAAGAGTATTCATTACAGGTTTGACCATACTCCATTTGACCGCAACCCCTTGATTCTGATCCGCATCCTCTTCTTTAGAGTGCTTCACAATAGATCCGCACCATACTTGATTACAACACATATTTCACCATACTTCAATCATTTCTGAAATCCGCATCAACCGCATATGTATTATCAATCTTCTTCGGAGCAATCCGCAATCATTTTTGTTTCAAATGAATCGCAGGTCCTGGATATATATATTGCACATTTTCCTTCTTTTAGGCCGACCATACAACTAGCTAGTAATCCGACTTCATCACTGTGTATTAGGCAAACATGTAGTGCATTAATTTCTAGCGTTAATGAGGTGAGGATGAAGGTTGTATTTAGCCATTCCTTCAAGGATTCATGACAAAGTCTTGGAGCATTTATTGATGACTAGACTCTTCATATACATGACACTTAATTATACTTGTAACCAGAAGACAACCCTAATAAACATAAAGAGGAAGTCTATTGACCTATAATAAAAATCTTTCTCATGAAACCCATGAAGCAAGTACAACAAAAATACATTTTATTATCATTGTCTTCTTCCTTACATAAAAACATAATTACATAGTCAATATGAAGACTGATCCTAGTTACACATTTCAACAATTTGTACATCTATATTTACGGAATATAAAGTTACGAATTCATGTAAAATTAAAAATTAAAAAAGAAAAAGAAACTTACAACCTAAATACATGATGGGAAATATGAATGTCATCTACATC
This sequence comes from Pinus albicaulis, assembly GCA_034641835.2. Classification (NCBI taxonomy): domain Eukaryota; kingdom Viridiplantae; phylum Streptophyta; class Pinopsida; order Pinales; family Pinaceae; genus Pinus; species Pinus albicaulis. Next base: position 1,499,725,170 of record CM076580.1, on the reverse strand, counting down.
TATAATCTGCAAGTTATAATAATTATTAATTCAAATACATAATGAAAATAGCAATTGATCCCAAGGGGCCAACTCAACTAGTTGTCACCAATTTTGTTGGAAATTAGCTAGTTCCATGCCAACGAGTACCTAATTTGGATCCCAAATTCTAATCTAAGCTAAAAGATTTACCAAAAGTGCCATTCACAAATGTGAGGAAGCATCTATTAAGTTTCCCCTAAGGTTTTCCTTGGAAAAAAAAACGAAAAATAACAATTAATTTTTCAAGACAACTTATAGTGCAACTCCATGATGAAAAATATGAGTTCCACCTCCACCTACAATGTGTAAGTTAAAATAATTAATAACTGAATACGTATTTAAAAAATGCCAATTGAACCAAAAGGGTTAGCTCAACCAATAATTTTCAATGTTGTTGGGCAGTTAACTAATTTTATACATTTGAATCTCCAAATTAGACACGTTAATTTAAATTAATATATTTATTGGAAATGATCTTTATAAATGTAGAAAAACATTACCTAACTTTTCCACAAAATTTTCCTAAAATAAAAATAATATTACCAATTCTCTTTAAAAAGCAGATTAACAAACTAAACTTTAAATTATAATTCTAAATCAAATCAAAATATTCATATAAAAATAGATAAAAAAAACTTTAAACAAATAATACCACACTTGGAATACGAGTAAATTTCCTTTATATGTAGGTCCTATTTAACTTGCCGATAATTTTTTTAAAAATATAATAACATGTAACTTGTAATTGGAGACTAAAAGCTACTTCTACACGGAGCTACTCTAATGATTCAATATTATTGATATATATTTCGAGCTTATAATAAGTCTTTTATAAATTATTTCAATATATTGTCTTTTTGCAACATAAAAATGTACACCTGCATGGTTGACCCCTATGACCCTTGATGTAAGCTTTCTTCTAAGGCATCCAAAATGTTTTCTTTACATCAACTATGTTAATAAATTCTGCCATCTACGAGAAAACGTTTTTTTTTTTGGGTGGGGGTGAAGGGCATGTAGGATGGCTTGCGACCTTGCTTTACCAACACTTGGTCCATGCTTTGCTTTCCTTCAAATTCAGATGCAAAAACGCCTAATATCCTTTAAGCATCAAAATCAAGCACATATTAAACTATGACAGAAACAAATCTAGTTTTTCCCGTGATTTTAAAAACTTGAAAAGCTCAGTTGCTAATTGAAAATAAACAGTAAGTCCAAAACTTGTGTCAATATGGAGTTGTTTATGTAAAAGCAGATTGCTTATGTGATTTGTATTGTAGAGTATAACAATCAATGGAACTTACTATGTCTAGATCAATAACAATATATAACAATATATTAAGATATGGAACTTTTCTAGATCCAAATACCATTCCATCTAGATATGGTGATCGTTAATGTTAGGATATTTTGACACATAGCAAATAGTCTTTTTTGTGTCCTTTTTGTAAATATTTCAATCTTATTTCAAGTTGTTCTGAAGGGGGATGTTAGGATATTTCGACGCATAGGAAATAGTTAGGTATAACTTGGTCTAGTGTAGAGTTAGGTAAAGTGTGTTTCTTTACTATGTACATTTGTAACTTATAATTTGATGGTCACAATATTTCACTCTCTCCTTGGTATTACTGACACTTGATCCGTGGATTAACACCCCATTGGTCAATGATATCTATTTAAAGAGCATGGAGGGTAATTTATCCGATAACCGTTTATGAAAGAAACATATGTAACTTTTCTTTTTTATCAATAAATTTCCTGAAGTGGCCATGTTGGCTCAGGCTGTGAACTTCTTCCCTCTTCGAAAGTTTTAACCACGTGATATACTGGTGTACTAATTTGTGACATGTTTGTGAGGGGTGACCTTTGGTGTTTGATCTAAGGAACTTACCCTGTAAATTTCTACATGGTATCAGAGCCATTTTTAGAGTTGCATCCATTGTTGATCCAAATCTGAAGTTGGTATGACTGCATGCGACGGTCGTTTTCTATATATACTATTTCTGACCACTTTTGGGTCAGTAGAACTGCTCTGTTGTGTCCGAAGCGTCTGTTATAGTGAGGAACCCCTTTCGTTTCATGCAAAAAGGTTTCTGGTAGCCCAAGTTATGTCATTTTAGATCTGGAGGTATAAAGTATCTTTTTTACAATTATATTTATTAATCATTCTGCTTATTTTGGTTCCCTCTGTTTATTTCGGTTTATAGTTTTTTAATTTCTTAGATCTATACCCTCTTCTCTATGTATGATCTTTGCTATGCGTTGTGTGCGATCTCGGCAAATGAGAAACAGGAAGACGAGATTTTTTTTTTTTAACTACATGTGCTCTTTCCCCGCGTCTTTGTGCGATCTCGTAAAATTAGAAATAGCGAAAAAAAGGATAGTTGCCGGTAAGGCTAGCTGAAAATCTAACGTTTTGTCGTAAGGCTAACAGAAAATCTAACATTTTGTTGTAAGGCTTTCATTTCATTTTTTTTGTGCACGGATTTTGTGTTTTTTTTGCAGAAAAAACACGCACAACAAAGAGTAACAAAAAAAAAAAAAAAAACCTTCTTTCTTTCAAAAAAGTATAGAATCATTTTACTAGCTCACTTGGTGTAAAGTTTGTTTATGAGAATAGAGGTCTTGGGGTCAAGTCTTTCTCTCAAGCTTTTTTTTATAAAAAGGTTTTTGTTAAGTTACTTTTTCTTATAAAGCCCTTTGGCAAGTTGCCGATTTTAAAAAGAGTGTTTTATTTCAAAAACACATGTAAAAGTATCCTCCTTTCAAACAATTATAGAATCATTTTACTAGCTCACTTGGTGTAAAGTTTGTTTATGAGAATAGAGGTCTTGGGTTCAAGTCTCTCTCTCAAGTTTCTTTTTGTTAAAAAAAATAAAAATTTGTTAAGTTATTTTTTCTTATAAAGCCCTTTAGCAAGTTTCCAATTTAAAAAGAGAGGGTTTTATTTCAAAAGCACATGTAAAAGTGACTCTCACTTATTTATAAAAGTGAATTACATAAAGTAATTTATTTTTTTTAAGTGAGCTTATCGTTTTTAGGTTTGAAAGGGGTGGGGGGGGGGATTTTTTTTTTTTCTTGAGTAAAAATTTATCATCAACTTTTAACCTTTCACGTAACTATTCGGTATCTGCAATGCATTTTGTTAAAAAAGGCATAACTTCTTCATCCAGAAGCCATTTTCGAAACCTTTTTTTTAACCAACCTAATTTTCGAGATCTATCCATTGGAGTAGTTAGTTTCAGCCCTTTTTAGCTTCAGTTTTTTTTAAATGGAAAGTGCATCACTGGTTATTCTTAACAACACCAATTATTTCCAATGGCTATCCTACATGATAGACTTACTTAGAAGTAAAGGGATTTATAGAATAGCCTCATGACAAGAAACTAAGCCTACCGATGGAAATAAAGCCGCTAAATGGGAAAATAAACAAGATCAAGCACGAGGGTTGATAGGAATGTCCATTTCTCAAGATCTTCATTTTCATATCCAAGAAATTGACACCTTTGATGCAACTATGAAAAAAGCTAAATATTTTTTTTGGCATTCAAAATGAAATCAGGGCCCACCATCTTGAAAATGAGTTGCTTACTTTGGACCCCAATAATTTCTCCTCTATTGAAGATTTTTTGTCCAAATTCAAGACCCTTAGACTTCTTTTAGAAGTTTGTAAGGTCAAAAAGGAAGATGGTAGCCTTATCTATTCCATTCTTGCTAATCTTGGACTTGCATACTCTATATTTGTTTCCACCTTCCATTCCACTAGAGAAGCCCTCATTTTTCAAGGAAAAGCCTACAAGTCCCCCTCTTTTGATGCCTTTTGTGATTCTTTGATAAGAGAACAAGAAAAAATCTTACACCTTGGTCTTATCAATACTGGAAACGCTTCTAAGAAAGCCTTAGCAGCCCAACAACAACCATATCAAAAGAATCCCAAAAAACAATATCCTAAAAAGTATGGTCCTAAACCAAACAAGGGTCTTAAGCAATTTCAGCCGCAAACTGAAAGAGAAACTCACCAAACTCATAAGGAAAATAAAAACAAAGGGAAGAAAAGAAATAGACATTGCAACTTTTGTAATCGTGATTGCCATGTAGATTCCAAATGTTTTAAGAAGATGAAAGCCTTGGAAGCAGCAATGAAGAAGCACCACATTAATTTGGAGAACTCTTCAACTTCATCTTTAGGAATGGTACTTTCTGCTTGTGGTTGTCAAGCATCTGGTTATGCATTAAATGTATCTTCTTCTTCTCATTCTCATGAGTGGCTCATTGATTCTGGAGCTTCTTACCACATGGCCAAAAATAAAGCCATGTTTTCTTCTTTAAATGATTGCAACACCAAACATATTTATGTTGGTGATGATAGATCTCTTAGTTTTTTAGGATTTGGAACCATTCATTTAGTGAATGGTTAGTTTAACGGTGTACTATGTGTTCCTACCTTGTCATGCAACCTTCTATCTGTTTATCAGATAACTCATTCAGGTGAAGGGAAAACAGTAGAATTCTCACATCATGAAGTTGTAATCAAGGACCTCAAACATCCTAGACATATTTTAGCTACTTGCATTGTTGATGATTCTACAAGTTTGTATAATTTTGACAACTTTGGGTCATCATGTCTTCCCTCCATTTTTATTTCTCATAATGATGAAGTGAGCAAACTTTGGCATAAGCGATTTGGTCACTTAAACTATCGCTCTCTTCAAACTCTATGTAAATAAAATATGGTGACAGGTCTTCCTATGGTATCTTGCCGAGATGGTGTTTTCTCTGGATGTGTACTCTGAAAACATCATCAAGATAGTTTTGACAAACGTGCCTCTTGGTATGCTTCAGCCCCTTTGCAACTTGTGCACAGTGATTTATGTGGTATACTTCCTGTTGTTTCTTTCTCTGGTTGCAAGTACTTCTTAACTTTCATTGATGATTTTTCCAGACGCACTTGGGTATACTTCTTAAAACTCAAGAGTGAATTTTTTAACATGTTCTTGGCCTTTAAGGCCTTTGTTGAGAAACAATTTGGACATCAAATTCTTAAGTCAAGATCAGACAATGGAGGAGAATATGTTAACAAAAAATTTATCAACTTTTGCACTGAGCATGGCATTCAATTGCAACATATTGTTCCATATACTCCACAACAAAATGGTGTAGCTGAAAGGAAGAATCACACCCTAAAAGAAATGGCTAATTGCATGCTTCAATCTAAAAGACTTAGTCTCAATTTTTGGGCATAAGAAATTAACTATGCACATTACATAGTAAATCGCACTCCTACTAAGGTTTTAAATAATATAACTCCATAAGAAGCCTGGAGCTCAATCAAACCAGGTGTAAGTCACTTTCGTGTTTTTGGAAGTGAAGCTTGTGCCCATATTCCATATGCGAAACATAAAGCCTTAGAACCTAAGAGTGAAAAATGCATTTTTGTTGGATATTCTGAATATATCAAAGGATATATACTTCTTCAACCAAAATCTGAAACTATAATCATTAGAAGAGATGTAAAATTTGATGAAAATATATCGGTCTGCGAGCCTAGTTCGGCAAGTGTGCCACCTTTGGCGTACAAGCCTGATTTGGCATATGTTCCACCTCTCTCTATCTCTTATATTTTTTATAGCATTCCTACTAGTTGAGATGATGACAGTGAGAATGACAATCCTCCTCCACCTCTTGAAGATATTCCTTCAGCTCCACAGCTTCCAAGATGGGTCCACTCTACTCGGGATGCAACGGGTTCTCTTGTAGGTGACTCTGCAGATCGACAACGTACACGTTCTCAATTCGAAAGAGCCTCTTCCTTATTGGCTCAATTTCTAGAAAATCTTGATCTAGACACCTTTGAAGAAGCTTCAAGTCATCTAGATTGGGATGAAGCTATGAATGAAGAATATCGTTCCTTATTGGCAAACGATACTTAGGGTCTTGTTCCTCTTCCAAAAGGAAGAAACTTGTCAGATGCAAATGGGTTTACAAAACTAAGCTTGGACTAGATGGAAAAGTGGATAGACATAAAGCTTGTCTTGTTTCTAAAGGATTTTCACAAGTTGAAGGAATTGAATATATTGAAACCTTCTCCCCTGTTTCCAAAATGAATTCTATTTGCCTTGTTCTTTCCCTTGCTGCCTCCTTTAAATGGGAAGTCCATCAAATGGATGTTAAATCCGCCTTCTTACATGGATATTTTCATGAAGAAATCTACATGGAACAACCCCCTCGCTTTATCCAAAACGACTCTAGCCTTGTTTGTCGCCTTAGGAAGTCTCTCTCTGGTCTCAAACAAGCTCCTCGGGCATGGTATGCCAAAATGGATAGATTTCTATTAGATAATGGATTTTCTAGGTGTCATTCTTACAACATTGTCTATACCAAGAAAGTGGGTAAGTCCTTCACCATCCTTGTTCTTTATGTTGATGATCTTATCCTTACTGGTAGTGATCCCAACCATATATACCATGTGAAGTCTAGCCTCAAAAAGAAGTTTGAAATGGAAGACTCAGGACACTTGCATTATTTCCTTGGTCTTCAAGTCTTGCAATCCAAAGAAGGTATTACCCTTTCTCAGTCCAAGTATGTTTGTGATCTTCTACGCCACTTTCACATAGAATACTATAAGCCAATCCCTTCTCCCTTTCAGTCTGGAGTCAAGCTTTCAGTCATTTGTACTACCCCTAAAGTTGATGCTACCTTATACCGTCAACTTGCTGGTAAAATTTTGTATCTAACCCATACCCATCATCACCTTTCCTTTGTCGTTCGTCTTGTTGCTCGGTTTATGCACCAACATCATGAAAGTCACTGGAAAGCAGCTAAAAGAATACTTTGATATATTCGAGGTACAGTTCTTATCAAGAGTTCATAAATCTTGCTCAAAATTGAAATTTACAGGATTTGGTTGAACCCAAGATGGTTGCGTAGATCTCGTCTTCCTGGTTTCGGTGCCATGAACGGTTCGAAAAATCAATGTCGCATGAGGGAGATATCGTGTTCTGATCAAAATCCCAAACAGGTAAATTTTGCGATAGGGTTGACTGGGATGCCCAGTTAGGAAAAGCAATATTCCTTTCTCAGATCCAACCACAGGATGACAAGTGGTGGCCTTCTATTGGTCGAGGTTGTACGTTGTGTTTTTTTTACCAATCGAGGGTGACACGTGGCTAGCCCTGAGGCCTCCATGTGTCCCCCAAATGTCATATTAAAATTTTGGGTTGAGGTCTGCAGGGCTCGACCCCGCGACCTCCGGCAGAGCAACCACACGACACAACCGCCCGAGCTACACATTAGTACTTAACCTGTATGGGAGTCGACTTATTGATAAAGTTTATTGTATAGGCGTTTGGGGGTTGGGGACCGCCGGTGGTCCCAACTCGCCAGCGGTCCCGTGTAGCGTGGTCACATTACAATGAAACCACAACATAAAACTTCAACCTTCGGCTAACTACCCGCAGTCTCCACCTTTTCCACAAGCCTTGTCACATAGGCATGTTTAATGCTAACTCCACGTGGTTATATAACGGTTAGCACTAACATGTTTTCAACTCCGGTTTAAACGTTATTACCACGGTTCAAGCCGTGAGTTCCACTCCACTGATAACCGTCACCGCGTGGTTTGGGATGGCATGTGGCCACCCAACCACTAACCATAAAATTTATTGAAATAGTTAAGACTGGCGGAGATTTGGCAGCGCGCATAAAAAGGCAGGGATCAACTATTTTGACTCCTGTTAAGTGGAGTCCTCCACATTTAGTGGAGATTTTCTAGGTGTAACTGGGAAAATGGGTAGGAGACTCAATTTTCGCCCATTCATAGTGAATGAAGAGTCATTCTTAACTAATTGGAGAATTCTGGAGCCATTGGTGCACAGAAAACAATCATTAGATCCCTATAACTACATGTATTTGCAAAATTTTGAGCATAATGAAAGATGGAAATGCCATTGGGAGTTGGACCAACAGATGTAGCCCTGGAGGGGTGAACTGCTTCATCATGCCTGCTGTGTAAATGTTATGTGGTGACTTATTTGTCTATTTTACACTATTATTCGGTGTTATTTGTGCTTATTTCATGTTTCTAATTCACTAAAATCATCTACAATTCATGGTTAAAATCCTTCATCCTTAAGCAAACTAATGAGACAAGTATGCACATGTTTATAAAATGAAAAGACACTTAGCACAACAAAACTAATACATTCCTTTCAGATCAGATTGGTATCAGAGCTAGAGTTTACTCTCTGGTGTTTTTTTGTGCAAAGAATTGTTTAACTATTTTCAAGCTTTAGATGCTTACTAGGCTCAAGCTCAAAAGAGGAGAAGGCAAATTGGTGGGAGCAGAAGGGTCTCAAGAAGAGCCAAAGAAAAGGAGAACAAGATTGCCACAATCTCCACCACCTAGTTCACCTCTTAAGGAATCAAAAACTACATTAAGTATGCCTCATGAGGAAGGAGAAATCCATGAAGAATTTTATCCCAAAGAGGAAGAAAGAGTTTTCAGGAAAGCATTTCTTGACATGACTGAGATGGTTAGAATCCTTTGTCAAGAAAGAAATGAAAGACTGGAAGTAGAAGGATCCAAAACTCACAAGGAAGGACAAGGATCTTCAGTAGGTCGGATCTTCAGTAGGTCACAATGATGAAGATAAGTCAAAGAAGGGAAATGGAGGAAATGGAGTCAATGGAGAGCCATCATCCTCACCCCCATCATCATCATCCTCTACTTCATCTTCAATACATCAGCCACACAAGTCAAAGAACACTGGTAAAAGTCATTTTTTAAAACTTGATGTTAAGTTTGAATTGCCAATGTTTAATGGTGAATTCAATGCATAAAATCTTTATAATTGGATTAGGAAATTGGAGGTCTATTTGAGAATCCAGAACCTTCAAGGTGATGATACCAAAATTCAACTAGCTTCTTTGAGAATGGAAGGTGCAACACTTGTTTGGTGGGAAGCCAAGACAAAGGAGGAGATCAAGAAGCATGGTAAGATTATTCTATCATGGATTGATTTCATTACTGCAATAAAACAATAATTTTATCCATTAGCTCATATGCAGAAAGCCATAATGAACTAGAAATACTTTAGGCAATTGAAGGGACAGAATGTGCAAGAATACACCCAATAATTTAGGAGAAGAGCTCTCTTATTAGTGATAGATTTGCAGAGCCAAGATACTTTTCTCAAGTACATAGGAGCCTTACATAGCTACCTAAAACATACTATTCTCATGTTTAACCCTATAAGTCTAGATGAAGTATGTGTTCAGGCCACACATCTAGAAGCTAGAGGGAAGAACATTTCTGAAGAGGGTAGAAAGAAACCTTCTAAGGGTAAAAAAAAAGAGAATACCTCAAAAGGTAAAAGAAAAAAGAATGCATATGTTAATAAAGAGGGAGAAAAAGTAGTTTGTAAACATTATTCAAAATAAGGCCATGATGAAACTCATTGTTGGAAATTACATCATGAAATGAGGCCCAAGAAACACAACAACAAAGGGAAACAGAAAACTGTAGCTACAACTCAACATGATTTAGGAGAGGATTTAGGTGATGAATCTAAGATTACAGCCATGGAATTGAAGAACATGAAGGGAAAAGAAATCGAAACTAAACCCAGTACTAGTACATAAAATTGTCGCATACATGCTCCAAATGAAGAAGAAAGAATTGAAATCTTTCATGTGAGGGTTATATCCAAGAATACCAAGATTGACACATTTTTTGACAGTGGGTCACAAGAAAAATTAATCTCTGAAGACTTGGTTAAGAAACTTAACCTTGAGACCATACCACATCCAAAACCATATCCATTAGGTTGGATTTGTAAGGATGCAAATTTACAGGTTTCAAAGAAATGCATATTGTGGTTTGCAATCACTACACATTTTGTTGACACAGTTGAATTAGATGTGGTTCCGCTTGACATAACAGGTATTGTGTTGGGGAGTCTTTACTTGTATGATAAGAAATTGATCTTCCATCGCCATGAGAAAAAATGTCATTTATTCAAAGATGGCAAGGAGTACATTGTTAGAGCACATCGCAAGAAGACAAGCATTGCTATGGTAAATGCTGGACAGGTAAAGAGGCTGGTAAATTCAAGTAAGAATTTTGTTCTTCTTATGATTAAGCCTAAGTTGATGTTAATCATGAATCATTTGAGGGATGTGATCTTAAGTTGAAATAATATTTATATGATGTAGTTGATGCACATCATGAGATGTTTCAGGACCCAACAAGATTGCCTCCAAAAAGAGAGATTCAACATGAGATTCAGTTGTCGCAAGATAGTCCTCTTCCAAACATCGGTATGTATCACATGTCGATAATGGAGAATGTTGAAATAAAGAGGCAAATCAAAGTGATGTTGGACAAAGGAATCATAAGGCCAAGCACCTCACCATGTGATTCACCCATAGTCTTGATTCCAAAGAAATATGGGACTTGTCGCATGTGTGTAGACTTTAGAGCTTTGAACAAGATTATGATAAAGAATCGTTACCCACTCCCAAGGATAGATGATTTTCTTGATCAGCTTAAAGAAGCAAATTTTTTCACTAAGTTATATTTACGAAGTGGATATCTTCAAGTAAGAATTGCAAAAAGTGAGATATGGAAAACTTCATTCAAAACCAAACAAGGACTCTGAGTGGTTAGTTATGCCATTTGGTTTGTGTAATGCACCGACAAATTTCATGTGTGTTATGGATAGCATTTTGTGTCCATTCCTTGATGAATTTGTGATTGTGTACTTATATTACATATTTATTTTCAGCAAAACAAGAGAAGAACATTTCTTGCATGTGAATAAAGTGCTTGATGTTTTGAAGAAAGAGAAATTGTTTCTGAAGATGTCAAAGTGTGAGTTTGGAAAGACTTCTTTGGTTTATTTCGGACACAGTGTAGGAGGAGGACAGTTGAGAATTGATCCTTCTAAAGTGGAAGCCATTGTGAATTTTCCCACACCCAAAACGATAACCGAGGTAAGAAGTTTCTTAGGTGCAGCTCAATATTGGAGAAAGTTTATTGCTAACTTTTCTGCCATAACAGCTCCTATGTATGCAATGACAAGTGTGAAGAAAGGCTTCCAATGGGGAGGCAAAAAACAGCAAGCTTTAAAGGACAAGATCAGTTCAGCTCCAGTCCTTGCATTACCAAATTTGAGACAACCATTCGAGATACAAACTGATGCTAGTGATTATGCCATGGGCGCAGTTCTTTTGTAGCATGGTAAGCCTGTCGCTTTTTATCTTGAAACATTCAATGGTGTTGTAACTAATTATCCTACATATGACAAAGAACTATATGTGTTGGTACAAAGCGTCAAGAAGTGGAAACACTACTTGATGGGTAAAGAGACAATTCTACATATCGATCACCAACCATTACAGTACTTGCAGTCACAAACAAAATTGCAACAATCAGGACATTTCAAGTGGATGGGATTTCTTCAACAGTTTCACTTGGTTATAAGGTACAAGAAAGGTATTTCAATAAAGTTGCTGATATGATTTCAAGACCAATCATTAGTGCATCTACTTTACTCAAAAGTGATTATATTATACATGAGAGTTACATAGAACAATATGCACATGAAATTGATTTTCAAGATGTGTATGCTAGGTTGACTGAAGGGAATCAAGTTGAAGAAAAATATTATCAAATGCATAACGATTTTCTGTTTCATTTGGGCAAGCTGTGTATACCACAAGGAGAGAGGCTAAGTTTCATGAGAGTAGCTCATTCATCTCTTATTGTTGGACACTTTAGGGTAAGAAAAACAACGACGCATCTACAGAGGTATTGCTATTTTCTACGCATGGTAGATAGTGTGTCGTGTTTTATAAGAGGTTGTTCTATGTGTGCAACAAGTAAGCCTAGTAATAGGAAGCTTGGGTTGTACATGCCACTACCGGTACCATCAAGGCCATGGGAGAATGTCTCCATGGACTTTGTTGGAGGTCTACCTATGTCAAGAAAACAACATGATTATCTTTATGTAGTTGTGGATAGATTCAGTAAAATGTGTATACTTATGCCATGTAAGAAAACCATTACTGCTGAACTTTATTTTCAACATGTTTGGGTTCATTTTGGAATGCCAACTTCTGTTGTTAGTGACAGGGATTCCAAATTCATTGGGAATTTTTGGTCCAATCTATGGAGTATGATGGACACAAAGTTGAAAAATAGTATTGCTTTTCATCGGCAAACTGATGGAAAAACCGAGGTGGTGAACAGAACCGTTGTGCATCTATTGAGAGGATATTTTAGAAAAAATCCTAGGTTGTGGGATGAGAAATTGCATTACATTCAGTACGCTTACAACTGGGCAAAGCACTCTTCAATTCAAACATTACCTTTTGAAGTATGCTTTGGGTATTTTCCAAAATCGCCATTAGACTTCATATTTGAGAAGGATGTTCCAATTGAAGGCCATAGTGATATTGACAAGGCTCGAAATTTCATTGAGAAAATTTAGATTATACATCAAAAAGTTCAAGAACAACTTGAGAAAATTCAAAGAAAATACAAAAAGAGGCATGAAAAACGTAGAGTTGAACACAAGTTTCAAGAGGGAGATGAGGTATGGTTGCACATTAGCAAATAAAGGATGCAAGGGGAACATAAAAATCTCAAACACATTCACTATTGTCCATTCAAGATCATAAAGAAAGTTGCTAATAATGCATTTCAACTTGACTTGCCTTCATATATGCAAATGTATTCAGTTGTTAATGCTGAAAAATTATGTTTGTATGAGCCACCTTTGATCGATGATCAAGGAAATGATATTTAGCTACCTTCTATTGAATATTTCTTGCCAGAATTTCTGGAGGAGCTCAAGGAAGATACAATTCTTGATAGGAGGACAAGAGCATCCAAGAGGGGAAGTGTTGACTACCTTCGAGTTGGGATCAAGGGCAATAAACCAAGCAAGGAAAAGTGGATGGAGGTTTGAAAGGTGAGGGAGTTGTACCCTCATCTACTGAACAGGTAATCAAGTCTTTTGGGGTCCAAAAGCTTCCCAATGGGGAGGAGTGATCAAGAGTTCATAAAATTTTCTAAAAATATAAAGTTACATGATTGGGTTGAAACTAGGATGGTTGCGTAGATCTCGTCTTCCTGATTCCGACGTCGCGAACAGTTCGAAAAACCGATGTCGTATGAGGGAGATATCACGTTCTGATCAAAATCCCAAACAGGTAAATTTTGCGACAGGGTTGACTGGGATGCCCAATCAACAAGGTGGATTGCACAGTCAGAAAAAGGAATATTCCTTCCTCAGAGCCAACTACAGGATGACAAGTGGTGGCCTTCTATTGGTCGAGGTTGTACGTTGTGTTTTTTGACCAAACAAGGGGTGACACGTGGGCAACCCTAATGCAGCCACATGTCCCCAAATGTCATATTAAAATTTTGGGTTGAGGTCTGCAGGGTTCAACCCCGCGACCTCCGGCAAAGCAACCACCCAACACAACCACCCGAGCTTCACGTTAGTACTTAACTTGTATGGGATTCAACTTATTGATAAAGTTTATTGTATAGGTGTTTGGGGTTTGGGGACCGCCGACCGCCGGCGATCCCAACCCGCCAACGGTCCCATGTAGCGTGGTCACATTACAATGAAACCACAACATAAAACTTCAACTACCGGCTAACTACTCGCAGTATCCGCCATTTCCATAATCCTTGTCACATGGGCATGTTTAATGCTAACTCTGCATGGTTATATAACGGTTAGCGTTAACACATCTTCAACTCTGGTTTAAACCTTATTACCATGGTTCAAGCCTTGAGTTCTGCTCCACTGATAATTGTCACCACGTGGTTTGGGTTGGCATGTAGCCACCCAACCACTAACCATAACATTTATTGAAACGGTTAAGAATGGCAGAGATTTGGTAGCATGCCTAAAAAGGCGTGAATCAACTATTTTGACTCCATTTAAGTGGAGTCCTCCACATTTAGTGGAGATTTTCTAGGTGTAACCGGGAAAATGAGTAGGAGACTCAATTTTTTCCGATTCAGAGTGAATGAAGAGTCATTTTTGACTAATTATAGCATGCTAGAGCCATTGGTGCAGAGAAAATTGCCATTAGAGGCTTGTAACTACATGTATTTGCAAAATTTTGAGAATAATGAAAGATGGACATACCATTGGGAGCTACAGCAGCAGATTTAGCCCAAGAGGGGTGAACTGCTTCATCATGCCTGCTGTGTAAATGTTATGTGGTGACTTATTTCTATGTTTTACACTATTGTTCAGTCTTATTTGTGATTATTTCATGCATCTAATTCACTAAAATCATCTACAATTCATGGTGAAAATCATTCATCCTTCAGCAAACTAATGAGACAAGTATGCACATGTTTATAAACTGAAAATACAATTAGCACAGCAAAACTAATACAGTCCTTTCAAATCAAGTTCAGTTTGGGATTCATTACAGTGCAGGAGCATCTCCATTGTTGATTGGTTTCACTGATTATGATTGGGCTGGTGACCCTGATGATCGAAAGTCTACTACATGATATGTATTCACTCTTGGTTCAGGACCTATTACTTGGTCTTGTTAGAAACAAAGTGCCATCTCTCTTTCTTCAACAGAAGTAGAGTATCGTGGTGTAGTTGAAGCCAGCAAGGAATCCATGTGGCTTCGTCAAATCCTTTATGAATTTTGTCTTTATCAGCAGCATCCAACTACACTTTGGTGTGATAATCAGAGTGCCATTCAGCTATGCAAAGATCCATTTTAGCATCAACGTATGAAACACATTGAGCTTCATATACACTTCATCAGAAAGATCATTCATGAACGTGTTCTTGAAGCACAGTATTGTTCAACCAATGATCAAGTTCTCGATATCTTTACAAAGGCTTTCACAGAAGCAAAGTTTACCAAAATTCGATCTATGCTTGGTGTTAAAGAAAGTTATCATTAAGGGGGGATAGGCTCTAATGCCTCTTTCCTTTTCCTATTGTGTCACCTTTGTAAATCCTTCAATCCTATCCCAAGTTGTTCTTAAGGGGGGATGTTAGGATATTCTGACACATAGGAAATATTTAAGTATAACTTGGTCTAGTGTAGATTTAGGTAAAGTGTGTTTCTTTACTATGTACATTTGTAGCTTATAATCTAACAGTCATGATATGTAGTGATCTGACGGTTCACTCTCTCCTCGGTATTACAGACACTTGATCTGTGGCTTAACACCCGATTGGTCCATGATCTCCATTTAAAGAGCATGGAGGGTCATTTTTCCGGTAACCGTTTATGAGAGAAACATATGTAACTTTTCTTTTTTATTAATAAATTGCCTGAAGTGGCCGCATTGGCTCAGGTTGTGGACTGTTTCCCTCTTCGAGGGTTTTAACCATGTGATATACTGGTGTACTGATTTGTGACCTGTTTGTGAGCGGTGACCTTTGGTGTTTGATCTAAGGAACTTACCTTGTAAATTCCTACAACCAATGTCTCTAGATTTGATCTGACAATAAATACAATTCAGTTTCTATGTCACTAGTTTTCTTCCAGAATCCACACGTTTGATTGCGCGATTGTACCTTCTCTAGCACCATGTTGAGAATTGTACACAATGATGATCTCATCAAGTACAACTCATATAGAGGAAAAATAAATTGACCTGGCTATAATTACAGGTTTGTTGTACTTTGGAAGATGATGTTATACCAACCCACAACTATGATGAACTCTGTAACAAAGAAACACTACTTTACTTTTAGATGAGCACATATGTCAACCTAAACACATATGAACTTACATACCAAGCATATGTTATCCTCCTAAATCTTGTTAAAAAATAAAGAGGTACTAAACAAAAATGACTGGGAAATTGGGAAAATAAGGGTACTCGACCTCTTAATGGCAGTGAGTGACTCTTGAACATGACACTCTTTCGTGTCATCTCTATGAATATTGGGTTGGGAAATTTTCTTGTCTCTTTGGTTCATCACACAATTTCAAAAGCCTCCATCATTGGTTTTGGGTCAATGCTACCAACTCCATACAATGTCGTTGAAATGTTCAAGAGAAGTCCAACTTATGTTTACAGCTATTGCAATAGTTTCATCCTTATTCCATGTTATCCACTCTTGAACCAGCTTGGCATCATCATTATTCCATCTCAAATCTTGATACTCGTTTTGTGTCGTTGATGGGGGATACATCAAGGTCCTCCTATGATGGGTCACTTCCTGTCGACATCAGCTCATTATCTAGAAATTTGACTTAGAAACTTTGTTCAATTCCTTGGATCTTTCATACATCAATGGAAATTTTACTTATTTTCGGTGATAGGTTTTCATCAATGGCCTTCGACCGAAGGATTTTGTGCGGTGTTCAACTTCGACTCATTCATTCATGCCATACACTTTGTGTTGTGGTACCTTGAGATCCATTATCATTATCGATGGTTTCTCTCGTGTATGTTAACGACTTACATCATTGGTCGATAATCAGATGGTTTCTACCATGTTTGACTCTATCTCATATTTCACATGGTTAGGCTCGTACTATTGAGTGACGAGGTAGAAGACATTGGATCTAGTTTCATCCATATGGGTTGTGATTTCAGGATTAATACAAATATTACAAAGTATGATGGCTATGATCATGCAGACATTCATTCAAGCATGGGTCCACCTTCTGTCATCAGTGGATGAGACTTCTTTATCATTGTACATGTAATATTAGATTATATGTTGAGTATGGATATGCCTCCCTCAACAATGATATCATATTGAAAATGTGTTGTAACAGATGATGATCTCGGCCAGTTGTTCTTAATCGGTACTTGTTGCAAAGTGAATTACTTCACATGTCATCCTTTACTTGCACTTTTGTACTTTTGGGGGCAATTGTTACAGGCCATTTTGTCACATTTGTTCAAGAGGCCAGCGAACTATATCACTCAACATTCTTGAACTATGTGTCATAATCCCTCCGTAAATCCCTAAGCGTCACCTTCCCAAAAAGCGTTAGGTTCTTGAATAACTAGCTTAGAATCACTGTTTTTTAGCCCATCTCTTGTTTCTCCCTTTTGTACCTTCTTTCAGTGCATGTTTTTCCCTTCTACACCATCATTGATCAACCCTTGTTGCTCATTTCTGCACCTATTTTGATTCTGTAATTTCAGGAATTCAAGATTCTCTCTGAAGCTTCTTCTTCCAGAAGCTTCCAAGGATTGCTTTAACTATTTGCCTGAGTTATAGATTCGAATTCCTATCTATAAGGATTAATCTCTCATCACTTGAGATTATCTCCCATGATTAGTGGATCCTAAGCTTAGGTTGGTAAATGGATAATAATTCCTAAACTATCGAGCTCAACCTACAAATTTTCTACCTTCTACTAGGTTTGGGTTGGCTTTTGGAGATTCATTGTGCCCTTATGTTGTTGCTGAGATCATAGTGAATTCATCTTATTATGAATTAGGGTTTATGATGAAGTATTGCTTTGTGAAAAGGAAGGAAAATTCAACTTGGGGAGACATCTACGAAATAAGCTACTATATTTGGTTGTAATATCTCTCCCATTTCTATTAATACAAAGAGTATCTTGTTTTCCTATATGTATTGTGCTATGTTTTCACTTACGTGTTTTAGTGCCATGTTTATTCATTCAATATAGGCTTTATATTATGATGCATAAATATTGCAGATCCTTTACTTGTTTTGGTTGTATGTGCAGGTTATATTTATAGAAGTTGCGGCTATAATTGGAGCCTATAAGCAAGGAGGAAATGAAAGCCTACTACCGATCTCAGGTAGGTTTCGTTCCATTTTCTAATTTCTCTAAGGAAGACTCTAAATTTGTTGCCTTATTTTGTTCTATACTAGGCCATTAGGTCTAAGGAATTCTCTTGTGTCTGCACTAGTGAAAATTTCGCATAACAGGGAGCATAGTATGGAATTTTCTTGCCAAAGCCTTACTGTGAAATTCAAATAAAATTAGAGAATTTTCCCTCTTTCCCAAGAAAAAATTGATTTCGAAGGATTGAGTAGTTGGAACAATCACCCTCGTAAATGTGGAATTTGCGGTGGAAACTACAGTGCTTCAAAATTTAATAAGATAAATGGGATGAGTATATTCCTTAGAATTTTAGGTTGACTCATAAATTTCCTGGGAGATTGGGAAATGTAGGATTTTACAACAACAAATTGCATTGATTATCGAAAAATATGGAAGGGTGCAGAGACCCATGAAGGAAAAAGTGTGTGAAACATTCACTAAGATAAAAATCATTTATTCACACATAGGTAGATTTGTTCATAGAGAGAAAAGACTCACAATTTCTTAAGTAGTGAGAATCACAAGTGGAATATTGCCAATATCGAGTAGAATGATGGTTGAATCATTTTGGGTGATTAAACTACATTTTGGGTGCCCAAATATGCCTAAAATAGTTCCAATCATATATTGTGTTTTGGGCTCCTTAAAAATGGAATTTTCTTGTCAAACACTCGTAAATGAGCTCTACACTCTAGCTATAAAATGTGGGTTGCAATTTTATGTGTGCTAGTTTAGAAATAAAAGTAATAGGTGGGGAAATCATTGAGGGATTATAGATTATTTGTTATGAACCTTACGCCTTACAAATGATAAAAATACCAATAATTACAGTATTTTTTAAGGGGAAAACCTCATTCTACAATAAATACAATATACAAGACAATATCTGATAATCCTAAGACTAGGATCCTTTAGTGTATATAAATATGAGACAAAGAGGCACAATTATAATAAAATGGGGCCATAAAAGGTTCTAGCCTACATAATAATATTAAAATAAAAATATAATAATTCAATATCTAGGGCTTAATAAGGGGTTTAGGGGTTAACATAGGGCTTATATAGGGCTTAACATTCCCATTCCCTTCAAATAAGTATTGTCCTCAACACTTCACTAATTTCCAATGTTTCTACATGAAAAAATCATCTTCACATGTCGCTCCTTCCACTAGTAGGTTCTTCCATTTGATGAGGTACTCAGTAATTGCTCAATTTCTTGGTTGCTTAGTCCTTGTTTCTAGGATTGTTTCTAGTTCTAGTAGGTGTAAAAACCGTTAAGCATTATTCCAAATAGCTTTGAATGATTAATTACGACTTTATAGAGACTCCTGACATCGGTTATATTGGTGTTTGAAGATTTAGTGATCACAATTGTGAAATTACACCCTGGTGTCCCTTTTTTGTAGTTTTTTCATTCCATTAGAGCTTATCACTTTTAAAGGTTTTCCTCAGATGCCTAATATACACTCAATTTCCCTACCTTCTAAATTAAGTCATATGAAAAGATCTTGAAAATTAAAGGTCATTTTTCTCGACGACTATAATCATTGGACCCTTAATACAACATCAACACCACCCATTTGTATTATGATCATGGTATTGTCCAAAAAATAATCCCCGATATTGAGTTTAATACTATGGCACTTCCCTAAACAATTCATGGTACCTCCATCTACAATCATTACTTAAAACTCTAATTCTAAATATACAAAATAATTAAGATTTTTTTTTAATTTGTAGTTGATGAAGTTATGGATACTACCAGAATCAATCAACACTATTAAATTTCTCTTTTTGTTATATCCTTCTATCTTGAGGTTTTCTGGACTATTGACTTCAACCAATGTATGACATAATATTTTTGGAGTACTCTCTTCCTTTTTTAGAGCTTGTGATGGTTCCAATTCTTGTTCTTCTTCCTCTTTAGAGTCTATGTAGAATAATTTCTTCTCACTGCATTTATGTTCTTTATTGTGCATGTTATCATAGTTGAAACATAGTACCTTGGATCTTCTTTCATCCATTTTTTGAGGATTCAACCTTGTCAGTTTAGAGGGGGATCTTCATTATAGTTATTAGTGACCAATTTTCTAGTGGTCATTTTTTTACTTTCAACTTTCCATTCCGGACTAAAAGCATGCTCTAGAGATTTAGGCTCAGAGAGACACCTCATGTTCAATGATTTCATTTAAGGTCCCATAAATAGGTCTAACAAATTGTCCTCTGAAATATTCTTTACCTTGAGCAAAAACTTTTGGAACTATTCAATATCCTCTATAACTGGACCTTTTTTCACCAATTGATTAAAGAATGTATTGTTCTTAATATCACCATAATGTGATATCAATTCATTTGTGAAATGGACCAAGATAAACATAATCCTTTTTGTTTTCACAAATCTATTGATATAATACATGTTGGACTTGTTCTAAAAACATGGATGTAATATATGGAATATTTTTGTCATAATCTTGTTACCATCAAACTCTCACATATCAATCTTCAAAATATAGTAGTTCCTTGTTACTAACTTGAATCCCCGGCCATGTGAATCTTAGATTGAAAAGTATTAATTATGGTTTGAAATGATTTAATATTTTTTCTCTCCAATTGTGATAGCATACTCCCTCTATGTGATTGAGTCTTAACACCATGCTTCTCTTTGCCTTCGCGGTTTTCTTGGATCGCCACATTATTTTTAGGGAGATCATTTAATAGAACAGTTTGTAATAATTTTATGGATTTTGCATTTATTCCTTATTTTCATTATTTTATTTTATATTTTATCTATCGTTTCTCTTTTAAGGTTTTCTTGAGAACATGATAAATCCACATTTCTCAACATATAACCACCCATTTCATTAAATTTATTATTTAATTAGGAGACCATAAATTATAAATATTCAATTTATTAATAAGTCCTATATAGTCATTCATGAGGTTTAATTGGTGTGGTATATTTTGGATATCTATTTAGAGCCATGTGGGAAAATAATAATAGTACTCCTCTTTATTGCAACTTTTAGTCATCAAAAAAATTGGAACTTCTGGTCAAAAGTTTTGCCACTTGTAAGGTACATATCTTTAAAACCTCAATTCAAAGAATACCTGAATGACTTAAATTTCCTTAATAACTAATATTTGAGCCCTTGTGAATGTAAAAATTTGGTCTTTAATACTCTGATATGTCTTCCTTTCAATTACATATGTTTGACCATAATTTGATGTGCCAAGTGAAAGTCATGGTAACTTTTCTTAAACTTATTGATTTTTGGCCTCTTTATACAAGAAAACTTGTATAGTGTGCCACATGTCCACTTCTTGAAATATAATTTTCAAATTCTCATCGAGGTACTTTTGTATGTCTCCTAAGATATCTAAAATATTTATAGTTGGAAAAATACCAAGTTGACCTATTTGAAATTAATTTCAGTAAAAAGAACAAAGCTTTACCCTGTGTGTTTTCATGGGTTTTATAGATTACAAGAATTTTGACTCTTTTGAATACAATTTTTCTCCATTAGAGATTTTTCCACATAATCAAATACATTTATGATGACATCAACCAACCAAAGAATAAAAAATTTATAAACCAAAATTATCCACCTAGTAAATACAAGTTAAGAGAATCGATTTTTTAAGGTGCAATTAGTTGAGGTAATCCTTATCCTTATGGAGCTAGAGGTGGATTTTTCTTGTGCAACAAGATTAGATTTTGTGTCAATATTGTATTGGGTAGAGGCATTAACAATTAGTATGAATTGCATGGATTATTATCTTGTTGAATATGGTCTCTTTAAAAAGGAACAAAGACAATCATCCAAGTACTTGGTGATTGTAGATTGTTGATTGAGAGGACAAAATTTATTTACAAGCTTGAAAACATAGGCCTAGGAAATTTATTGGATGATGTTGTAACAATTTTTCAACAATTCATGGATATCAACTTTAATCATGAGAGAAGAAACCATAACAATGATGCAAATTATTGTTAAATAAAGTAGTTCCGAGAAATATTGGTTTTCTATAACTTGAGGAGCTTGTTAGCAAGGGAGAAGGTGTGTTAGTCAGGGGATGGGGACGAGGGAGTGGAAGTTAGGGGAGGTGTGCCATTGGGGTGAACCTTCAAGTGAGGTGTGTGGGTGAACCTTCCACAGGTTTTTCACTTTTCTTTTTATGTTGCAATCGCATTTACCATTTGATTTCTCTACTTATGAAGAGGACTATAATCTAGAGGTGAATAATTATTTATGATATTGGGGATGAAAATTTTTTATTCATTAAAATGTTAATGTAATTTCCACATGCATGACTTTGGTTTTGAATGTAAATCATAAGCCATTATTATATACATTTAGTATAAGAGATGGACAATAAACAATTTGGAGAAATTTTAATGAGAACATAATTTAAGGTTTGGATCTTATAGCACATTCAAAATGTAACATATTATTTTCATCTAGAATTATAAAGTTAAATTTATTATAATAAAAAAAATAAAAATAAAAATAAATCATTTGGAAAAACACCCCAATCTTAACCTTCAACCTAACCCTATATTTTTAGGTATTTAACACTTGGGTTTTGAACTTTAAGCCTTATTCTTCTTAATTTCTACATGGTCCATTTTCTTTCTGAGAAATCAAGCTCAAACACTAATAAATTCAATGAAGAGTTTAAGCTCTCTTTCACTATTTGATGCATATAATAGGGCTTATACTTAGCTCATTCACATTGTTATACCTAATAGAAAAAGACACTTGGATTTTGATTACTTGGTCATTCAAATCATCACAAATAATAGTGCAAGACACTTGGACACAATTTTCAAAACCAATGACCTTCAAAACTTTATTATTCAATATATCACTCATTTAAAATTTGATGATCATCAAGATTGTTTTGAGTAATGAGAGTGATTTTTTGGGGTTTTAGTCTCTATGGTGGTTATATAATATTATAATATAAGGATGGATTATGTCCCTATAATACTATCCTTTCACACTTGAAAATATAAATGCAAGGTTCCTTTTCATTTGTTATCTTGTTGGAGAAAATTCACAGCAAAACATATATTCGGCCTAGTATTTACCAGATACATAAAATAACCCACCAACTTACGATATGAGGTAGGATCTATGAGACTTGATTCAAAGCTCCTCAACTTCTTAAGATTGGTGATCATAGAAGTAGTCATGGGCTTGGAATCCATCATCCCAAATTTCGGTAACATCTTGATGATATACTTTCCTTACCCCGAATATATTTCCCAGGTTTCTTCCATACTTCCAGACCTAGGTAATAGTGCATCAGTCATATATCCTTCATATCAAACTCAGCTGCCAGCGTCTTCTTGCATTCTTGCATCCTTCATTCCACAATTGTAATGAATATATCATCCACATATAGTAGAATAATGGTTGGCTTATTATCCACAACCTTGATGTAGATATTTGGATCAGCAACTTTAGCCCCCTATAATTTTTGACAAGCAAACAAGGGGCTACAAAGTTTTGGAGCCTTCAAGGAATGCATCTCCCTTGAAAACACATCATCCTTGAAGCCTCCATGTGCCTGGGTCATTGAAAAATCCTCACTTTTGTTCCTAGTTTAAAAGCCTTTGTTTTCCCCTCCTTTTCCCTCCCTTAATTCCTCTAAATCATCCCAAATCCTTTCTAAGCCTCACTAATACCCTTGATTTTTCCAAACAACCCCTTTTTCCCTCTATCGTTATCCCTTTTTGGCCTTGAATTTCATTAAAAACGGGCCAAAAAACCCACTTTCTACCTTGTAACAGGCCTAGCCATTTTTCGGCTCAGCCCCAGAACCGTTTTCCCCCAACGTGACCTAGCGCTAAAACCAGGCGCTAGCCTGTAGCGCGCTTATCAGATCAATGATCGGGTGCAACACCTGTCGTCGATCTATACAGATCTGACGGCTTTCGCAAGTCTCTTCGCGCCCGTCATTTCCCTGTATACCCTCTGATCACATCACAACCGTCGATCTGATCCGCAGATCGAAGACCCACATTTCATTCGCCTGGTGGTCCCCGCACCAAAGCACTGTACAAAACCGGCGGTCTTTATCGCACCGCTTTTGGAAGGAGGGCGGTATTTCTCAATCGGCAGCGATTAGCGTCACTGGTCGACACGTGGCCTCGGGCTGTTTTGAAAACCATTTTCATCACGTGTTAAAGATCGACTGCGGGCCCGGCACAATATTGTTGTACACCGTCCGATCTGTGGCTGGCCACCCAACGGCATGCGCGCCCCAAAGATGCTCGAAGGATAATCAAAGCAAAAAGGACCCCTGTCCCACCATCAGTCTCCCTTCGATGTGCTTTTAGCCGTCGATCTCGTCCTGAGATCAGACGGTCCGGATTAATCCTCGCCCCCGCCATGGACCGGGTCCCACCGCCAGAGCTCCACGTCACATGCCTTCGTGGATTTTTCCCATTTCTTTTGTTTTCCGTCCGATTTCCTAAACCCTTCCATCACTGATCTTCCGCCATCGATTATCGCCCCATGCAATGATCGAACGATCCGCGTGCATCCCTCCACAGTTCTGCCACCTGTACTCCAGTCCTCCACTACATCCACCCTTCCCATGCATGGTTTTCTTAACATGTTTACGTGTTTTTCAGGGTTACAGATAGCGAAAAACACCACTGTTCATAGTCACTGTTCCAGTGACATAGAGCGTGGAGAAGGCCATTGTTAGAGCCTGATATTGCAAGAAAATGTTCGAGAAGGTTTCTACAGGAAATATTTCATCAAAGTACGGTGTTGGACACTGTTAAACCTCCCCAGCACCATTAAAGCTCGATTTTGCACAGTTAGAGACAGTAATGGAGCAGCAAAGAGTATCAGTGAAGGATCAGAGAATTCAAGGCTGGCGATTGAATATTTCTTAAGCCTTAATTCAATATTAAAGACGAATGTACCATATTGAGGACCTCACGATTATCACAAAGGACCTAGTGAATTTTTGGCGCATAGAAAACCATAGCATCAGTATTTCACATCAACAGGAGTTTCCCCCCATGAAAGGATGAAATTTCCATACTGTTTTCATTCTATACCATGTTCCAGAGGAGATCTCTGCCCTGACAACAGTCCTGATGCCACCAGAAGCATTGGTTACACAGTATGGCAGACCCTAGAATCATTGTTATACCTTTTGTTTAATTCACCAGAGTACCACAAGTACAGCAGCAGAAGATACATCAAGGACATACCTGGAGTAAATTTCCGCCTGTCAAAGACCATTCTCTCACACAAATGGGAAAGAGTTTCGATGCATAGACATTAAAAAAAAATGGGTTTCGACCCACTGCTCCTACTCTGGATTAATGTTTCATTTAGTGTTTCATCTACCTCCTCTACCTCTCTTTCTGATATAAAACTCATGAGAAAACATTGTAAAGGTTGTTGATTGGATATTTGTGAATTGTAAGTTGTTTCTCTTGAGACATGTTCTCTATGTAAAGTTGTAAGATAGGCTGACGAAGATGTTTTCAGACTGAATATCAAGTTGTTGGCAATGTTGTACATGACTGGTGTTGCTCTTTAATATGACAAGCACATTTATTTGGATCCTGATTTAAAGCAGTGGTGATTTTTTTCTATCTTTGTATTTGTTTTTACCTTGTAGTTCATTTCGTTTCATTTCTTCTGGCACGCATCAGAAATCTGGCATAGGATTTACCCATGATAGGTACCCTATGTTTCTGCTCTCCCTGCCTTCAATGTTTTCTGCTAAATGTGTTATTAAGGATTGATTTCAACTAATTTAACCAGTGTAGTGGTCAGATATATACTGCTAGCTAATGTATGAATTAATGAATCTGTTCTTAGATGTTCTTGTTAGGCTTTAATTGAACGAATTGGGATACTGGGAGTTTAGAAATTTGTCTCTGTCTCACTAGAGTCCTTTTCAATTAATTAAACCTTCCTAAGTTCCCTCAAGCTGGAGGCCGAAGCATTGAGAGTTCAAAGTCTCTCTCTGATCTCAAGTTTTCAACTTTGTGTTTTAGATCTTTAATGTTTCCTTGTCTGAAGAGTTAACCTTTTAGGTTTTGGATCATAGGTTTTCCAATGGCATGTCCTGTCCCTAGATCTGATTTCTGAAAGGTCACCTTGGAGGTTTCCTTTCTTTCACCTTCTCTCTTATCATTTCATGCCACACTATCATCTTTAAGATCCAATGCTTTAGATGACTATCCCAACTGAAAGCCTGCATATTGAATAGTAAGTAAACCCTTTCCTGACTCCATTTCCCAATGGTCTTGAGTGTTCTCCGAGTTATCTCTCCTTTGCCTAAAATCCTCTTTGCTCATCCTTGCCTTATATTGAAACCTTCCTTTCCTGATTCCCAACAACCAAACAAAAATCAAACAAGCAAACAAACTCGTGCCTATAACTACCCTAATATCTCAACACAGAGCTTCAAAGACATACATCTTTGCCCATCATAGAGAGATCCCTCTCTAGACCCAGGAGGGCTAGATCCTGAGGTCTGAAAGTGGTTATAATGTTGTCTCATCTTTTGGTCTTGCCAATCTGGCCAAAACATGGTAACTCCAACATAATGGCGACTCCGCTGGGGAAGAAACTTTGAGTACCCTTAACTGCAATATCTGGTCTTGTGTCCCATTGTAGTCACCAACATAATGGCGACTCCATTGGGGAATTTCTGAGTATTTTCTATCTTACTACATCACAAGAGCCTCAGAAAGCCACAATCTCTGGTTAGGTTGGCAGTGAAACACTCCCACTTGCAATTCACTTTCTACACCACTTGTTGTGTTTCTCCCCACACTCTTAAACAGAGTCTAGAAAGGGCCAGATAGCCTCCATATCTCACTCTCTTTCAGAGGTGAAATATCTGGTAAAATCCCTCCCAGTCCATCTCTGGTTAGAGTTTGTTGTGTTTGAGGATACCCTTGAAAAGGGACATTACAGTAAATCACTGTGGTGGACAGTATACCATTCTTGAAACATTCTAAACCTTCCACCTGGCTACTCCATAGTTCCTTAAAGATCAAAGACTCCAATGGTGATCAGTAGGCCTGCTGATTATCTTGGTTCACATAAGAATCCACTGGGAGACTAGCCTCTATAACAACATCATCCATAATAGAAGTAACAAGAAGGGTTAAGTTGCTTTGTTGGAAAACAACATTCTGTCTTCAAGAACCATTCACACAAGACCTTATCCTAACCCAAACCCACCTGGAATAGTTGATAACCCTGAGAGCATCCTCAATAAGTCTTCTACATCTAAAAGACCAACTATTTCCAGTCACATCCATAGAGCTAACTCTGCATCAGAATATTTTACATCTCTATCAGACCCACTTTTTGACCTAGACTCTCAAAACAGTGTACCTAGAACTAGGTCATTCAATGCTCTAGACCAGCCAAACCTTGAGCTTCTTGGTTCACCACCTCAAAGTGGTAAACACATTAGGGATAGAGACACCCCTCCATCTACACCTCTTGATATTCACTTCATTCAAAACTTGGGGCTCAATCATCCTAAATCATCTCAACAAGCTTCGACTGGTCCTAATATCCCTGTCATCCATATACCAGCTGCACAAGCCAACCCTTTACCTCATCAAAACACCATCATGGCAGCCTGGTATGCACCTCTGGTTTTACCACAGCCATCCCACACTTCACCGCAAAAGAGTCCACCACAACTCAGCACCATGTAGACAAGATGGAAGATTATTTTGACTACATGGAGATAGATGATTATACTGTCAAAATGAGAATCTTTGCCCAGAGCTTAGGAGGTGATGTGAAGAAATGGTTTAAGGGCCTACCTCCTAATAGTATCCAAGACCTTCCTTCTTTATACCAGACTTTCATAAACAAATGGGAAGTTAAGGCCAACCCTCTCCAAATCTTAGCAGAATACAAGAACCTAAAAAGAAACGTAGGAGAGAGTGTCCATGACTACTCTACAAGGTTTAACAGTGTTTATAATGCTCTTCCTCCCCATATGAAACCTCCCCAAGGCATGACTCTAGTGAAATATCCTGAGGGCTTTGATGCTGACATGGCCTACCAGTTTAGGGAGAGGGATTACAACACATTGGAAGATATGCAAAGGGGGGCAGTGAGTGTAGAGGCTAACTTGATTGAAAAGAAAGCCAGAATGAGGGCTGAAAAGAGGGTGACATATAGAGATGACACTGTAGCTTCCACATCTGATCCCAGTTATGACCGTTTATCTAAAAACATGGAAAGGCTACAGCAAATTATGGAAAAAATGGTTGTCACAGTAAGTAATCAGAACAGAAACCAAAATAATAACCAGAACCAGAACTTTAGAAGAAACAATACCACCCCCAACAGACAAAGAGAATCAGATCAACAAGTTATACCCCCATTTCAAGAGAAATTTCTTGATGAAGATGAGGGAATCATAGAAGATTCTGAGGGAAACACAATGAACATGTTTGAAATAGAAAAATCAATCCACAATTGTTCCACAGAAGAAGATCAACCCTCACCCTCATATTGGGATGAGGAAAGGTTAGAGTCTGAGGATTACAGGCTAGGATTTGAAAATGCCATCATGCAGGTTAGAGAAGAGTATGAACTTAGAAGCAAAAAGAGCTTAGACAATTCCAAACCCAAAAATTCTGAGATCACCATTCAGAAAAGGCCTGAGAAAACTTCTAAAGTAACTGTTGAAGGTAACAAATCAGCAGCTGAGAGTTCTGGGAAGAACAAAGAAAAATACAACCAAAACACTGATAAACAAAGTCAACCAACTAGTAGCACTAGCACTACAATCATTGCTCCTGATAAAACAGTTCCTAATCCTGTACATAGTGAGAATCAACCCACTGATTCTGCCACCAAGCTGGTGGCTAACAAAACAAAGTTGAGCACCCCAAAGAGTCAGTCCACTTTCAGTTTCATGAGTGAGATTGTGAAAATTAAAATCTCTGTACCACTCTCTGAGCTGGCCACTCAGGATGTATATAAAGGCCAAATTTTGAAAGCTCTAAATCTAGGTGAAAATAGTGACACTGTCAATCTGAGTGATGATCAACCAGCCCTTCTGTTTGGTCCAAAGATAGAAGGTAATTTTCAGGAAGGGGTAGTACCTCATTTTTACATCAGTCTCAAAATCCATGACAAGATCCTTCACAATGCAATGCATGACTCTGGGGCATCACACAACCTAATGCCTAAGGTCGTTATGGAAAAGTTAGGCCTAGAGATAACCCGCCCCTACAAAGACTTATATTCATTTGACTCTAGCAGAGTAAAGTGTCTTGGCATCAAAGACTTGTGTGTGAACTTAACCCAGATTCTAGCCAAATGTATGGTCATGGATGTTGTGGTGGAAAATGTGCCACCTAAGTATGGCATGCTACTATCGAGGTCATGGGGAGCCAAGCTGCAAGGTACAATGCAAATGGACGAGACATATGCCACAATCCTTGTTTTTAGCCAACTTAGAAGACTGTATAGAGAGGCACAAATGAAATTCCTGGTCAACAGCCCTGAAAAACCTGAGAATTCCCCTGTGTACTCTGTGCACATAGATTTAGACTCCTTTATCTTTTACAACGATGAATCCTTAGAGGGGCCAAAATTTGAAAACAGAGGTTCAAGCGTTGAAACAGAGCCCATAGATTTTAACATAATGGTCGCTCTAGACTTAGAGGAAAATGAAGAAGAAAACTTTGGACAGTGCACTGAAACAAAAACTCAAAGAAAATAATAAATAGAATGCAGTCAATTGATTATTCACCCCTCACAAGTTTGTACACCACACGAAGAACGCAACCATCCACAATCCAATGCAGACCCCGTAACACAACAGACCAGTGAAACCCACATTAGGGAAGAAAACGGTGATAAACATGAACACGACCCCTTGCGGGAAATGAACTTCGATGGATCATGCACCAGGAGAACTGCAGGAGCAGGAGTGTGGGTACATAACACAAAGAGTGACTATGCAAAGAGCCATGCCTGTAACCTGCACTTCAAATGTACAAACAATATCGTGGAATATGAGGCTCTTATCCTAGGCTTGAAATTGTTGAAAAAATTAGGAGCCCGTAGGATAACTGTGCATGGAGACTCTTAGTTGATCATAAAACAAGTGAATGGTGAATACACAGCGAAACATCCTAGGCTGAGAGTATACAGGAATGACGCTATGGATTTATTGAAAACCTTTGTAGAATACGAACTGGTGTTTGTCCCTAGGAGTCAGAACGCAATTGCAAATGGATTAGCCTGCATGGCTAGTTCGTATCACAAGCCTCCCAGTGACCAAAAAATCATCATTCATACAAATTTTAGGCTTGCAGTACCTGATAATGAAAAATATTGGCAGGTCTTTGAGGGCGATAAGCAGTTTGAGGATTTCTTGATAGGCAGGAACGAGTTCGAGTTTTCTGATTCAGACTCGAAATATGATGATAGCTGCCTAAGTGAAGAACCCTCAGATGAAGAAGAACCACCCTATAACATAGAAATAAATACTTTAAATGAACAGATTGGAAATCTAAATGAAGAATGTGAAAACACAGATAGTGAGGGAGTAGAGGTGCTACAAGCCAAAGATAATAACATACCCTGATGTCTGGCACCTTTAGAGGATCTTTTCGACTTCAATGATGTAGCAAAAAAGCCCACTATAGAACACTCAAACTCTGATGTCGAGGAATGCAACATAGGCACTAAAGATAAGCCTAAGGTGATAAAATTGGCGAAGTCCTTACCTGCAGACATGAAAGGGAAGTATATTGACTTGTTAAAAGAGTTCATCGATGTGTTTGCCTGGAGCTACGAGGAATTAAAGGCCTACGATAAAAACATCATACAGCACAAAATACCTATGAAAGAAAATCAGAAACCCTTTAGACAGAAAATTCGTAGAATAAACCCAAAACAATTGCCTGCAGTCGAAAAGGAGATCAAAAAGATGTACGAAGCAGGACTAATAGTTCCGGTGAGATTCTCTGATTGGGTCTCAAACCTTGTAGCTGTGAGAAAGAAAACAGGTGAGATCAGACTGTGCATAGATTTCAGGAACCTTAACAGAGCCTCACTTAAAGACAATTACCCTTTGCCAAAAATGGAACACATTCTTCAGAAAGTAGTAGGCTCAAAAAGGATCTCCCTGTTAGATGGTTTTTCAGGTTACAACCAAGTTCTAGTACTCCCAGAAGACTAACTCAAGACTACTTTCACCACTCCATGGGGCACCTTTATGTATGTAAAAATGCCCTTTGGACTGATGAACACTGGTGCAACCTTCCAACGAGCAATGGACATATCTTTTTCAGATGAAATAGGGCACTTCATTGTCATCTATCTGGATTACATAACAGTCTATTCCAAGACTGAAGAGAAGCACCTAAAACATCTGAGAAGAGTTTTTGAGAAATGTAGGAAGTTCGGTCTGTCATTAAATCCCAAAAAGACTGTGTTTGGGCTGTAGGAAGGTAAGCTCCTAGGCCACATTATATCTGAGAATGGAATTAGGATAGACCCACAAAGAGTTGAGGGAATACTACAAATCACACACCCAAGAAACATTAAAGAGTTACATTCCTTCATTGGGAAAATTAACTTCTTAAGGAGGTTTATCCACAACTTAGCTGAACACCTCAGTAATATGACTAATATGCTGAAAAAAGATGTAGGGGTTAAGTGTACTGTTGAGGCTAAAAAATCTTTTGAGTCAGTTAAACTTGCACTCACCTAGGCTCCTGTCCTAATCAGCCCAGATTTCTCAAGAGATTTCATGGTCTTTTCATTTGCCTTCGAGCATACAGTAGCTGCAGTTCTGCTGCAGAAGAATTTAGAGGGAATGGAACAACCTATTTCTTTCTTCGGCAAAGCTATGAGGGATGCACCCTTGAAATACAACATAATGGAAAAACAGGCCTATGCCCTAGTTAAGGCCTTGAAAGACTTTATGGTGTATATACTGCATTCCCACATCATAGCCTACGTGCCAAACATAGTGGTTAAAGACATCTTGTCCCAAGACCCAGACGGGAAGAGGGGCAAATGGATTGATGTAATATTAGAATATTACCTTGAGATAAAACCCACAAAACTAATTAAGGGTCAGGGCCTAGCTCAACTAATGGCTAAATCAAATTAATAGGCCCTTGACATAAACATGGTAGATGCCTTGGATGAGCAGAAAGGACTGCCTGATCCCACTGTTGAGGAGAAGTTTCAGAACTCTCCTTGGTATTTTGATATCCTGTATGTGCTCACAAAACTCAATGCCCCTCCTGAACTATCAAAGACTTAGGCCAAATTCCTAAAGCTAAAGGCCAGAAACTATTGCATACTGAATGAATGTTTATACTGGAAAAATACAAATGACCTATTGCTTAAATGTTTGCCTGAAACTAAAGCAAAAAATATTAAACAAGAGTTCTGTGCAGGAGAGTGTGGAGGCCACCTGAACTGGAAAGCCACTGCTAACAAAATACTCAGAGCTGGCTATTATTGGCCTACGCTTTTCAATGACATCCATAAGATGATAATTGCCTGCCATAAATGCCAGATTTTTGAAGGCAAAAGAAAGCTCCTACCTCTACCTTTACAACCCATCACTGTTGAAGGTCCATTTATGCAATGGGGCCTAGATTTCATAGGAGAAATACACCCTGCTTCTTCTGCACAACACAAGTGGATCCTGACGGCCACATACTACTTCACTAAGTGGATAGAGGCCATACCTTCTAGGAACACCACAGACTCTGTCATCATTAGGTTCCTGGAAGACCACATCCTCTCTCAGTTTGGCTACCCAAGGAAAATAATCACTAATAATGCTGCTTCTTTTGGATCCAAGAAAATGGTTGATTTTTGTCATAGGTATCAAATAGCACTTGGTCATTCAACTGCTTATTACCCACAAGGTGATGGGTTAGCTGAATCATCAAACAAGAGCTTGGTGACCATTATCAAGAAACTGCTTGAAGAGAATAAGAAGTCATGGCATAACAAATTAGTGCATTCCTTGTGGGCCGACAGGCTTACAACAAAGAAATCCATTGGCATGTCACTGTACCAGCTTGTCTATGGAACAGAAGCAGTGTTTCCTACCAGCCTTGGAGTACCAGTGATCAAAATTGTCCAAGAGATACAGACAGAAGAAGACAGCATGGTGAGGAGGATAAACCAAAAAATTCATCTCCAGCAGACAAGGGAGGATGTCTATAACAGAGCTATGAAAGTTCAGGAAAATATAAAGAAGTTGTTTGACAAAAGAAAAAAAGCATGTGACTTCAAAATTGGAGATAAAGTTCTGAAGTGGGACTCAAGGAGAGAAGACAAAGGAAAGCATGGAAAATTTGATGGTTTGTGGTAGGGTCCATACATCATCCAGGCCACTATTGGTCCAAATGCCTTTTTTCTGTGAGAGCTAGATGGTACAGATCTGTTTGGGGGTCCTGTCAATGGCAGGATGCTCAAACATTACTACTGTTGATTTCCAATTTCCAGTTTCCATTTCCATTGTAAATACCATTGTTGTGTTTTGTTTTCAGAGAAAAAGAGAAAATGCTTCAGAAAAGAGAGAGAGAGAGAGGTTCAGACATGCTCAAAACATGAACCTCTGATGTGCAAGGATTGGCTCCAACACGATCAAAACCTGAGCCAAAGTTAGTAAAGATAGCTGGTTCTAACATGCCCAAAATCTGAACTAGCAAATAAGGAAACAGAGTCAGCTCTAACAAGCCCAAAACCAGAGCTGAAATGAAGAAGAGAAAGTGACTCTAACAAGCTCAAAACTTGAGTCACAAAGAAAATAAGGATGCTTCAAAGCTTCAGATTTCAAGCCTTCAAGACTTTGTTTTCAGTTTTCTGCAAATATCTGTCCATGTGCAACTTTCTTTATGCCTTGGATCCACAGCAAACTAGACTGTCTAATCCTAGTTTGACTGTTTTAAATTTATGTTGTAGAATGTAGAGAAGAAATCTGCGGGACAGTTTAATCCTAGCAGATATTAGATTAGGTAGAGAAACGTACGAGGCCAACAGTTTAATCTGGCCTCATGGAAAAATAAGAGTAGAAATACAATAGGTTTATTTTCCTGTTTGTAAAAAATTGATGATGTAAAGAGTTTGCAAGTCCAAATGCACCCAAAAGACAAATGTTAGAATATATATTGGGTAGGTAGTTGTTTGGGAGAATCTTCTGCTAATATAATGACTTCATGATTTGTGGCAGCTGGTCTGAAAAAAAGGGATGGCTCAAGCAGCAGGCATCTAGCCTACACCAAAGATCATTTTCTGGATCCTTGACTCCTTCAAGAAGAAGCCATCCCCATGTGGAGCCACTGTTAGCCCCCTATAATTTTTGACAAGCAAACAGGGAGCTACAAAGTTTTGGAGCCTTCAAGGAATGCATCTCCCTTGAAGCCTCCCTGTGCCTAGGTCCTTGAAAAATTCTCACTGTTGTTCTTAGTTTAAAAGCCTCTATTTTCCTCTCCTTTTCCCTCCCTTAATTCCTCTAAATCATCCCAAATCCTTTCTAAGCCTCACTAATACCCTTGGTTTGGCCAAATAACCCCTTTTTCCCTCTATCATTATCCCTTTTTAGCCTTGAATTTCATTAAAAATAGGCCAAAAAACCCACTTTCTACCTTGTAACAGGCCTAGCCCTTTTTCGGCTCAACCCCATAACTGTTTTCCCCCCACGTGACCCAGTGCTAAAACCAGGCGCTAGCCTGTAGCGCGCTTATCAGATCAATGATCGGGTGCAACACCCGCCGTCGATCTATACAGATCCGACGGCTTTCGCAAGTCTCGTCGTGCCCGTCATTTCCCCATTTACCCTCCGATCACATCACAACCGTCGATCTGATCCACAGATTGACAGCCCACATTTCATCCGCCCAGTGGTCCCCGCGCCAAAGCACTGTACAAAATCAGCAATCTTTATCACACCGCTTTTGGAAGGAGGGCGGTATTTCTCAATCGGCAGCAATTAGCGTCACTGGTTGACACGTGGCCTCGGGATGTTTTGAAAACCGTTTTCATCGCGCGTTAAAGATCGACTGAGGGCCCGGTGCGATATTGTTGTACACCGTCTGATCTGTGGCCGGCCATTCGACGGCGTGTGCGCCCTAAAGATGATCGAAGGATAATCAAAGAAAAAAGGACCCCTGTCCCACCATCAGTCTCCCTCCGATGCGCTTGTAGTCGTCGATCTCCTCCTGAGAACGGACGGTCCGGATTAATCCTCGCCCCCGCCATGGACCGGGTCCCACTGCCAGAGCTCCACGTCACATGCCTTCGTGGATTTTTCCCATTTCTTTTGTTTTCCGCCCGATTTCCTAAACCCTTCCATCATTGATCTTCTGCCGTCGATTATCACCCCATGTAATGATCGAACGATCCGCGTGCATCCCTCCACAGTTCCGCCACCTGTACTCCTGTCCTCCACTACATCCACCCTTCCCATGCATGGTTTTCTTAACATGTTTACGTGTTTTCCAGGGTTACAGGCAGCGAAAACCACCATTGTTCACAGTCACTATTCCAGTGACACAGAGCGCGGAGAAGGCCATTGTTAGAGCCTGATATTGCAAGAAAATGTTCGGGAAGGTTTCTGCAGGAAATATTTCATCAAAGTATGGTGCTCGACACTGTTAAACCTCCCCAACACCATTAAAGCTCGATTTTGCACAGTCAGAGACAGTAATGGAGCAGCAAAGACTATTAGTGAAGGATCCAAGAATTCAAGGCCAGTGATTGAAGATTTCTTAAGCCTTAATTCAATATTAAAGACGAATGTACCATATTGAGGACTTCACGATTATCACAGACGACCTAGTGAAGGTCTGGTGCACAGAAAACCATATCATCAGTATTTCACATCAGCAGGAGTTTCCCCCCATGAAAGGAAGAAATGTCCATATTGTTTTCATTCTATACCGTGTTCCAGAGGAGATCTCTGCCCTGACAACAGTCCTAATGCTACCAGAAGCATTGGTTACACAGTATGGCAGACCCTAGAATCATTGTTCTACCTTTTGTTTAATTCACCAGAGTACCACAAGTACAGCAGCAGAAGATACATCAAGGACATACCTGGAGTAAATTTCAGCCTGTCAAAGACCATTCTCTCACACAAAGGGTACATAGTTTCGATGCATAGACATTAAAACAGAATGGGTTTCGACCCATTGCTCCTACTCTGGATTAATCTTTCATTTAGTGTTTCATCTACCTCCTCTACCTCTCTTTCTGATATAAAACTCATGAGAAAACATTGTAAAGGTTGTTGATTGGATATCTGCGAATTGTAAATTGTTTCTCTTGAGACATGTTCTTTGTGTAAAGTTGTAAGATAGGCTAAGGAAGATGTTTTCGGATTGAATATCAAGTTGTTGGCAATGTTGTACATGACTGGTGTTGCTCTTTAATATGACAAGCACATTTCTTTGGATCCTGATTTAAAGCAGCCGTGATGTTTTTCTATCTTTGTATTTGTTTTTACCTCGTAGTTCATTTTGTTTCATTTATTCTGGCACGCATCAGAAATCTGGCATAGGATTTACCCATGATAGGTACCCTATGTTTCTGCTCTCCCTGCTTTCAATGTTTTTTGCTAAATGTGTTATCTAAGGATTTATTTCAACTAATTTAACCAGTGTAGTGGTCAGATATATACTGCTAGCTAATGTATGAATTAATGAATCTGTTCTTAGATGTTCTTGTTAGGCTTTAATTGAAGGAATTGGGATACTGGGAGTTTATAACTTTGTCTCTGTCTCACTAGAGTCCTTTTCAATTAATTAAACCTTCCTAAGTTCCCTCAAGCTGGAGGTCGAAGCATTGAGAGTTCAAAGTCTCTCTCTGATCTCAGGTTTTCAACTTTGTGTTTTAGATCTTTAATGTTTCCTTGTCTGAAGAGTTAACCTTTTAGGTTTTGGATCACAGGTTGTCCAATGGCATGTCCTGTCCCTGGATCTGATTTTTGAAAGGTCACCTTGGAGTTTTCCTTTCTTTCACCTTCTCTCTTATCATTTCATGCCACACTATCATCTTTAAGATCCAATGCTTTAGATGACTAGCCCAACTGAAAGCCTGCATATTGAATAGCAAGTAAACCCTTTCCTGACTCCATTGCCCAATGGTCTTGAGTGTTCTCTGATTTATCTCTCCTTTGCCTAAAATCCTCTTTTCTCATCCTTGCCTTATATTGAAACCTTCCTCCCGATTCCCAACAACCAAACAAAAATCAAACAAGCAAACAAACCTGTGCTTATAACTAGCCTAATATCTCAACACAGAGCTTCAAATATTACACCTTTTCCCATCATAGAGAGATCCCTCTCTGGACCTAGGAGGGCTAGATCCTGAGGTCTGAAAGTGGTTCTGATGTTGTCTCATCTTTTGGGCTTGCCAATCTGGCCAAAACATGGGAACTCCAACAAGCAATACTTTTCGCGAACCCAATTCTTAGAACGTATGCATCCATTCTTGCATACAATTTTTTATTTTTGTGTATCTTGGGAGGTACTCCAAGCCCTAGGATTTAGTGTTTAGAGGGAAAAGCGCCACAAGGGTCACTTGTGGTCTTGGAACCCAAGTATGGGTTTTTGCACCAAATCATGTTTTCGGAATTTATGATAGCACGTTTCGATATGTGATAGCATGAGAGGATAGAGGGTAGAAAGGAGAATATAACACTTCGATAATCGTTGAATTTCGAATTGCAGAAGTGGAGACATGAATTTGATTTGACAATGAATTATTGGTATTCAAGTCATGTAGGCTTGAAGTAAAATCAGCCAAAATACACGTCTCTTCATAATTCATGGAGCCCTCTTGTTTGGTATGAATAAGAGGTGGGGTTAAGTCATTTGAAGCATCCAGTTTATGCTCACATAACTTAGAAAGAAACTCAAAGATCTCTAAATTGGGGACGCAACAAGAATTCCTAGACAACGTGGAGGAGGAGGATTGTTCATGAGCTGAACAGGGGTCTGAAGTCTGTTAAGGAGGTCGAGTCTATTGTGTTGGGTGTGGATTGGTTTGAGGATGAAACAGGGCCATCAAGAGGCTGATTTGGAGGGTCGCAACCCTGTTCTTGGAGGCCGCAGCCCAGGGAGGAGTAGCGACAGCTCTCCCAAGAGGCTGTTGCAACCCTAGTTAGGGTGTTGTAGGGTACCGCAGTGCTTTTAGGGAGACAATACCTTGTTTTGGGCTACCCTAAAAGTGCAGCATGGAGGGCATCATATCCTTGGCGGAAAACTTCAACAAAAGGAGCAAATTTTGGGCTAGTTTTTTGGGTGGTTAGGGACTGTGGCTAGTGCCCTAACTAGTCCTAGAATTGCAGTGTTGTATTAAGTCGAAACAAGAGGGTTTTGTATCTTTTGGGTCATATTTTGGTGACCGAATTTGGATCAGTGTTGCAACTTGTGGAAGCCAAGTATTGGGATTTTCTTGTGTGAGAATAAACCCCAATTAGGAAAATATTCCACAATGTAGTATTGGGTACCATTGATCTCGTGGAGGGCAGTGTTTTGGCCACCCAAATTATCCCCAGACGAGTTATCTTGAAGTGACGAAGAGAAGCTGAAGGTTGGGTGAATATTGGTGCCGAAGTGCAGCACCTTGATGGAAAAAGGTGACTGCTAGCCTGGAAGTTTAGAGCTCGGGATTTAGGCCTACCCATAGAGTAGATTGGATCAGCTTGTGTACAATCTACAGGAGTGACTTGCAGCAGTGTTAGGTGGCAGCCCTCCTAGAGTCTCGACGTGTTGTACTTTGAAGGACTAAGGGGAAACTAGTGAGCAATACAGAAGCGAAGGACTGGTAGGATGAGATACAACATCGAGTTTGTCATTGTATCTTGTATACCATAGACTGTTGTATTATTAAAGTTTTGTTTAGTATAACGAAGATTGGTGATTGTACACTATTGTACAATTTTGTTAAAAAAATGTGTATATTTGTGCATGTGTGATTTATTGCTTTATATTTTTCGTTGTGCAAAGTAGTTCAAGTTGAGATTCTTGTTTTGGTATCATCGGTGATTTTAAGACTCTAACCTTGATCAAGTGCTCAAAATTATGCTCAAAAATGAAAGTTGTCGGAATAGAGTGGAACCTGAATGACCATGTAGATATCGTCGTTCTGAATCTTTTGCAACTCGTTTCGTGAAAAAACTGAAACTATATGCTCCTAGAAACGTGTTATGTCCGCTTTGTCAAACATGCAATTTTTAAAAAAATTGCAGGGACAACGCAATCAGCAGTCTATACTACTGATTGGGTTGCCCATGTGGAAGATTGACTGGTCAACGAGATTCCTCCGACAAATCATGTTGTGCCAAATGGCACATTTTCATTGGTTTGAAATGGAAAGTTGTGATTGGTTTATAGGTGGCCAATTACAAGCTTCCACGTGGCACGACCAAGGGCTGCCATGTGGCGGCCCGAGGGCCACTAAAATTTTGGTTAAGGTACAGGCAGTAGTAAAGGGGGCAGTAGTAAAGGGGGTCGAACCCATAACCTCCAAGCAACTAGCACAGGCTTTCACCATTGCACCAACTGTTGATTCTTAACCACATACAGCACGACATATATTTAAAATGTAATGGTTTTATGTTTGGGGGTGGGGGTCTGGGTCTAGCCCCAGCCCTGGTCATTTTACCCTAGTGGGCTAGGGGCAGGACAAAGGGCAGGCTATCCCCATGCCCCCCTCCATTTTTCATAACCGTCAACATAAAACGTCGACGGCGCCATGTGTCCTGTTGGAAACACTGAGAGGGGGGTGAATCGGTATTTCTTTTCAATTGTTAATTTTACCAGTTAGATCACTTACATTTAGAACACAAAATGAACAATGATAGAATAAATACTTTTATTAATTCCTTCTTTACAATAAATCAAGTACAATATATGTAGGGCTACAACCCTAGATGAAGAAACCAATCTTCAATCTCCCAGGCTCCAACCTGTATTTTCCAAGCACCGACTTGGACTTCCAAGGCTCCAACCTTGTCAGTTCTAAGGCACCAACCTCAAGGGCTCCAACTCTATATCTGGTACAGGCTCCAACTTGGTCTATTGAGGAATCCTATCCTATAGGGCTCCAACCCTATCTTCCAAGGCACCAACATTTTCTCTATGAGGCTCCAACCTCTAGGGCTCCAACCCTCAACTTCAATTCGTCAAGATAATTTTTATGTTTTTTCATGGCACCCAATATCGTCTTCATTGAGCCATGCCTATCTTCAACAATGCCTTCTCCAAATTACTTCATCAATGGCAAACTTGTCTTCTCGTGAAGGTGTCACCGTTGCTCTTCATATCACTCAAGCACTTTCTCAAAGGTCACCTCATGATGACATCAACAATGCATCATGATCTCCAAGGGTGTCTTCAAGATCAGCTACTAAAAGGTGTCTTCAGCAATGCTTTCCCAATAAGATATTTCTCCACAAGCTCTTCAATAGGTGCTCCAAAATGTCTACAATAATTGCTCGAATGGACTAATACAATTAGTCCCTAAATACACCAGATGTTCTTCAAGGCTACTTCAAAATCAATGCTCCTTGAAGAGTAATTTAGGCTTATTTAAACCCAAGGTATGCTCCACTATAGTTCCTCAACAAGGTTCTTCAAAATATACCATGACTTAACAAGGCTTCCAATATCCTCTGTCCAAAACAGCTCCAACGCTCTAAATATTTCAATGCTCCTCCACAGATCGAAGCACCTTCAATATTCTTTATCAATGTTCATTCATTATTCAACATAGGACTGCAATCCAAGTATAACAACAAGTCTGAGTTGTTCTTCAACAAGGGCAGCAACAAGTTCAGGTCCAACCCTCCTTAATTCTCCACATATTGGCTATCCAAACTTGTTAATGCTTCTTCTTCAGCTCCTCAAATTATAACCAAAACAGATGTAAATATATTGAGTTCCAAATAAGGTTATTGTTCTGCACTACAACCCCATTGTTGACTAGGTCTGAAACATTGTGGTGAGGTCTTTCTAGTCCTGGTCTAAGCCTTGACACAACAATGATCAATAAGACTAAACTGTAATGGAGGCAATCAAAGGTTCTGAGCTCCTAAACAAATGTATGATTGTCCCTCTGTTAAATCCTTTTATTTGGTGACTATTCAAGCATTTCCAATAATCAAGAGACTGTCCAATCTTAACACAGATAGCACTATTCCTGAACTGTTGGTATGAATATGTGGTTTGGGCAGTTTGAAGCATATGTATGAGACCTAGCCGTGGGCTATAGCACAGGTCTGAATTCTGTGTTAGAGTTCTGTCACTCCAGCAAGTAATCCAAGCCACCAGAGGTGTAGATATATCACCACAAAACTAAGAATGGACTATAGTAAGGTCACAAAACCCAAATCTGAAGTACTGTAAAAAAATTGAGATATATGCAGTCGTTCCTTTCTGAAATCTAACCCAAATAGTGCTTAAAAACATTATCCTCAGTCTCCTACCTGTTATGTATCTTATCTCTGAGAAATCGCCGAAATTTTTGGTGCTAAAATGAGGAGTCCGAACTCATATTATTATTGGTTTAACGTTAGAATGAATGGACACATCTTTCTATATGTAGGCCGACAACTTCAAAAATCAATATCTTTATAACCACGGGGATTTTTGGGGAATATGAGGGCTCGTTGGAAAGAGGAAGGAGTCCTCTTTAATATGGTGAAGGAGCCATTTTGAAAAGATGTCTTCAAGGTGTCAAAAAATAATTTTCCTTATGACTGTTTGGAATTTTTAGTGCAGAAGGTTATTAGGACAGCAAGTGGTCATTAATGGCTTCTCCATTGTCATGTATCCAATAATGTCATTATATGTCATCAAGTATGGTCAGGTCATTCATTTCATATCTCCCATCATTGTCCATGTCATCATTATGTATTTCCTTATGTGTGATTGTGTAGCATCAATCATGTTACCAACCATGTCATAGTGCAGCATCCATTAATTTCCATCCAGAGAGCCCATCATGAGATTTATATTTCATCAATGTAAGGTCATTCATGTATAGTCCTCCATATGCCATCAAGGGCTTGTATATTAGATACATCATTGGCACTTAAAGGGTAGATCACTATGAGCATCATTCATAGTCACATGATTGAAATGACATCTTTAGACTTCCTTATTAAGGGTAAGGACATCATCCGAGATCTAAGGCATTTTCATGGTTAGTTCAAGGATATCATCATTAGGGTATTATGATCAATGCACATTTAGGCAACATCACAAATCATAAGAATTTTTCATCACGAACAATGTGATATTGACATCAATGACAAACTTGATTAACAATCTCCCCCTTTGTCATTGATGGCAATATTCTTTCCCTTCCAACATTTTCTCCCCCTTTGACATCAATGGCAAACAGGGTGCCCAACTACTCCCCCTATCAAGCTGCTTCTTTTCATTATATTTTCTTCATCAATATTAGTTATTCATATGTATGTTTCTCCCTTGTTATGGTGCTCTTCCTTTTGGCAATGTGGTTCATCATAGACGTATTTACATTTCTTCATGTGATGAACCAACTCTCCCTGCTTGCATATACTCCTCTAGCTCTTATTTTTTCTCAAGAAAGAAAGATTGTTACCTGGTGATTAAGCATAATACATCTTCAAAATTTCATGATTTACTTCAATGGAGTTACTCCCAAGATATGATCTGTCAAGATTGTCCATGTGTGACTAATCAAGGATTTATTCACGGATAGCATCAAAATCTCCCCCTAACAATATGCATAGTATATTTTTTGGCAGAGTCTCATCATCAAAACTTGGAATATCATATTTTCCAAGGATGCCATCATCAAATCAACAACATGTGTTGTTGGCTTGAGTGTCTAAGAGACTTTCCGATTCAATTTTCTTCCTTCTCCATACTTGTGTAACTTTCTTTTCTGGCTTGGTTGTCACGATTTTAGCTTGTTTAGGGATCCAAGTCAAGTTACAATCACGAGCCATATGTCCAATTTTATGGCAATTGAAGCACTCCATCTTGTTCATGAATGAGAGATCATGACTTCTTTTTGCAAAATTGCTTCTAGAAGATTGACGAGGACCATTATATTTATCTTTGTGATATGCTCTACAATCTTTTGCCATGTGCCCAAAATTTGTACAAGAATAACAATAACCAAAAAATATTCTTTTGTACCTAGAGGATGGAGATTGCCTTGATGTACTTCTAAAATAATTATGTCTTGGGATCGTTTGATCAAACTTATTGCCTCTAGCATTCTTGACACCATCAACATATCTTCTTGGAGTAGGGTTTCTTCCAATGTCATCTTGACTCTTCTTCTTTCCTTTGTTGGAACTGGGGGCATCAATATTTCTTCCATGATTTTCCACATCCTTGTTGTTTGAAGCATTAGGGATTGCATAATTCTTGTTTGAAGATTCACCTGCATAACCAAGACCCGATTTATCAAGAGGAGATCTTTGATGACTCAAGATGTCATCTAGGGTTTGGGAGCTCTTTAGGCTTGTGTTCAGATGATCAACTTCCTTTTTAATGATATCAATTTCTTCTTTCATTTTCATGCATTCTTCATCCTTCTTTGATAGATCGATCTCCATTTCTTCCTTCATCTTGGTTGCTTCACATGATTGGGCCTTGAGAAGATTGATGTCTAATTTTAGTTTGAAGATTTCTTCATCCTTTTCTTCTAGTTGGCATATCATGTTGTTTCTCTCCTTTTCTGCTTCATCAACTTGTCCTTCTATGAATGCCAAAGTTTCCATCACCTTCTTGGCTCCTTGTGCTTGTTTCCTTGCTTCTTCTAGTTGAGATCTAAGAGAAAAGACTTCTTCCTTGTATTGAAAAATCTCTGCTTCAAGATTGTTCAAGCTTTTAATTCTTTTTTCAAGGTGGCTTGACAAAGTTTCTTCCTTTTTCTTTGCCTTGTCCAATTGATTTGTCATAGATATGACTTCTTCA
The DNA here is from genome assembly GCA_034641835.2 of Pinus albicaulis. NCBI lineage: Eukaryota > Viridiplantae > Streptophyta > Pinopsida > Pinales > Pinaceae > Pinus > Pinus albicaulis. Next base: position 1,499,681,330 of record CM076580.1, on the reverse strand, counting down.
TGATGCTTTCTTTTGTTTTGATGAAATTCCTCCTTAATTTTGGCGAGCTCTTCATATCTTTCTTGAACTTGAAGCTTGACAAGTTCAACTTCCTTCCTTGTCTTGTTTTGGTCACCAACTTGTGCTTTCTTCTTAAGTTCCTCATTTTCCCTTTTCAAACTGTTAATCTCTTCCATGGAAGCCATAAGTTTATTCAGGAGATATTCTTCAAAGTCTTCTTTGTTCTCTTCATCTTCTAGGTCTTCTTTAGCTTTGTTGTCATCTCTCTTATCTTCAGCTTCCTTGATGGATTCTAGAATTCTTTCTTTTTTTCCATAATCTTCTTGACTAGATATCATTGTCAGCACTCCTTTTGAGTGAATATCATGAATTTTGTCCCATATGACTTTTGCTAATGAACATTTTTCAAAATTGGCTTTCACAGAATTTGGTAACCCATTCAAAATTTCCTTCATTTCTCTTCTATTGTACTCCTTGGATTCTTCATCCATCGTTTCATTAGTAATCACTGATTTCCAAACTTCAATTCCTTGAGTCTTCAAGAAATTTCTCATTCTTGCCTCCCATATATCAAAATTTCCATTGAACAATGGAGCCTTCGCAAATTGATCGACTTCAATTTCGATGGTTGAGGAAGACAAATCTTTAGGAGGATTGGGGAATTTCTTCCTTGGCTTTGCCATTTGTGTACTAATGATCAACCTTCAAGTTGTTAGGCTTTGAGTGAAGGTACTAGCTCTGAAACCAATTTTTGGAAATACTGAGAGGGGAGTGAATCAGTATTTCTTTTCAATTGTTAATTTTACCAGTTAGATCACTTATATTTAGAACACAAAATGAACAATGATAGAATAAATACTTTTATTAATTTCTTCTTTACAATAAATCAAGTACAATATATGTAGGGCCACAACCCTAGATGAAGACACCAATATTCAATCTCCCAGGCTCCAACCTGTATTTTCCAAGCACCAACTTGGACTTCCAAGGCTCCAACCTTGTCAGTTATGAGGCACCAATCTCAAGGGCTCCAACCCTATATATGGTACAAGCTCCAACCTGGTCTATTGAGGACTCCTATCCTCTAGGACTCCAACCCTATCTTCCAAGGCGCCAACCTTTTCTCTATGAGGCTCCAACCTCTAGGGTTCCAACCCTAAACTTCAATTCGTCAAGATAATTTTGATGTTTGTTCACGGCTCCCAATATGGTCTTCAATGAGCCATGCCTATCTTCAACAATGCCCTCTCCAAATTACTTCATCAATGACAACCTTTTCTTCTCGTGAAGGTGTCACCACCGCTCTTCATGACACTCAAGCACTTTCTCCAAGGTCACCTCATGATGACATCAGCAATGCATCATGATCTCCAAGGGTGTCTTCAAGATCAGCTACTAAAAGGTGTCTTCCACAATGCTTACCCAATAAGATATTTCTCCACAAGACCTTCAATAGGTGCTCCAAAATGTCTACAATAATTTCTCCAATGGACTAATACAATTAGTCCCTAAATACACCAGATGTTCTTCAAGGCTACTTCAAAATCAATTCTCCTTGAAGAGTAATTTAGGCTTGTTTAAACCCAAGGTCTGCTCCACTATAGTTCCTCAACAAGGTTCTTCAAAATCTCCCATGACTTAACAAGGCTTACAATATCGTCTGTCCAAAACACCTCCAAGGCTCTAAATATTTCACTGCTCCTCCACAGATTGAAGCACCTTCAATATCCTTTATCAATGTTCATTCATTATTCATCATAGGACTGCAATCCAAGTATAACAACAAGTTTGAGTTTTCCTTCAACAAGGGCAGCAACAAGTTCAGGACCAACCCTCCTTAATTCTCCACGGATTAGCTATCCAAACTTGTTGATGCTTCTTCTTCAACTCCTCAAATTATAACCAAAACAGATGTAACTTCGCTGAGTTCCAAATAAAGTTATTGTTCTGCACTAAAACCCCATTGTTGACTAGGTCTGAAACATTGTGGTGAGGTCTTTCTAGTCCTGGTCTGAGCCTTGACACAACAGTGATCAATAAGACTAAACTATAATGGAGGCAATCAAAGGTTCCGAGCACCTAAACAAATGTATGATTGTCCCTCTGTTTAATCCTTTTATTTGGTGATTGTTCAAGCATTTCCAATAATCAAGAGACTGTCCAATCTTAACACAAATAACACTATTCCTGAATTGTTGGTCTGAATCTATGGTTCGAGCAATTTGAAGCATAAGTCTGAGACCTAGCAGTGGGTTATAACATAGGTCTGAATTCTGTTTTAGAGTTCTGTCACTCCAGCAAGTAATCCGAGCCACCAGAGGTGTAGATATATCACCACAAAACTAAGTCTGAACTATAGTAAGGTCACAAAACCCAAATTTGAATTACTGTAAAAAATCTGAGATATATACAATTGTTCCTTTCTGAAATCTAACCCAAATAGTGCTTAAAAACACTATCCTCAGTCTCCTACCTGTTATGTATCTTATCTCTGAGAAATCGCCGAAATTTTGGTGCTAAAATGAGGTGTCCGAACTCATGTTATTATTGGTTTGACGTTATAATGAATGGACACATCTTTCTAGATGTAGGCCGACATGAAGGAGCTAGGACAAGTCGGCTCAAAAAAAATAATTATTGCACAACTTCAAAAATCAATATCTTTCTAACCACGGGTATTTTTGGGGCATATGAGGGCTCGTTGGAAAGAGGAAGGAGTTCTCTTTAAGATGGCGAAGGATCCATTTTGAAATGATGTCTTCAAGGTGTCAAAAAATAATTTTCTTTATGACTGTTTGGAATTTTTAGTGCAGAAGGTGATTAGGACAGCAAGTGGTCATTAATGGCTTCTCCATTGTCATGTATCCAACAATGTCATTACATGTCATCAAGTATGGTGAGGTCATTCATGTCATATCTCCAATCATTGTCCATGTCATCATTATGTATTTCCTTATGTGTGATTGTGTAGCATCAATCATGTTACCAACCATGTCATAGTGCAGCATCCATTAATTTCCATCCAGAGAGCCCATCATGAGATTTATATTTCATCAATGTAAGGTCATTCATGTATATTCCTCCATATGCCATCAAGGGCTTGTATATTAGATACATCATTGGCACTTAAAGGGTAGATCACTATGAGCATCATTCATAGTCACATGATTGAAATGGCATCTTTAGACTTCCTTATTAAGGGTAAGGACATCATCCGAGATCTAGGAAATTTTCATGGTTAGTTCAAGGACATCATCATTAGGGTATTATGATCAATGGACATTTAGGCAACATCACACATCATAATAATTTGTCATCACGAACAATGCGATATTGACATCAATGATAACCTTGATTAACAATCTCCCCCTTTGTCATTGATGGCAATATTCTTGCCCTTCCAACATTTTCTCCCCCTTTGACATCAATGGCAAACGGGGTGCCCAACTACTCCCCCTATCAAGCTGCTTCTTTTCATTATATTTTCTTCATCAATATTAGTTCTTCGTATGTATGTTTCTCCCCTTGTTATGGTGCTCTTCCTTTTTGCAATGTGGTTCATCATAGATGTGTTTACATTTCTTCATGTGATGAACCAACTCTCCCTGCTTGCATATACTCCTCTAGCTCTTATTTTTTCTCAAGAAATAAATATTGTTGCCTGGTGATTAAGAAGAATACATATTCACAATTTCATGATTTAATTCAATGGAGTTACTCCCAAGATATGATCTGTCAAGATTTTCCATGTGTGACTAATCAAGGATTTCTTCAGATAGCATCAAAAGCTCCCCCTAACAATATGCATAGTATATTTTTTGGCAGAGTCTCATCATCAAAACTTGGAATATCATATTTTCCAAGGATGTCATCATCAAATCAACAACCTGTGTTGTTGGCTTGAGTGTCTAAGAGACTTTCCGATTCAATTTGCTTCCTTCTCCATACTTGTGTAACTTTCTTTTCTGGCTTGGTTGTCACGATTTTAGCTTGTTTAGGGATCCAAGTCAAGTTACAATCACGAGCAATATGTCCAATTTTATGGCAATTGAAGCACTCCATCTTGTTCATGAATGAGAGATCATGACTTATTTTTGCAAAATTGCTTCTAGAAGATTGACGAGGACCATTATATTTGTCTTTGTGATATGCTCTACAATATTTTTCCATGTTTCCAAAATTTGTACAAGAATAACAATAACCAAAAAATATTCTTTTGTACTTGGAGGATGGAGATTGCCTTGATGTACTTCTAAAATAATTCTGTCTTGGGATCCTTTTCTCAAACTTATTGCCTCTAGCATTCTTGACACCATCAACATATCTTCTTGGAGTAGGGTTTCTTCCAATGTCATCTTGACTCTTCTTCTTGCCTTTGTTGGAACTGGGGGCATCAATATTTCTTCCAAGATCTTCCACATCCTTGTTGTTTGAAGCATTAGGGATTACATCATTCTTGTTTGAAGATTCACCTGCATAACCAAGACCCGATTTATCAAGAGGAGATCTTTGATGACTCAAGATGTCATCTAGGGTTTGGGAGCTCTTTAGGCTTTGTTTAGATGATCAACTTCCTTTTTAATGATATCAATTTCTTCTTTCATTTTCTTGAATTATTCATCCTTGTTTGATAGATAGATCTCCATTTCTTCCTTCATCTTGGTTGCTTCACATGATTGGGCCTTGAGAAGATTGATGTCTAATTTTAGTTTGAAGATTTCTTCATCCTTTTCTTCTTGTTAGCATATCATGGTGTTTCTCTCCTTTTCTGCTTCATCAACTTGTCCTTCTATGAATGCCAAAGTTTTTGTCACCTTCTTGGCTCCTTGTGCTTGTTTCCTTGCTTCTTCTAGTTGAGATCTAAGAGAAAGACTTCTTCCTTGTATTGACAAATCTCTGCTTCAAGATTGTTCAAGCTTTTAATTCTTTGTTCAAGGTGGCTTGAAAAATTTTCTTCCTTTTTCTTTGCCTTGTCCAATTTATTTGTCATAGATATGACTTCTTCATGATGCTTTCTTTTGTTTTGATTAAATTCCTCCTTAATTTTGGCGAGCTCTTCATCTCTTTCTTGAACTTGAAGCTTGACAAGGTCAACTTCCTTCCTTGTCTTTTTTTGGTCACCAACTTGCGCTTTCTTCTTAAGTTCCTCATTTTCCCTTTTCAAACTGTTAATCTCTTCCATGGAAGCCATAAGTTTATTCAAGAGATCTTCTTCAAAGTCTTCTTTGTTCTCTTCATCTTCTAGGTCTTCTTTAGCTTTGTTGTCATCTCTCTTATCTTCAGCTTCCTTGATGGATTCTGGAATTCTTTCTTGTTTTCCATCATCTTCTTGACTAGAGATCATTGTCAACGCTCCTTTTGAGTGAAGATAATGAAGTTTTTCCCATATGACTTTTGCTGATGAACATTTTTCAAAATTGGCTTTCACATAATTTGGTAACCCATTCAAAATTGCCTTCATTGCTCTTCTATTGTACTCCTTGGATTCTTCATCCATCGTTTCATTAGTAATCACTGATTTCCAAACTTCAATTCCTTGAGTCTTCAAGAAATTTCTCATTCTTACCTCCCATATATCAAAATTTCCATTGAACAATGGAGCCTTCGCAAATTGATCGAATTCAATTTCGATGGTTGAGGAAGACACATCTTTAGGTGGATTGGAGACTTTCTTCCTTGGCTTTTCCATTTGTGTACTAATGATCAACCTTCAAGCTGTTAGGCTTTGAGTGAAGGTACTGACTTTGAAACCAATTGTTGGAAATACTGAGAGGGGAGTGAATCAATATTTATTTTCAATTGTTAATTTTACCAGTTAGGTCACTTATATTTAGAACACAAAATGAACAATGATAGAATAAATACTTTTATTAATTTCTTCTTTACAATAAATCAAGTACAATATATGTAGGGCTTCAACCCTAGATGAAGACACCAATATTCAATCTCCCAGGCTCCAACTTGTATTTTCCAAGCACCAACTTGGACTTCCAAGGCTCCAACCTTGTCAGTTATGAGGCACCAAACTCAACGGCTTCAACCCTATATCTGGTACAGGCTCCAACCTGGTCTATTGAGGACTCCTATCCTCTAGGGCTCCAACCCTATCTTCTAAGGCACCAACCTTTTCTCTATAATGCTCGAACCTCTAGGGCTCCAACCCTCAACTTCAATTCGTCAAGATAATTTTTATGTTTGTTCACGGCTCCCAATATCGTCTTCAATAAGCCATGCCTATCTTCAACAATGCCTTCTCCAAATTACTTCATCAATGAAAACCTTGTCTTCTCGTGAAGGTGTCACCGCTGCTCTTCATGTCACTCAAGCACTTTTTCCAAGGTCACCTCATGATGACATCAGCAATTCATCATGATCTCCAAGGGTGTCTTCAAGATCAGCTACTAAAAGGTGTCTTCAACAATGCTTGCCCAATAATATATTTCTCCAAAAGCTCTTCAATAGGTGCTCTAAAATGTCTACAATAATTGCTCCAATGGACTAATACAATTAGTCCCTAAATACACCAGATGTTCTTCAAGGCTACTTCAAAATCAATGCTCCTTGAAGAGTACTTTAGGCTTGTTTAAACCCAAGGTCTGCTCCACTATAGTTCCTCAACAAGGTTCTTCAAAATCTACCATGAATTAACAAGGCTTCCAATATCCTCTATCCAAAACACCTCCAAGGCTCTAAATATTTCACTGCTCCTCCACAGATCGAAGCCCCTTCAATATTATTTATAAATGTTCATTCATTACTCATCATAGGACTACAATCCAAGTATAACAACAAGTCTGAGTTGTTCTTCAACAAGGGCAGCAACAATTTCAGGTCCAACCCTCCTTAATTCTCCACGGATTAGATATCCAAACTTGTTGATGCTTCTTCTTCAGCTCTTCAAATTATAACCAAAACAGATGTAACTTCACTAAGTTCCAAATAGGGTTTTTGTTCTGCACTACAACCCCATTGTTGAATAGGTCTGAAACGTTGTGGTGAGGTATTTCTAGTCCTGGTCTGAGCCTTGACACAACAGTGATCAATAAGACTAAAATGTAATGGAGGCAATCAAAGGTTCTGAGCTCCTAAACAAATGTATGATTGTCCCTCTGTTCAATCCTTTTATTTGGTGACTGTTCAAGCATTTCCAATAATCAAGAGACTGTCCAATCTTAACACAGATAGCACTATTCTTGAACTGTTGCTCTGATTCTGTGGTTCAGGCAGTTTGAAGCATAAGTCTAAGACCTAGCAGTGGGTTGTAACACAGGTCTGAATTATGTGTTAGAGTTCTGTCACTCCAACAAGTAATCCGAGCCACCAGAGGTGTAGATATATAACCACAAAACTAAGTCTAAACTATAGTAAGGTCACAAAACCCAAATCTGAAGTACTGTAAAAAAAATTGAGACATATACAGTTGTTCCTTTCTGAAATCTAACGCAAATAGTGCTTAAAAACATTCTCCTCGGTCTCCTACCTGTTATGTATCTTATCTCTAAGAAATCACCAAAATTTTTGGTGCTAAAATGAGGTGCCCGAACTCATATTAATATTGTTTTGACGTTAGAATGAATGGACACATCTTTCTTTTTTTTTCTTTTTTCTTTTTTCTTTTTTTCATCTAGGATAATCGGTAATTGGTGAGAGTTATCCTGAACAAGGCCCAGGATCAAATCCTACTGGCTGCCACTATAAACCTAGGCTAGGTGCAACAACCTGCAAGTCACACAATAGCAATTAACTTATGCCTCAACAGGAGCCGAGACGTCCACTATGGGGTCGCCTAATCTTCTAGCCAAGACACAACAAGCCATATACTCAATGAGATTTGAACCTCCATCTCGTGGGTTTCATCCAGCGAAATTTACCGTTAAACCACATGTCACTGTATAAAAGGTCGTGGGCTTGGCCCGGAACGGTTAATCTCTCACGGCGAGCCACGCCCTCACTCAGGATTGAGCACAGGACCTGTCTGTCTTTACGAGAGAGACCTTGCCACTACGCCCCCTCCATAGACCTTAATGGACACATATTTCTAGATGTAGGCCGACATGAAGGAGCTAGGACAAGTCGGCTAAAAAAAAATAATTATTGCACAACTTCAAAAATCAATATCTTTCTAACCATAGGGAGTTTTGGGGCATATGAGGGCTTGTTAGAAAGAGGAATGAGTCCTATTTAAGATGGTGAAGAAGCCATTTTGAAATTATGTCTTCAAGATGTCAAAAAATAATTTTCTTTATGACTGTTTGGAATTTTTAGTGCAGAAGGTGATTAGGACAGCAAGTGGTCATTAATGGCTTCTCCATTGTCATGTATCCAACAATGTCATTATATGTCATCAAGTATGGTGAGGTCATTCATGTCATATCTCCCATCATTGTCCATGTCATCATTATGTATTTCCTTATGTGTGATTGTGTAGCATCAATCATGTTACCAACCATGTCATAGTACCGCATCCATTAATTTCCATCCAGAGAGCCCATCATGAGATTTATATTTCATCAATGTAAGGTCATTCATGTATAGTCCTCCATATGTCATCAAGGGCTTGTATATTAGATACATCATTGGCACATAAAGGCTAGATCACTATGAGCATCATTCATAGTCACATGATTGAAATGGCATCTTTAGACTTCCTTATTAAGGGTAAGGACATCATCCGGGATCTAGGGCATTTTCATGGTTAGTTTAGGGACATCATCATTAGGGTATTATGATCAATGTACATTTACGCAACATCACACATCATAATAATTTTTCATCACTAAACAATGCGATATTAACATCAATGACAACCTTGATTAACAGTGTCCACTATTAACAGTTAACTGTGGATGGTTAGAGAAAACCGTAGACTTTTTATATTATATATATATATATATATATATATATATATATATATATATATATATATATTTGACCATATACAATATGGTTTTAAATTCGGATTTAAGGCCTTATTGGAAAAATTAGTGCCCCGGCAATTTCACCCGGAAATTGGGCAATCTGGCGCTTGGTTAGCGAATGTGGAGGTGAAATTGTAGGATGGTGCTAGATTTGGTGGAATTTGGAGTGAGTTTAGTGCCAAAACTTGGGGAAGCCATAAATTACTCATTTTTTTACCAAATTCGAAGCAGAAAGAGGCTAGACAGGAATTTTTGAGCATTTTGGGGCCATTGGAGCAGGTTTCAAAACTGTTTGAGCATTGCAAATGTATGTAATCACTCTTTTGATTATAATAGAAGAGGGCCAAGCCATTGAAAGCTGGACCAAGGAGACGTAGCCCAAGCGGGGTGAACTCCTTCATCATGTGTTGTGATATTGTTTTGGTGATGTTCATGTTTGTTATATGTTGTTGTTTAGCATTTTTTTCATGTTAATTTGTTCATGAAATTTACATAAAACACATAAAAACTCATGGTTAAACTTTCAATTTACTCCATAAATCCTCAAGCACTTTAACATATTCTGAAAAGGAATTTAGCACAACAAAACTATTTTTCTCATTCATATCAAGTTGGTATTAGAGCACTATGTTTACTTGTGCAAGGAGAATTTAATTGTTTTGCAAGTGTTTAAATGTTTACAAGGTTGAAGCTCAAAAGAGGAGAAGGCAAGCTTGTGGGTTCAGGTTCTCAAGTTGGAGCAAGGAAGAGAGCATTATTGCCACAATTTCCACCACAAGATTCACCTCTTGTTGTACCTGAGGCTTTAGTAAGCATGTCCCATGAAGGAGGAAATGATAACATGATAGAGGATTAAAAGGCTTTTAGGAAATATTTCTTTGACATGATAGAGATGGTGAAAGTCCTCTATGAAGAGAGGACTACAAGTTTGCAAGGTGAAAGCTCCAAGCCTCCAAGAGGAGAGGGTTATCCATGAGGAGGAGGTAATGGAAATTGTGATAAGCCACCATCTACTCCACCATCATCTTCACCAACATCTTCACCTGCATCTTCATCCTCTTCCACTACTACAACCCTTACTCATACTCATCAACATACATCAAAAGGAATTCGTAAAAGACCCCTGTTAAAACTTGATATTAGATTTGAGTTGTCTATGTATAATGATGAAATGAAGGAAGAGAAGATTGAAAATTGGGTTTGTCAGTTGGAGGTCTACTGCAGGATTCAAAACCTTCAATATTATGATACAAAGATTCAGCTAGCTTCCTTGAGACTAGAGGGTGCGGCACTAGTATGGTGGGAAGCCAAGATGAGATAAAAAAACACGGTAATATCTCAATCTCTTGGTATGATTTCATTGCTACAATTAAAAGACAATTTTACTCTCTAGCATAAATATAGAAAGCCATCATGAATTGGCAAAACTTTAGACAACTTAAAGGTCAAAATGTGCAAAATTACACCAAAGGATTTAGAAGAATAGCTCTTATGTTAGGTGTTGATTTTCAATCACAAGACACGTTTCTCAAGCATATAGGGGGTTTACATAAAAACCTAAGGCATACTATCTTTATGTTCAATCTCACTAGTCTAGATGAGGTTTGTGTGCAAGCCACTCACCTTGAGGCAAGAGGGAAAAGTATTCCAGAAAAGGGTAAAAAGAAGCCATTTAAGGGTGGAGAGAAAGGAAAGGGTTTCAAAGGAATAGGAAAGAAAAATGTATCCATTAAAAATGAATGAGATAAAATAACATGCAAACATTATTCCAAAGAGGGTCACATGAGGACCAATGTTGGAAGCTTCATCCAAAGATGAGGCCCAAGAAATTCAACAACAAGGGGAAACAAAAAACAACTAAAAACACTCAATAGGATTTGGGATCCGATTTGGGTGATGAAACTAAAATTACAGCCATGGTTATGAAAGGAAAAGAATCCATTGTTAGCACTAGTTCATCAAATTGTCACACATAAACTAAAATTACAGCCATGGGTATGAAAGGAAAAGAATCCATTGTTAACACTAGTTCATAAAATTGTCACAGTAGTACTCCAAATGAAGAAACAAGGATTGAATTATTCCATGTAAGGGTTATTGTGAAACATAAAAAAATTGACACACTATTTGATAGTGGGTCTCAAGTCAATTTGATATCTGAAGACTTAGTCAAGAAACTTAATCTTGAAACCATTCCACATCCTAAACCATATACATTGTGTTGGATATGCAAGAACACAAATATGTAGGTTACAAGAAAGTGTATTCTTCAGTTTGCAATCACAGCAAACTTCATTGACGAAGTTGAATTAGATGTTGTACCGCTTGATATTTCAAGATTTGTTTTGGGTAGTCCTTACCTCTATGATATAAAAACCATCTTCTATCACCATGAAAACAAGTACCATTTGTTCAAAGATGTTGTGGAGTAAATTGTGAGAGTTCATTGCAAAAAACTAAATCTTTCAATAGTTAATGTAGGACAAATGAAAATACCAGTGAATTCAAGCAAGAATCTTGTGTTTCTTATGATTAAACCAAATAACGATGTTGATTATGAAGCATTTCAAGGTTGTGATCCAAAGTTGAAATCTGATTTGATTGAAGTGGTTAATAAAAATAATGAGATGTTTTAGGAACCAAAGGGATTACCTTCGAAAAGGGGAATCCAACATGAAATACAATTGCATCAAGATTGTCCTCTTCCTAACATTGGCATGTATAGGATGTTGGTGATGGAGAGTGTTGAAATCAGAAAGAAAATTCAAGAGTTGTTGGACAAAGGGATCATCCGACCAAGTACATCGCCATGCAGGTCACCTATTGTGTTGGTGCGAAAGAAGGATGGAATATGGTGCATGTGTGTAGATGTTCGTGCATTGAACAAAATTACAATAAAGAATTGTTATCCACTTCCTAGAATAAATGATTTACTTGATCAATTGAAAGATGAAAATGATTTTACTAAGTTGGACTTAAGGAGTGGCTACCATCAAATTACAATTGCTGAAGGTGACATTTGGAAGACAACATTCAAACATTAGAGAAAATTTCAGCCTAAAAGTGGCATCCTAAGGAAAATTAATAAAATAATAGTTAAAATAATAAAATAAGAGTTAAGAATTTTTGAGGGAAAAGAAGAAAACTATTTTTTTTAATCATATTTTTGGCTTATCTCCTTATAGGTTTGCTCAAATTTCAAGTGTATTCACTTGTTGGATGTGGAATTAAATTCCACTTCCAACGAGTTCCCATTATGCATACTTTTGAGAAGACCCACAATGATAAAAATTGAAGATACATTAAAAAAAACGTGTTGAAACATGATTTTTTAATGTATCTTCAATTTTCATCATCGTGAGTCTTCTCAAAAGTATGCATAATGTGCACTCGTTGGATATGGAATTCAACTCTGCATCCAATGAGTTTCTACACTTGAAATTTGAGCAAACCTATAAGGAGATAAGCCAAAAATACAATTAAAAATGTATTTTTTCTTTTTTTCCCTCCAAAATATTTACATGTACCTCTTTTTAAATTTAAAAGATTTTGATTGGTTTACATATATGACATAGAAATTACGTGAAAATTTCATGGGCACTTTTAGGATGAAATTTCCTCTGATGACAAAACAAGGTTTGTTTGAATGGTTAATTATGTCTTTTGTTTTATGTAATGCTCCTCCTACCTTCATGCATGTGATGAATGATGTGTTGAGTCCATTTCTTGAAGAGTTTTCCATAGTCTACGTATATGATACCTTGAATTTTCAGTAAATCACGTGATGAACATGTCATTCATATAAGAAAAGTACTTGATGTCTTAAGGAAATAACAGTTGTTTTTTAAGATGTCAAAATGTGAATTTGGTAAAACTTCTTTGGTGTACTTGGGGCATATTGTTGGAGGAGGTGAGTGGAAGATAGACCCCTCTAAGGTTGAGGTCAATTCATGTGGGGCTCAAAGGCATAAATCTAAGCAAATACAAATGTATCTATATTGGAAGGGTGAGGGAATTGTAACCTCGTATGTTGAACAACTGAAAATGATCTTTTGGGGTCCAAAAGCTTCTAGTGGAGAGGAGTGATCAGGTGCTCAAAATTATGCTCAAAAATGAATTTTTTTGGAATGGTGTGGAACCTGAACGACTATGTATATCTCTTCATTCTAAATCCAATGCAACTCGTTTCACGAAAAACCAACACAGTATGCTCCAAGAAACACGTTATGTCTGCTTTTCCAAACAAGGAAATTTTTGAAAAAAACATGCAGGGACAGCCCAGTCAACAATCTGAACTACTGACTGGGCATGCCCATGTGGTAGGTTGACTGGTCAATGGGATTTCCTCCAGCGAATCATGTTTTTCCAAGTGGCACATTTTTGTTGGTTTGAAATGGCAGGTTGTGATTGGTTTATAAGTGGGCAATCACAGACTGCTATGTGGCATGGCCAAGGGCTGCACCTAGCCATGCCACGTGGCAGCCCGAGGGCCACCAAAATTTTGGTTAAGTTCTGGGCAAGAGCAGGGGGGGGTAAAACCCACAACTTCCAAGAAACTAGCACAGGATTTCACCATTGCACCAACTGTTGATTCTTAACCATATACGGTGCGACATATATTAAAAATGTAAGGGTTTTAAGTTTGGGGGTGGGGGTCGGGGTCTAGCCCCAGCCTTAGTCACTACACCCTAGTGGGCTAGGGGTGGGACCAAGGGCGAGCGAGCCCTGCAGCCTCCCTTCCCCCATCCCCCAACTATTCATAACCATTAAAATAAAACGCTGACGGCTCCATGTGTCCACCCTTAGCAGTTAACTATCGACAGTGAGAGAAAATCGAGGACTTTTTTTATTTTTTTTAAAAAAAATTATTTGACCATATACAATATGGTTTGAAATTCGGATTTAAGGCCTTAGTGGAAAAATTAGTGCCCCGACAATTTTTCCCAGAAATTGGGAAATCTGGCACTCAGTTAGCGGATTTAGAGGAGAAATTGTAGGATGATGCCAGATTTGGTGGAATTCGAGGTGCGGTTAGTTCCAAACCTTGGGGAAGCCATAACTTACTCTGTTTTTTACCAAATTCGAAGCAGAAAGACGCTAGGCAGACATTTTTGGCATTCTGGAGCCGTTGGAGCAAGTTTCAGAGATGTTTGAACATTGCAAATGTATGTAATCACACTTTTGAGCATAATAGAAGAGGCCCAAGTCATTGGAAGCTAGACGAAGGAGACGTAGCCCAGGTGGGGTGAACTCCTTCATCATGTGTTGTTGTGATACTGTTTTGGTGATATTCATGTCTATCATATGTTGTTTTTCAGTGTTTTGTTCATGTTAATTTGTTCATGAAATTTACACAAAACACATAAAAAGTCATGTTTAAACTTTCAATTTACTCCATAAATACTCAAGCACTTTAACATATTTTTGAGAGGAATTTATCACAGCAAGACTAATTTTCCAATTCATATCAAACCTAGACCCAAGGTCGTAGAAATTCAACATGGTATCAAAGTGTGTTTGAGCTACTTTGAAAGTCGATGAATCAGATTTGTGCACAGCGAAGTACAACGTGAGAGGGAGTTGGTCACATTGTAAGTGAATGACTCACTATAATGTCGAAGTTGCAGGTAGGTCTCTAGTATGAGGACAGGTTGGAGGGTTTGTCCAACTATAGTCCTTGGAAGGAAAGGATCATGTTGGTCTTGCAGGTCAACAGGATCTAGGATTTTGCCAAGAAGAGATCAGTAAGCCAACCAACCCTAAGGAGCTGGACATATGGGAATATTTGGTTACGAAGGTGAGATTGATCTTCCTTAATGGTATGAATGATTCCTTAATACCTCATTTATCTAGGAAGAACAATGCACGTGAGATGTGGATGGCTCTTCAGAATTTGTTCCAAAATAAGAACACGAACTGGGTACTAGTATTGGAGGACAAGTTGAATTCCACCAAGATGATAAAGGGTGAAGGAGTGACTTCGTATCTCACAAGGTTATCTCCGATCATAGATGAGATTGTTGTCATCGGTGTCAAAATTTTAGATGAAGATATGGTAAGGATTGCCTTGAAAGGTATCACCGAGGAATGGGAGCTCTTCATTAAAGGAATCATTGCCAGGGAAAAATTGCCAAACTAGAATAGACTATGGGACGAATTCATTTAGGAAGAGTTGCGAGACAAGGATCTTATTCCATAGAAGAAGGCATATGAGAACGTGGCACTTGCAGCGTGAATGAAGGGTAAGCCAAATAAGGACTTGAGTAAAGTTAATTGTTTCAACTATGGCGAGATGGATCATTTTTCGTCAAGATGTCCGATGAAGAAGGGAGATGATGAGAAGAGGAAAGGAAAGCAAATCGTCAGGGTTGCCATTTTAGCTGAGATAGATGATCTCTCTAGGAGATTGGAAGAGGAGGACTTTGCTATGATTTCTTATTTCTCGCAGGGTACTATCAAGGAGGATGGATGGTACATGGACAGTTGTGCGACGAAGCATATGACAGGGTCACAGGAGGTTTTTGAGACTCTAGTTGAATGGGACTCGAAGTTCCACATGGTGTTGGGCGACAAGAGTCAGTTGGAGATCTAAGGATTGGGTGTTGTGCCATTCAGGATGGAGACAGGATGTATGATGCGGGTCTAGGATGTATTGCTTGTACCAAGACTCATATATAGCGTGATTGTTGTCTCGGTGATCAAGAGGAAGGGGTTTGAGGTATTTTTCTAGGATGGGAAGGCAAGACTCAAACCCATAGGTTCTAAGTCTGATGGGATTGTACTTGGAGTTAGAGAGCATGGTCTCTACAGGATGATGAGAAAGCCTGTGGATAATGGGAAGAAGCAGGTGGAGCAAGTGCAGGTTCTAGAGAAGCAGGAGCAAGTGCAGGTGCAGGTGCAGGTGCAGGATTCAGAGAAGCAGTTATAGGTTTCCGAGAAGAAGGTTCACTTTTCTGAGAAGAAAATTCAGGTTCTAGAGACTCCTAGGGAGTCAAGTTCTAATGGGAACTAGCGGGTTCAGAGGGAGACTTTGCAGCCAAAGAAGAACGTGTGGTCAGTGGGGAGCAAGGGTGCTTCCACATATAGCAAGAAGGAATCATGGAGGGACTAGAAAGAGATACAGGAGAAGAAGAAGAAGCAAGATGCTTCTAGCAGTGACAATGACACCTCTGAGAGAGGCATAGTTCACAGGACAGGTATTGTTGTGATTATGAGCGCGAGGAGTTGGGAAAGTGTTGTGAGAAGTGATGATGATGACGAGTTACTTCCTAGTATTAGAAGTAACTCCCTTGCTAAGAGGGAGTGTTGATTTTTGTGTATCTTTGGAGTTACTTCAAGCCCTAGTGTTCAGGGTTTTGAGAGAAAAGCGCCACAAGGGTCACTTGTGAGCTTGGAACCCAAGTATAGGGTTTTGCACCAAATTGTGTTTTAGGCATTTCCAAGAGCACATTTCTACATGTCATAGCACTAGACAATAGAGGGTGAAAAGTATAATCTAACGCTTCAAGAATCGTCAAATTCCAAGCTGTAGAAGTGGAGATATGAATTTTTGAAATTGACAATGAATTATTTGGTATTCATGTCATTTAGGCTTGAAGTAAAATTACCCAAAAGACATTTCTCTTCATAATTCGTGGAGACCTCTTGTTTGGTGTAAATAAGAGGTGAGGTTAATTCATTTGAAGTATATTTTTTGTGCTCACATACCTTAGAAAGAAGCTCGAAGATCTATGAATTGGGGACTCAGCAAGATATACTAGACAGCATAGAGGAGGAGGAATGTTCATGAGTTTAATAGGGGTTTGAAGTATGTTGAGGTTGAATCTGTTGTGTTGGGTGGGGATTGGTTTGAGGGTGAAACGGGGCCATCAAGACGTTGATTTGGAGGGTCGCAGCCCTATTCTTGGAGGTCACAACCCAGGAAGGAGAAACAAGGTTTTTTGGGGTTATTTTGGAGGATGGACAAACCTCCAAAGAGGTTTTCGCAACCCTAGTTAGGGTGTTGTAAGGTGCCGCAGTTCTTTTAGGGAGACAGAGCCTTGTTTTGGGCTGAAAACTTCCCTAAAAGTGCAGTGTGGAGGGAAGCATATCCTTGGAGGACAACCACAACAAAAGGAGATAATAATAAGCTATTTTGTTGGGTGGTTAGGAACTGTGGTTAGTACCCTAACCAGTCCCAGAATTTCAGGTTGCAGCAAGTCGAAATAGTAGCGTTGGGTCACAGTTTGGTGACCGGATTTGGATCAGCGTTGCAGCTTGTGGAAGCCAAATATTGGGATTGTCTTGAGCGAGATGAAATTTTAGATCTCTATATTACTAGTGTATTCCCTTATTTTTGTTAGTGTAGCTCCCTTATTGTTATTGTTGTACCCCTGTAACCCCCATATTGTTATTATTGTGCCCTTACATTATTATCGTTAGGTCGGCTAAGATTATATTGTGACCCCATGGACTCCTATATATAGAAAGGAGGTGTTGTCATTTAAATCATCCAAGAATTGTGCATTTATGTAATGTAAAGGAGGTTTCCCCCTCGAGTGGTTGATTTATAAGGCGTTAATCTCTCTTTTATTCTATTTTTGGAGCTGGTTTCATAACATTTGTTATCAGAGCTTTGGATTCTAGGGTTTCGATGCTCCAAACAGATCATCGTGGAATTTTCGCTATAATTTTTTTTCTATGAAGGTTCAGAAGCTAAAAGTTTTACCACGAGAAGCCAAAATCCTAAGGAACTATGTGTAAAAATTTCAAATCTTGGTTCGCAATATTTTTGGAAATATGATCTGTGGAAGTTAGGGTTTTTGAAGACTCTCAAATTTCATCTAAAAGAGGCGACCTTGGGAAAATCATCATAACTCTCTCTTTGAGCATTGAATTGGAATCTTGTAAAAAATTGGCCAAAAATACACAGACTGTAGTTTCATGTGTATCCATTTAAGATCTAAAGGAGGAAACCGTGACACGTGGCATGTCGTACAAGTTTGCTCCACTAAACCAGTCCATAATTAGGTCATTGTGGGAGATTGGACATAAATTTTCCTTGAAACATTCAAATCAGGTCAGAACTGTGGCATTCGAAATAAGATTCAGAGGGCTACTACATGACTAAATTTCAGATATTGAAAATCTGAAATCACAGAGATAATTCAGTTTCAATATCGAGCTCCTCAAATGCAAGAAAAATGTGTATTTTTTTTTTTCAAATTGCATAAGTCTTGTTTGAAATAATAGTTGGAAGTGATTCCAAGGGAATATTGAAGCATAGATATCAGTATTGGGTTCTAAAATTCCCCCTAAAAATAATTCAACACCCATCAAGCCTTCAAAAGGCTCTACTATGACTCATGAAGAGGAAGAAGTGCAACATGATATATCAAAATTACAAGAGAGAGTGCATCAAATTTCTCTCTCGCAAAGAAAAACAAAAAATGAAATGGAAATTTTGAAGAAATGCGTGGAAGCTAAGATGGATGGCATGGAAGCTAAGATGGATGAAATGGAAGCTAACATGGAAGACATGAAGAATGATCTAAAAACAGACATGGAAGGTTTGACAAAGTTGATACAAGAAATTATTCCTAATGGCGAAAATGTAGTACAGGAAACTAATGATGAGAATAAAATAAATGTTAATCGCGATTTCAAAAACTCTAATGTTGGTTGTAAGACCCGCCATATTCCAAAGATGGATATGAGGAATTTTAATGGCAAGGATCCCGTAACATGGATACTACAGATGGAGCAATATTTTGATCTCTATAATGTGCAAAACACACAAAAGGTATTCATTGCAACTTTACATTCAGAACAAAATACATTTGTATGGTATCGATAGCTTTTCTCTCGTAAAAAAATTGTCGCTTGGTCAATTTTTACGAAGGAAATGATAGCACATTATGAGGATACAAAGAGCAACACCTTCTTTAGCCAATTGATAAATCTCAAACTAAAGGGTACAATGGTGGAGCACATTGATGACTTCCAAAAATTGAATATAAGGGTAACTGATATTCCAGATGAACACGTGATTGATGTCTTCATATGTACTTTAAAGGATAACATACAACATGAAGTCCATCTTTAGGAACCTAATTCATTGGAGAAGGCATTCAGGGTGGCAAAAAAAATTGAAAGTAAAATTATGGCGACATGGAAGCCTACCACTCAATCTATAAAGATGGAAGTGTTGTTAAGCCTAGACTTTCACAACCTACAAGGTTAACACTGCAAAAATTGGAAGAAAAAGGAGCAAAAGGGCTTTGCTATAGTTGTGATAGAAAATACACTAAAGGTCATAAGTGCGCTGAGAAGAAATTATTTTATATAGATTGTGAAGAGGAGGAAGAAAATGAACAAGAAATTTCAAAAGAAGATGATATACACCAAGAACCAATTCTAGAGAAAGAAGAAATGAGTCCTACCATATCCTGTAATGCATTAGCAGGAATTACCACTCCTCAAACTCTCAAGATAGAAGGACATATCAAAAAGAAAAAGGTAATAGTGTTGATTGACTTGGGTAGTACCTACAATTTTATTCATTGTAAGGTAGCCAAGGAATTGAATTGCTTCCTATATCCACAACCAAAATGTCAAGTGATAGTTGCAAATGGAGGAACTATAAATTGCTATGTAAAATACCATAATATCAAGCTAGCCATGGGGGAATATGTATTGAATAGTCTGATGCTTTCCATTCCAATGGGAGGTGTAGATGTTGTACTAGGAGTACAGTGGTTAAAATATTTGGATACAGTAGCTTTTAATTTTCAAGAACTTTTCTTGAATTTTTTTTCGGAAAGAAAGCAAGTTGAATTACGGGATATCGCAGGGAAGCCGAGAAAAATAATAAGCTCTAATGTCATGACAAAGCTTTTGAAGAAAGGACAATGAGGCATAATTGCACAATTATTCTCACTAAAAGTTCCAACATCAAAATAATCTATTTTTCCAGATCTCCAAAAAGTCTTACACAAACATTCCAAGGTGTTTGAAACTCCCAAAGGACTCCCACCTATTCGTGATCATGATCATGTTATTCATTTGATTCCAGGAAGTGTTCCTCCAAACATCAAGTCTTACAGATATCCTTATGTCCAAAAGAGTAAAATTGAACGTATGATTGCAGAAATGTTAGAGGCTAGTATAATTCAACCGAGTCAAAGTTCTTTCTCTGCTCCAGTAGTATTGATGCACAAGAAAAATGGATCATGGCGCATGTGTCTGGATTATAGGGAGTTAAATAAGTTCACTATTAAAGATCAATTTCCCATTCCTGTGATTGATGAATTATTGGATGAATTACATGGAACAATTTATTTTACCAAGTTGGATCTTCATTCAGGATATCATCAAATTAGAATGAACACTGAAGATATTCTGAAAATAGCATTTCGAACTCATGAGAGTCATTATGAATTTTTGGTCATGCCTTTTGGCCTTACCAATGAACCTTCTACATTTCAAGGGTTGATGAATTCCATTTTCAAACCCTTCCTTATAAAATTTGTGTTAGTATTTTTTGATAATATACTAATCTACAGCTTGTCTTGGAAGGATCATGTTCAACATGTTGACAAGGTGCTCAAACTATTGGAGGAGAAACAATTATATGCAAAAACCTCCAAATGTTTCTTTGGAGTACAAGAGGTGGAATATTTGAGTCATATTGTATCTTACGAGGGTGTTAAGGTAGACTCTAACAAAATTAAAGCCATTAAGGAATGGAAAGTCCCCACAACCATAAAACAGTTGCGAGGATTTTTGGAGTTAACAAGGTATTATCGCAAATTTGTTAATAATTATGGGAGAATAGCCGCACCTCTAACAACATTATTGAAGAAAAATACATTTTCATGGACTCTTGAAGCAACTAAGGCCTTTGGACATCTTAAAGAGGCAATGTGCCTAGCACCAGTCTTAACTACGACAGACTTCACAAAAACCTTTATTGTGCAATGTGATGCCTCAAGAAATGGAATTGGTGTTGTTTTAATGCAAGAAGGAATACCCATTGCTTTTGAAATTCGTACAATCAAAAGAAAGTATTTACAGAAAGCTATTTAAGAGAAGGAAATGTTGGCAATACTAAATGCACTAAAGAAATGGTGACCTTACCTAATGGGAAGACACTTAAGGTAAAAATTGATCATGATAGTCTTAAATACTTTTTGGAACAAATATTATCTTCAAAAGAGCAGCAAAAGTGGGACACAAAGATGTTGGGTTATGACTTTGAAATCATCTACAAAAAAAGGAAGCTAAATGTCGTTGCAGACGCACTCTCAAGAAATGATGAAGAGGTGGAAGCATTGGTTTGTGCCATTTCTATTATCCAACCAGATTGGATAACCGAAGTAAGGGATGAATAGAAGAAGGACAAAGAAGTGTGGACACTCATTCAAAATTTGCAGCAAGATTCTAGTACATATGATACATTTAGTTGGAAAACTGATTCCTTATGGTACAAAGATCGCTTATATCTTTGTAAGAATTCCCAACTAAAATAAAAGATTTTTTTGAAATTGCACACTTCTCCCTTAGGAGGACACTCGGGATTTTTAAAAACTTACCACGGGGTGAAGAAAGAATTTTTTTGGGATAGCCTTAAATCTGATATTTAAAATTTTGTGGCGGAATGTTTGGTTTGCCAGCAAAATAAAGTTGAGACAATTAAGACCTTGGGTCTTCTACAGCGTTTATCCATTCCAAGTCAACGTTGGGAGGAGATTTCAATGGATTTTATCACAGGTTTACCTAACTCTGAAGGAAAAAGTGTCATCATGGTTGTAGTTGATAGACTTACCAAGTATGCACACTTTTGTGCATTATCTCATCCATTTAAAGCAAATACATTTGCTACTGCCTTTATGGAAACAATTTAAAAGCTACATGGAAACCTGAAGAATATTGTAAGCGACAGAGATCTCATTTTTACTGGAAATATTTGGACGAAATTATTTTCTTGTTAGGGTAGTCAACTAACTCATAGCTCATCTTATCATCCTCAATCCAATGGGCAAACTGAGATAGTGAACAAATGTTTGCAAGGATATCTTCGTTGTTTTGTATCTGATAAACAAACACAATGGGTGAAGTGGTTACCTTTGGCTGAATGGTGGTATAACACTTCCTTCCATATTGCAGCGAAAATGATCCCATTTATGGAACTTTATGGATATCATCCACCATCCATCACAACATCTTTAAGATAAAATTCTAAGGTTCAAGCAGTGGAAGATCATATCAAGCATCAATAAGAATTTCTCCAACTCTTAAGGATAACCTAAATTTGACACAAAATCGAATTAAACAACAGGAGGATCAACATTGCAGCGAGAGAAGTTTTGAGGTAGGAGACTGGATATTTTTACGGCTACAACCATACATACAAATGTCCCTCAAGCAAGCTAAGAAGGATAATAAATTATTACCAAAGTATTATGGTCCTTACAAGGTGTTGCTAAATATTGGTACTATGGCATACAAATTTGAGCTTCCTACTTCTTCTCAAGTGCATGCATTCAGTTTTCCATGTTTCATGTTTAAAGAAGTTCATAGGTGACAAACTCCCAGTTCAAACAATATTGTCAGATCTTGATGAGGAAGGAAAAATCATATGGAAACCTGAAGCAGTCACAGAGACAAGAACTCGACAGCTATGAAAGTGATCAATTTCAAAGTATCTCATCAAATGGAAGAACTTACCCACTGAAGATTCTATATAGAAAGATGAGAATTTTATACAGAAGCATCCAAAGCTACTCAAGTGTTGAGGACAACACTTTTTTGAAGGATGGGGGCATATTAGGTCCCTATATTACTAATGTAGTCCTTTAGTGTAGCCCCCTTATTGTTATTGTTGTACCCCTATAACCCTCATATTTTTATTATTGTACCCTTACATTATTATTGTTAGTTCGGTTAGGATTATACTGTGACCCCATGGACTCCTATATATAGAAAGAAGGTTTTTTTATTTGAATCATCCAAGAATTGTTCATTTATGTAATGTAAAGGAGGTTTCCCCCTCGAAGTCGTTGATTTCTAAGGCGATGATCTCTCTTTTCTTCTATTTTTGGAGTTGGTTTCATAACATGGAACCCCAATTAGAAGCAAATTTCACAGTGTAGTATTGAGTACCATTGATCTGGTGGAGGGAAATGTGTTGGCCAACCAAAGTATCCCTAGACGAGCTATCTTGAAGTGACGAAGAGGAGTTGAAGGTTGGGTGAATATTGGTGTCAAAGTACAACACCTTGATGGACAAAGGTGACTGCTAGCCTAACATTTTGGAGCTCGGGAATTAGGCCTACACAGAAAGCAGCTTGGATCAACCCATGTACACTCTACAAAAGTGACTTGCAGCAGTGTTAGGTGGCAACCCTCTTGGAGTCTCGATGTGTTGTCCTTTGAAGGACTAAGGGGTAGCTAATGAACAGTACGGAAGCGAATGGCCGGCAGGACGAGATACGACATCGAGTTTGGAATTTTATCTTGTATACCATAGACTGTGGTATTATTCATATATTGGTTTAATATAACGAAGATTGGTGATTATATGTTATTGTACAATTTTGTTAAAAAATGTGTATATTTGTGCATGTATGATTTACTGCTTTATATTCTCCACTATGCAAAGTATTTTTGGTTGAGATTCCTAGTTTGGTAGCATCAGTGATTTTAAGACTCTAACCTAGACCCAAGGTTGTGGAAATTCAACAATCATGCCCTAAGAGCTTGCTTCAAACCATATAGGGCCTTCTTGAGTCTACAAACACGAGTGTCTTTGATATTTACTTCAAATCCTTCGAGTTGTTCAATGTATTATTTCCTCATCATTGGTCCCATTCAGAAATGATGTCTTTACATCCATTTGATGTTTATTCCATCCCATAGTAGCAGCAAATGAAAGCAAATATCTAATGGTAGTATACCTTACAGTGGGTGCGAAGGTTTCTTCATAATCTATGCCTTCCTTTTGAGAGAAACCCCTTGCAACAAATCTTTGTATTTATCTATACTTCCATCAATAATGTGCTTGATCTTGTAGATCCATTTGGAGGTGACCACTGATTTGTCACTAGGTCTAGGAACGATTTCCCAAGCCCCATTCTTCATGATGGATTGATATTCTCCCTGCATTGCCATCTTTCATACTACTTGATGAGCATCTTCTTCAAATGTAGATGGTTTAGCTTCAATTAGTTTTGTTATATATGCAGCATATCCAAAATATCATTCCGTCCTTTTTCTTTCTCTAAAGGTTCCTTTCGCGGCTCCATGTCCTTCAGCATCTTCAAGAGTATTTTTTAACCAATTTGGTCTCTTCTTAGTGTTTCGTATAATCATAGGTTGAATAGGCTCAATTGGTCCTTCTTCTTCATGAATTGTAGAAGGATTGTCATGGTGTACTTCTTCTTCTACGAATATTAGAATATCTTCATCATCAGAATCAATAGGAATATCTTTGTATCTTTTGTAGGCATGATTTTCATCAAATATAATGTCCCTGCTTACTTTAATATGTCTTCCTTCCTTGATGTAATTCTATATGCCTTTGAAGAGGGACTATAGCCAATGAAGATCCCTTTGATACTTGTAGAATCTAACTTCTTTCAATTTTCTTCTAGGACGTGGATATAGGCAAGACTCCCAAAGATTCAGAGGTGGTCCACACTTGGCTTCTTCCCTATTAATGCTTCCTCAAGGATCATTTTCTTAAAAATTCTATGAGGACTTCTATTTTGAATATATATTGGTGTCATTGTTGCTTCTCCCCATAGAAATTTCCGTAAGTCTTGATCAAGGAGCATTGTTCGTATAACCTTATTCAATTGTTCTATTATTTCTTTCGACCACTCCATTTTGTTCAGGACAGTAGGGAACAATGAGCTCCCTCTTAATTCTTGCTTGTTTACAATATGCAATCAATTCTTTAGAAGTGTATTCCCCACCACTATCAGATCTCAAAGTCTTTATTCTTCTTTCATTTAAGGTTTCCACTCCATATCTAAACTCCTTGAATTTCTCAAATATTTCATCTTTTTTCTTGAGAAAGTAGAGCCATGTCTTTCTAGAATGATCATCAATGAATGTTACATAGTAAAGATGACCTCCAAGTGATTTGTCAGACATAGGCCCAAGGTCTAATATTTCTTTAGACCTTGTTCACTATTTGTAAATGGTTTTCTTGTATGTTTACCCAAAGAGCATCCCTTGTGAACTCCTTCATGATCTTCTTTGATATTGGGGATGACCTTGTAGTGTAGATGACCATATCTTCTATGCCATAGCTCAATGGAATTGATTTCCATATGAACTAGAGCTTGAGGAGATGGTGTTACAACTCTGTATAAGCGTCCTTCATGAACTCCAATAACCTTAGATTTATCGATACTTGAATATTTTCCCCAACACAAAACCTTTCCACCAACATAAGCAACTCTAACCCCTTTATCTCTAAGCGAAAAATTGAAAGAAAATTCTTTTTCAAACCTAGAACATATAGTATATTGTTGAGATGTAGCTTAGCTCCATTCTCCAGCTTCAAAGACGTTGATCCCAGGGCTCTAACAGCAGTGTTTGTTGTCTCCCAATTCCACTTCATGAGAAGATGGTTCTTTTGATAGAGTGTGAAGTTGTTTACTTTCTCCTGTCATGTGCCTTGATGCTTCACTATCAATAATCCATGCATTGCCATCACTAAGAGAACCTGTAAGAGCAACCAAGACCCCTTGACTTTTGACCTTGTTGAATAAGTAGTAGAAGATCTTCTTGATCCATCTTCATTAGTATTGAATGCCATTCTCATATAACTTATCATAGAGGGAGTAACCATTTCCTTCGAGCCAACAGAGTGATTTTCAATATTCCTTGAATACCATGTTGAGAAATCAATGCAAGTAGACTTAGGTTTTGATTCCTCTTTTCTTGATAATTACTTGTAAATTATGTTGGCTTCTTTTACTTCTTTGTTATATTAACTTTCATCAAGAAATTACCAAATTATGTGTGTATGAAGATCACAAGACAAGAGACACAAGATGTAGGCACTATTCCAGGGCAAAACCCCTAACTAGGGGAAAACCCAGTGAAAATATCTTACTTCAATAGTTTTCCTAAGATAATCCTAGACTCTTCACCCTAGACACAAACTTCCTCCAACCACCAAGTCAGCGCTTCCTTCTAGCAGCGTCGATGTAGACCTTCAACCTTGCATGTAATACTCCAAAAATTTAGCCTCCAAGCTAAATGGAATATTATGATTCTTTTATCACTAGGTCAATAAATAAATGGGTGGGGAGGCCCATAAGTCTCTTGAGCAGCAATAAAAACACTTCAAGTGTGAAAGGAGACCTTTGTAGCAGCTAAATAAAGCTCCTCCAAGTGTGAACAAAGTTTGGATCATGTTGATTCAGTCAACTTTGACCAAGTCAACAACGCTAATAAGGAGGAGTGGGGATCAATTAGAGAATAACACAGTTTTGGAGGAAGATGGATCTCATGGAGGAAATGACCTAATTGAGTGGGGCCAAGGGCAAGCAAGCTCACATTCTATTTAAGAAAGAGGATCGCAGCCATTTTAGTTTGTCTTAGATTATTATTTTGACATTGATCTGCTTAGACTGGTGCTTCCTCTTGTTGTTTAGTAGGGTAGCTGTGATGTTTAGCACCAGGTGTTCCTGAGCGGGAATCCCACCTCTTTCCTTGAGAGGACTCTTGGAAGAGTATTGTATTCATTTCCACATTCAGGCTTTTAGGCCAAGCTACAACTTCTTCATCAGCGCAGTTTCTGCAGGTTATTGTGCTGTGTTGCAGGGTGCAGCACTGGAGGGGTTAGAACCCCACTTTCTAAGCTATTTTCTCATAGGAGGAAGGTTTCCTTCTCTTGGGAGAGCTGTTTGGAGAGTTCTTTGGCACATTTCAGATCCTTGGCATCAGGCCATACATTTCCCATCATTCCCAGCGTTGTTCCAGCTAGGAAATGCGTTATTTTTTAAGGCAGTTTCAACAGAAGTTCTGGTAATTCCTTTGCAGTGTTTCCTTGTGATTGAGGGGTTCATCCTTTCATGGGAGGAGACCTTTGAGGGGGTCCACTTCTAATCTATCATATTTCAGCCTTCTACACTCTTGTTCTTCAGTTTGCAGTGTATCTTCAGCCATTGGGCTTTAGATCCCATCTTGTATAGAGTGTATTTCTGAAAACCCCTTTACGGGTTTCTTGTAGGAGTTGGTATTGAGCATAGATCTGTATTGAGCATATCTTTTGAGGATAATAACAGCCCTACATATTTTGTACATCATTTTTCTGTAGCAGTGTGTTTTTAATTGTGCTGTAGCAGTCTCTGGCATTCTTGTATTGTGACAACAGTTCATTTGTAGAGTGATTTCTTATGGGAGGTTTGTTCCTTCACTGTATATGATCAATGCCTCATTGTTATGTATGGATTTGATGATATAATACATGGATTAATGTCTCCATTTTGGTCTCCCATGTTTATGAGTTGATTTACACTACTACTTTCAATTTTACGTTCATGAATTGTTGCATTCCCCATTTGGGATATTACATTGCAGTAACAAAACTTCAATCTCTGCAGCAGCAGCTACTTCAACCTATGCACCACTTCGATCTATGCAGCATGTTGACCTATGCAACAATAGCACTTCGACCCTCCTGCAGCTTCGATATACTGCAACTTCAACCTACTGCAGCAAGAGAACTTCGATCTCTGCAACAACAACTACTTTGACCTATGCAGCATCAACACTTCAAGCCCAACAACTTCGACCCTCCTACAACTTCTATCTACTGCAACTTCGACCTATTACAACCGCTGAACTTCAACCCTGCAACTCCAACAACTTCAATCCTACAAATACCCAGTAACTTCGCATAAAAGAGAGAGAGAGAGAGAGAACCGAAAAACTTTGATCATGCACCTTCCCTTCTTCCTTATGCACTTCACACTTTTTACTGCGCTGCTTGTGTGAATTGAACTTGTTGAGTGGACGAGCAAATAGATCGAACCGCACTTGTGTATATAGGCTTCTTGTGGGTCAAATTACTCCCTTTCAGGCCGACTTGGTGTGGAGGTGACAAAATGCATTTTTGGCTCAAAAATAATTATTTTTACATGATTCAAAAACCCAAGAAGGGTCTCATTAAATATAAAATGACTCTAATGACTCAATATAAATTTTAGGAGTCCACAATGGGGATTTTGACTAATAAGAGATGACCCAAGCATGAAACCCATGCTTTAATAAGTCATTGTAAAAAAAAAAAAAAAAAATCATTCTTTTCATAAGTACATTACATAATGACTCAACTACATTTATGAAGACTGAACCTAGTTACATTTTTCAACAGATCTCACAATTCTAGAAACAATTTTTTAAGGAAGAATTTTATATACATCCTCTTGCATGAATTTTTTCCAACATAAAATTTGATCTTGTGGTGAGGGATCACTTTGATCCATGGTTCTTGGGACATCTCATGTATGCCAAAAACCTACCACACTTTCTAACCCCTCTCTTGAATCTCTATCTTCAATGTTAGTGTTGGTTAGGCTTCCTTAATCCACTTGTCCAATTTTGGAGCCTTGAATCCACGGTTGACATAACGTTACTTTATGGCCATACTTTTCTACATCCTTGGTAATGATAGGAGATATATTATAACTTTCACAAGGATGTGTGTGAAAATGGAGTCTCACAAAAAGTATGTCGAAAGATATTTGGTTAACATCTATGATGCTTAGAGGATGCAAAAATCCAACTACGAATGAATGACCTTTAGATGAACACATTTTTCCTTGTGAGTACTTGGCATCTCCCTATTGTTAACATACATTTGATATCATTTAAGCCTCCCATAATTCATTTAAGCTAAGGAGAAGCAACAAAGGACTCAAAATCCGCATGATGATCTGACATAGAGAAACATCACCATATCATAGTTGCTTGAGCCTACTAAAATTCATGAAGGAAAGATAATGATGCAAAAAGCTCGAAGACCAATCTAGTGGAAAAGATAAATGAAGTATTGCCCTTTAATTAAATAAATATGAGCACTATTAAACAACTCAATATAAATGTATAGGTATCTCCGGATAAAGATACACAAGGCAATATGTTGCATCATAATGAAAGAGGAAGGGAATTACGCCCATTTAAGGCCAATGAAAATCATTTATGCACTATGAGGACTGCAATCAAAATTAGATGGCAAGAGTTTCCTTGAGGTTAGAAAGTGTGATGGTAGGCATGTATATATGATTAACGAATCAACAAATAGGAAAGGCCAAGGGCAAGAATGACATGCACAAGAGATTTTTAAAGCTCTAGATGAGAGCCACCCTATATTTAATCTATAGTTGAGAGTTACAAGGTCTGTTGAGAGACCATGTTATGTTGTAAGGTACCACTTACATCAACTTTGATACTCTTTATATCTAGAAACAACATAATGAAACTTGAAGCATTTACTAACTATAACATTTTTTCCCTTTTTAGATTCCCTTCCATTATTAATAAAGATGTTTCCCTCTAGTTCAAGTGTTTTTTTATCCTACCTACTTTTCCAATTTATGATGATTGAAGCATTCACATGCAATTACATGTAAAAATCTCCCCAACAAAGTTTAATTGCAAAAACCTACAAACAAATAAGATAAAGTTCCATACCTTAGATTTCTCCATGGATAACAGTTCTTCATATTTAATATAAAATTTGGCTTTAAAGAATTTGTACAAATGAAACAACAACAACAACAAAATTGCATCAATGATAAGCCTTTACCTAATAAAACTAAAACATAATGTTTTAAATATAATTCAAGATGGTATGACAAATAAAGGATTTATAACTTTTGTTGCACAAAACCTTTTTTAACAAAATTGCACAAAGAATTTTCTTTGAGAACAAACTATGCATTGAAATCCTCCCCTAACTCTTGCAAAGAAAAAGTCAACTCAATCTAGTAATTTCCAAGCCATAAATGAAAAATTGAGGGTAAAATAACAAGAAAGTAGTATCACCCGCACAACAAATGAACAAATAACTTGTATCATCCAAATTGCAAATGAACAATTAAGGGTAAAATGAAATTTCCAAAACTCGTACCTACCTCACAGTGTAGGTTATGGGACTAGCAAACTTGGCACAAATTTTCCATTGACAAAGTAGATGGCACCAAATTCAAAAGAGTAACAACAATACCGATGTTTACAATGTCCAAGATATAATAATTTAGAGTGCAAATACATGATAAATTTACAATTCTATTGGACAAAAAAAAATAAAACTAACTAATTAAGGCAACTTACAACCTAAATACACCCCAATGGGGGCGACTCGTGCCCATTCACAAAGCCATGATAGAAGCCCTCAACACACCTTCGAGATCTTTGAGGTCAATACATGTGATGATGTTCCAAAGGAGAGCCATCTAGCAAGATCAAAACATAAGGTTTCCACTTGCACATCGAATCACAAGGAGGTTGGGGTTTGCATTGAAGTTGTCTAGAGTGAAGGAATGTTGGGGTAGTGATTCTCTTCTATGCATTTACTCTATAGAGATGAAAATGGAGGCTCTCCTTCAACAGCATAAGGTTTCCAAAATGGCTCCACATACGCACAAGTAAAGTTGGGCAAGGTTGCCTATTCTCAATAGCATTTATACTCACTCAGCCAGTTAGTCGAGGGACATAAAAGGGAAAAGGCCTTATCTTTGGAAGCAGTGGGTTACCCTCAAAACTTTGCACATCACCTTTCTCTTTGCCGTGAACACAATTCCCTTTGCCCTGATTGCAACAAGTCTCGCTCCACTTAGGTACATTGTTGTCATCGTTATTTCTCTATTTCTAATTTCCCATCCAATTTTTAGAGTCAAACAATTATGGGTTTGTCAATCTTTATTTAAGAGCTCACCCCCACTTTGTGTATCTCCCTTTTGCTCCCACGCTTTTGCACTCTCACCTTGTACTCCCTTGGGTTTCCTTCGCCTCTCTCCACTGCTCCTTCCACCTCATGCTCTAGTTGATACCTTTGCATTTTCCCTGTTTTTTCTCTAATGTTGAGGGAGAGAGCCTATTCGAGAAGTGGAGAGGGTCGCAGTCCTCCAAGTAACTCACAAGCTCGAGCCTCAAGAGATCATCTCGATGAGAACACTCCCTTGGTTGTTCAACACAAATTATCAAACATTGCACAAGAACTAGTTGATGAGAGAGTTGAAATGTCAAACTCAGAAGTTATGGCAAGCGTGGAGGATTGGGTTCCCAATCTAAGCACAACAAGAGCTAGTCACAATTGGTACCTACACAGTGGATTTATATTAGCATATCAAACACTTATTGGGAAAGGTTTTATTCATCATAATGAGAGCAGGGATGAGCTCCTCCTTTGCATGGAGGAGCTCCACTTGCTTTACCAAATCATGGATGGTTGATTGCAACGATTGGAAACAGCACTGCTCCAAGATAGAGATCCGCCACCTCCTAGCTACCTTGCACGTCATGCCCCTACTAGTTGATTACATGGTCTCTTTGGGGCACAAGGTTGTCACCATTAAGCATAATAACACGTACAATTCATTGTTTTTGTGCATGTCTATAACCTTTTGTTTACTTCATTATCATGGCTTTTATAGCAAGCTTTATATCTTTTGTAATGAGCATGGCTACCACTAGCTCAATTCATGGCTTCTTGGGCATTACAATCTGATCCATGACCAGTCTTCTAAACTTTATTTCCACTTAGACAAACTAGAGCTAGTCAAGGATTCACTCTTTGACATGGTTTGCGCATATATATTTGTGTAATATTAAATTGTGAATTTACTTTTTAAAAAAAACAAATAAATGAATAACACAACTTACAACCTAAATACATACGAAAAATATGAATGCCACCTACCTCTACAATGTGCGAGATATAATAATTATGAATTCAAATACATAATAAAAATAGCAATTGAGCCTCAGGGACCAATTTTCTTGGACATCTAGTTCCATGCCTTAAAGTGCCATAGTTTGGATCCGAAACACTAATATATGCAAACAGATAATAACATGCAACTTGTAATTGGAAACTAAAAGCTACTTCTACCCGGCTATTATAATAATTCAAATTATTGATATATGTTTCCAGTTTAGAATAACTCTTAATAATTTGTTTATTATTTCAA
Source organism: Pinus albicaulis (assembly GCA_034641835.2). Classification (NCBI taxonomy): domain Eukaryota; kingdom Viridiplantae; phylum Streptophyta; class Pinopsida; order Pinales; family Pinaceae; genus Pinus; species Pinus albicaulis. Next base: position 1,499,649,217 of record CM076580.1, on the reverse strand, counting down.
TATAGTCTTTCAACCACATCAAAATTCACACCTGCATCAATGGCTGCAGCCTATGACCCTTGATGTAAGCTTTCTTCTAAGACATCCAAAATGTTTTCTCTTCATGTACTGTGTTGATAAATTCTGCTATCCACGAGCAAAAAGCTTTTTTGGGGTTAAGGGCATGCACCATGGATTGCGACCTCGCTTTACCAACACTTGGTCCATGCTTTGCTTTCCGTCAAATTCAGACGCAGAAACGCCTAGTATCCTTTAAGCATCAAAATCAAGCACATCTTAAACTGCAACAGATGCTAATCTAATTTTTCATGTGATTTTCAAAACTTAGCTCGGTTGCGAGTGGAAAATAAACAGTAAGTCCAGACTTTATCCCAGGACGAGAATAAGGTGTTATATATACACCCCCTCTTCAGAGGTATATAAGGAAACAATTTTAAGGCTCAGCCATATATGCATAATTGATTAACACAGAGAACCTGTGCATGCAAACTTAAGACAAACTAAGCCAGTGCCTTGGACTTCCAATTTAAGAATGTATTGGAGCTTAATGGAACTTAAAATATCATTGTTTTACTAAAGACAATTTTACGCTCATATACATGGGGCAGTAGCAGTGGAAATGTCAAATTCTCAAGCACTTGTGTCAATATGGAGTTTCTGTAAAAGCAGCAGATGGCTTATGTGACTTTTATTGCATAGTATAACAATCAATGGAACTTACTAGGTCTAGATCAATAACAAGATATCAAGAGATGGAACCTTTCTCTTGTATTCGTCCAAAGACCATGCCATCTAGATCCGTGATGGCCAATGCCTCTAGATGTGATCTCACAATAAATACAATTCATTTCGTATGTCACTAGCTAGCTGTCTTCCAGAATCCACACATTTGATTGTGTGTGATTATACCTTCTCTGGCACCATGTTGAGAACTGTACACAATGATGATCTCATCAAGTACGACTCAGATAGAGGAAAAATAGATTGACCTGGTTATAATTACAGGCTTGTTTTACTCTGGAAGATGATGTTATACCAACCCGCAACTATGATGAACTCTGCAACAAAAGAACACTCCTTTACTTTCAGTTAAACACATATGCGCATATGACATCTGAGAGTAAGGCTCATGAAGGCACCCATCTTTACATTCTCAAAGTTGTTCTAGCTCTGACTTGCTGAAAAAAATCTAAAGAGCGCTCTTCAAGGTATGAATAAACCATGAATCCTCCAAAGCATTAATATAACTGACCAGATGGATTTCCGGAGATCATCTAAAACTGAAATAGTCCCTCTTGTAGGAACAGGAGACTCATGTGGTAAAAATAATAAAATAATGAGAAGAACTAAAAGGAACTGCGTTGAAGATCAGAAGGCTGTTGCAAGCATTCCTCGGGATTTGAATAGAAATAGTCCTCTTCCTTTGGTCTATCAGGAATAACTATTCTTTTTGTTGGTTCTCCCATCCGCTCTGCGTGTACTTCCTTAACAGCAAGGGCGAATTCATCCCAGTTTAAGGACCCTTTGTTATATTGATCAAAAAGTCCAACCAGACGTTTCCGGTCCAGCAAGATTGTTTTCCGAAATCCTAAGAATCTGCAGAACATTATGCGGCAATGAACCATAAAATAAGTAAAAATTAACGATGTTAGTTAAATTGAAACAGTGGTTAAATAGGTTGTGGATTTTAACCATAATAAAATTGCAATTTAATTATGAGTAGTCAACCAAAACCCATGTGCCTAGTTGCATGATTACAAGAGTTAGGGATCTGTAACATCTACCTTCGGTGCCCTTCAACAACTTTTGCCATGTTTCCATCATATGTTGGGACAAATACATTACTCTCTCGAGAGACAATATAATCCAAAGCAGCCATTTGGGATGAGTGATTTTGGAAAGGCCTCAAATCCTCAGGATTAAGAAGCATTTCTTTTCTAACCTGTTAAACCTTTCTCATTAAAAGATGGCCTAGAAAATCAAAGACAAATACTTTCTAAAAGTATCAAATGACAAGGCAGACTTTAATAGATTAACATACCATTTTGGGATAAGCTGCAGATAGGGCGGACATCCTCCTGTTGCCACCATATATTTCACCAGCTGCAATATAAATTTGCATACTTTTATCAAAATTAAATGCCTGCAAAACCAGTGCTGTCTCTTCTGGGGTCAACGGACATAAGCCATCCAGTCGTTTCAATTCAGAGTTTATGACTTTCTCCTTCCACCATGGATATGCATACCTGACAGGCAGTTGCATGTCATTACAGTTACGAAAAACCTTGGAAATGATTACACTATGAAGTATTCTTTCATCATTGTGAACAAAAACTCACCTCATTCTGGTGAGTTCCTCAGCCTCTTCATCAGTACAGCCATGAGTACAGCCAGAAAAAGCCAACATATCCATTTCATACCTAAGGTGTAAAACCAAAAATGGCCCATTTTCACCCAACATTCTTAATAACCTGCGGCCTAACTCTTCAATTTTTGCAGTAAACCGAAGAGCATGGTAATTTACACGACAACGTAGCTTTTGGATCTCTAAGGGTAAACCATTATTAGCCAGCCGTGCATCTGTCTTGTTCAAATGCAAAACTTTGTATTTCTGTATCAGTGGAAGAATCTGCAGAACAGAGAGTAATACACTTAGGTCGCTGAGGAGAAAGCAAAATTGTTAAAACGTAAAATACAGATTGTTAAACATCACCTATAAACAACCAGACTACATCTACTCCACCTGATGAAGGTAGTACGATATGTTTGACCAGCTCACAGGAGGCATGGAAGGTACCATTCCCTGTTGTACTCTGTACTTTAGTCTTGGGGGGAGTTCTTTGAGTATTCGAACTTCATCTCTCAACGATGTAATAAAGTGATCTACATCAAATATGTCTTTGAATTCACTGTCCATATAGAAATTCAGGATTTTAATTAAGAATGGGCAAATTATTCCAGATAATAAAACCTCCCCACCACTAGCTATTTACATAGAAAAAAGAATATCAACAATGAAAAAGCTCAACAATCCTTAAAATCTATTATATGATTATGACCAATTAACTTACCTTGGGTCTGCCCAAAAAGATGTTTTGTCCAGTTCTGGTACAACCAAGGTCACATTAAGATACCTTGCAATAGCAACCATGTCGCATATCTGTAATTAATCAGAGGGAAACAATAGTCAGGCTATACAAAGATTCCCATATTCATACAAAATAGACACTCTAGAGTCTAAACTTAATGAAAACTTCTAAGTCACAACATATCTTACAGACGAGAAATCCTGTCTGGAACACAACTGTTGAGTACAGCAGCAAACATACCGCTGCTCGCATCTGATTTAGGCCTCCATTGCAAGACACCAGAAGATAACCATTGTTTTTGTACACTCCTGTAGTAAGCAGGAATCAGCCCAAGGAATATCAGTTTAGAGCACTTTGTTTGTAACAGAATGATTTTAAAATGTATTGAATTTAAACTTAAAATGACATGCTAAGTACATGCCACTATCAACTAACAGAAAGCTTCATAAAATGACGTCAATAGAAAGGAATTGCAGCTGTAGTGAGAATCACGAAGATGTTGGCCATGTTTGCTGGAAGTGCCCATTTGCTAAGGAGGACCTGAACTTGTATCCAAGGACATTTTATATGCATGAATATATCACAGCTCTATTGGAGGGCTGCCCTTCTCAGGGATCCTAGGTGCTGCCACATAATCTGTTTGAGGTTTCTAGCAGTAATCAGGATGGTCACACTCCACTTCTTATGAAAAAAAATATGTACCAGACCATTTGAAGATTTGTCCTAGTAAATTTCTGATTCTGTGCCCTATAGCTGTCGAATGTTCAGCTTATCCGATTGCCTTAAGAAATTATTGTAAAAAGCAAGATATAGGAGCTAAATTTCATGCACTTGCCTTTTTTGAATGGATAGTTAGGGGGGAAGGCTATCTTAACGTAACAATGAGTTTGCATGTACTCTTTGACCAGATGAAAATTGCATCCCTCTCAGTAAAAAAGTATCATCTTGAAAAAGATGAAAAGGGTTGCTCAAGCATATCTGATTCAGAACATGCCAACTTCAGAAGTAAAACAATCTCAAGCGAACAGATTTTTTATAATCTACAAAGAAAAATAAAGTAAAATATTGATCCCATGAGCTTCTGACATGAGAAAATATGGAAAAGAATGCAAATGGAACAAACTCAATGATTCCAGAAAGGTCAACAATGTACAAAATACACTATTTGTATTGAGATAAGTGGGATGCACTCTAAAGCCCAGGTAGGGGTGGCAGTGATCCATCAGCTCTTCATGCATGCCTGCAGCAGTGCATTGAATCTAGACTGTACATTTAGTGCATTAAAGACACTGGCATGGTCAAATTCAATATGCACCTTGAGGTTATGAAACTAGGATGAGCCTGAGATACACAACCTCCAGCTTTGTAACTTCAAGTTTCATATCAGACACACGTATAAATGGATAGAACTGCTAGTTTAGGTGATGGAGATAGAGCAAAGAGGACAGGAATCAATTGGGCATAAAAAATTGATCTGATTTTGAATATGTGGTTCCAAATTGCAAGCATTAACTATTTTGGGACCAATGTAAACAAGAAAGCAGATCAATACCTGTTGAAAACATTCAATTCGTAATTCCAAATGTTAATAGCATGAATGCATCAACCGAAAAAGGAGCAGTAAGCTACTCGAGTACAGATGGTTCAGCATGTACTTTATGAAGGGCTGACAGCTGAATACAAGTTTCAACAAAAAAAGGTTGCTTAATATCTCTGATTCAGATCTCTGCAAGATGAAATTAAAATGTAGTTAGACAACCAACTCCAGAGCCAAAAGTTTTTACAATGCACAAACCACTACGAAGCAGAGTGTTGATTGCACGAGGTGACATGAGAAGAAAGATGGGGCAGAATGCAAATTGCATTGAAATCAACAATTCGAGCAAGAAATCACATTCACACTAATTGAAGCAGGATGCATTCTACAGCCAGGTGGGGGTGGCAGTGATCCATCGATTTTTTACTCTTTGTATATTGTCCATGTATATAATGGTGCATTGAATTCAGACTGTACATTCAATGCAGTGAATACACTAACAAGCTTGCAAAGCTAGCCTGCATATCTGGAATTCACATAATGGCTGGACCTATTTCCAGCTTTGTGCATATCATGGACACTAACAAGGTTGTGAAGCTAGAATAAATATTCACATTAAAATTGAACATATCCAGTATTATAACTCAAGATATATAGCCTCCAGCATTGTGCATATCATGGACACTAACAAGGTTATGAAGCTAGCATGTATATCTGGAAATCACATAAATGCCAGGCATACAAAGTATAAGAACTCGAGATATGCAACTCCCTGCTTCATGCAGATCAGACCCACGTTTAAATAGATATGTCCTAATTTAGGCAATGGAGGATACAACAAAGCACAAGCAAATCAATTGCTCATTGGACAGTTGCTCAGATTTTGAATATGGTGCAACCATGTGAACTCCAGACTGCAAGCATGAACTCTTTTGAAACCCAATCTAGACACAACTAGAAATTGAATACCTATTCAACGCATTCACTATGCAGATTCCAATGCTATTTACTTGAATGAATTAACGAGAAAGGAACAGTACGCTAGGTATATAGCAGTTGAATGACTAGGGGGGTCTATTTCAGTGTTTGTAGTCTTTGAAAGAGATGACAGTTGCATCCCATTTCAATAACATACGAATTGGGGTAAAAGGGGGTTTGCAAAAGCATCTCTGATTCAGATCTCGATAAGTTCAAAACAAAATGTACTCAAACAAACATCCTAGCAGTCACAAGCAAAATTCAGACGGAATTGCAATATACAGCCAAAAGAGAAGTAGAATGTTGATCCCATGAGCTGACATTATGAGATAAAGGATAGAGCTGAATACAAAATGACATGCAGTCAACAATTTGAGTTTAAAAAAAATGTTTACGATAATAAAAGAATTTTAATGGTGGCCAAAAATGGCCAGTGATACTGGAAAAGGTGCATGATCCAGGACGCAATAGAAGGGCCTAGTGCCTGTCCAACAAAGTAGAACAAACCATGAAGCGTGCGAGTTAGGGAAAGGCAAAAGAAGGCGAAAACTGGAAAAGCTCATGCGAAAGGGGGCTTGAGATCTGGAAGCAATGTCGATCAGCCACTCTCCTAGCATTTGAGAATGCTGATCTCCGACAGAGGTAGGCATCGGATGATGACGCATATATTACCTGATTGATCCTCTAAATGCGATCTGATCCCAAGATCTTCTATAGCACAACCCCTCCAAAGTCTGAAAGTATCATAATCAAAGCGACGGGGAGATATGAGCCATGAGAAATAGGGTTTCCAGTAAAATTATGGAATTTCAGGAATTACTCGTATTTAGAAGCTAATGCCCGAATATGGGACCCTGGATCGTTGCAAGGACGAGTTCTTGGAGACCGGAGTGAAGATGAATGCCAGTTCCATATCCTCCATTGAAAGTGGATCGCAATGCTAATAGCCTGAATCTAAGAAATGTCTTTACGGAAAAGGGTTTCAAGGGCCTATGGGCAAGAAATGCAGCTGTTATGTAATAAGCCAATGCTGTAACATTCACAGCCGGTCTATCAAAACTTACTCTTGGGTGGCAGAACGATCTTCGGGCGGGTGGGCGATTTCTGAGTCAAGAATGCCTGAGAGGATCCATCGGGATTAGTGAAGCAAGAAGGCAAGCCCTTGAGCACGCGAGGCCCCCATAATTCCCCCAGTGCAGTGAGCTGAATCACGCACGTCCAGATCAAGATTGTCGACGTGGCGCGTATAATCCAAACCTGGGTGCGAGAACGAGGAAGGGGAGCTGATGGATGCCTGAATTTCTCGGCCTTGATCTGACCCCCTGCCACCAGGCATTTCAATCCCATCTGCCCTCTCCCACCTTTGGAGTTCCCCTTCTCAGTCGCGGGCTCTCCTTTACACATTTCCACCACCCCTACCTTCCTCTCTTTTCCAGTTTTGCATACTCCTAGGGGATTCGACCCGGGGTCTACGAAGAGCGGAAGCCAAGCCGTTTGTTTTATTTCAGCTGAGACCTCGGCGGCGTGACATCACGGTTTCGAAACTCCGCCCTCATGCAAAAAACTTAAATCTCAGCATCTCCTCCATTGCGAGCCTCAAATAACTCCCATCTATTTACAGCACCGTCGGTTCAAATTAACGATCCAAGCCTTGCAAAATGTCAGTCATGCTGAAACGAGATGCCTCGACAGTTAATGCAAAAATCAATGCAGGTTCGAGGTTCGAATCCTTTAAAGATTCTGACCCGCTTCAACGTCAATCCTCAGCACCTCAAATTTATTTCTCTCCCGGGTTACCTTTCCCTCCCTTCTGACGCTGCCAACAACCACCACCGATCGAGCACCGCGGGATTCACAAAATCGTTCGGGAGAAGCCCCATTTTACCCTCTGCATCCTTGGATTTCAGGTCCCGGGAACTGAAACTCCGATATGCCTTCCATGCCGGAGCCAATCGACGACCGCCACTCCGCCAAGTGTCCCAATCAGTCACGTTGGGGTTTAAGGCACCAGCGGCAAACAACAGTGAAAGATGAGTTTAACATTCCCTCCGGCGGCTCGAACGCTCGACCTCTCGACACCCGCGCCACTGATTTCCTCGCCACCAAAATCTAAGCGCGTGGATCCGGTGAGATAAATCCCTTTTGCTTTTCAGTTTTTACTCTCGGTAAAACTCGAGCGTACGCGTATTGTACGGACTCTCAAGCGATTAAAAAAAGAAAAACCAAAGAGTGAAAAGAGAAATTTTCACTGACATTCCTGTTACAATAAGGAAGACCAGTCTTCGATGCCCACTGTGAACAGCGTAACTGATCGGGTGGATCGCATCCCCCGTCAAACGGGACGGGCCTATATTTTACGCTACGGGCCCCACGTTTATACTGGGCCAGCCTGGCATTAATGATCTGTCCACATCGGCATCTCGGTCGACGTGTCGCTTTGTAGTCTTAAATAACTCAGCGCCTTCTTTGGTCCACACGTGTCCCGTCGTCGTGATGACGTCATCTTTCGCATACCTGGACTTTGGTAGTAATTTCCGTTAAATCGGAATTCAATGCCGTCAACTTTATTGTTAACTTAACGGCCAGTCGTTTCACCGACACGGTTCTGACGGAGCTCCGTTGGAATTTATTGCTCACCGTTAGTTAGGGGTGAACCAGCCTGTAATTTTCGGACACGTGTGTGAGTAGCTGGCGACAGACGGTTTCGAATTTCGACAGTGAATGTCGAAACTTTGGCACGGGAAACGAAATGTAGCTGTGGTCCGTCCAAGACGTCGCTGTCGACCGACAATGCGTCCATCCATTTCACTAGTGTCAATTTTCTCTGCCAATATCTTACAAACAAATAACAATGTAGCACAGAAGTACTATATTTTTACAAACAAATACCATGTTGCACAGTATTAGTACTATATTTTGGTAGATAATTTTTGAGATTTTTAGGGTATAATTTTTGTGTGCTACCTCTGGTTGCTGTGCTTTTCATTTTTTATTTGTTTAGGTTGTTTTGGGTTTACAGAGTAGGTCTTGAATTTTTTTGGGGTCTCATTTTGTTGTTTGTATGTTTTATAAGATATTATTAGGTTGAGAGGCATTTTCCAATTTAGTAGGGTAGAGATGTAATGTTTTGTTAAACATTTTGATTTGGTTAAAATAATACAAAAATTGTTTTCTAATCTCTGATGATAAGTGAAGTGTCCATTGGAAACTTTGGATAAGAAAAGAGCTACATGGTTCATCTTTGAAAGTTTTAGATAACACAAAATTAAATTAAATTTAAATTTAAAAAAATATAAAAATATAAAAACATAAATTCTCTAGCCAGTATCAATGACAACACATAGTTTACCAAATGTTTTCATCTACATCAAGGGCATATCAATGACAACACATAGTTTACCAAATGTTTTCATCTACATCAAGATCATATTAATGACAACACATAGTTTACCAAATGTTTTCCTCTACATCAAGTTATTGACTGTGGAAATATTCATACTAAAATTTGACTTTGTTAAAATAAATTAAAATTAAATAAAATTAATGAACACTTCACCCACTTGAGGCATATCAATGACAACGCACACTTTACCAAAAGTTTTCATCTACATATCAAGTTATTGACTGTGGAAATATTCATACTAAATTTTGACTTTGTTAAAATAAATTAAAATAGAATAAAATTAATAAACACTTCACCCACGTCAAGCATATCAATGACAACACACAGTTTACCAGAAGTTTTCATCTACATATCAAGTTATAAGTTATTGACGGTGGAAATATTCATACTAAAATTTGACTTTGTTAAAATAAATAAAATTAAATAGAAAACATAAAATTAATAATTAAATGAGCCTAGATCCATGTTAACTCTCCATCTACCAAGTAACAAGAGGGATAAAATATCTTGAAATGTGGACCTCTTTTAGAGTGAAAAGAGATTTGCTCCCTCTTGAACTTTATGGATCTAGAGTAAAGATGGAAATAGGTTGGTAATTAAATTAGAGGTTGTAGTCAATGTTAATAAGCTTTATATTAAATATTTTTAATAAAATGTTGTAATTTTATATTTATAAAAAGATTAAAAATTATATATTTTGTAAATAATATATAAAAGTTAGAAAGATGAGTGAGCTTGATAGTTAAAAATGTGTGTTTTTTTAAGAGATGGTAAGTTTAAATTCAAAGGGGGGTAGAGTATGTACACCTCTATAAATTTTAGTAATCAAATCTACGTGGAAGGAATCTCTTTCCCATAAACAAAGAGTCCCTTACACTAAGATTATTATTTATTTTTATAAAAGTTAATGTCCACTATGGATTTATCTCCAAAAATCTTGTCATCTAATCATGCACATTTCATTGTTGTCACTAAAAAATAATCCTCAATCGTAATTTTTTTTTTCTTTTATTTTTTTTTTTTAACCTCTTGCATTGAAAAAGGTTCCACAATAACTAAAGGAAAATAAAAAAAATTGGAAGATTAAGATTTTTAAAAGCATAGTCTAAACAATTTACATTTTGAAAAAATTCTAGCCATATTCTTTCAATTAGTTTTGCTCAAAATATGGTTAGAACTATAAATATTAGTTGTTGAGATAATATAATCTCATTCAATTGGGTTTTTTTAGGGTGTTGAAATCAAAATGCAATTTGCATAATGGAAAATTGCAAGTTCCCTACAAATTACATAGTCGGATTTTAGTGAAAGTTACCAAATAAAAAGGTCAAAACGTAAAATGTTTAAATTTGTCCAAAAACATGTGTAGTATTGAAAATTGTGCCAATTCTTTATCAAAATTGAAGTTGTTGAATTATGTATTCTCTTTATCTTGCTAGATAAGACTTCATTTATAAATATCATTTTCAAGGGATTTGTGTTGTATTGTCTGTCCTCATCCATTACTTTTAGATAAACAATGCTCTCCATGTCTAAAATAATTGTTTTCTTATTGACATTGTTTTAATTTTCAACGTTTTCTTACATTCTTGCCAGCTTTGGATATAAATTTATGCCATTTCTTCCTTCTTGGAGAAAAGTATGCACGAGGACAAGAAACTTGGAGATGCATTGGTTCTGGCATAACCAACATAGAAAAGTAATAATCTCATAATTCAAAATTTGAACTCATCTAAAATAACCTTAATTTGGAGATGCATTGGTTTAGGGACAACCAACATAGAAAAGTAATAATCTGATCATTCAAAATTTGAACTCATCTAAAATAACCTCATTGTAATAACTTGTACCAACTTATGTCAACCTCAACACATACTCTGACTATGTGAAAAGACACATTTTAATTCGATCTACATAAGACAATTTAATCCGATCTACATGAAAATTTTCAATTAATTATCACTATAATTCAAGAATATATCCATCAACCCGCAAATCAAATATATTAATAATATATAATTTAACAAGGTTTAAAATAACCAAAAACATAATCCTACATTTTTAACCTTATCATTAAGGAAAAATTACCAAAACCTTATCATAAAAATACAAAATCTCATTAAAAATAAATTAAACTCAAATAAAAACAATACAAAACCTACCTTCCCATCACTATATATATATATAACCCGCCTTCCCATACCCCTCAAGGATATTGGCAAGTTAAAGTCCCATAATTATTCTTTAAATTTTTTATCCATGCAACAAAAGAGTTTTAGTAAAATACGTTACCATGTTGTTAAATTAGGATAACTAATTGTGATGTGTACTATTCACTATTATCTTTATAGTTCACTCACTTTCCGGGATCACTATTTTAGTGGAATCCTAGGAGGCGATTAAGAGGGGATGAACTTTGAAAGTTTACGTGTATTTCTTATATATTACAGAAGAGATAGTTTATATTAAATATATTATTTATAATTAAATTATAATAATAATTATTACTTTATGTTAAGGTTTATAAGTTTTTTATTAATAATATAAGTTAAGTTAATTAATTAATTAATTAATTTAAGATATTTTTTAAAATATATTATTTTGCTTTTAGTATTTTAATAAAAGTGAAATGGATGATATATTGTAAATTTCAATAATTGTATAAAGCGTGAATATGTTATAAGTGGGATTTAAAATTGGATACAGAGAATAAAGTTGTTAACTTTATTCTCTTAACTACTTAAGTTAATTTTAATTAACAAATTCTTAAAAACATATGATCGTAAGTGGAATTTAAAATGGGATAGAGAGAATAATTCTGAAAAACATATCATCATATGCCAACTATGAAATTGTTAATACTTTGTTAATATCAATCAACATATAAAAGTAAAGATAAATAAATTTTAAATTTATGTCAAAGATAAATATATAATACACATTTAAAATTTATGTAAAAATAATTATAATCTTTAAAAATTATTATATAAGAAAAACTCAATTAACATAATAATATAATTATTAATAAATATACATTATCTATAATTATATTTCAATAATAAAAAATTCAAATTATTTGATATATTATTTCTTTTCAAAATATTTTTTTTAAATCTAAAATTTAATATTTAATATTTAAAAATATTAAAACTTAATAATTTATCTATATATTTAAAAAATAAATAAAAATAAAAAATATTACCACTCTCCAATTCACCTCCACTTTCAAATATCAAAATAATAAATAAATGATTAAAACTAATTCCCCTTAAAAAGTAGGTTCAATAAAATCCTCAATTTCTATTTCTGAAATGAAAATAAAACATATCACCATTCTCCAATTCACCTCCACCTTCAAATATCAAGATAATAAATAAATGATTAAAACTAATTTCCCTCTGTATAATGAGAAAAATAGGTTCAGTAAAATCCTCCATTTCTATTTCCATCATATTAGCAATTGATAGCATTTTCAATCATTAGAATTCACCTACTTACAATTTTGTCTCCTTCCAGACCATTTCTTCATTAAATAATTATAGAAAAAAAATGGACACTTCATTAAAGAGGTATAGAAATACTGAAAGCTCCATGGTCAAAAGAAGGTGAAGAAGTTTATGCATATAACAAATTCTCAATGAAATAAAGTATTAATATATGATTTTTGAAAAAATAAAATTAAAGAGATATAGGGAAGATATGAATACTTAAAGCTCATGGTCAAAAAATTAAAATTGATATTGACACAATTTTGATGAATAATTATATATATATATATATAATAAGTTTTTTTAATTATAATTAAATAAATAATTTTTATATTTTTTTTTGGTAATTGAGATTAAATTATATTAATTCGAAAATAAAACATTATATATGTTACAAGTTGAGTTGGTAAGCTGCACTTAACCAATCTTAATCTTTGTTGTCTTTATAGTTGCTCATGTATGGGGCTGCCTCTTTCGAGGAAATTAGCCCTGAAAAAACATCAAACAGAAGATTACAAAATGTGCCATAGCACCAGTGAAAGTAAAGGTTCTGTGATAATAACTAGCATAACAAAAAACTAAAAAGAGTTGAGATGCTACGCAGTCATGGGTCTTCTGCATCATCCTCGATATTTGGATCTTCCTCCACGATGCGGCAGGCGTACTCCTACGCAATGGCTTCCTCTTGAGCAGTTGGTTGGTTAACGCGGAGGCCTAGAAGCAGGTGCGCAGAGGATGAGAACAATCGGGTACTCGGCATTCGGGACTCATGTCCAAGTGCCCTCTGAGTCCACTATCTAAACATCGGTGTCTTCCCCCTCTACCTCCTGTGCGGGAAGAGGCTCGGTTTTGTGGGGCATGGGATGCTCCTAGTGCGTAATGGTGGATTTCCTTGGTCTGCTTCTGCCTCTCTGCAATTCATGAGTGGGGGGCTCCTCCTCCTGGTCATGGGCAAGGCTCTGAGGGGCCTCCCTGGTGTGACTGCCCAAAGAGGAGCCCTCAAAGGACTCCAAGCGGTTATCGGGCCCTTGCTGGTAGCATCCAGGGAACGCACCTCTCTGGCTTCCTCTGATTTTTCTTTGGCGCCGTCTTGGAGCCATGGACGGGTGAAGCATAGGGTAGATGGGGGGCTGAGAGGTATGGAGGAGCGGCTTTGACCAGAGACAGGGAGTGCGCAGCGAGGTGCTATTGGAGAGGGAGGTGCGCAACTGGGGGAGCTTGGTGATGGGAGCACACAGGCTGGTGAAACTAGCAAGGCAAAGGGAGCTGAGGTGAGGTGTGCATTTAGGGGGGTGCGCTATCGAGGGGATTCTGCACAACACAACTCTGGGGGGAGGCTGCGCGGCGAGCGAGGCGCGTGGGAGGGCTAAAACTGAAACTGAAAAGCTAGAAGGAGCAAACTATGAGTAGATTTATGCGAAGGGGCCTTCCCTTTTGTAGGCCTGTGGCACATCTGAAGAAGATGAGCATTATTATGACTCGCTCACAGATGCATGCTGCAACAATTTTCATGTGGAAGCATGTACTTTGAGTTATGGCAGAGCGCCATATCCATCCGGGAGATCATTCAAATGATTGCAGCTGAAAGGTACCCCCGAGGGGTAGTTGTTGGCGTTGCATATCTTCATGATGCCTTGCCTCTGTCACCTCATGCGAATTATTGTAGAAGTGTGGATCCACTTCAAGTGAGGACCTGCGTTACAAATCTTCATCATCTCAAGCGTGGGAGAGACTGTTTTCATACGTGCTTCCACTATCACCCGCATCCGGGGAATAAATAATATATATATTAATTGTTGATAAAATAAATTATTTACTTTGTTGTTTTTAAAATTAATAATTTAATAATGAAAAATATCATTTTTAATGTCTATGAGGTTTTGGATAGTTAGTGATTATATGTTTATTAAGGCATTTTTAGGTGTTAAGTCACTAGTTTAATTCTTAGTTTTATTCGAGTGATATTCTTGAATCTGACCATGATGTAGCATTACCAATACTAAACTTTAAAAAAATAACATTTGTGTAAATAATTAAAATAAATAATAAACATATAAATATACTATCAAATTATAAAGTTTACATTAATATTAAATAACTATGATTTTTTCTTGTTTAAAAATATATATTTTTAAATATTTTACAAAATAATAATTAAAAAAATGCAAAAAAAAAAAATATAAAAATAATAAATTCGAATGAATAAAACATTCTCATTTATAAAGTTCCCATTAATAATAAATAACTATGATTTTTTCCTTTAAAAAATATATATATTTTTAAATATCTTACAAAATAATAATTAAGAAAACAATGACAAGAATAAAAAAGAAAATATAAAAATCATAAATCAGAAGGAATAAAACATTGTCATTGTTATTATTAATATATCTGATCCTTTCAGCTTTCATATTTTTAAATATCCTACAAAATAATAATTAAAAAATAAATAAAAAGAGTTTTAAAAAAATATAAATGGTATAAAAGTAATAAATTAGACTGAGTAAAACATTGTCATGGTTATCATTAATATATCTATTCGTTTCAGCTTTATTATTAATGTGCATGTGATAGTCATGTAACGATATAATTGCTTTCATATTTGTTGTGACAGATATATGATATATTTCTTGTTTATTTCATATACGTATATTCAACTCAATTGATCATGTCATATTTTGTTAACGAGTTTGTTCAACTTAATTATACACCATATTTATTTATTTAAAATTAATTAAACGTCATTGAAATTCTTATAATTTAGTTGATTTTAATTAGAAAAATTAAATAATTAAACTATTCCATCTAAATAACTACAATTAACGCATAAACCTTTACCTTAAATATGATATTACACGACATCCTTAGATGGCAGAATAACATTTCAAGGTACAATTTGACCATTGATATGCCTACTTTGCTTTGTGTCCCCCGATTATATTGTCACATGGGGTCCGCAAGATTTAGAGGTGACAATTTATGGATTCTCTAGTAAATTCGCAGGTCGAAATTTTCTTAGATTCTCTCAGTTGTCATACACAATTGTTTCTCCGACATTTGAGTACCGCCATTACACGACAAAGTGCACGAATGCCCACATCCAACTTAGGAAAATAAAAAGTTTATGATCAGAACACTGCAAGTTGGCTTTAGTGGATTGTACTGGACTAAGAGCTAGCTTCTTATTAGTTTTTAGTGTATTTTATGTGTTTAAAAATTGATGTGAACATAATAAGATGGTGAGGTAAAGATATTTATAAGTTCAATTGTGGTTAGGTATTTGGTTATATGTATGGGGTTTAGTAGATTGTATTTGAGTATTAAGCTTGCTTTCTATGAGTTTCTAGTGGTTTTCATGTGTTCAAAAATTGAAGTGAAGATAATAAAATGGTGAAATAAGGATAATTATAAGTTCAATTGTGGTTAGGTATTTGGTTATATGTGTCGGCTTTAGTGGATTGTATTGGAGTATGAGCTAGCTTCCTATAAGTTTTGTTTCTAGTGTTTTTCCTGTGTTCAAAAATTGAAGTGAAGATAATAAAATGGCGAGATAAGGATAATTATAAGTTCAATTGTTGTTAGGCATTGGAGTACCAACTAGCTTCCTATCAGTTCCTAAGTGTTTTTCATGTGTTTAAAAAATGAAGTGAAGATAATAAAGTGGTGAGATAAGGACAATTATTAGTTCAATTGTGGTTAGGTATTTGGTTATATGTGTTGGTTTCAGTGGATTGTATTGGAGTATCAGCTAGATTCCTATAAGTTCCTAATGCTTTTCATGTGTTCAAAAATTGAAGTGAAGATTATAAAATGGTGAGATAAGGATAATTATAAGTTCAATTGTGGTTAGGTATTTGGTTATATGTGTTGGCTTTATTGGATTGTATTGGAGTAACAACTAGCTTCCTATCAGTTCCTAGTGCTTTTCATGTGTTTAAAAATTGAAGTGAAGATAATAAAATGATGAGATAAGGATAATTATAAATTCAATTGTTGTTAGGTATAGTGTTAAAATTAGTGCAGTGATATACATTAAAGCGTTGATAAATATCTATATACATTAATTCATAAAAATAAATTTTGTTATATATTTTAAGTTAGTAAAAAATAAAAAATAAAAAATAAATTAAATTAAATTATAAATTTATTTTAAATTATATTATGATTATTCAACTATTAGATATCATTTTTCAGGATTTAACTGCTTTAAGTAAGTCATTCATTTATGTCCATTTCCATGACAGGTAGTAGTAACTAACTAATTTCTCGTGATTTTTGAATAGTCCACTTAGCACTCATTGCATATTCATCTATGACCATTTCCATGAGAGGTAGTAGTAATTGACTAATTTCTCATGATTTTTGAATAGTCCACTTAGCACTCATTGCATCGGGTGATGCTCACAGGGGTGAAGAAGTGGAATTGAAACTAGTGAAATGAATCGCATAGCGTCAATCATCACTTCCTTTCACTTCCAGGGCTTGCACCCGGTAACCACGATGAATGACTTACTTAACTCAGTTGAATCCAGAAAAATGATATCTAATATAATGCACTGCCAAAACCCCTTAATACTTTAATTATTCAACTAGTTAAATTATAAATTTATTTCAAATTATTATTATTATTATTATCGTGGGTTAATACCATAGCTTATTAACTCTACATGTCCATAAACATATAACTCACTTCATATGACACTATAACACTTGTTCATACCACATTTTTTAAATCAATCAATTTAATTTAAAGAGCAAAACAAACATAACTATTTTGAAAATAAATCTCGATTTTTTAATTTGTGTATACTATTATAAATATTCTAAAAATTTTGAGATATTAAATCCCAACATTTTATAAATAATTAAATCAAAATTCTAGAAACCCTATTTCAAAATAAACACTATCTACACAAAAATATTTAGTTAATTTTAAATATATATATATATACATACTAATTTAAATCAAGTAATTCAATTATAATATTTTGTTTTTTCTATTATTTTTCTTAAAAATCATAAATTAAATATAATATTAAAATTATTAAATAAATTGTGATTTTATGAATCAAATAAGTTTTCAATTAAATATAAACTTCAATTGAAATAAATGTTATGCTGAAATCAATTACCATAAATACCTTGCTAAACTTCTAATAAATATATTATTATAACAACTTTAAATTCTAAAGAATCAACTTTTAATATAAAATATATATATTACAAATCCCAAAATATAACTGCAACTTTAAATGTAAAACTTTTTAAATTAATCATTCTTATACAAATCCCAAAAACTTAAATGGATACTAGATTCATAAAACCAAGCCACTATCCAACAAACCCAAATATCATAGTAAGTTTGTTCCTCTAACTCAACAAAATTCACTTGATTCGAAAAGGAGAAAGTGAGCACAGACTTTTTTTGGGGTCATTTAAAGTTTAGGTGGTTTCATGTTCAGTTTATATATTTATTTAAGAGGAAAAAAGTAAACTTCTGATTTTAATTTTGAATATTATTTATAAGAGAATTATTTAAAAAATATACATTTATTTTTTACAAATTATAAAATTATATTTTATTTATATATCATTTTAAAATTTATTCTCAGTGCTTTGAAGTTGCAGCTTCAATCCCAACCATCAATGTTCTTGACTATATTACTTTTCAAATAGAAATGTATTTAGTAATAAAGTGAAATATATTTTATTTTATTAAGGAATTTTTTTTCCCTTCGAAAGAAAAACTAATTATAAAAAAATATTAAAATAATCGATAAAGAGATTCCTTGCTATATGCATGAATGTTCGTTTAAGATTTTTAAGATTGATAAATTAAGTTAGCTTTTTCAAAAAGGCATGATACCAATATCGCTGAACAATATATTTCTTATTCAGAAAAATGGTATAATGGACCCCGGAAATAGAGAATATAATCGAAAATATAAAAAACACAAGTATGTTTAATAGTAAAGAGATATAGAGAATATAATCGCATATATAAGGAACAGAAATATGTTTAAGAGTAAAGAGAAATAGAGAATATAATCGAAAATATAAAGAATAGAAATATGTTTAAAAGTAAAAATATTTTATTTTATTTTATTGTGCTATGTTTCAGAATTTCATTTAATATATATATATTAAAAAAAAAAAGTATTTTTTTCAAGTTTAGGGTTAGAGTGAGGTTGTTGGTACGAGGTTAGTCTACAAGTGTATTTACTTGAAAGTTTATAAGGCACAAAGCCATTACAACAATGCTCATCATGTCTCTCGGATGAGGTTGACTAAGGCTCATGGGACACAGGAGAGGTGTCACACACGTTGGCACAGTTGGAGGTCGAGCACCAGTAAATGGCATGCAGGGGGCGACGTGGGTGCAAGCATGACAGAGGAGGACAGTTTAAGCGGGGGAAGGATGGTGACAGTGATTAGTGGAATGCAACACCGGAAAACAGAGGTGGAGGAAATGAGAACGCATGATCTCGAGGGAGGGAGGTACCATCTCCGTCCTAGTCTGCTCGAGCGTGGAGTTATTGGCATCAGAAGGCGTAGGGAAGAAGGCAAAGCAAAGTGGGGGGTTCATGACAGGTTTATAAGGATGCGAAGGGGACGAGGTGGAATCATCTTAGCCTGGTGCAGCAGGGTGAACGGGCAGAAAGGGGAAGGGATCTCAAGAGCGATGCAGGCAGTAGCGGTAGTGATCTGTCAATGCTCCATCCTGGAGGGGAGAATGGCGGGTCGCCTAACTCAGGCTCATCGTTGGGTGGAGCGCGAAGCAGGTAGAGGTAAAGGAGAGGTGTCCAGAGGCGGAGGAGGGGGGCGGCACAGGTCTCAACCGGAGAACAGGGGTAGAAGGCTGGATTTAGAGGCTCTGTTCTTTGCCAAGAACGACGATGAGGATGCTTCTGCCATCTCCAAAATGGAGGCAGACCTGGTTAAGTCCTTGCGGCAGGAGTATGGGGGGAGGGTCAAGGTGCAATTGGTCTGGGTTACACAGATCCTCCTGGGCCGTCTGATATGCGAGAGGAGGAGAATTGGCCAAGCGGTGGGAGATAACCTCTGCAACATCAAGGAAGGGTTGGACAAAAGTCTCGGTAAACTGCAGGACACCTTGATGATTGTAGGGTATCTGGACATTCTACGACCTAACTATGTGCCTCCATCGGATGATGTCGGGGACGAAGAAGAGGAGGACATTGTGACAATGCAAGATTTGAATAGCCTGGGAGGGGAGAACCAAGATCGAGATTGATCAGGTGCCCTTATTTTTGTTATGATAAGAAACCGGTAGGCTTTTAGCCCTGTTGAGTACATAGTTCGAAGTCTTAGCAGGTTTAGTTGGTTACAAGTTGGAGTTATGGCTCTTCTACCTGTTTTAGGGGTCATTAGACTTTATATTCCTCCGGTTTCCTGTGATGGGCGGATATGTTTTGATAATTTTGGACACAAGGTCTGGTTTCCGACTTGTCGACAGATCTAAGGATGTAAATATTTAACTAGTTAATAGAAGGAGATCCATATTTTCTGATAAAAAAAAAAAAAAAAACAATGCTCATCTTGTCATTAGCGCCAATTTGAATTTAGGTAGGGAGAATAATAGTTATTCTGCCCAACCACTCAAGGTAACCCTAATTGATTCTGCCAAACGTATAGTTAATTTTGATCTTCTAAACGACCATGAACCTGACTTTGACCATAGACTTCTCTCCTTAACCCTTAACCTTGATATGTACACCAACCACATGCATAAGAATGGCGAGAGTCAAAGACATGTGCGTTTTTACAAAAGTAAAATAGATATCTTCTTAAAATTTTTAACAAAGGAATTAGGTTCCTTAACATATAATGACAAAATTGATCAAATCTACCACAATTTTACTACTATCATCTCCACTACCATTAACAACTTCTCTAAGGAGGTATCATATAATAAGAACAATAGGAATTCCAATCCCTGGTATGAGAATGATTGTAAATATGTCAAGAAAGTGATTAGAGATGCTCCCAAAGAAACTATTAAGGATGAGAAAATCAAGGTGTACAAAGCTCTTATCAAAAGGGAAAAACGAGACTATATAAACAAGATTCAAGATCTTCTCCTTCGCCTCTCTAAAGTTGAACCTAGAAAGTTTTGGAGGCACATACTTGTCCGTAAATCGAAAGAGAACAATATGATCCCTTTAAATGAATGAGATGTCTATCTTAGGAATCTCTATGACTCCCCAAGCACCATGGGAAACATCAGAAACACTCCTATAGAGGGAGATACCTCTTCTTTGGAATACGTGGTGTGCAGGATTAACAAGCTCACTAATGGGAAAGCTAGGGATATTGAAGGATACCAAGTTGAAATTCTCAAAATTGGAAGGTCCATCCTCACCCCGCAATTGCACAATCTCCTCAACTGGGTGGTTAAACACGACTTCCCCAAGTTGTGGATGCAGAGCCTTATCGTGCCTATCTTTAAAAGTGGGGATAAAAAAGTTCCCTCTAACTATATGACTATCATGATTAGCCACATTTTATCCAAGTTGTATGGGATCATTATGGGAAAGAAGATTAGTGCTTGGCTTGAAACCTATGGTAAACGAGTGATTGGGAAATTTGGTTTTAAAAGGCACCACTCTATGATTGACCACCTTGTGACTCTTAGGACCATTGTCGAGGATTTTCGTAACAATAAGACTGATATATTTTATTGTTTTGTTGACTTTAGAAAATATTTCGACATTGTTCCCCTAGAGAAGTTATGGAAAAGGCTGGATGAAATAATGGTTCCCCTCGAGTCAAGGGGCGTTGTTATTAGATTATACGAGAATTTTATTTTCCAAGCTTAATACCAACAAGGGTAGGTCTTCTGAAATTAAATGCAACATCGGTGTTAAGCAAAGGTATCCCTTATCCCCTACTCTTTTTTGCATTTATATTGACAAGCTTGAGGAATGCTCAGAAGTTGTTATTTGTGAAGGACCCAAGCTCGCTGATATAGTCCTTACTCTTCTCCTTTATGCTGATGACATTGTTCTTCTTGCCAGGATTCCCAACGATCTCGACGAGTAGCTTAAAACCCTCCATGATTGTTGTATCAAGATGGGTATGATTGTTAATACTGACAAGACTAAAGTTATGATTGTTAAATCCAAAAAGATCACTTATGCCAATTTCATCTATGATAACAATTACTTAGAGAATGTTTATTCTTACAAATATTTAGGTATTGACGTTCACCACCAACTTAATTGGAAGTATAGCATTGAGAAAAGGATTTTAGGAGGTTGGAAAGCTTACTATGAGATTCAAAACAATTGTAAGACAACTGATCTTTGGGTTTGGAGTAAAGACAAATTCCTCTTCGAGACTCTTGTCATCCCTATTATTTTACATGGATGTGAGGTGTGGGGTTGTGGTCTATCTAGAGATTATTGTATAAAGAATGAAATGATCCAAAAGCAAGTCATAACCTACAACCTCTAGATTAAAGGTAATACTCCTTACCTGTAATACCTGGATTTTATTTGTTATGTTATTTTAATTGATACATTTGACTTGTTTAAGTTAAACTGACTTAATAAGCATGTTAAGAAAATTATGAACAAAAGTTTTTTTTTTTTAAAGATTATTTATGGAGTGGTTTCCATAAACTGATGGTCAAGTGTTCAAGATACCAGAGTGGTTAGATTAAAAGAAATTATTTGACTATTACCTTTCCTCTGGAATAAAAAGAAAACTCTGATGAGGGAAAGGGGTTCCGTGCAAAAGGAAAAAGACATCAAGAAATCCGGAAGGTGAGAGTGTCCAGAGCTGGTTGGAGCCAGTGAAACTCTGATAAAAACCTGATAATTGGAGGAGAGACTGGACGATGGTATTGAGGTCTCTCTCCAGAGAAAATGTTAAATAATCTTACTTTGGCGAGGAGCACGGGGGGAGCAGAGGACGTAATACCCTCTCTCATGGTTGGGATGATACCATCAGCTCTGTTCATCCGAAATAGGTACTATAAACCCGAAAGGAATAGAATTAAGAGTTACTTTTCTTTTATAGGTACTTTAATTCTAGAAAGAATCTTTGTATGCCCTATGGAGAGAGTATGATAATTATGTTATGCATTGATTAAATAGCACTATACAAGTTTAGAGTGGAATATTTAATTCTTGATAATTGTAAACTTCTCTAGCACTAGATTGAATTTCTCCAGTTCAAAAAACTATACCCCTATTTGTAGAGGAAGGTCTATTATGATTGAAATTGAATATCTATTAGTTTGAAAATTCTGTAATGAAGGAAATGACTGACGGAACAATTATTCCATCCGAAGTAAAACTCCAAATAGGACAATCTACCCTGAAGATGGATAAATGTACACGAACTAAGGGTTGGGGAGAAACCCTCTCTTATTTACAGATGGTTCGGACATCTGGGGGAGAAACTTATTAAAAAGATAGAAAAGAGGAAATTACTGAATGTAAAGTTTAACTGTAGAAGTGATATTTACAGTACAAGACGAAAGAAAATAGAATAGCTTCAATTCACAGTGTCATATATTATCATTACGTTAAAAGAATAGAACTCTGAGGAGAATAATACATAGTAAAAACAAAACAACTTTCCTAAAAGAATATCCTCGAAAGAAAATAAAATTATGACAATTGTAACATAATCATTGGAAATTTTTTTAAGCTAACATCGCATATAAGAATATAAGTATTAAAAACAAATTACACCATAAAACCCCAATCGGTGTGAACCATGTTGTAATTCTGGAAGTAAACATGAAAACCGTACATTACCCTCGATGGGGTGATTTTAGAATTCTATTTCAGTTACATTGAAAGACAAACAATATAGATTCCACATGCAAGGCGGAAAATTCTAGTTTGCGGCACAGACCAAGATTAATAATTTAAAAAAATTGTAAAGAGAGTCCATATGGTGGTATTAACACTGAAACATTATAGAAGGCCGAAATAAAATGAAATATTTGTTGCAAGTTATAAACAAAAGATGCACTGTCCTTTGAGGACCATAATGGGGTTTTAAACCCTCCTTTTCCAAAACATAAGCAAAGATATAACACAAGAATTTCTTTTTAGAAAGACTCGATGGGCTAGGACTGTCAACAAAATCCAAAACAACTTCAACATGAACTCAAATTACAGAGCTCTCATAACACAATCATATTAATTACAAAAAGGTCTGAGAACGTCTCGCCAGAGACAACCAGAGGAGTCTGGTACCTGAACAATACACAAAAGGCGCATCACATGCTGGCTGAGACCAATGCTAGTAGAGTTTTAAAAGGTAGGGTTGGAGAAAACATTACCTTCCATACCCACAGACAGGAAAAAAATAAGTAAATACTGTACAAGGGTTAAATGGAAGATCAATAAGATAAAAATAATGTGTAGGCATGGGAACTGAACAAAAATTACCTCTTAGGAGAATGAAACTCTGGAATGATAAACCCTAAGGTATAAGAACAAATTTCAAAGACTGTATAAGCATTTACATAAAAAATAAATATATTAATTCCTCCATTAAACTAAACATAACCGTGAGGCCTTACCCGGGTCAGCTCGGCCGAAGTTGAATTGACATTTCCAGTGGATGCAAGGTCACAGGATGGGGAAGAATGCGCTGGAACAACGTCAGAGTTAGTGTGCAGGCACAACTAAGTCACCACGACTGTAAAGAACCCGTAAAACACCCTCATCACCGAGAATAAAGCATTGACCGAGCACAGTAAAGAACAGTCAGCGGAATATGACATTGTTGGAAGGCCAGAGAGAAGTGTGAAGGCCAATACCTCGCCACTGTGCAGAATAACAACAAAATGAGCCATGAACCAGGCGGAAGTTGCAGAGCCGGTGAATTGTGGAGGTGAAATGAAAGCAGTTGGGGTTTGGGGGGTAGGGTTACACCCTAACCGCCCCTAACTCTTAATCAACCATTGGATTGTCAAGGATATGAGGGCTAAGAATTGCCCATCTGCCGAGTTAAGATATGTCCTTATGTATGCCAACCAGGTGATGCGAGAATTAAACAAAATATTAAAAAAAATCAATTCAAATGTACAACCAAATCATCGCCTTTGAAATCACAGCTGTGGCCAGTTGGCATGACAACCTTACTATTAATCAAAGTGTTATAATCAGTCAACTAATATTTGTATAGTAATAGATATGAATCAAATTATGTCCCTTCCACATAGTACTTCAATAATGTGTGAATTAAGTAGATTTATGTTGGAATAATAAGTAGGTTATGTTGGGAGTGTTAATACTCCATGTATATGCGGGTTGCAAACCTAGGGAACCAAAGTTTCTAATGTTTAATTGTAGTAATTGCAATGCTTGACCTTGTAGCTAATTATTACCATTTTAAGATTAGGAAAGTTATGGTAAATAGGAATCATGTTAATAGAGATATATATTAGGTTGCAAAATATTTTTTTATTTTTATTTTTATGATGGTAAATATTGTTAACGTTTGTATGGATAAACATTACAGGTGGTATCAAAGCAACATTCACATGCTGGGACCCAGTTGGGTCACCTAAGTAACAAATTGATGTGTAAATTCTATAGAGAAATAAGAAGAAGAAATTGATATAGTACAATGAGGAGAGGTTTGATACATCATGCTCCCAAGACTACAGGGGAAGCACACCTCTAGTCTAACCCAGAAATAAATCCAGAAATGTGGGTGCAACTAAGCATGGACCAACATCAAAAAACTAGCATACTACTCAAAGAATAGCAACGACATACTAATAGACTACCGGATACTGTGCAACAATTACAAGAAGAGATGGTTCAGATGAGAAGTGATAATAAGAGGCTAATGTGGGAACATGAAATAATTCTTAAAAAACCTCTCAGATAGACAAAATCAAGGAACAACTCAGCCCAACCCCGAAAGAAACACTCGAGAAGAGGGTGAACAATGACAACAACTAATTGTTGGGTACGTGTTATATTATTTCCACGCTTAGTTGCACATGCAGGGGGTGAGAGCCCCCCCTGTATGTTGCACCAGGTGCAACAGGGGGGTCATAGGGGATGGGTAGCACCCTGTGTGGGGTGCGGACCAGCACCCTGGGAAAATTTTTTTGGACCCTATTTTTCGGTGGGCAGACCAGCCCATGTTTTTGTGCATGGGTTTGCACATGGTTGGGGCATGATGGTTTTCAACCCCTGGTATTTTGTAGATCTGGCCAAGGGAACTACGATTATGTTCTAATCCAGGGTTAATGAATTGGGGTTTATGAATGCTTTGACATGTATATATATGTGTTGTAACACTAAAAAGAATATAATGAAAATCAAGCCGGTAGTCCTAATTTGGGATCCATGAGAAAATATCTTTGTATATATGTTTTATGTTCTCGCTATTGTTTATTTTCTTTTTTTAATATTCGTTTGCAAATAATTTTTGTACAGGTTTAAAACCTAAATTTTGTATCAGAGCTTTTTCAACTTCAAGGGGATGCCTTTGCTGCTAAGGGGTTTTTTTCTCGGGCCTGTGGTAGACTCTGTTCAGTGGGAGATATGCGAGATCGATTCTTGCTGTGAAAGAAGATGGAGAGGAATGGTATTAATGCGAGGAGTTTGGATTGGAACTCTATACAAGCTTCAGAGTAGCACTGTTATTGATGGCTGCAACAATTTTGTGGTTCCTGAAAGTGGAGCGGAAAGCCTAGCGGTCTCTGGAGAAAAGACCATGTTATGGCATCAAAGGCTTGGACATATTGGAGAGAAGGGCCTTTGGTGTTAGGTCCCTATATTACTAGTGTAGTCCCTTATTGTGGTTAGTATATTCCCCTTATTGTTATTGTTGTACCCCTATAACCCCCATATTGTTATTATTGTGCCCTTACATTATTATTGTTAGGTCGGCTAGGATTATATTGTACCCCATGGACTCCTATATATAGAAGGAGGTTTTTCCATTTGTGTCATCTAAAAATTGTTCATTTATGTAATGTAAAGGAGGTTTCCCCCTCAAAGTGGCTTATTTCTAAGGCGTTGATCTCTCTTTCTTCTATTTTTGGAGCTGGTTTCATAACATTTGGTATAAGGGCTTTGGATCCTAGGGTTTCACTACTCCAAAAAGGTCGTCGTGGAATTTTCACTATAACTTGTTTTCTACGAACGTTCAGAAGCTGAAATTTTTATCACGTGAAGCCTAAATCCTGAGGAACTTCTTGTAAAAATTTCAGATCTTGGTTCGCAATATTTACGAAGATATGATCTGTAGAATTTAGGGGTTTTTCAGATTCCTGAATTTCATCTCAAAGAAGTGATTGTGAGAAACTCGTCATAACTCTCTCTTTGACCATCGGAATAAGATTCTGTAAAAAGTGGCTGAAATCACACAGACTGTAGTTTATTGTGTATCAAGTTCACAGCTGAAGGAGGAAACAATAACACATGGCATGCCATACATGTTCGTTCTATTGAACCAGTCCATAATTAGGTCATTGTGGGAGATTGGGCATAAATTTTTCTTGAAGCATCCAAAGCAGGTCAGACCTTTGGCATTGGAAATAAGATTCATAGGGATACTACAGCACCGAATTTCAAATATTTAAGATCCAAAATCACAGAGATAATTCAGTTTCAATATCGAGCTCCGCAAAAGAAAGAAAAAGGTGTGTATTTTTTTTCAAATTGCATAAGTCTTGTTTGAAAAATCATTTTGAAGTGATTCCAAGGGCATATTAAAGCATAAATATCAGTATTTGGTTTTAAAATTCCCCTACAAATAATTCAACAACCATTAAGCCCTCAGAATACTCTACTATGATTCATGACGATGAAGAGGTGCAACATGATATATCAAAATTACAAGAGCAAGTGCAACAAATTTCACTCTCGCAAAGAGCAACAAAAAATGAAGTGGAAGTTTTGAAGAAAAGCATGGAAGCTAAGATGGATGGTTTGAAGAAGGGCATGGAAGCTAATGTGGATGGTTTGAAGAAAGGCGTGGAAGCTAATATGGATGGCATGGAAGCTAAGATTGATGGTATAGAGGCAAAAAATGAAAGACAACATGGAAGACATGAAGAATGATCTAAAAGTAGACATGGAAGGTTTGACAAAGTTGATACAAGAAATGATTCCTAATGGAGAAAAGATAGTAGAGGAAACTCATGATGAAAATAAAATAAATGTTAATCGGGATTTCATAAACTCTAATGTTGGATTGAAGATCCACCATATTCCAAAGATCTATATGAAGAAGTTTGATGGCAAGGATCCTGTAACATGGGCACTACAGATGGAGTAATATTTTGATCTCAATAATGTGCAAAACACAGAAAAGGTACGCATTTCGACTTTATATTTAGAAAAAAATACATTTGTATGGTATCGATGGCTTTGCTCCCGTAAAAAAACTGTCACTTGGTCAATTTTTACAGAGGAAACGATAGCACATTATGAGGATAAAAAGATCGAAACCTTCTTTAGCCAATTGATAAATCTCAAACAAAGGGCTTCAGTGGTGGAGCACATTGAGGACTTAAAAAAATTGAATATAAGGGTAAACGATATTTCATAGGAACACGGGATTGATGTCTTCATGGGGACTTTAAAGGATAACATCCAACATGAGCTTTTCCTTTGGGAACCTGATTCATTGGAGAAGGCATTCAGGTTGGAAAGAAAAATTGAATGTATAATTATGGCGACAAGGAAGCCTACCACTCACATCTATAAATATGGAAGTGTTGCTACTCCTAGACTTCCACAACCTACAAGGTTGACACCACAAAAATTGGAAGAAAAAAGAGCAAAAGGGCTTTGCTACAGTTGTGATAGAAAATACATTAAAGGTCATAACTGTGCTGAGAGGAAATTATTTTACATAGATTGTGAATAGGAGGAATAAAACGAACAAAAAAATTCAAAATAAGAGGATATACACCAAGAACCAGCCCTATAGAAAGAAGAAATGAGTCAGACCACATTGTGTAATGAATTGGCAGGAATTACCACTCCTCAAACTCTCAAGATAGAAGGACATATCAAGAAGAAAAAGGTAATAGTGTTGATTGATTCAGGTAGTACCCATAATTTTATTCATTGTAAGGTAGCCAAGGAATTGAATTACTTGTTATACCCAACACCATAATGTCAAGTGATGGTTGAAAATGGAGGAAATATAAATTGCTCCAGAAAATGCCATAATATCAAGCTAACCATTGGGGAATATGTATTGAATAGCCCAATGATTTCCATTCCAATGGGAGGTGTTGATGTTGTACTAAGAGTACAATGGTTACAAACTTTGGGGACGATGGCTTTTAATTTTCAAAAAAATTTCTTGAAATTTTTTTCGGAAGGAAAGGAAGTTGAATTAGAGGGTATCACAGGGAAGATGGGAAAGATAATAAGCTCTAATGCCATAACAAAGCTTTTGAAGAAAGAACAATGAGGCGTAATTGCACAATTATGCTAACAAGAAGTTCCAACATCAAAATCATCTATTTCTCAAATCTCCAAAAGTCTTGGAAAATCATTCCAAGGTGTTTGAAACTCCCAAAGGACTCCCACCTATTCGTGATTATGATCGTACTATTCATTTGATTCCAGGAAGTGTTCCTCCAAACATCAGGCCTTACAAATATCCTTATGTCCAAAAGAGAAAAATTGAATGTATGATTGCAAAAATGTTAGAGGCTAGTATAATTCAACCTAGTCAAAGTTCTTTCTCTGCTCCAACAGTATTGGTGCACAAGAAGGATGGATCATGGCACATGTGTCCAGATTATAGAGAGCTCAATAAGCTCACAATTAAAGATAAATTTCTCATTCCCTTGATTGATGAATTACATGGAGCAATTTATTTTACCAAGTTGGATCTTTGTTCAGGATATCATCAAATTAGAATGAAGACTGAAGATATTCTGAAAACAACATTTCAAACTTATGAGGATCATTATGAATTTTTGGTCATGCCTTTTGGCCTTACCAATGCACCTTCTACATTTCAAGGGTTGATGAATTCCATTTTCAAACCCTTCCTTAGAAAATTTGTGTTAGTATTTTTTTGATGATATACTAATCTGCAATAGGACTCGGAAGGATCATTTTCAACATGTTGACAGGGTGCTCAAATTATTGGAGGAGAAACAATTATATGCAAAAACCTCCAAATGTTTCTTTGGAGTACAAGAGGTGGAATATCTGGGTCATATTGTATCTCATAAGGGTGTTAACGTAGACCCTAACAAAATTAAAGCCATTAAGGAATGGAAATTCCCCACAACCATAAAGCAGTTGCGAGGATTTCTTGGGTTAATAGGGTATTATTGCAAGTTTGTTAAGAATTATGGGAGAATATTAGCACCTCTAACAACATTATTGAAGAAAGATGCATTTTCATAGACTCCTGAAGCAACTAAGGCCTTTGAACATCTTAAAGAGGCAATGTGCCTAGCATCGGTCTTAGCTACACCAGAATTCACAAAAACCTTTATTGTGGAATGTGATGCCTCAGGAAATGGAATTGGTGCGGTTTTAATGCAAGAAGGAAGACCCATTTCTTTTGAAAGTTTTCCAATCAAAGGAAAGTATTAACAAAAAGCTATTTATGAGAAGGAAATGTTGACAATACTACATGCACTAAAGAAATGGTGACCTTACCTAATGGGAAGACACTTCAAGGTAAAAAATGATCATGATAGTCTTAAATACTTTTTGCAACAAAGACTCTCTTTAGAAGAGCAGCAAAAATGGGTCACAAAGATGTTGGGTTATGACTTTGAAATCATCTACAAAAAGGGAAGCTAAATGTTGCTGTAGATGCACTCTCAAGAAAGGATGAGGATGTGGAAGCATTTCTTTGTGCCATTTCTATTATCCAACTAGATTGGATAACTGAAGCAAGGGATGAATGGAAGAATAACGAAGAAGTGTGAACACTCATTCAAAAGTTGCAGCAATATCCAAGTACATCTAATACATTTAGTTGGAAACATGATTCCTTATGGTACAAAGATCGCTTATATATTTGTAATAATTCCCAACTAAAACATATTCTTTCGGAATTGCACACCTCTCCCAAGACACTTGGGATTTTTAAAAACTTACCACAGGGTAAAGAAATAATTTTTTTGGGATGGCCTTAAAACTGACATTCAAACTTTTTTGGCAGAATGTTTGGCTTTCCAGCAAAATAAAGTGGAGACAATTAAGACCCCGGGTCTACTACAACCTTTATCCATTCCAAGTTAATGTTGGGAGGAGATTTTAATGGATTTTATCATAGGTTTACCTAATTTTGATGGAAATAGTGTCATCATGGTGGTAGTTGATAGACATGCCAAGTATGCACACTTTTGTGCATTATCACATCCATTTAAAGCAAGTACAGTTGCTACTGCATTTATGGAAACAATTCAAAAGCTACATGGAAACCCAAATATTATTGTAAGTGATAGAGATCCCATTTTTACTCGAAACTTTTGCATGAAAATATTTTCTCGTTTGGGTACTCAAATAGCTCATAGCTCATCTTATCATCCTCAATCCGATGGTCAAACTCAGATAGTGAACAAATGTTTGGAAGGATATCTTTGTTGTTTTGTATCTGATAAACAAACACAATGGGTGAAGTGGTTACCTCTGACTGAATGGTGGTATAACACTTCCTTTCACACTACAGCAAAAATGACCCCATTTATGGCACTTTATGAATATCATCCACCGTCCATAACATCATATTTAAGAGAAAATTCTAAGGTTCAAGCAGTGTAAGATCACATCGAGCATCAACAACAAGTTCTCCATCTCTTAAAGGATAACCTAAATTTGGCACAAAATCGAATGAAACAACAGGTAGATCAACATCGCAACTAGAGAAGTTTTGATGTAGGAGAATGGGTATTTTTACGACTACAACTATACAAACAAATGTCCCTCAAGCAAGCTAAGAAGGATAATAAATTATCACCAAAGTACTATGGTCCTTACAAGGTGTTGAAAAAGAATGGTACTATGGCATACAAAGTGGAGCTTCGTGCTTCTTCGCGAGTGCATCTAGTTTTCCATGTTTCATGCATAAAGAAGGTTATAGGTGACAAACTTCTCATTCAAACAATATTGCCAGAACTTGATGAAGAAGGAAAATCATATTGGAACCTGAAGCAGTCACAGAAACAAGAACTCGACAACTATGAAATCGATCAATTTCAGAGTATCTCATCAAGTGGAAGAACTTACCTACTGAAGATTCTACATGGGAGGATGAGAATTTTATGCAAAAGCATTCATAAATACTCAAGCGACGAGGACAACAAATTTTTGAAGGAGAGGGGCATTTTAGGTCCCTATATTACTAGTGTAGTCCCTTTTTGTGGTTGGTATAGCCCCCTTATTGTTATTGTTGTACCCCTGTAAGCCCCATATTGTTATTATTGTGCCCTTACATTATTATTGTTAGGTATCCTAGGATTATATTGTGACCCCATGGAATCCTATATATAAAAGGAGGTTTTTTCATTTGTATTATCTAAGAATTGTTCATTTATGTAATGTAAAGGAGGTTTCCCCCTCGAAGTGGATTATTTCTAAGGCATCAATCTCTCTTTTCTTCTATTTTTGGAGTTGGTTTCATAATGTTCAGATACTACATGGCAATGGTATCGTAGAAGGTATGTCTAACTGCTCTCTGGATTTCGATTTCTGTGAACATTGTATATATGAGAAGCAGAATTAGGTGATTTTTCCTTCTGGTGCTAAGAGGGCGAACAAGATATTAGAGCTTGTGCACAATGATGTGTTTGGATCTGTGTTGGTTCCATCACTAGGTAAGTATGTGTACTATGTTTCATGTGTAGATGGATTCTCAAGGAATGCATGGATATGTTTCTTGAGGAAGAAATCTGAAGTCTTCGATAGAGTTAAAGAATTTAAGGCTCTGATGGAAAACCAGACCGAGAAGAAGATAAAGGTGATGAGGACAGATAATGGTGGAGAGTTCTATAAGAAGTAATTTGAAGAGTTTTGTAAGAAGTATTGTATAGCATGGCAGAAGAATACCCCATACACACCTCATAAAAATGGAGTTGTAGAAAGAATGAACAGAACATTGATGGAAAAGGCAAGAAGCATGCTCAGTGGTACCAGGTTAGGACAAGAATTATGGGCAGTGGCACTGGAGACTGCATGTTACTTGGTTAATAGATCATATTCATCAGCATTGGAGGATAAGAATCCACATGAGGTATGGACTGGTAAGAAACCCTCTCTTTCACATCTGAGGGTATTTGGATGTGATTCATATGTACATGTTCCAAAGGAGAAAAGGACCAAGTTGGATAATAAATCTGAAAGGTGCATATTTATTGGGTATAAGGATGGTTTAAAAGGTTACAAGCTTTGGAACCCAGAAACAAGGAAGATTGTGTACAACCTTGATGTGGTGTTTAGAGAGGTGAAAGATGTTGTTAAACATCAAGTCCTACCAAAGGAACATGAGAAGATAGAGTTTGAGCTAAAGGAGGATGAATCAGACTCTACAATAGAACAAGATTCAGAAGAGGAAGAGCCACAAAATCCAACTGTGAGAAGATTAGTTCGGGAAAGAAGGCAGCCATAAAGGTATAGTCCATCTTATTTATGTTCAATTTTTTCTTTAAATATCACTGATGATGATCCCATAACTGTCAGGGAGGTAGTGGATTCAGAGGATGGAAAACTCTGGCAGGAGGCCATGGTTGATGAAATGGCATCCTTGCACAAAAATGAGGCATGGGATTTGGTGGAGTTGTCGGCTGCAAGGAAGCTCATCGGGAGAAAATGGGTGTTTAAGAAGAAGATGAATGTAGAAGGAAAGGTGGAGAAATACAAAGCTTGGTTGGTAGCAAAAGGTTATTCCCAGGTGCCGGGAATTGATTTTGGCGATATTTTTTCTCTTGTTGCCAAGATTACTTCTATTAGATTACTTTTATTTGTTGTTGCTGCATTTGATTTTGAGGTAGAACATATGGATGTGAAGACAACATTTCTTCACAGGGATTTGCAAGAGGAGATCTACATGAAGCAAACTGAAGGCTTTATGGTGAAGGGTAAGAAATAACTAGTATGTAGGTTAAAGAAGTCTCTGTATGGGTTAAAACAATCACCAAGGATGTGGTATAAGAAATTTGATACCTATATATAGGGACTTGGATTCACCAGAAGCAAGGAGGATCACTATGTTTATTTTAAATTAATTGGTGACCATGTTATTTATTTGGTCTTATATGTGGATGATATGTTGCTGATTGGAAATGACAAAGAAATCATCCAAGATTTGAAGACCCAATTTTTCTCCAAATTCGACATGAAGGATCTTGGTGCTACAAACTATATTTTGGGCATGTAAATAAAGAGAGATCGGGAAAAGAGGAAGCTTTGGTTAAACCATAAGAAGTATGTTGAGATAATATTGCAGAGGTTCAATATGCAGGATAGTAAACTGGTGAAGGTTCCTATTCCTGTAGGTGTAAAGCTATCTGTTGAACGGTGTCTTGAGACACAAGAAGAGGAGGAGGATATGTCCCATGTTCCATATGCAAGTGAAATGGGTAGCCTGATGTATGCAATGGTGACCAAACATTGCAAATGCAGTGGGAGTATTGAGTAGGTTTATGTCAAAACCAGGGAAGGAGCATTGGACAACAGTGAAGCGGGTTTTCAAATATTTGTGTGGCACTAGTGATTATGGTTTGTGCTACCAGGGAAGACCAGGATTGGATAAAGTTTTGGACATCCATGGTTTTGTTGATGTAGAATGGGCTGGAGATCTGGACCAAAGAAGACCTACATGTGGGTATGTGTTTAGCTTGTTTGGAGGTGTAGTTAGTTGGATGAGCAAAAGACAGTCTATAGTGGCTCTTTTAACTATAAAGGTAGAATACATGACAACCACTCATGCAAGCAAGGAAACAGTTTGGTTGCAGATATTGTGTTCAAGTATGGGGTTGGTGGAGCGATCTATAAAGATAGACTGCGATAGCCAAAGTGAAATTTTCTTGGCTAAGAACCCTGCTTATCATTCAAAGACAAAGCACATTGATGTTCAATATCACTTTGTGAGAGATATGGTTAAGGATAAAAGGGTGTTGTTGGTAAAGGTGGACACTTTGAAGAATGTTGTAGATGAATTAATGAAGTATGTGAGAACTCAGAAGTTCTCTTGGTGTAGATAAAAAATGGGTGTTGTAGAGCTGGACTAATGACTAAGCTCTCCTCTGGCCCCGTGCGGAAAGGAAATAACAAATGGGAGAATGTTGGGCATCTGTTACATTCTTTCCATGATTAGTTTCATGCGCGGGGGGTGTCACAGGGGGGTGAGAGCCCCCCTATACATTGTGTCGGGTGCAGTAGGGGGGTCATAGGGGGTGAGTAGCCCCCTGCGCGGGGTCTAGGGTAGCACCCTGGGATTTTTTTTGGAACCTATTTTTCGGTGGGTGGACCCGCCCATGGTTTTGTGCATGGGTTTGCACATGGTTTTGGGGCATGATGGTTTTTGGCCCCTGGTATTTTGTAGATCCAATTAAGGGAACAACGGTTATGTTTTAATCCAGGGTTAATGGATTGGGGTTTATGAATGCTTTGACATGTATATATATGTGTTGTAACACTTAAAGTAATATAATGAAAAATAAAGCTGGTAGTCCCGATTTTTGGATACTAGAGAAAATCTCTGTGTATATCTGTTTTATGTTTTATGCTCTCGCTATTGCTTATTTTATGTTTTTAAGATTCATTTGTAGATAATTTCTGTATAGGGTTAAAACCTACACTAATGATAAGTCGGAGAGTAGCCATACCCAATGAAGCAATAAGAACCAAACTTATAATGAAGTTGAGTCAGGAAATGTCTCAGATTAGCAGGAGATGAAAAATAATAAGTGGAGTTGCAAGGTGAATTTCGAAAAATTAAACCTCCTACATTTGGTGAAGAGGCAGAAGACGTAGCGGAGGCATGGATAATTAACACGAAAAAATATTTTCAAGTCTATGAATATAATAGTAAATTGAAAGCTCGCTTGGCTATTTATCAACTGTGTGAAAAAGCCACATTATGATGGGAGGAATTCAAAAACGTGCGAGAAATCAAAGATCAGAATGTGACTCAGAACAAATTCCAACAATATTTTAAATAAAAATACTTACCGAGCACTTTTATGATGAAAAGTCTTAAGAATTTCATGATTTGAGATTGGGACAACTGATAATGGATGAATTCATCACAAAATTGACCATCTATTAAGATACAGGCCATACCTGATAAATGAAAAATAAAAAGTACAATGATTCTTGAGTAGTTTACCTACCCATATGAAGGAAAGAATCGATTTTGTAAATCCAAAGACCATGGACGAGGTGATAAGAAAAACACGTATGTGCTATCAATAGTCCAAGGTGAAAGGAGAAGCTGGTAGGAATTGACCACCAAAGAAGGTACAAAAAAATTATTCCAATTTCAGGAGCATTAGATCTTGTAACTATAAAAATGCTGCCAGAAATACAACAAATAGAAAGCAGGGAAGAAACCAGCAAAAGACCAGGTGGCCACCAAAAGAGCGACCCACAGAAGCTTCTAGTAGACCTGATCACAAACAGATCCAGAAACTGCCATTACAGTGTTGGGGATGCGGTGAAGCACATTACT
Source organism: Pinus albicaulis (assembly GCA_034641835.2). Lineage (NCBI taxonomy): Eukaryota > Viridiplantae > Streptophyta > Pinopsida > Pinales > Pinaceae > Pinus > Pinus albicaulis. The sequence goes on along the minus strand of CM076580.1, from coordinate 1,499,613,052 downwards.
ATAAGAATTGCCCTCACCGTGGGAAGAATGAGATTGCAGCTAACTTGCAGGAGGCATCTACAGTAGGGGACATGGCACGAAATATACCAAGAATAAACACAGCGGTTGATGATCGAAAAGCTAATTATCAACCAACCATGTTGAGCTAGAAGGTAAGATGTATTCCCAAACTATTTCAATTTTGGTTGATCCTGGTACCAGTTTAAGTTATATAAATCCCCATATAGTAGAAAGGTGTGATTTGCAGAGCCAAAAATTTAAAAACCCCTGGCTGGTACAATTGGCCGCGGGGCCAAGAGGAGAGTTAATGCTAAAGTTTCCAACTGTCCCCTAGAAGTTGGAGACCAACACATAAATGTTGAATTGAACATCCTAACTTTAGGCTCTTATGACATTTTATTGGGAATGGATTGCCTGGAAGTGCACTGGTCACTGGTAGGTTGGAAAGAGAAAATAATTTATTACAAGGCAGAATTTGGAACACACCAAGAATTTCAAGGGATTAATAAACCACTTCAACCACGTCCTATTACTACATCTCAATTGGGAAAATGCATCAGAAAAGGTTGTCATATTTATGCTATTCAGGTGGGATTTGCCAATTCTAAAGATAATACCCCTATGATGGAGAGTATACCAGTGGTACAAGACTTTATGGATGTATTTCCGGAGAATATACCGAGATTACGTCCAAAACGGGACATCGATTTCACCATCGAATTAATTTCAGGGGCAACACCGATATCACGTGCACCATATCAAATGAGTGTACCTGAATTGACTGAGCTGAAAATGAAATTACAAGAGTTTCTAGATAAGGGATATATTCGTCCTAGTGTATCTCCTTGGGGGGCACCATTACTGTTTGTGAAGAAGAAATATGGTACTATGCAAATGTGTATGGATTATAGACAACTTAACAAACTAACTGTTAAGAAAAAATACTCGTTACCATGGATATATGATCTATTCGATTAGGTAAAAGGCACAACTATCTTTTCAAAAATAGATCTAAGATCTGGGTACTATCAAATACGGATAAAGGACGAAGACATATATAAGAAAAATTTCCATACCTGATCTGGGCACTATGAATTTGTGGTTATACCATTTGGTTTAACCAACACACCAACACCATTCATGAGTTAAATGCATGGCATCTTTCATCCATTTTTGGATAATTTTGTTTTAATATTATTGACGATAGACTTATCTACTCGAAAAATGTGGAGGAGAATAAAGAACACTTACAAATGGTATTAAGAATGTTGAGAGAACATCAAATTTATGCGAAATTCAGTAAGTGTGATTTTTATAAAGAACAGATTCAATATTTAGGCCATGTTATCTCTGCTGAGGGTATAGCGGTAGACCCTGAAAAAATAAGAACTATCATGTAATGGAGATTACCTAAGAACGTAGCAAACATACATTCTTTCATGGGGTTGGTTGGCTATTATAGGCATTTTATTGAGGGGTTCTCTAAGATTGATTTTCCTATAACCTCATTACAGCGAAAAGGACCAGTGCTTAAATGGACCAGCGAATGCCAAACTAGCTTCGAGCAGTTAAAACAATTACTCACTAGAACCCCTGTATTAAAGGTCACTGATCTAAATAAGAATTTGAAATTTGCACTAATGTTTGCAAAGAAGGAGTGGGAGCTGTATTGACACAAGATAGAAAAGTTGTGGCTTACGAGTCTAGGAAGTTGAAAGATCATGAACCATGATATTCTGCATATGATCTAGAGTTGACTGTAGTAGTGCACGCATTGATGGTATGGAGGCACTACTTATTAGGAAAAAGATTCGTATTAAAAACATATCACAATAGTTTGACCAGTTATTTTAAACAAACTGACTAGAATTCTCGTAAAGCCAGGTGGAATGCATTATTAAGTGAATTTGATTTTGAAATTCAGCACGTTAAGGGAAAAGAAAACCAGGTCGCTGATGCTTTAAGTAGAAATTTACACTACATGTATGAAATCTATTTTAACCAAGTGGAATTTAAGTTCTAAGAACAAGTGAAGGAGGTTGTGGAACAGGACCCTGAATATCAGTTTCTATGGCACCAAACACAACAAGCAGAAAAGCAAGGAAAGAAAATAGAGTGCAAGATCAGTAATGAACATCTATTGACATTTCGAGGGAAAATCTACATTCTTAATCGAATGAGTTTAAATGAATTGACCTTAGATGAATATCATCGAAGTTCTTATTCTAGACATCCCGGTTACCAAAAAATGTTAACAACAACCATGAAATACTACTTTTGGCTGGGAATGCGTAAAAATATTGTTGAATATTTGACTAAATGTTTGGAATGTCAAAAATTCAAGGTGGAACATCAACACCCAATAGGGTTATTGCAACCTATTCCCGTGCCGGAATGGAAGTGGGAATTTATATCGTTAGATTTTATTCCAGGCCTACGAAAAACAAAGCGACACAATGACTCAATAATGGTGGTAGTTGATCAATTGAGCAAGGAAACTCACTTTATTCCAGTACAGTCAAATTATAAAATTGTACAGATTGTTGATATCTTTATGAGAGAAGTGTTTAGATTACATGGCATACCGATTTTTTTTATCTCAGACAGAGATGTAAAGTTCACCTCTGCTTTTTGGAAGGCCCTGTTAACAGGTCTAGGCACACAAATTCAATTCAGTACTGCATACCATCCACAGACGTATGGGTAGATGGAACGGGTGAATCAAATTCTGGAGGACATGCTGTAGATGTATGCAATGCAACAACCTACGAAGTGGGAAGATTATTTACACCTCGTAGAATTTTCTTACAATAATGGATACCAAGAATCCCTCAAGATGAGTCCCTTTGAGGCATTATATGGTAGGAAATGTCGAACACCCATTAAATAGATTAGCCCAGAGACCAAGCTAATACTTGGGCCTGAAATGTTGGTTGAGATGGAACAAGAAGTAAAGAATATCTAGAAAAATCTAAAAGCTGCCCAGGATCGGAAAAAAGTGTATGCGGATAGAAAGAGGACCTATCGGGAATTTGAAATGGGTGATCATGTTTATGTGAGAATTAGACCCAAGAATAACACCTTAAGGTGGACTATTTGCGCCAAGTTGGCCCCCTGGTTTTGTGGACCTTTCCAAATCTTGGAACGAGTGGGACCAGTGCCCTATTGGCTAGCTTCACTGGGACACATACGGGTGCACAATGTGTTTCATGTGTCCATACTGAAAATATATGTGCATGACCCAAAGCACATAATACAATGGCAGAAAATTCAGGTAGGATTGAATTAGATGCTAAGGGTCCTAAGGAGATAATTAGTACCTTGACTAATTCAAATCTTTGTTGGTTGCAGGTCGAACCAGACAACGAGTTTCTAGTAGAACCTCAGCGTATTCTCAAGCAGAGAGAAATAATGCTCCGGAGGCGAGCCATCACCCAAGTTAAAGTGTAGTGGAAGCATTTTGGTCCAGAGGAGGCTACTTGGGAAGATGAAAGATTTGTATGAGAGGCCTACCGAAATTATTCACTGGAATGAAGTAAAACACCGAGGATGGTGTTTACCTCAAGTGGGGGAAGATGTAACACCTGGATTTGATTTGTTATGTTATTTTAATTGATACACTTGACTTGATTAAGTTAAATTGGATTAATAAGTATGTTAAGCAAATTATGAACAAAAGTTTATTTATTTGTATATAAATATTAATTATGGAGTGGTTTCCATAAACTAATGGTTAAGTGTCCAAGATACCAGAGTGGTTAGATTAAAAGCAATTATTTGACAATTACCTTTCCTCTGGGAATACAAAGAAAACCCTGATGAGGAAAAGGGGTTCTGTGCAAAAGGAAAAAGATAACAAGAAGGTTGGAAGGTGGTAGTGTGCAAAGCTGGTTGGAGCCAGTGGAACTCTAATAAAAACTTGATAATTGGAGGAGAGACTGGATGATGGTCTTGAGGTCTCTCTCCAGAGAAACTACTAAATAATGTTACCCTTGTGAGGAGCATGGGGGGAGAAGAGGATGTAATATCCTCTCTCATGGTTGGGATGATACCATCAAAAATATTCATCTGAAATAGGTACTATAAACCCGAAAGGAATAGAATTAAGAGTTCCTTTGTTTTTATAGATACTTTAATTCTGGAAAGAATATCTGTATGTTGTAAGGATATAGGATGATAATTTTGTTATGAATTGATTAAAATAACACTATACAATTTTAGAGTGGAATATTTAATTCTTGATAACCATAAACTTCTCTAGCACTAGATTGAATTTCTCTAGTTCGAAAAAATATGCCCCTATTTGCAGAGGAAGGTCTATTATGATTGAAATTGAATAATTTAGAGAATTAGTTTGAAAATTCTATAATGAAGGAAATGGACGACGAAACAGTTAGTCCATCTAAAGTAAAACTCCAGACAGGATAGTCTGCCTTGAAGAGGGATAAATGTACACAAACTCAGGGTTGGGGAGAAACCCTCTCTTATTTATAGATGGTCCGGACATATGGGGGAGAAACTTATTAAAAATATAGAAAAGAGGAAATTATTGAATGTAAAAGTTGAACTTTAGAAGTGATATTTACAGTGCAAGATGAAAGAAAACATAATAGCTTAAATTCACAGTGTCATATATTATCATTATAGTAAAAGAATAGAACTTTGTGGAGAATAATACGTAGTAAAAACATAACAAATTTCTTGAAAGAATAATATGGAAAGAAAATAAAATTATGACAACTGTAACATAATCATTGGAAAATATTTTAAGCTAACATCACATATAAGAATATAAGAATTAAAAACAAATTACACAGTAAAACCCCAATCGGTGTTAATCATGCTGTAATTTCGGAAGTAAACATGAACACCATACGTTACCCTCGATGGGGTATTTTTAGAATTCTATTGTAGTTACATTGTAAGACAAACAATATAGGTTCCACATGTAAGGCGTAAAATTCCAGTTTGCAGCACATACCAAGATTAATAATTTACAAAAACTATAGACAGAGTCCCTATGGTCGAATTAACACTGAAAAATTATAGAGGGCCAAAATAAAATGAAATATTTGCTGCAAGTTATAAACAAGAGATGCACTATCCTTTGAGGACAAAAATGGGGTTTGAACCATCCTTTTCCAAAACATAAGCAAAGATATAACAAAAGAATTTATTTTTAGGAAGCTTTAGTGGGCTAGAACTGTCAATAAAATCCAAAACAACTTCAACATGAAATCAAATTACAGAGCCCTCATAACATAATCATATTAATTACGAAAAGGTCTAAGAACGTCTCGACAGAGACAACCAGAGGAGTCAAGTACCTGAACAATACACATAAGGCACATCACAGGCTGACTGAGATCAATGCTAGTAGAGTTGTAAAAGGTAGGGTTGGAGAAAACGTTACCTGCCATACCCACAGACAGTAAAACAATAAGTAAATACCATATCAAGGGTTACCCAGAAGATCAATAAGATAAAAACAATGTGAATGGGAACTGAATGAAAAATTACCTCTCAGGCGAATGCAACTCTGGAATAATAAACCTTGAGGTATAAGAACAAATTTCAAATACTGTATAAGAATTTACACACACACACACACACATATATATTCCTCCATTAAACTCGGCATAACCATGAGGCCTCACCTGGGTCAGCGCAGTCGAATTCGAACAAACATTTCCAGTGGATGCAAGGTCAAGGAATGGGGAAGAATGCATCAGAACAATGTCAGAGTCAGTGTGTAGGCATAGCCAAGTTGCACTGACTATAAAGAACCCATAAAACACCCTCAACATCGAGAATAAAACATTGATCGAGCACAGTAAATAAAAGTAAGCGGAATATGACATTGTTGGAAGGCCAAAGAGAAGTGTGAAGGCCAATACCTCACCACTGTGTGGAATAACAACAAAATGAGCCATGAACCAGGCAAAATTTGCAGAGTTGGCAGAGCGCGGAGGCGAAATGAAAGTGGTAAGGGTTTGGGGGGTAGGGTTACACACTAACCACCCCTAAATCTTAATAAACAGTTGGATTGTCAAGGATCTAAGGGCTAAGAACTTCCCATATGCTGATTTAAGAGATGTCCTCGTGTACACAAACCAGGTGATGTGGGAATTAAACAAAATTTTTAAAAAATCAATTCAAATGTACAACCAAATCATCACCTCAGAAATCGCAGTTGTGGCCAGTTGGCATGACAACCTTAATATTAATCAAAGTGTTATAATCAATCAACTAATATTTGTACAATAATAGATATGAATCAAATTATGTCCCTTCCACATAGTACTTCCATAATGCGTGAATTAAGTAGATTTATGTTGGAATAATAAGTAGGTTATGTTGGGAGTGTTAATACTCCATGTATATGCGGGTTGCAAACCTAGGGAACCAAAAGTTCTAATGTTTAATTGTAGTAATTGTAATGCTTGACCTTGTAGCTAATTATTACCATTTTATGATTAGGAAAGTTATGGTAAATAGGAATCATGTTAATAGGGATATATATTAGGTTGCAATTTTTTTTTTTTTATGTTTTTTTTTTTTTAATTTTTAATTTTTTTTTTTAATTTTTAATTTTTATTTATTTATTTTATTTTTTATGATGGTAAATATTGTTAAAGTTTTTATGGATAAACGTTACACTAACCTATTCTCTTGATTGAGGCTAGCATTTCCCCCATTGAATGCATGACTATGTTTAGGTATCTGATGTATAAGAAGAATTTGTACAACATGGAAGCCAAGAGGCTCCCAAAAATTGCTTTTAACTGTAGTCAAAATCACCTTCGGCTCAAGCGAGGGTGGCATAAGGTTGCCAGGTCCTGGCTCGACCATTGGGAGATAAGGGAGGAGATCCTCTTGGGGAATAAGGATAATATTAAAAACATCATTACTTCCAAATTTAAGGATAATATCTGGAGTGATAAGGAGTCAGAGGAGGAAATAAAGTTAAGATAATATAAGGAGGTAATCAACCCTATGCTTGTTAACCAGAATTACCTTTATGTATTAACAAGTGATAAGAAGCGAATGCATATTACAAGGATTATAACTAATTCACATGAGCTCCAAAGTGAAACTGGGAGTTGGTCTATTCTGAAGATTCCTTGAGACAAAAGAATATGCCTCATTTACGATACTAATAGAGTCGAAGATGAAAATCAATTTCCCTTGGATTGTTTGGCCCTTACTCACATCTGTTCTCATTTCCATAACATTTTCCCCACTACCAACCTCCTTGACTCGTTCAGTCAGGAAAAATACAATGACCTCAAAACGCTTCTTTCCCTCCTTTTTTTTATCACATAAATAAAATCTTAAATAATCTCAATTAATAACTTCTTTTTAAGGTCCAATATACAATATTGGTCTTAGTGGACATTAATCATCATCATCATAAATAAAGTCCTTACTTTAATTTTAACAACAAAAAACAGTCTATTAATTTTTTCCAATATATTGATTAAAATATTCTTAATAAAAAATTTCAATGTTAATTTCAAAACATTTTGATGGCATTGCAAATACACTAAAAACTTATTTTATAAATTAATCTAAATTCTTTCAACTTCTAAATACACAATTATTTGGTATGCAGTAAATCTAAAAAGTTGTAGAATAAAATATAGTAATAAATACAAAGTAATTTATAACCTATAATCTTAAAATTAGCGGAAATACACATTATCCTATCCTCTTCATCCAAGCAAGACTTTCACCATTAAGAGCATGGGTATGACTAGGTATCTATTATATAATAAGATGTTAAACAACATGGAAGGCAATAGGCCTCCAAAAACACTTCAAAGTCTAGTCAAAACCACCTTCAAGTCAATTATGGATGGCATAAGGATGCCCTATATTTGCTAAATTGTTGGAGGATAAAGGAAGAGATCATTTTACAAAATAAGGATAATATTAAAAATATTATTTCGTCAAAGCTTAAGGATAAATTGTGGTGTAATAAGGAGTTAGAGGGGAAAATAAAATTAATATATTATAAGAAGGTGATCAACCCAAATCTCAAAAATCAAAATTATCTCTATGTATTGACTAAGGTAAAGAAGAAAATAAACTTTGCTAAAATAGGAACAATTTCTCATGAGCTCCATAATGAAATTGGGCATTGGTCAAACCCCTTGGGATGAAATATTCTCACCTTTATGACACTTAGAGGGTTGAAGATGAAAATCACTTTCTCTTAAATTTCTTAGCATATATTAATATAGATGTAAATTTCAAAATATTTTTCACACTACAACCTTCGTGTCCATTTAACTTAGCAAAACTATGGTGATATTGGAACGCTTTTCAAGCATAAAAATAATATTTTAAATACCTCCAAGTAACATCTTAATTTCTTAAGGTATATACCATTTTTGGTCTTAGTGGACTTTAATCATCATCATTATCATATATAATTGTTGTTTTCCTATTATTTCAAAATATCTCAATTCCATAATATATATGATTGTTGTTTTCCTCTTATTTCAAAATATCTCAATTCATTATGATGAAAATTTCATTATAAATTTTATTTTTTTGTAATTTAGTAACGAGTATACAAAAAGTACATTCTTGTGGGGTCATTTATTAAACCTCTAAAGATTATATATGTGTTGGTCTTCGATATTACAAATTTGATCATGATATTAGTTTATTTATCTAGTCTATGTGATTTGGATATACTAGTGGAAAGATGATAAACATATTTTTGTTACTCTACATTTCACATTTGGAATGCAAGGAATATTGTTTATCTTTCTCTCCATGGCTTATTTCTAGCATTCCCACATTGTGACATCTAGTGTGGATGCAGAGCTAAGATTCCAAACTATTCTTCCCTTATCTACATTTCTGCATTCCACATGTGGAATGTGTAATGTGGAAAGTCATGTTTTTCTCTATTGTGTGGTAAATTTATCACATTATTATGTCATCACATCCAATTTGGAGTGAAGAGTTGAGTTTTTGAGTTATTCTTTCATTTTTTACATTTACGCAAATTTTCTGCATTTTGCATGCAAAATGTAGCATTTAGTCATGTTTCTCTTTCTCCTTTGCATCATTGAATTCATTCACCATTGCATCATTTCCTTAAACTATTCTTTTCTCCCCTAACACCTAATATGGGGTGTCATGTCTATTTCTTGAATGTTTTTGCATTCCTCCTTTAGCTTGTGTGGAGTGATGTTTGCCTTGATGACCTACTAGTACTAAGGTTCATAGCTTACTCCCTCTTTAACTAATCTATCTACAATATGGTTGGATGTCATTTGATATTGAGAAGGATAATTAATGGCATCTGACTATTGGAGTGGATTATAGATTCCCATCTAGTAATCAACCACCAATTGCTTGCCAATTTTTATAGTTCAATTCCATTCAACAAGTGCTTAAGGGGATTCATTAGAATGAGTCTTGTATTTTTTAGCAATGGCAATGTGAAGTCTAGATTCTAATGCCTTAAATTCAGCCATGTTATTTGTGTTAGCACCAAGGAACCTCTAAAAAACTATTAGAATGTTATATGAGGTTTCTTCAAAGATTCAACCTACTCCTACTCTCCTCAAGTTATTGTTCAATGCTCCATTGAAATTGGGTTTGATGAAGCCCTATGGAGGCAGAGATCAAGCTTGAGGGGAGAAATATGAAGATGTGTTTACCATGACATTTGGATATACGGAAATAAGTATTTACTCATGAGGTTTACATATATTTCATTCTTCTAATCAAGTTAACGGTTGAATAATTTATTTTAGATGTTAAATTTCTTCCATACATCCTCTGTTGAAAATGCAACAAGATGATGGAGCTTAGTGAAATGAAGTCGCCTTCACTAAGTGGGCTCGCAGGCTATTTTTGGTGCAAAGTCTATTTTTAGACTATGTCTATTTTTAGACATATGGAGCATGGTCTAGGAGTTGCAGTATGCTATTCTTGGATGATTGGTCGAGTTGGTAAAAATGGATGGACCTATATTTTTAGACATACAGGTCGAAGTCTATTTTTAGACTGCCTGTCTAAAAATAGGTCAGTCAAATATTATTAGCCCTTAATAATATTTGGACTATAAACTTCAGTTTATCCTCTTGTAGCACTTCAGTTGGAGCTACGGATGTGGCCCATGCATCTGACAGAAGGAATTACGCTATTCCTAGGGGTTTGGTGAGCTCATGCATGGTTGACTTCAGTTAGAACTCAAGTGGCGGAGTTTGGTGGAGTTGATGAGACACTTGGTGGAGTTGTGTTCGGGTTAACTTAGTTGAACTAGTTGTATTTATTTTAGCTGGCTAATACACTAGAGATGAGTGAGGTGAATTAAATATTATTTAATTCACTAAATATTAACTCATTATTCAACTAAAGAACACATCAGTTGACTGCAGTGCATGGACAGTTCAGTGAAGTCCAGTGGAAGAGGTAGATGAAAGGGTGAGTTTGCTATTAGTTGCGACATTAGTTGTGCATGAGTTTTGCACAAGCATTGGAGAATATTGCCAATGAGGATTGCACAGATCAAGCTAGTGGGATTCGAACTTGGATCTCTCATTACACCAACTTGGATTGCGCAGTAGAGGCAGGAAAACAGTGGATGAGTTTTGAACCCGTGACTTGTTCAAAACTGAGCTAGTTTGTGTGTAACTTTTGGAGATAGTACTGAGTACTTGTGAGGAGTATTGTGCTATGTATTGTTACATGTTATCTTCCATTATAATATACAAAATAGCTGGGGGTTTTCAGCTATAAGATTTCCCCATTACATATTGTGTTTATGTGCGCATGCGACTGTTTCTATTTCCGCATATTGATGATCAATTGTAGAAGAGGTTATGTGTTATGCATGAATTCGAATTAGTGTGTGACCAGGATAATATCAGTGGATAAATATTCATTATTCAGCAAATTTCTACATGGTATCGAAGCGAATTGATCATCGGGATCTATTACAGTGATTACAATTTTATTTCGGTAGACAAAGTCTGTATCGGGCCAGGTAGCCTCTGGATCCATCCTTTCTTTGAAAGGTGATATATCCAATAAATGCCCTTACAGTCGACCTCTGTGCTAGAAATAATTTGTTCTCACAGATCCAAAAGCAGTTGAGTTTTTTGAGCTTGGAATTCGAATTTTGCAGCAGATTGTTTTCTTGGTGCCGGAGTTGAAATGTCTTTCAACGGTTTGCAACTCGAGTATGCCCTTGAAGGTAGTTCGAATTATGTTGCATGGAAAGACCGGATGGAGGCGGTATTAGATGATAACGGGCTGAAGGAGTTCGTAGATATGGATGTCCAAAAGCCTACTGATCCTGCTGAAGTTGAGGCTTGGCAAAAGAAGATGGCGAAATGTCGAAGGATTCTGTTGGAGGGCGTAAAGGATCACATTGTATCCAGCCTGCATGGAAAAGCTTCTCCATATTTGATGTGGAAAGCTTTGACAGATCTATTCCAGAGCAAGAGCGACCAAAGGAAGCTGGCGCTCAAGGATAAACTCAGAAACATTAAGATGGAGAAAGGCGACAGTATCGCCAAGTACCTCACGAAGTTCACTCAATGTAGAGATGAGCTGGGAAGTGTGGGGGTGACTGTCGATGAAGAGGACTTGGTGGACCTGGCTCTCCTTGGTCTTCCGAAGAGTTGGCATTCCTATCAGGACTCTGTCAATGGTCGGGAGAAGTTGCCAGGATGGGAGCGACTTTGGGCGGATCTCATGCAAGAGGAGATAAGGAGGACTACCAGGGACGGATCTTCATCAAAGGTATCTGATGAAGAAAATTGCGCTTTGGATGCCAAAGCAAAGAAGGGGAAGAGCAAGAAGGCTTCTCAGTCTGGTGCGAAAGGCAAGAAGCAAGACATGTCCAAGGTGAAGTGTTTTCACTGTCACCAGCACGGACACTATGCCACAAATTGTCCGCAGAAGAAGAAAAATAAGAAGGATGTTGGATCTGCAGCGGGAGAGGCATTGGCCTCCCAGTTTGAACTAGATTTTTCACTGATCGCATGCTTGGTCTCAAGTGTGATGGGATCAGTATGGTTCTTGGACAGTGGTGCGTCATTTCACATGACAGGAGATCGAGATATGTTTTCAGATCTGGAGGAAAAAGATCTTGGAGTGCACATCGAGATGGGCGATGATGGTAGATACAGTGCGACCGGTATCGGTACCATTTCTTTTGAGAGGGAGTTTGGTAAACCCTTCGTATTGAAGGAAGTATTGCATGTTCCAGGATTGATGAAGAATCTGATCTCTGTGGCGATGTTGGAAGACAAGGGGTATGATGTGGTCTTCAGCGAAGGAAAAGCCTTCCTACATAGTAAGACAACTGGAGAGACCTGGAAGATAGGGGTTCGAGTCAAGAACCTTTATCAGTTGCAAGTAGATGGCTGCACAACAATGGCATGCAAGGTGGAAGCAGTGGTGAGCCGGGATGATGGCGAGCTGTGGCACAGGAGGTTGGGCCACCTTCACCATGGAGCTTTGAAGATACTGCAGCAGATTTCTACTGGGCTTCCTAAGGGCACTCTTGCGCAGTCAGATCAGTGCAAGGGGTGTACCTTGGGAAAATATGTGAAAGCCACCTTTCACGAGAAGGATAGTCGCGCCACGACGATCCTTGAGAGAGTTCACACATACGTGTGTGGTCCTTTCTCTGTAGCTTCGACAGCAAAGCACAAGTACTATGTGATATTTGTTGATGATTTCTCTCGGAAGTGCTGGATCTTCTTCATGCAGAAGAAGAGCGAGACATATTCAAAGTTCTATGAATTCAAGGCGCTGGTTGAGAAGGAATCGGGGAAGCATGTGAAGGCTCTTAGGAGCGACAATGGTGGTGAATTCATCTCTACTGAATTCAAGGACTTTTGCAGCGCAGAAGGGATTCGAAGAGAGCTCATCGCACCCCATAACCCACAACAGAACGGGGTTGTTGAGCGGAAGAACATAACGATTGTGGGTGCTGCACGGGCGATGTTGCATGATCAGGGCCTACCCCTTCACTTGTGGGCTGAGGCATGAAATACTGCAGTGTATGTGCAGAACCGTTGTCCTCACAAGATACTTGGCATGAGTACACCAGAGGAGGCATTTTCTGGCAAGAGGCCCCATATTTTCATTTGAGGATTTTTGGCTCACCCTCGTCTACATGCATGTGACGAAGGATGCCGAAAAGAAGAAAGAAGCCGGATCCGATCAGAGGTTGGAATATTTGTGGGGTACACTCGATAGTCCCCACAACTATCTTGTGTATTTTCCTGCATGGGGCCGCAAGATCGTTGTGCGACTGATATCAATTTCGTAGGAGAAAGCCATGAAGTGTTCGCTTGAGAGGGAGCCACACTTCAGATGCAGATGAGGAGCTATTAGTTCCTAAGGAGGAGCTTCCGGATGTGGATCAGCCACAAGAGGAAGTTCATGGAGTGGAAGAAACCACTCATGCAGCGCCAACCATCAGAGGGCGAAAGCGCACTACAGAAGCTGACCGACTGGCTCAAGATGCAGAGAGGGTTGTAGGACCACCTACAGCACAGCGTAGACAGAGACAGTCACCGAACCGGTACACTGGATACATGGCTCTTGTGAGCAAATGTGTTGTGTCAGAACCATCCTCTTTCGAGGAAGATGTGGAGGAACCCGCATGGATAGATGCCATGGTGGAAGAGTATGATTCGATTGTCAGAAACAATGCATGGGAGATTGTCCCGCGACCAGAGGGGAAATCAGTGGTGGGTTCGCGATGGATCTACAAAGTGAAGCAGGCGGCTGACGGGAGTGTGGAGAAGTACAAGGCAAGATTTGTTGCCCGTGGCTTCTCACAGATCGAGGGGATCGATTATGAGGAGACCTTTTCACCTGTCGCAAGGTACTCTTCCATACGGACGATCCTAGCTCTCTCAGTGCAGATGGGGTGGCACATCCATCAGATGGATGTGAAGACTGCGTTCCTCAACGGAGTCATTGAGGAGGAGGTGTACATAGAGCAGCCCGAAGGTTTCGAGATCTTCAGCAGTGAGTCGCATGTTTTCCGACTCAAGAGAGCACTGTACGGGTTGAAGCAAGCACCTCGTGCTTGGTACACATGGATAGACAGTTATTTCACCGGACTTGGATTCTCCAAGAGTGAGGCGGATCCTAACCTGTACCAGATTGTGGTGGAGGGGAAGTTGCTGATCATTGTACTGTATGTAGATGATCTGATTTTGACGGGTGATGAGCTGTTGATACTTTCATGCAAGAAGGATCTTGCTAGAGAGTTTGAGATGAAGGACTTGGGCCTCCTTCATTATTTCCTGGGATTGGAAATTTGGCAGCGCAGTGATGGAATGTTTGTTTCTCAGGGTAAGTATGCCCGGGAGATACTGGAGAAGTTCAACATGCATGGCTGCAAGCCTGTTGATACTCCTCTTCCTGGTGGTTGGAGGAAGGAGGATGCTACTTCAGCGGAGGTAGTGGATGCCACTGTCTATTGATAGTTGGTGGGGTCGCTTATGTATCCGGTCAATACACGACCCGATATATGCTATGCTGTTAACCAGCTTTCGCAAGCTATGGTTAAGCCTACCAAGCTCTTTTGGAAGGCAGGCAAGCATGTATTGCGTTATCTTAGTGGCACATTGGGATATGGTCTGTGGTACAGACAGGAGGATGGAGCGAAGCTTTGCGGCTTCACTGATGCAGATTGGGCAGGGAGCCCAACGGACAGAAAGAGCACATCTGGAGGAGTCTTCAGTATCGGGTCGACAGCAATTTCCTGGTACAATAGGAAGCAGAGATCCGTGGCACTCAGTTCAGCAGAGGCCGAGTACATGGCAGCCAGCTTGGCTGCATGCGAGGCTATTTGGATGAGGAAGATCCTCGTCGGATAGTTCGGGTCGCACTTGGAGCCTACTGTGATTTATTGTGATAACCAGAGTTGCATTAAACTCTCAGCTAATCCAGTATTTCATGATATATCCAAACACATCGACATCAGGTACCATCATATCAGAGATTGTGTGCAGCGGAGAATCATGTTACTTTCATATGTTCCCACGGAGGATCAGGATGCTGACATCTTGATGAAGGCGCTCACTAGGAACAAATTCGAATTCCACAGAGGCAGGATAGGGGTTGCAGATAATCCATATCTTGTTGAGAGGGAGTGTTGAGATTGCAACAAGATGATGAGCTTAGTGAAAAGAGTCGCCTTCACTAAGTGGGCCCGTAGGCTATTTTTGGCGCAAGTCTGTTTTTAGACTATGTCTATTTTTAGACATATGAGCATGGTCTAGGAGTTGCGTATGCTATTCTGGATGATTTGCCGAGTTGTACTATATGGACTTATTTTAGACATACAAAGTTGGAGTTCATTTTTAGATCAGTCATTAAAAAATAGGTCAAATATTATTAACCCTTAATAATATTTGGACTATAAACTTCAGTTTATCCTCTTGCAGCACTTCATTTGGAGCTATGGATGTGGCCCATGCATCTAATAGAAGGAATTACACTATTCCTAGGGGTTTGGTGAGCTCATGCATGTTTGACTTCAGTTAGAACTCAAGTGGCGCAGTTTGGTGGAGTTGATGAGACAGTTGTGACAGAGCCTGCGGACTGATGAACATCGTGCTGGCTGAACTGCTAACGCTGAGACATGATAATGCACAGTCTATATTTTTAATCATCAAATAACCATTATTCAACTAAAGAACACATCCTGTCATCAAATATATAATCATGAAGAATGCACAATATATATGAGCCATGGCTGGGGAGCGGTGCACTATTTATTAAAGAGAATGATATTTTACCAAGCATTGGAGGAGATTTCCAATGAGGATTGCACAGCTTGGCTAGCGATATTCGAATCCTGCATCTTCATTGGTTCAACTGATCATGCTAATAGAGGCAGTAGGTGGATGAGTTTTGAACCCGTGACTTGTTCAAAACTGAGCTAGTTTGTGTGTAACTTCTAGAGATAGTACTGAGTACTTGTGAGGAGTATTGTGCTATGTATTGTTACATGTTCTCTTCCATTATAATATACAAAATAGCTGGGGGTTTTTAGCTATAAGCTTTCCCCATTACATATTGTGTTTATGTGTGCATGCGACTGTTTCTATTTCCGCATATTGATGATCAATTGTAGAAGAGGTTATGTGTTATGCATGAATTCGAATTAGTGTGTGACCAGGATAATCTCAGTGGATAAATCTTCATTATTCAGCGAATTTCTCCATCCTCCACTTTCACTTTTAAATCTTAAGAAATGTGTTTGTTTTGTTATTTCCAAATTCCCATAGGAGAAAACCTGGGAAGAGGTGCTAGACTTCTTTTGGATCAACATCCCAAATGAGGAGGATGTCTAATCTCTTATGGTATCTAGGATGCCATTCCTCCTATAATCAATTTTCTTGAAGGTTACTTAGACTCCCTTGTCCCATATGATGTCAACTTGATTGCATTGGTTAAATACACAATTTGTTGATTCCTCTTCATGTTTGTACACTTGACATATTGAAGTTCCCTCAAATCCTCTTTTTTGGATTTTTTCCATGTTAGTACCTTTATTTTGGTGAGAATCCATATTAATGAAGATAATTTTTTCCAAAACCTCAAGATATAGATTTGTTTTTATATATTATTTGTCTAAAGTGTATGCTTATTCTAAGTAACTACCTCCTCCTTTCTATAAGGATGTGTTACCCCTGATTGAATAAGATTCTTATATTTTTCAATTCTCTCTAAGAGAACTCAAGCTTCTTGAGGGGCAAAGGTGATTACTTGTCTTACGTCTTCTAAGTGCACCTTCATTTTGGATCTACCATTTGATTGTTTTCCCAATATTGATTGAATTTATTCTCATTAAATGAATAGAAGTGATGTATATCCTATGATTGAGAAACGTTGATGTTTTTCTAGCAATTTGATAGTCATCGTCTTAGAAGAGTGTAAAATTCCCTTCTCAAATTTCCCCAAAAAGTGATTTTGAACTCTGTTATGTTCCTACATGCATTGTTACATATCAAATAATCCTATAAAATTCCATCCATTCAAATGAGATTCCATTCTTCTACATGCCTTGCATATTTTTATATCTATATTTTGCTACAAAATTATTCCTTCCTATTTTTTTTTTGAGAATATGAATATCCTTGACTCCTAAGCCATCGATTCTTGAGGAAGGCACCCTTTTTCCTAGGCTACCAAGATCCATTTCTTGAATTTGTGAGGGCCTCCCCAAATAATACGATGTCGAAGTGACTTGATAGCATTTAAGGATTTTGGAAACACATGTTGATATTGAGAAAAGATACATAGACATGGATTGTTGAACACATTTTTCGTGGGATGATCCTTCTTGGTAGATTAAGAGATTAAAAGATCCAAGAGTTAAGTTTATTTTCAAGTCTAGATAACATATCCTCCCACAAGATGTTTCTTGTATCATTTGTTATGAGGGGGTTCCTAAGTACTTAGTTGAAACTGATCTCTCTTGGAAGTCCAAAATTTTGACAATGTTGCATTGAATAATTAAATACACATTGAAGAAAATTATGGGATTTTCATTGGTTTATAATAGTGTTTAAGGCTAAAAGAAAAGTGTCAAGGATGGACTCAACAGTTGAGACTCCTAAGGTGGATGGTTGGCTCATTATGAGAGTGTCATCTATAAAAGTGTGAATAGGGGTCCATTTAATTAGGGATGCATAGGTGTTTCACATTTCCATCAACTATAACTTAATGCATACTTTTACCTAAACCTTAAACTATTAGTATAAATAAGAAAGGTATAGGGTCTCCTTGTCTAATGCCTTGACAAGGCTTGAAAGGATAAGGTGGAGATATATTTATTAGGAAAACAAAGAAATTAGAGGGGACCAAATTTCTAACCCAATAGATCTAAGATTAACAAAAACCAAAGGTTGAAAGTATCTGCACAAGAAAAGCCCAACTAAGACAATTCAATTCTTTGAACATATTGAGATTGATTAACATACCCATATTTTTTGTTAAGTTCAAGGAGCACATGGTTTCATTAGCTACAATCATACCATCAAGCATCTATCAAACTTCAATGTTACCACCATGTGCATTGGAAGTTATGCGGTTCATGTTTCGCTTCAATCTCTTGGTGATGGTATTGAAAATAATTGTATAGATCACATTCCATGGTAATATAGGCCTAAATTTTTCTAGAGAATTTACACTTTATTCCTTGTCTTGCCCTAGATTCCTCAACTAGATTCCTTTTTTGGACTCAAATTCTTTGTCCAAAACCACATCTCTTAATATATGCTTCCTATCCTCAAGGCTTGTGAAGAGTGCTATAACGAAGCATTTGGATCTAAGTTTTAGGTAAACCTGTCCTTTCAGTTTCCACATGGAATTAATCCACCATATCTATTTCTTTTAGGGTCTAATTCCTGTAAAATTTTCAGTCACTACATGATATTTCATATATTGTATATAATTTCCTACTTTGGAAAAATAAATTCATATTTTGGATTTTCTATTGTTTTTTCTAGGTGGCCCCAGAGCATTTCTTGTCTTGACTAATCATATTTTAGTTCTAACCATACCCTTAGTGCTTTCATGACCTCCACCTACCATACGTTTTATGCCTATGTCCTCCTTTCTTGTGCCCTCCTTTCTTGCCCACCATATTTTTCAATTTACTCTATTTCCCTAACAATATGCCCTTCAATTTGTTGGAATGTCCTCATAATATGTCCTTGAATGAAGTTGCTTACATCATCTCTATGTCGACCACAATACGTGAGCCTATCCTTCCTTTACATAACATCTTCATCATCTAACTCTATCAAGCACTTTGATAAAGAAAAAAATCATACATACATATATGTATGTATGAATACATGTATTATGACTCAATGAACTATAATTGACTATCCCTTTAATACGAGTGTGAAAGTTTTTTGAACCTAGAGTGTAACCTAAAACTACTTATGCTTGAATACGAGTCTGTCTTCATCAAATGTAAGGAAGTAGGTTAACGGCCCAAGACCTAGAGACATCTGGAAAAAGTAGAAGCCTGCCCCATTATATTGGACCACCAACAAATTCATTCCAAGTGACATGGTATTCCTCAAATAATAGTGATGAATTAACTTACATTCATGAATAATAATCAATAATAATTGTTTCCACTACTGATTCAAGAAACTAAATTATAATAAATTTTCCCACTAACTATATACATATATAAAAAAACCTATAAAAAAATTAATAATATTTTATTACACTTTTATGTACTCTCACATAGACTATTCTCCATAAATACATGCACCATTACCCATTAATATTTTCTTCCATTAAGTGTGTATGGTTTTTTTATATTAATTTGATTATTATATAATCTCACTATGGTTTGTTTATGCATAGAACACACATTTCATTAAATTTGGAAAAAAATCTATGACAAGGCCTTTAACAACATTCATTCTTTTGTAAATCACCATATTAACTTAATTTCAGATAGAAATAATTTTAGGAATTTCAAACCAATTAGAGACCATGAATAGGTCAAACATGGGGTTGTTAGCTACAATAGTATAAATGCACAACATGAGTGTGAAATAAAACTCTTAGAAACAATTTATTTAAGGTAAATCATAGTATGTCTAGCATACAAAAAAGATATTATAGTTATGGATACCATACTAGAGTCATTGATGTTTGATTTTTATGTTAGATGACTCTAACCCCCTTTCCCACAACTTGTGAGAGAGTTGTTGATTGAATAATGGTGATGTGAGGATGTTAGTGTAAGTGGAAAGGAGGTGCCTCCCTTGCATTGATTTGAAACTAGTCTACTAGAAAATTAGTAATTAATGTTTTTGTGCTAAATTTTCAACCCCTTCAAGCCTTTTAAGTAGCACTAATGAGGAGGTGATCATTCTTCTTTACAACATCCATGCATCCACTATAAAATATAGGCACTATTGATCTAGTTATTTCAAGAAGGTTGGGAATCATTGATCTATCTCCACTCAAAGCCAAGTACATCGAATGAGAGTTCTTAAATGGGAATTCAAGTCATTCCATTATGATGGAGACTGTGAAGTAAACAAGAATTAGTGGCTATTGAGAACCAATATACATAGACAAGTAAGTAGTGGAAGCAATGGGTTTTCAAAAAATAATAGACTTGATGGAAGTCCAGATATTTATCTCTCCTTGTCAACATTGTCAAAAACTAATAATGGTCCTAATGTAATAGTTCCAACCTATTGTACGAAAAATCATGATTGGCCATTACTTTCACCAAGAGGAGAAAATGATAATAATTGTTAATGGGGAATAAATAAATGTGAAACAAAACTTATGGATTTTAGTTGAAATATATATAAGTCCTCATGCTCTTTAACTATTAAATACTTAATGTAACTACTAATAAATTATCATTAAAATATTAATTTTGACTATTAAATATATATTAAAAGTCATTTATCTATTACACATGATTTTCCATGTGGTCTAAATAAACCACTTAAAACCCATTATCAATAGATTTTAATTAGTTTTGTAAAATATGTATCTTTACTTACATTAAGAGATTTATTTCAAAAATATATTACATTTATAAACTTGTATCAGTACATATAACTGAACGGAATACAATAAATAACTCCAGGCTTTGTTAGCTTCTATGAGATTATTTTAATTACAAATAGTTTATTAAATAATTGAATTTTACAAAATGTTAATCTTGATGGGAAAATCATGTCATATGGTGGAAAAAAGTTTAAAGCTGTTCATTTGTGACACAACTCTTGAATGAGCCTGAATATTATACTTAATGCTCATTGTGAATTAATTAATCCATGTTTTAATAGAAACCATTTTTTTACATAGAGTTTTTTTTAGAAATAAAAATGTCACATTTATACATTCATATTAAACCACATGATAGGTAAATAAAAATCAATCAATTGTTTCTTGACTTATCGACTTATATGGCATGATTGTATATAAAAGTAATTGATTTAAAAATGCATAGTTAGACAAATTTATCGATTGAAAACAAGATAAACCACTTATAACTCATCATTGATTGATTTTAAATTATTATTTTTTCTAAAAAATGTATCTTTAATTACATTAAGAGCTTTATTTAAAAAATATAATACATTTATAACCTTGTATCAATGCATATAACTAAATAGAATTTAATATGTAATGCTTTATGTCTAGTTGGTTTTTATTATTTCAATTAGAAATTATTTATTTATGAGTTGAAATTTACAAAATGTTAATAGGGTTGGGAAAATCAAATGGTGTATGTTGTAAAAAGTTGAAATGCATTTATTTATGATTTATATCTTAAGAGAACTTGTGGAATCTACTTACTATTCATTTTCAATTAATTATTTCATGTTTTGTTAGGAAAAACATTTCATTTTACATGGAGTTTTATTTCAAAAAAACAATGTCGCATTTATATAATTATATTAAACTTCATGATAAGCAAATAAAAGTCGATAAATGGCTTTATATTAGACCACTTATAACATATTATCCATTACTTCTAATTTGTTTTATAAAAAATATATATTTATTTACATTAGGAGCTACATTTAAAAAATAGATCACATTTATAAATTTCCATTAATGCATATAACCAAATAGAATACAGTAAATAGCTTCGAGTCATGGTGGATTCTATGAGATTGTTTAAATTACAAGTAAATTATTTAAGAATTGAAAAAATGAAAAAATGTTAAAATGGATGGGAAAATAGATGTCTTATGGTGCAAAAAGTTTAAATACAACCATTTATGATCTATCTCTTTAATTAATCTAGATAGCCCACCTAACACGTTTTTAATTAATTTTTCCATGTTTTATTAAGAACAACATTTTTTTTTACATGGAGTTTTATTTCAAAAAAATACAATATGAAATTAATACTCATATCAAACTACGTGGTAGACAAATAAAAGTCAATAAATAGATTCATTATTAACTTATATGGGATAGGATGATTACATACACAAATAGTTGATTTTAAAAATAAATAAATAAATTATGGATTAAAAATCGAATGTCTTACAATTTAAGGACTTTGAAGTATTCACCTATGACCCATCACCCATTAGCTTAAATAGTCCACTTAATAGTTATTATCAATAAATTATTAGATTTATTTTTGGAAAAAATGTCTTACAGTATATGGTTATTATATATCACATTTAGACACTCATATTAATGGATATAAATAAGTAAAAAACAATAATACATTTATGGATCATATGATATGATTTGAGTTATTTAAAGTACAAATTTACAAATTTAAAAAAAAAAAGTTTAGAGACATAATTTATCTATGATCGCGTCCATCAAACCTTCATAGTCCACTTAGCAATCATCATCATTAATTACATGTTTTTTTTTAGAAATGAAAAATTATTTATAATAGATTTTTATCTCAAAAATTAAATATCACATTTATGCACTCATATTAATGCTTTTTATAGGTAAAAGTTCAATAATTAATTTTTGAGTGTTGTTGATTTTCAATATGATATGATTTTAATTACAACCATTAATTGGTTGAAGTCTATAAATTCATGTAAAATATGGATTGAGAAATCACATTTTATGCTTAAAAAAATTCAAATCATTTACTTATGACACATTTCCCATTAGCCTAAATAGCCAATAGTGCATGTAGCATTTATCAAGTAAATTATTATAATTTCTTCAATAAGAATTGCACTTTTGTTTGCAATGAGCTCTATTTTAAAACTTATATTTCACATTTATATATGAGTATTATGCATATAAGTAAAAAGAAGTCAATAAAAATACAAGCATGCCTTGATGGTTTGTGTAAGATGATTTAAATGGGAAATAATTCATTTAAGAACACACATACACACACATATTAGCAAAACAAAATCGATACAACAAAGTCATTGCAAAAATAATTATAAATAATAATAGAAATATATAATAATATAATTGACAATTCTCATTGTAAATTTTTTTTTTATTAATAGAAAGTTCTGATTTTTTTCCTCGGACCAAAAAAAAAAAAAAAATCTCATATAATATTCCAAAAGATATAAAATCATACAAATTGATTCAGAAAAAACTATGTTCAAATTGCATTAAAAAAATTGGAATGTACTTGTGAACAAATTTATAAATAAAATTATCTTTGTCCACTACAATGAAGTACATGCTCTATTGAACATTTGAATGTACTCACATTTCTCTTTCATATGATGAAGTGTCTTAAGAAAGGGGAATAAAACCTGCATAAGCCAAGTATCTTGCTTTTTTCCTGTACAGGATTTTATCAAGATGTGGTTTGATCAATATCTGATGAATTGAGAAGTATGCTTTGTTGTATCTATTAGCAATACATTTGATTCTTCATAATTATCTCCATATTGGGACCACACATCAGTCAACCTTTTCTCTTAAAATTGTATTGTCCTCCCCGCTTCTAATTTTGTTTGCAAATAACAATGAGACCTGTTCCATGTGAATTTAAAGTCTTCTATATCAATATTTGATATTTCAAGTACTTGTCAGATGTACTTGTCAGTGGCATTTAATGTCCATATTGCAACATCATAATTTTGTAAGCAATATTTTAACAGTTCTAAGTGAAAAAACCTTAAAAAATAAGACCTATCACCGAACTCCCAATCTGGTTCTCTTTGAATATAACAATTTTGTTCATATTTGGTGTATAATTGGAACAAAACTCCTTCCATTTCAAATATCGACAACAAATTTTGACTTATAGTGATGCCCATTTGCATTTGCAACTACACTGCAACCACATGTATGATATTAACATATCTCCACTTCAACACTTTATTGCTTAGTGATATAAAAACCTAACATTTCAAAAATGATGTTAGTATTTATTATGAATTAATGGTAATCACAAATTATAATTATAATGGCCCCAGTAAAGTGAACAAACTAATGATATGTTTACTTTATACATACAACCTAATACCTTTATTAAATTTGTATGGAATAAGCAAGTCTTATAGGATCACATTGACCCACTATTTAAATCATTGATTTTAAGACTTATAATGATTTGTTTAATTTAAATTGAAAGATATAATTACAATGGTTGCAATTAAACAAACTAGTTATATATTAGTTTCCACATGTAATAAATACAATTTTTAAATTTCAAACCTACTTAATTATACGCTAATTTCTATATTTTCTACTTTAGTTTCTTTTGGTGATTCTTTTAGTAAATTTTCTATGTCTATTGTTGGTGCTATATACATCCTAATATGGTTTTTCAACTTATATGAAATAAAAAAATTTATAAGAATGCAGTGAACCATCATTTGCATTACTATTTTCTAAGAGGTATAATGATAACTTAAACCGCAATTGAAAAAAGTAATTGTAATGATCCAATTAAAACAAATAGACCAAATATCTATTAATTTTTACTTACAATCCAATCCATTGTAAAAATTTCTATAGTGTGGGAAATTTTGATACGAAAACATTAAACAACCATTCAAATCAATAATTGTTATCAAGACAATAATGTCTCACAAAAATAAAGAACATAAAATTATTTTATTCTACTTATGACAATCAAATCAACAATCCTTTTATTAGTACTGTGAAGTAGAAGTAAACTTAAATTTAAAAGGGCTACAAAATATAGTAATAATTCATGATGTCATACATATTATGACATGAAATAGACACCAATCATCTTAAGGTACTATTAGATGTTATTGAACATCCTTCAAAATAGCCCGCACATCTGTTGCCTTGTTGCATTTAATCAACATTCTCCATAGCTTTTCGATCAACCAATCATCCTCTTTATTTGTTCCAATGAATTGAGGGGCAAGAATCACATTTTATTTTGGATTTCCTTGCATTCTCTCAAGTGAACAATCCACTATAATAGTATTGGTTGCATCATATTGGGTATGCATTTCCCACACTTTTTTCAATGATTTAGTGTGTATACCTTTTTTTGGATTGTTAATGGCCTTATGTCCCTTTTTTGGTTTACACTCTGAAGCAGTCCACATAAACACAAGTTTATATTGTATTTTTTCTGAAAAGGACTTTTTTAGAACTCTTGTTGTGTTTTGTTTTGAAGCTGTCGTCCAAATTGAAATTTCAAAATATTCATTTTTGAAACACATTTCAAAAAATGTATTTGCATGTGGATGAATCCAAAATAACTTTTTCTCTATTTTGTAATCTGCATCAGTTCCCATTTTCTCAATATGTCCTTTGTTTGTTGCTTCATCATCAATGCTATGGTAAAAAATGTCCCTTAATTCAAGAATAGCTAATTTCTTTTGGGCTGCAATACAATAAAAAATAGTCTAGTCAAACCATTTTATTCTTGTTACAAAAATTACTAAAAAAATTATCGAAACAATACACTTACCATGAGTGTTCTTTTGACTACTTATAGATGAAACAATCTTCTCTTTTATCATCTTCACAGAACCTGGAGTTAAAAATATTAAATCTTCAATTAAATATGATCAAATTATGTAATAAAATATATATTCAATACAAAATTCGCAATTAAAGAAAATCCTTATCAATGTAACCTACGAAATACACACCCACACACTTTTAACATTATTTTGATTGTTAGTTTTGTTATTTTTATTTGTTCCTATAATAAACATATACAATGTTATGGTATAGAAGCATTAGAATTTGAAGAATAATAATAAAAAACAAAAAACAAAAAGACAAGTAATAAGTACCTGATATGGCGTTATCTTCATAATTATAACTTTGCACCTCATCATTGTTTTTGTTCTCTTTATTTGTCTCTACATTAAACATATAAAATAGTTTGAATTGTGAAAATGAATAAAAATCATTAAATAATAAGGAAAACAAATGGGAAAATTACAAGTACCTGATATTATATTTTGTTCTTGATTACAACTTTGTTTCTCAATCTTCGGATTATTGTCTTCGTTCTCATTATTTGTCTCTATAATGTACAACGAATATGTTATAAATTGTGACAATGATTAATTGAATAAAAAAACAAACAAAAGAATAAACAACAAAGTTCATGTTAACTACCTAATATGATATCATTTGCTTGATTATAGCTTTGTTTCACATGCATTTGATCAATGTCTTTGTTCTCCTCGCTTGTCACTATAATAAACATAAAAAAATGTTATAAATTGTGACAATGAATAAAAGCATTAAACAACTATATAAACAATGAATCATCTTTAATCATCCATATAATATTTTGGTCTTGGTTGTAGTTTTGTGGGACATTCCCTTGGTCATTATATACTTTCTCTTTAAATAATTTAGAATATATATATATATAAAGAGAGAGAGACTAATACCCATTTATATCTCCATCATTTCATGGTCATTGTCTTGATTAATTCCTTTCTTCTCATAATTCCCTATAATAAACATCTGAAAATGTTATAAATATGAAAATTAAATAAATTTAAAAAATAACAAAAGCAATAACCAAACAAATTATGTACCTAGTATGATAACATCTTCTCCTCAAATTTCCATCTCTAAAATTGTTTCATCATCATGCCCACTATATTGATTATTTGTTTGCTTCCCACTTTCATCATTCCCTGTTTTAGAATCTTCATCATTAGTCATTGTAGTAAACATTTTGACAATTAATAAATTTGAACAAAATAGTATCCAAAGTATTATAAGAGAAATAACAAAGAAACTGTAGTACCTGAAGTTTCCAATACGCTAATGGATCCAAGGTTTGATAGTTGAAAACATTTGTAACTATTCAACATTGTTGTTCTTTCTGACTCTATTTGCACAACACATGCAATTCTTCTTCTATATGTACAACAAGCCTTGATTAAATTTTCCCCCACATAAAGAGAAATAGCCACTTTTGCATCACTACATTGTTGATGTTTTCCCAATAAATCCATCCAGAAATCATAATGTCTCTCCTTTTCATTAGGTTTGTCCTCGAATGTGTGAGAGTATTTTGAAGCCTCAAACATTTTTAATTCCGAGTATAGAAATGTATAGTCAAAACTATATCATAACTATAACTATTTTGGGACTTATATTCATAAATTCCACTAGTCATTTTATATTTGAACTTGGAGTTCTTTATGGCAATTTTCAAAGTTTGACGTACATCATTACAAAACCAAAGTTCTACTAAGAGAACTGAAGTAAAGTCATTCAACTCATTTTTTTCGATAATAAATTGAAAAAATTCAATATAATAGCTCTTGTGGAATGGTTATTTTTTCAAATCCAATGTATCCAGAACAACAAGGTCAATATGTAAAACTGGCTGCAACTTACATGGAAAAGAGTGCAAAAGTGTTGAAAAAAGATCAGCCCCCATGTTAGTTTCTTGTATTCACAGTATCACTAGGTGACTATGGATTTTCTAGAATCTGTTAAAGATAACATTTCTTGACTATCAATTATCTTCAGAAATCTCACTGCCTTAATTATCTTCATGAAACCTTTTCCACTATATCTCATTTTGCCTTCTCTAAATTACCCTTTTGCCTTGAGAACTTATGTTTGAACCTGATCCTCTCATTCTCACCTTTTCCCCCCTACCCAAAGACCCACTTTCATTCCAAAAACCCCATTAAGCCCCTCACCTTAATCATTCCTCCTTATTCACACTAAAACAATGTAAAAAATCCTTTTTACATTGTTTTCAAAATAAAAATTAAACCTTTCGAGACCCATATTTTACATTAAAACTCTATTTTAATTAAATAAAGCCTGACCTCTTATATATTTTTCAGCCCCGCTCTAAAGCTTTAACCCCCGCTATCATATAACCTTATTTGCGTGACCTATGGCACTTAAAACCCACCATGATAATAAATGCTTTTCACTTGTTATTTAACTCGGACGCCATCTTATTAACCTCCCACCCGCATACACCAAACCCCACGGCCATACAACCTCGCCCCTCCAAACAGATTAAGCGCCTCTACCTAATATTAAAACCGAGCCCCACCGTCTGACTTGCCCACCGTTTCAAATCCCCCGATCACTGTTGGATCTTTTCCCCTTAGATCCAACGATCCACAATTGTTATCACACTCTCCGCAGCCCAAGAGATAATCGCTCCAAATCTCACGAATTGGGCGGTTTTACCGCCTGTACCCTTAAACACCTGTCACCTGCTCAATGGAATCACATCCTTTCACCCAAACCCGCTTACCACCTTCGTTTTGTGTGAAAACCACCTCCCTCACATACGAAAATCGCCTCCCTCACATGCGAAAACCACCCTCCTTCCTCTCGCCAAAACCTGATACCACCGCTCGATTCAAATTCTCCAAAGGCCTATGCTTTTGCGACAAAGCCCCGCAGCCACCATGAACCTCTGCAAAGCACTCCCAATGCCCGAAAACACCCAAATTAACGTAGAAAACCCTCCCAAGTAGGTTTTTAACTAATTAATTGATTTTTATGTGCAGATTGTCGAAGGATAAATGCATAAATGGAATTCTGAGGTCTCGAAATGATTCACGCAAACTCCCTGAGTGACGATCTAGTGAGTCTGCCCTTCAAAGGACTAGGAGAACTAGATCAACGAATAAAATCAATGGATCATGACCATCGATGCTCACTCAAACACACCAAAGCAGCTTGAAATGATTTAAATAAAACAAAGATACAGGGAAAGGAAGAACACAGTGAACAGACCATGACAGTAAAGGTTAATAAAAGTTAAAGGCACAAACACAGGAAGATTAAGGTCAAATCAAAAGCAGAGATGAATACAAAGGATTAAAAGCAATTAATCAAAGATTGAAAGACAAAGATGTAGTGATAAAGCAGATTAGAAGAGTTAAAAGGACAAATCCAAGTTTAATAGCCTAAACAGTGTTTAAGAATAAATTCAAAAGGCAGGTTAGCACAGAGGCAGATCCGAATGACCAAGCAAACATCATTTACTTCTTCAGGGACACATTCTGCCACCTACACCTATTTCATTTCAATAAAGACATCAAAAATTATTGAAACAGTCAGAGATATTTCTCAGCTACTCAACAGTTATTGTAAAAGTTATTTAGAAGCCTTAAAAGTCAAATATTTCCAAAAGTTAGCTCAACAGTTAAGTTAGGAGTTATTATTACAGTGAGTCAGCCTCAGATATTTTTCCTTGGTCCTTGCATGGTCTCAAAGGTAAAAAATGCATTAAATCTCTAATAAATACACATTTGAAACCCTAGCTTAGAATCAACTCCTCATTTTGCAAATAAATACTAAATATATTATTCATTTTTAATGTTGGTTGATTGGTCAGTGGATTGATAGTTGCTAACCTAGTTCATGAGCTACTACGCTGGATTTGAGAAAAATCTGAGTTGCAGAGATCATTTGATTGGAGTAATGTAATTGTTTTGAGCATCAGTAATACAAGCATGTTCACAGGATTCTTGAGCTATGTTAATGGTGAAGTTATCCTTCTTTGTCAATGTTTTCCTTCTGTTTTCCATTCTGTCCATTATTTCTCTGATAAAAGAACAAAAAATTTAGATCAGGATATGTTGTCTTGGCACCCTAATTCTATTTTCTTTCTTTATCTTAACGTTTTCTTCTGCAAGGTCTGATTAGAGAATTCTTAATTGCTCTCTGGTTCCACCTAGCTCGTTGTCTTGGAAATGATTCAGTAGAGTCCATCCAAAGAAGTCTATGGTATGCCCTGTCCTTTGGTGTAGCTTGAAATATTGTTTTAAAGGTGTTTCTTTGAAGTATACTTATTAGATTCTAGCCAAAGAAGTCTATGGTATGCCCTGCCCTTTGTTTTGTCTCAAACTGTTACTTTGAAGGTTCTTTTAGAGTGTTTGATTAAATAAGATAGGCGTATCTTGCTCTTTAGTTGTACTCATTGTTATCTTAATTTTTTTTTTTGTCTGAAAGTAATTCTAGGATTGTTGGATTGTTGTCTTAAAATCTTTGCTTATTAGAGTTGTACCAAAAAAGTCTATGGTTTGCCCTATCCTTTTGGTTGTCTCAAACAATTACCTAAAAGGATTTTCTTGTTGAAGCAGAGTTAAAGGATTCTTAATTTCCCTTTAGTTTTACTATTTTCACAGCTTACTGTCATTTCATATTCCATCTAATCTAAGAGATCCACTTGATATAGTTAGCTTTCCCTATGAAAACCCTTGCAGAGTTGATGAAAAATTAAATCCTTTTATGAATCCATAGCCCAATGGATTAATGTTGCCCACGGTCTATCTATTCAGCTAAAACACTCCATCAATTAATCACACCATTAATCTATCAACCAATCCAATCAAACAAAAAAAATAGTCCTACGAACTCCATAACTAGCCTAAAATCAGAAAAAAAGCATAAGGATATATCATTTACAAACAAATACATAGAGAGAGCCCTCTCTGATTCCAAGAAGGGTAGGTCCTTGGACTCCAAAGTGGTTTGATGTGGTTCCCTGTAGATTTTTTCTTGCCAATCTTGCAAATCACGGGGAGCCAACACCTCCCAAAATGAAAACCAAATTCAAAATTGTTGTCAACTTGTTGAATGTTTGTTAATCCATTAATCATTTTGTCAAGGAATCCACATGCTTGTTTATAAAGGGAATCTATGTATTCCGTGTTCCTTTTACATAAGTAGACCTCGCCACAGTGTTGCAAAAATTGGAAAATATGGTATCGTTAATTTCATAATGCTCAAGAATATTGAATGTTGTAAGAGTATTATCATTTAATTTATTGTGACTTTGACAATATGTAACCATTGAATCCAATATTGTTCTGTTGGTTTTCAATTTATGTTGAAAAGTCAACAAGAAATGTGTGTCTAATTTAATTTTCCCTTAATTAAATTGGACAATAAATTGTAATCTTACCTCATAATCACTTGTAATAGTTAACTGAGTTTGATAGACTCAGTTAGCTCATGAAATTCGAGTTGAGGGTGGTTTGTGAGGCATTTTGAATGATTCTATTTGTTTTAGAGTCCAAGTTGTAGTTAGTGTATTATTTTAATGCATGAGAAATCAATTAACTCAATTAAGTGAGTTAAAGTCATTTTAACTAGTTGTAATTGATTATTGTACTAGTGAGAGGTCAAGTGAATTAAATCACATTTAGTTCACATGTAGTGATATGTCAAGTGACTGGTGATTTAATATTAATAGCTGCATGCATGTCAGTTCTGATGAAGACCCAGTTGAGACAGAGGTTAAAGGGATGTTATCTATCAATTGTATTATTAGTAAATTGCCGACGCAAAATTAGAAAACCATATGATTTCCCATGATGTATTGTGAAATTTTGGAAGGTTGAATTTCCTAAATAATAGGGGTTTAATTCTCTTAGAATTGCGCAAACAAGGCAGGTTGAGTAGAGGCAGGAAATTGGCCAAGTGTTGGTCAATTTTGTCTGGATCAAAGTGAGACAGTTGGTAGAGTGCAACAGACACTTGTGAGAAGATTGCATTGTAATTGTTTCATGATTCCTTGGTTTATTATACAATAAATATAGAGGGGTTTTGAGCATCAAGATTTACCCAAGAAAATATTTGTGTTGTACGATTGATTTGATTCTTTCTCTTACTTGGTGTGATTGTGCGATCGTGTTTAATTTTTGCAAATTAATTGTAGAAGGATTCAATATCTTTCTCTAGAATATTGCATGATCGGATTGAATCCATTGGTATACATATTGTTTGTATAATTTCTACATGGTATCAGAGTGCCAAAAATCACTATAGTGGAGAAGAAATTGAGTTTGTGTTGAACAACATTCGAATTTGCAAAAATATTCTTTGGTGCGACAGGCGGATCAAGATGGCTTTCAATGGATTAAGATTGGAATATGCACGTGAGGGAAATTATAATTATATTGCATGGAAAGAAATAATTGAGGAATTTCTGGAGGAAAATGGGTTGAAATAATTTATCGACACTGATATTCCAAGGCCCGCAGCAGTAGACACCACTCTTCTTGATGCTTGGAAAAAGAATGTTGCAAAGGCGAGGAGGTTCTTATTATAGGGAGTTCGAGATCACATTGTCTCGAGTCTCCATGGCAAGGTGAATCCATATGAAATGTGGAAGGCCTTGACATATCTATTTCAGAACAACAGTGACCACAAAAAATTGTCACTGAAGGACAAGCTCAAGAAAATCAAAATGGAGAAAGGCGACACTATTCTGAAATACTTGACCAAGTTCATCCAATGTCGATATGAGCTTGGAAGTGTCAGTATTACTGTAGTAGATGATAAATTGGTGAGCCTAGCACTTCTAATCCTTCCCAAGAGATGGCATAGTTATCAGGACTCCGTTAATGGGAGGGAGAAGCTGCCAGATTGGGAGCAAATTTGGTTGGATTTGGTACAATAATAATTCAAGTAGAATACCAG
Organism: Pinus albicaulis; assembly: GCA_034641835.2. NCBI lineage: Eukaryota > Viridiplantae > Streptophyta > Pinopsida > Pinales > Pinaceae > Pinus > Pinus albicaulis. Next base: position 1,499,580,649 of record CM076580.1, on the reverse strand, counting down.
GGGCAGATCCTCATCCAAGACAGTTGATGAGGAAAATTGTGCCTTGGTTGGTAAGGAAAAGAAGGGGAAGGGAAAGAAATACAATTCAAAATATGACACTGGAAAATAAGGCAAGAAGCGTGACATTTCTAGAGTGAAATTTTTTCATTGTCACGAGCAAGAACATTATGCCACTAATTGTCCACAGAAGAAAAAGAACAACAAGAAGGATTTGGGATCTACAATGATGCTTTGGCTTCACAGTTCGATTTGGAATTCTCACTCATTGCATGAATGGTGTCTAGTGCGATATGATCAGTATGGTACTTGGATAGTGGTGAATCTTTCCACATGAAGGGAGACAAAGAACTCTTTAGTAGCTTGGAGGAGAAGGATCTTCATATGCACATCGATATGGGTGATGATGGGAGGTATAGCGCTACAAGGATTGGTACAGTTACTTTCCAGAGACAATTGGTTAAACCTTTATTATTGAAATATGTCATGCGTGTACTGGGCTTGAAAAATAATTTAGTTTCAGTTGCAATGTTGGAGGATAGAGGATATGGTGTGGTTTTCATTGAAGGGAAAGAATTACTTCGTCACAAAGCCACAAGACAAGTTAAGAATATTGGGGTTCATGTGAAGAACCTCTACAAACTTGAAGTAGATGGATGTGCAACATTGATGAGTAAAGCAAACAAAGTGGTGAGCTAGGATGAGGGTGAGTTATGGCATAAGAGATTGGGCCATCTACACCACAATGATTTGAAGGTCATGCAACAAATTTCTACAGGGTTTCCAAAGGCTACTCTTGTGCAGATAGACACATGCACGGGATGTACCATGGGGAAGTATACAAAGGCCACTTTTCACGAGAAGGAGAACCGAGCAGTGGAAATCCTTGAGAGAGTTAACTTAGATGTGTGTGGACCATTCTCTATAGATTCTACAGAAAATCACATGTATTATGTGATTTTTGTTGATGATTTTTCTAGAAAGTGTTGGATCTACTTCATGCAGAAGAAATTTCAGAGGTTCTCAAAATTTTGTGAGTTCAAAGCACTGGTTGAGAAATATACAGGGAAGCAGGTGAAGGCTCTAAGGAGTGATCATGGTTTTGAGTACATCTCCAATGAATTCAAGAACTTCTATAGCAAAGAAGGAATCTAGAGAGAGTTGATTGCGCCTCATAACCCACAGTAGAATGGGGTTGTAGAAAGAAAGAACATAACAATTGTGAGTGTGGCACGAGCTATGTTACATGATGAGGGCCTACTGTTGCATATGTGGTCAGAGGCATGCAACACAGTGGTATTTGTGTAGAATTGTAGTCCTCATTGGATATTTGGCATGAGTACACAAAAGGAGACTTTTTCTTGTAAGAAACCTGATGTTTCATATTTTAAATTTTTTGGCTCATATGTCTATTTCCATGTGACCAAAGTTCCAAAAAGAAGCTAGAACTAACATCAGAGATTGGGATATTTGTGGGGTACACTGATAATCCCCATAGCTATCAGGTGTATTTTCTGAAAAACAGGATGACAGTTGTTAGATTGGATGTAAAATTTTATGAGGAGAAAGCCATTCTATTGTCCCTTGCGAGGGAGCTTGATTTTCATGTAGATGAGGAAATTGTGGTTCGAAAGGATGAACCTCAAGATGTGGAGAAACCACATGAGGAGGGTCATGGAGTGGTAGAAACCACTCATGCAGAGCCATCCACCAGACATGGTAGGAGGCACACCTCAGAGGCTTACATATTGAGACTTGATCCGGTAGAAAATGTAGGAGCACCTATATCACAACGCATACAGAGATAGTCACCAGACATGTATGCTGGATACACATCTCTTATGAGAAAGTGTATTATGATAGAACCATCTTATTTTGAGGAAGAAGTGCAACAACCAACTTGGGTTGACGTCATGGTTGAGGAGTATGACTCCATTTCCAGGAAAAGTGCATGGGATGTTGTCCCAAGACTAGTCGTGAAGTCAGTGGTTGGATCTAGATGGATCTATAAGGTGAAGCAGGCAACAGATGGGAGTGTGGATAAGTACAAGACTATATTTTTAGCCCGGTGATTCTCACAAGATGAGGGGATTGACTATGAGGAGAATTTTGCACCAGTTGCACGATACCCATCGATTAGATCTATCCTTGCACTCTCAACACAGATGGGTTGGTAGATACATCAGATGGATGTGAAGATTGCATTTCTCAATGGAGTTATTGAGGAAGAAGTGTATATTGAGCCGCCAGAAGGTTTTGATACCTTTGACAGGGAGTCGCATGTGTGCAGACTCAAGAGAGCATTGTATGGGCTGAAGCAAGCACCTCATGCATGGTACACCAGGATTGACAACTATTTCACCCAGTTGGGCTTCACAAAGAGTGAAGCGAATCCGAACCTGTACTAGATTGTGGTTGATGGTAAGATTTTGATTATCATACTTTATGTTGATTATCCTATTCTGACAGGTGATGAGCAACTCATAAATTCTTGCAAATAATATCTGGAAAGAGAGTTTGAGATGAAGGACATGGGACTCCTTCACTCTTTCCTTGGTTTGGAGATATGGCAATGGATGGGGAGATATTTGTTTCTTAAGGAAAGTATTCCAAAGAGATTCTGAGGAAGTTCCACATGGAGAGTTGTAAACCCATGGAGACTCCACTTGCAGGAAACTAGAGGAAGGAGGATGCTACTTCAAGTGAGGTAGTGGATGCTACTGTTGATAGGCAGCTTATGGGTTCACTCATGTACTTGGTGAACACACGACCAAACATATGATACAAAGTTAAACAACTTATTCAAGCTATGGTTAAGCCGACCAAGCTCTTTTGGAAGGTGAGGAAGCATGTCTTGAGATATCTCAGGGGCACTACAAAGTATGGATTATGGTATAGACAGACAGAGGGAGTGAAGCTTCAAGGCTTCACCGATGCAGATTAGGCAGGCAGTCCATTAGACAGGAAGAGCACATCAAGAGGGATCTTCAACATATGATCGACAAAAATTTTTTGGTACAGTAGGAAGAAGAGATCATTTGCACTCAGTTTAGCCGAGGCAGAGTACATAGCAGCTAGTCAGGTGGCATGTGAGGACATCTAGATGAGGAAGATACTTGTTGTTTTGTTTGTTCATCAGATGGATCCGATAGTGATACATTGTGATAACCAGAGTTGCATAAAACTCTCAGTTAATCCAGTGTTTCATGACAGGTCCAAGCATATTGACATCCGGTACCACCATCTCAAAGATTCTGTTCAGAGACGCATTATGTTACTTTAGTACATTCCCATGGAGGATCAAGATGCAAATATTTTGACGAAGGCACTCGCCAAGAGAAAATTCAAATACCATAGAGGCAAGATCAGGGTAGTTGATAATCCCTTTCTTGTTGAGAGGAAGTGTTGACAACTCAACAAGAAATGCGTGTCTAATTTAATTTTCCCTTAATTAAATTGGACAATAAATTGTAATATTATCTCATAATCACTTGTAATAGTTAAATGAGTGTGATAGACTCAGTTAGATCATGAAATTCGAGTTGAGGGTGGTTAGTGAGGCATGTAGAGTGATTCTATTTGTTCTAGAGTCCAAGTTGCAGTTGGTGCATTAGTTTAATGCATGAGAAATTGGTTAACTCAATTAAGTGAGTTAAAGTCAATCTAACTAGTTGTAACTGATTATTGTACTAGTGAAAGGTCAAGTGAATTAAATCAGATTTAGTTCACATGCAGTGATATGTCAAGTGATTGATGATTTACTATTAATAGCTGCATGCATGCCAGTTTTGATGAAGACCCAATTGAGATAGAGGTTAAAGGGATGTTATCTATCAGTTTTATTATTAGTAAATTTCTGGCACACAATTAGACAACTGTAGGATTTCCCATGATGTATTGCGCAGTTTTTGAAGGTTGAATTTCCTAAATAATAGGGGTTTAATTCTCTTAGAATTGCGCAAGTAATGCAAGCTGAGAAGATGTAGGAAATTGGCTAAGTGTTGGTCAATTTTGTCTGAATCAATGTAAGACAGTTGGTAGAGTGTAGCAGAATCTTGTGAGCCTAAGATTGCATTGTAATTATTTCATGATTCCTTGGTTGATTATACAATAAAGATAAAGGGGTTTTGATTAGCAAGCTTTCCCCAGGAAAATATCTATGTTGTGCGATTGATTTTCTTCTTTCTCTTACTTGGTGTGATTGTGCGATCATGTTTAATTTTCGCAAATTAATTGTAGAAGGATTCATTATCTTGCTCTAGAATATTGTGCTCTAAAATATTGCATGATTAGATTGAATCCATTGGTATACATATTGTTTTTATAATTTATACAATTTAGAACAATAATATTTTAATTTTATGGCATTTGTTGGATGATTAGGTTAGAAAACCAAATGGTTCCATCCAATAAATTATCTGCTATCGAAGCAATTTATTCTATGGTTAATCCCTGAAGGGGATGAAAAGTAGTCGTTGTCAAAATGTGTAGACAATTCTTCGTGTAGTTCCCAAAATTAGGTTGGCTTGGAGAACACTTTAATGTTCCTAGTTGGTAACAATTAAAGACAATGTTCCACTTATCCCAAATATCTTGATTAAGATATAAGATAATTTTTTTATCGGGAAAAAATGTAATTGGACAGTTGAAGAAGGAGCACAACATTTCCTCATTGACCTGATAAAATCATACATATAACTAATAAAAATTCAATGTAAAGATGAAATTAAAAAATGTATAAACTAATAAGAATTCATTAAAAATATGATACAATATGATACATATTATCGAATTTAATCATTTATCTAAAATAAAAAGAGGTACAATAATAAAATATTAAATGTAAAACAACAAAATACCATACATTGTCTTCGGTTGTATTAGAACATCTAATCCTCCTTTTCTTTAGTTTTTCATTGGAAATTAAGAAATGTCTTGCTGAGCGGACACAATCAATAAATGGAGTTTTGTGGAATAGCGTATTGGTAGAATTTAGTTGAAAACAAATGCGAATAAACTCAGTGGGTTCAACTGATGGATGCAAGAATTGAGCATTAGATTTTTAAAATTTTTGTTTCACCTCCAATGATACATTATATTTAGGATTTGTTAAAATTTCTTTTGCTGCTTGAACGGTGTGTTGACCATAAAATATCCAAAATTTAATATTCTTAGCATCTAGATCTGTCTCATTTATAATGTTGATAGAGTTCACCAATGGATTAGACTCATTGATTTCAAATGGAATCAGAAGTGCATCAGGCAACGCTGTTTGAAATTTCTCTAGGAATGATTTCACTAATAATTGAACATTTAAATCATCTTGTGATCTCAATTTAAACACTTTGGGGGCTTCTATACATCTTACAACATCCACCTTTCTACTAAAGGTATTTGAAAATAGATAGAAATTCTTGAAAGCTTCATGAATTTCATCACATTGATCTGCAAGTTTTGTTGTCTCAAATTCAACTTTACTAGATTTTTGAAATTCTGTAGTAGGTTTGAAATTAATTTCAGTAATGTTCTCTTCTAATTCAGGTAAATATACTATTCTCAAAGCAAGTAAATGATAATCGAGTTTATCATTTGGTATTTTTTCAAGAATTTTTTCTTTTTGTTGTAAATAAAGAAGTACATATGATGTTTTTTTACATCTTACATAGTGGTATCTTAGAATGGTAGTGATGTGTTTTAAAAGATCTATGCAACTATTCAATCTAGATGTAGCAAAAGGCTCATAGTTATCCAACTTAAACATTGAATTCTTTATCGTATTTGGTGAATCGTTACTTGAAGCTTCAATCAAATCTGGTCTAAATTTTGTATACTCTACTTGACAAGGCATTAATTTTACTTCATTTTATTTAATCACCTCCACTTGAAAGTCAATGTCATTTTCATTGTAAGCATAAAAATTAATCATTATTCCTAATATCTCATGTTCTTTTCCATCTATGGATCCAAATAGGTACATATTAGGATACATATTCATGGGAGTTTCTATCTAGACATACCAATCTTGCACAAACTCATATTTATTAGATGTGTTGTATTTTTTAATCATTTCAAAGGTAGAAGTTGAAGGTATTATTTATACTTCCATTTGATTTGATTTTTTTGTTAGCCTCTCTCAAATAACAATAATAAATAAAAAATAATAAATAAATTAATTAAATATTCCAAGTTAGGAATATGTGCCTAACTCTTGGGTTGTTCCTCAAATATTGGAGTTTGTTTAGTAACTCCTATCTTGGTGGGTTTTTGGTGAGAAATTATCTCAACCAAAGGATTCTAAGATAGCACAGACTAGCTTAGAAATTTTCTCTCATCTATTTAAATTGTAAACTAAATTCTTTTAATAAGAAAGAATGATGAGGAAGCCATGACGCTTTTGCCTTTTCCACCTTTATTTTGTGTGTGCTTTATGTCTGTTTCTGAGTTAATTATTCCATTTGTAACATGTGGTATCTGAGCAATATGGTCCTGGGCTTGGCCCTCGCCAAAGGTATTGGGAGATTGCAGTAGATATAGTGTACTACAATCTCACGTGAACGCGTTTGGAAGAGATACAGTCTCCCACCGCTCGCGTTGTCAACGAAGCTGGAGTTCTGAGTGTCAAGAACGGACGGAATCATAGTTCAACGATTAAAGCACAGCAAGAAAATAATACAATTTACAACAACAAGACGTAATTACAGATGTAAGGATGGCGTGTTCGATGGAAACTGTGAGGCAAGCAGTTCGGTTGAACCACTTCTCCAACGCTAGAACAAAAGGTCGGGATTAAAAATATAAGTCACCACTATATTTTTATCATGAGAAATTAGAAGAGCGATAATAGTATTGCAAATGCCATCGATATCACTGTTGTAAATATTGAATGGTTTCGTGTTTGGTTTGTTGAGAAGAGCGTAGGCTCAAAAATTGCAGTGAAAGATAATCTGCGTAGTCAATTGAGTGATTATAGAGAATTTCGTTTATGTTGTCTCATTTCAGGTGCATCAGTGTCCTTTGCATGTGTCTCACAATGTTTTAGTAAATTACTTGGAAATCCATACCCCATATCTAATGCTGTGAACTGTGGTCTTGTATCATTTGTTTCACATCTAAAGCTTTGGCATATCTCCTTTCCCTCATCCTGATATGGAACTATAGAATTTGATGCAATCAAGCTTTCATAATTGCTGTTTGCTGAACTCTTCTGCCAATCGTTTGAAGGTGGACTCTGCATTTTTACAGTTACAGTTGATCCCAGAGCACTAATGAACTTTCCATGGAAATATTTCGCATATGAAACCACCTATTTTGGGATTTGAAAATGGATTTCCACATTTGAAAATTCTGCTGCCAACACCATGACCAATAATGCTGCTACTTGAGGTAGATCCAAACCTAAATCCTCATTTGAATATGTTGTTATCTGTTGTACAAATTCATTCGCAGAGCACAAGACATATGTGCCATGGTTTTTGCCCATGCAATACATAATATAGATAATATCTTTCTCATATTGGGGATGCTTGTCCAGATTAGTCATAAGAGCTTCGATTGTCATTTTAAACATAGATATGCTGAGTAGCTTATTCAACCAGTTCTTTAGAGTCTGTTAATGACCAGATCCGTGAGATCGTAGCAACTAGCCTTTTAATGACTGGAATGTATATTCGTGAGATCTTCTAGAGTCTGTTAATGACCAGAGTTGTAGCAACCAGTTCTTCTAGAGTATGTTAATGACCAGTGCGTTTGGTAGCATTCATGCATCAGCATCTCCAAGCAACTGTGTTTGAAAACATTTGAAAGACCCGGCTTGTTGGCACGACGACTAAACCAGAAAGACCCGGTGTCCGATTGAGCAAAATTGGTCTGAGCAAAATATTCTCGGCCCTTGGGATCGTGCAAAAAGGGTGACTAGATCCATTCTTTCTATTCGACAAGCAACTTGAAGATAAGCCTTTTAAATTTGATCTAGAAAGGAAGTTAGTTTATCCATGTCATCCTCTGAATTTGTTGTGTCATTCTTCAATGCTCACTTCTATAGCTTTTCCTCTGATTCAAGACTAGAATTGTCAGTTGGAATATGTCATTGAAGAACAATAGTTTAACAAGGTTATTTTAAGTGAAATTTTAAGGTATCATAGCGAATGTAATTGATTGAGAAGGACCCACTTGGATCACAAATATTGACAGATCACTTAATGACTATTTTGTTCTATGAGCCCTCAACTAGAACTTGGAATTCATTTGAACCTGCATGAAACAACACGCTGAAGAAGCCTTTGACAACTGAAAATGCTCGATAATTCTCCTATGAAGTGAAATACAAAGAAATATCATAGAAGAAGAGAATAATAATGGTGTCCCTTACAACATCATTTTTTTTAGTTATTTTTGTAATTTTTGGAGTAATAAGGTGCATATTCTGTAAATTTGGAGTGATAAGGGAAAGTCATTGTTGTGATTCCAAGTACTATATTTCTTTGAGAGAGATTGAGTCGATGAATATCCATATTTTGAAGACGAATTGCTTCTAAAGGTTGTGAGCTTTCCATTTTTCATTACTTGAAGATGCAGATTTATTATGTACTCAATACTTAATAAAGACATTATTTTTTGGTGTTGATGTGTCCTAGATCCGCCCTAAATTGAATAAGGGGATCTTAGGTACACTTTGTGTGTTTGTGATGGCGCATGCTTTTTATGGCTTCATGTTGTTGTTTTTGATTTGTGTCTAGTTGTGACACATTAATAAATTCATTTAATATCGCATACATAAAATTCAATACAAGCAAGCACAACACATGTAACGAAGAAGCTGCAAGGAAGGAAAATTAAGATCAACACATGCATTTGTGTAACTACAACATATAATCAACGATTGTCTACATCAGCATTCTACATCAAACAAAAAATTCACTTAATCAAGTTAATGATTTTCACAGCAAAGTCTACATCAGTGTTGTTGCAAATCCATTTCAGAACTTGTAATCAAATTCATTGTTTTAAGTGAATCATTAAAAATTCATTGCTAATGAATTTTTAAGAGGACATGTGACTTCATTATTTTAAGTGAATCATTAAAATCATTGTAATATTTCTTGGGTGCATTGTCGACAGTGTTCGACACCCCTCCTTTATGCAAAATCAAGTGAATGCATGAGTTTTAAAATCAAATAAGCAACAAGTTCACATCTCTTGCAAGCGAGCGTGATTATTCATTCAAGAAATATGCGTCAAGACAGTACAAAGATAAAACCATCAAGTGAGCTAGAGTAAATTTCATTACAACAATCAACATAGCAACAAACAAGTTCAAACAATCAAGCAATTTGAGATCGACATCAAGCGAGCATGGCTATTCATTCAAGTGAGCATGAACTCATCAAGTAAGTCAAGTGAGCGTTCAAGCAAACGCGATCGTCATCAAGCGAGCGTGAATTCCAAATTTTAAGCAAGAAAATTCTACAATTCTAGCAAGTGTTCCAAGCAAGCGCAATAAGCAACAAATCAAGTGAGCGTGCCATTCAAGTTACATTCAAGCGAGCCTGTCATTCAAGTGAAATAGTTAAAAGTACGACATCTACAACAAGAGAGCCTGATTTCAAGTGCACAAGTTCAGATGGCGCAACATATTCAGTTGTTAAACATTCTTCACAGTTTGATCATCTCAAGTGATGAAGACATGGTGCAAGTCAGCAAAGAAACTCTTGCTGGTCTTTCACAACATCTACAACAAACACATGAAACTATTGAGTTTCTTCAACTAGAGTCGCAACTTCAAAGGATTGAATTGCAAGAAAAGAGTGATACTTTCAAGTCTTTGAACCATCCAGATGATAAGTCATTCATCCAAACAGCTTCAAGTTTCGAAGTTGTTCTAGTTAAAATTTCTTCCAAGCCCATCATCAAGCCCTGGGAAGAAATCCAGAATAACAAGAATCAACGAGGCTTAGGATATGTCAACAATGACACCAACCTGCATATCCCAGATTATTCCAAGCCCATTAAGTTCGTCAGTGCAGGATTTCTTGCACCACTCACCTCAGTAGATTCTGAGAAAGTTGCAGACAACTAGCAATGCACGCAACCCAAAGTTGCAAACAAATAGAATTGCACGCAACCTGAAGTTGAAGTCCAACCGAAATGTTCTCATTTTCAAAGAACCGGTCATATGGAAGATCAGTGTTTTGATCTCCATCCTTGTCGCCTTTGTGGCAAGCCCAATCATTCCTCAGAAAAATGTCACAATCAACAAAAATCAGCCAGATTGAAGATACATTATGAATGGATCGATCATTGGAAATGGTCATCCATAGTCAAATGATTGTCTCAGTTATACAACTGCATCGAATCACACATAGTGCATCCAACAGTGAAAAGATGATAATACTCTCATGCAGTTGAACGGGGGAGTACATTAGTGTAAAAATCCTACACTTGAAGGGGGGGGAGTTCAAGAATACTTTCCAAGAGAAGTGTCTCCTTTCAGCTGACAAAGGGGGGAAAATGTCAATGAAATTAACAGTGGTTGTCAGACTGAAAGTCTCGACAAAACCAACAAAAGTAGCCAGCGGGCATCTTCAACAGCTAGTGGGCATATTCAACAGCCAATGGGCATCAACACATTTTCTAGTGGGCATCAAATTTTTTTCCAGTGGGCAGTTGACAGCAAAGAAGCAGTGAATAGTTTTCAGCACAACAAAAGCAATAGTGAGTTGTTTTTGACATCATCAGCCAGTGGGCTTTGAACAAATTTTGTTAGTGGACAAAGGATGTTGATTTCATGCAAAGGACAGATGGATCCTTTTGCAACTTGGAACTTGATTTAGTTGTCAAGTGAAATTCAAAGATGAATCAGACATGCAGCTGACTCACGGTCTCTTTAGAATGCAGTTTTTCAGCATCCAGCTTTGGCGGTTTTTCAGGCAATGTTTTTTGAGGATCAACATGAGAACTTGGAATATGGTTCCTCGTTCTTATTTTGGATTTTTCATTGAAGGGGGGAATGTTAGCCTCTCTCAAATAACAATAATAAATCCAAAATAATAAATAAATTAATTAAATATTCCAAGTTAGGAATATGTGCCTAACTCTTGGGTTGTTCCTCAAATATTGGAGTTGTTTAGTAACTCCTATCTTGGTGGGTTTTTGGTGAGAAATTATCTCAACCAAAGGAGTCTAAGATAGCACAGACTATCTTAGACATTTTCTCTCATCTATTTAAATTGTAAACTAAATTCTTTTAATAAGAGAGAATGATGAGGAAGCCATGACGCTTCTGCTTTTTCCGCCTTTATTTTGTGTGTGCTTTATGTCTGTTTCTGAGTTAATTATTCCATTTGTAACCTTTTTCTTTTTCTTAAATTATAACTGTAACATTTCACTTGCTTTGGTGCCAACCTGTTCTGCATACAAAAATAAAAAAATATTTGCATAAATCAAAATGAAATTAAAATTTCAAATATTGTCATGTGATTTTATTTTAAAATTTATGAGACCACCTAATCTAACCATTTATATGAGAGTATACATAAAATATAAAAGAACCATACCAATTGAAGGAGACATTGTTTGTATATCACTTGTTTTTCATTTTCTCTTCACTCCTTTACTTGGAATGTCAAGGACACGAGATTCCACAGCTTACGAAAAAAAATAAAGAAATAAATAAATTATGGAAGACATGAAATACTAAATATTATTAAACAACCTTATAATACACTATTTTCATTTACATACACAATAATAAAGGAGTACATGTGTTATGCAAGTTTACTATATGACACAAAAAGTAATCAACTAGCTAAAATTGTTAGGAAAAACAAAATTATAAGAGAGTATACATAAACTAGCATTTGCCCCTAAGGGTGCAAAGGTACACCGAAGGAGTAGACTTTGTACTAACTCTTGTGCCTATCAAAGAGTTCGGCCTAGTCGTGCGTGTTTTGTTTGAGATTAACAATTGACATTTTCGAATAAATTAAATGTTAAGAATAATGGAATACTATTTATAGTTTAAATAGTATTCACATAATTATATTAACCCATTCGATTATTACTATGACATCAAGCTTTAATTAAACACTATGGCTTCGTTCAAAAGGCTATATTAAGGTTATTCACATAATTACATTAACCCATTCCATTATTACTATGGCATCAAGCTTTAATTAAAAAAATTTAAATATTAAATTTAAAAACAATTATTGAAAAAACAAATAAATGTTAAATATAAAAATTAAATTAAAAAATATATATACTAAACTTTATTAAATTAAAAAAAAATCATTAATATTAACATTAAAAATAAATAAATTAAAAACAACAAATATTAAATTTTAATAAATAAATAAATTGATAAATAAATTTTAAAATAGAGGAAAAAAAAATAGAGTTAAAATTAAAAAAATAAAGGAATACAAATTAATTTAAAATAAAAAAGGGGGAAAATTAAATAAATTTAAAAAATAAAATAAAAAATAAAATTAATTTTTAATATAAAACTGAAAATTTAAAAAAAAATTTAAAAAACTAAATTTTAAATGTTAAATTTTATTTAATTAAAAAAAGGAAAATTAAAAAAAATATTTAAAAATACATATTTAATTTAAATTAATTAAAAAAAGTAATTAAATAAAATATTAAAATTTATCAAATAAAATTAAAAAATTAAAAAATTAAATTAGTTTAAATTAAGGTGGGTCCGATGCATTTAAAGTAACAATTTTCTAAATGTGTGAGTTTTGTATGGTTTGATGTTTTAATCCGTCCGTTCTGCGTAAAATCATCGCAACCGTCCGTGGCCGCCGACTCGAGAAGAAGGGTTAACCGTGGCCCTAAAACCCTTATATCCATACGTATTAAGGATTGGAGTTAGCAATCAAAGGTTTTTAACGCCGATTAGAACCCGTGATCAGTGCACCCATCCGACGGTCGAAACCAATTCGAAATATCTGATCGCTGAAATCAATATCGCGCGAGTTACTTACGCTATCGTTAACTCGCGGTGAGGGGGGTTTTTCAAAACCGTTCAGGGACACGCGTCCATCAGTCTATGGAATCGCTGCAATTTCTGAAATACAACTTACCGCTTTTGTGCCTCGCGGAATACTGCCGGGTTTCCAACTCCTGGTTTCACGGGATTAACCTCCGAGCAGCTTTGAATGCGATCATCGCTCGATCTATTAGCCCTTAGATCCGATGTCCTCCATTGATATCGCGTTGTCTCTTCAACGCCTCCAATGAATGCGCAGAGAGCGGTTTTAGGCTTGTGACGTGGCGATCTTCCACTGGATCGCATGAATTTTAAATGGTTTCACATCCAGGCAAAGGTGGGGCGGAATGAGCGGTTTTTGGGAATAAGCCCGGTGGATCCCGAACGCTGATGCCATCATTTCTATCGTTACCGCCTGAATGCAAAAAAGGGCCCAAACGGAAATTTCGTGAGATTGGGAGGAACGCCACGGTAGATAAGTGACAGTACGCGCTGAAGCATCTGTCCAATGAAACGCGGTCCCTGCCCAAGGAGGGGACTCCCACAATCTGCCTCCAACTTCTACGCATGACGAGAGGGTGTTATACTGCTCCAACACTCAACCCACAGCAGGAGCGTTATCTCGCTGAGCATAAAGGGAACGCCAGTCCAAGGACGCACAGTGTGTAATTATGTCGACACATTCAACGACTGTAACACTATATCAAATGCTAATCCCAGATGCTAAGTGACCAAGGACAACGTAGTCCCTATTGGAAAAGAATGAATGCGCCCTTCACGAATGGATCGGAACTTTAGTGCTTGCGGATCGGCATAGAACTAAACGGAGAAGTAGATCTTTGATGGACAGAAAGAAGGAACCAAGTGATGCATTTATGAGGTCGCTGGGAGTGGATAAGTACACCAATAGGAAGAAACGGAATCACACGCTTGGACTATTGAGCAACTGGCACAATATGAGGCGGGATATATATATATATGACCCGGAGCCGTTCACCAACAACTCCTAAACTAAAATGAAAATGAACGCCCACGGGATTATGAAGAAAGTGCAGAATTGATAATGAGCCCGCAATTTGGTCAAAATTATCATCACGCAAAATCTTAAGGCCTGAAATTATCTGTAAACTTGCAATCCTGCTGTCCTAAAAATGATCAATCCAAGCCAGCAGACTAGCCATCGAGCCCACAGAGTGCACCATCACGAAAGGAGACAGAGCATGAAGATTGGAGACCGAGTCGCTCCGCTGGAAAGGAGACAGAGCATGAAGATTGGAGACTGAGTCGCTGCGCAGAGCAAGTCAAACCAGAAGGAGCAGGTGGTACTTGACACGTGTCAGAGATTGTGTCGAAGACGACGAATCTCTACAGTGTCGCTACGAAAAGCGCCACAATAGAACACCTTCGGTGTAAATATAAAACAACCATACTAATTGAAGGAGACATTGTTTGTATATCACTTGTTTTTCGTTTTCTCTTCACTCCTTTACTTGGAATTTCAGGGACACGAGATTCCACAACTTATGAAAATTAAAATAAAGAAATAAATAAATTATGGAAGGCATGAAATACCAAATATTATTAAACAACCTTATAATGCATTATTTTCATTTACATACACAATAATAAAGGAGCACATGTGTAATGAAAGTTTACTATATGACAGCAACAGTAATCACCTAGCTAGAATTATTAGGAAAAGAAAAATACCCATGTTAGTATGGGGTTTCCACGTTAAAAACCCACTCCTAGTGCTATTTGCATGTGTTTTTGTGTAAAAGTGGATCTTTAATGTGGAAAATCCAACTAACATGGTATATTTCAATTTTCATTTCAATAATAGGTAGGATATTATTCAATAATAAATTAAAATTCATTAAGTTGTAATTGCATACTAGAATTTTGTCAAATTATTTGAAAATGACTATAAAATAGATTTTTAGAATCTCACAGTTTGTACCATAGTTCTTAGCATCTGCAGACATTTGCAAGAATTTATAATGGTAAAATTTTAAATGAATTAAAAAGCAATATAAATTCATCTTCTCTAACATCTTATTTCATACATATGCACAAAATCAAAGAAGCTCAAAGCATATGCCAGTTTTCTTATAATATAAGGATAAAATGAACTTCATTAATCAACAATCATTTATTAGCAACCATTGTAACAAAGTACAAACCAATTTTAAAATTGTCACACCATTTAAAGATTTTGGTGTTGTATTTGGTGAAATTCCTTTTTCCTTGGATGATTCCTTTGAATTCCCACTAGCTTCAGGGTCCATGGTTTCTGAAAATAAAGTAAGAAACAATTATCATAGTTTCAAATTATAGAAGAAGAGATGAATTTATAAATACTACCACTACTCACATCATTGTATGTGTAACAAAATGAACAATAACAAGTGTAGAACTCACAATAATAGTTAATCATGGTGTTGATTAGAAAAAGAGTGCCACCCCTAAATAATTTATTATGTTCTTTTAATTGTGTCTATAAGAAGGTCAACACCTACTAGCTTTCCTTCTAGTACAAGCATAAGCATGTTACCAAATGACAACAATACAATATGAATAAATAACAACAATAGTAGATACTACAACAACATCATGTTTACACAAAATTTATCTTTTATAGTCATGTATATTCTTATTTTTCTATAGAGACCATAAAAAGGCAAACACATTGAAGAGTTTTTTCTATCACATACAAGAGATTGCCAACAACTTTGCATTGTAAAGTAAATCTAGTGCATGATGAAATTCCTTCCATCAAAAACACAAACACATTGTCAAAAAAAACATTGCAACAATAATCTTTCCTAGGACATATCCATGCCTGTGAAATTTGTCCTTACTTTTTGAAGACAATGAGTTTTTAGTCCATTCCTACGTAGATCGTTGTTACAATATAAGAAATTTTAAACCCTCAAATGATTAGAAGGGCCTTTGTATGGAATATGTGGTCTAAGAATGAAATATGGGAAAAATGGAAGCATGTTTCCAACAACAACATTGCATTGTGAAAAAAATCATTCTATATTACCCTCTATTACAAACACAAGCACATTGTCAATAAAAACTCTTCAAGGTGAAAGAAATCTAACGCATGTTAAATTTCATTTTTGCATTAAAAAAAACACATAACAACATTGTACGGTAAAATAAATCTAGCATGTCGTAGAATTACTTCTAGAAAAAACATGAGCACATTGCCAACAACAATATTGCAAACAAAATTAAATGAAGCACATGCTAGATTTGTTTCTAATAAAGACAGAGACACATTTCCAATAACAACATTGGAAGGTGAAAAAACTTTAAGCATGCCACATTTCCTTCTAGAAGAAATAAAGCTCATGTGAACATTGCAAGGTGAAATAAATTTAGCGTGTGCTAGATTTACTTCTATCCCAAACATAAGCAGCTTGCCAACAACAACATTGTAGCAGGGTAAAAGGAAATCTAGCACATGCAACATATCCTTACAACACAAACATAAGAAAATAACAACATTGTACAGTTAAAGAAACTTAATACATGTTGGATTTACTTCTAGCATAGACACATGGATATTACCAATAACTTCATTGTAAGGAAAAAAAATATAGCACCCACAAGATTTTCTTCTAGCACAAACAAAATCTCATTGCCAATAATAACATTGTAAGGTGAAAGAAAACTAACACACACTATATTTCATTCTATCATAAACAAAAGCACATAACAACATTGCAAGGTGAAAGATATGTAGCATATGTTAGATTTAATTCTATCACAAACACAAGCATATTTTCAACAATGCAAGAAAAAATAAATATAGAGTGTGCTAAATTTCCTTCTACCATAGAAATAAACACATTTCCAAATAAAAAAATGAAAAGCATAAATAAATTTCCTTCTAGCACAAATAACTAGATTGTCAAAAATAAGATGGCATTGTGAAGAAAATATAACACATACTAGATTTCCTTCTAGTACAAATTCACAAACATATTGCCAACAACAACATTGTTAGGAAAAAAAAATCTAACACAAGTTAGATTTCTTCGTATCAGATTCAGAAGCACATTTCAAATAATATCATTGCAAGGTGAAATAAATCTAATTCATACTAGATTTCCTTCTAATGGAAACATTATCACATAACAAATTGTAGGGTGAGAAAAATTTAGCTTGTGTTATATTTACTTATAACACAAACATATAAATATTTCTAACAACAACAATACAGGACAAAAAAATCTAGCACATGTCATATTTTCTTTTAGCCTAAACAAAAAGATGTTACTAATAACAACATTGAAAGGTAAAAGAAATATAACACGTGCTAGATTTTCTTTTAGCACAAACACAAGAACATAGCAACATTACAGAGTGAAATAAATTTAGCAAGTGCTAGATTTATGTCTACCACAAATATAAGCATGCTTCCAACAACGTCATTTTAGAGTATAGGAAATCTAGTATGCGATCAATTTTCTTCCAACATAAACACAAACACATTCCAAATTGAAATAAATCCAACATGTGCTATATTTCCTTCTAGCACATAATAACATTGTAGGACTGAAGAAATCTAGTGCATGCTATAGATTTATTTCTATCAGAAACACAAACACATTCTAAGGTGAGGGAAACATAACATGTGCTAGATTTCCTTCTAGCCCAAACATAAGCACATTGGCAATAGAAAAATTATAAGGCGAAAGAAATATAATGTGTGTAAGATTTCCTTCTAGCATAAACACAAGAAGACAAGCACATTATAAGGTGAAATAATTCTAGTGCATGCTAGATTTACGTCTAACACAAAAGAAATCATGTTGACAACAACAAAATTATAGGGCAAAGGAAATCTAACATGTTCTAGATTTCCTTACAGTACAACACAAGCACATTATAAGATGAAACAAATATAGCACGTGCTAGATTTCCTTCTAGCACACACATAAGAGCATAACAACATTGTAGTGTTAAATAAATCTAACACACGCTAAATTTACTTCTAGGACAAGCTAAAGCATATTTCCAATAACAACATTGCAAGAAAAGAAATCTAACATGTGCTAAATTTCCTTCTAACATAGTCACATGCATATTTCCAATAACAACATTGCATGGTCAAGGAATCTAGCATATTTCCTTATAGCACAAACAACTAGATTGCCAACAACAACATGGCATTGTGAAACAAAACTAGCGCTTGCTAAATTTCCTTCTAGCTCAAACACAAACACATTGTCAATAAAAATGTTGCAAGTTGAATTCCGATGCGTGATAAATTTCCTTCTAGCACAAACAAAAGCACATAACAAACATCATAAGGCGAAAGAAATTCAGCATGTGCTATATTTACAATTATCAAAAATTCAAGCCTATTTCCCATAACAACATTATCAAGCAAAATAAATCTAAAATGTGCTAGATTTAATTCTATCATAAACGAAAGTGCATTGCTAATAACAACATTGTAAGATGAAAAAAATATAATGAGTGATAAATTTCCTTCGAGCATAAATAAGCACACATTTTCGATAACACCATTGCAAGGTGAAGGAAATCTAACCCATGCTAAATTTTCCTATAGAAAAAACATAAGAACATAACAACATGGCATGGTTAAAGAAATCTAGCTCGTGCTAAATTTACTTTTAGCACAGACGCAAGTATATTTCCAAAAGAAATATTGTAGGGAAAAAATAAATCTATTTTGTGCTAGATTTTCTTCTATCATAGATACAAGGCATTCTCAGTAGCAACATTGAAAGGTGAAAGAAATCCAACATGTCCTAGATTTAATTTTAGTAGAAATACAAGAATATTTCCAGCAACAAAGGTGCATGCCAAAAGAAAAGTAGGACATGTTAAATTTTCTTCTAGAATAAACAGAAACACAATGGAAATAATAGCATCACAAGGGGAATGAAATCTAACGTGTGCTACATTTCCTTTTAGCACAAACAACCAGATTGTCAAAAACAATATGAAATTATAAAAATTTCCAGGCTTTGTGGGTTTTTCTCCATGAAGCTGCATAGAAAATACAATAACAACTATTTTGAATAGGCAACCAACCATGCCAATTTACTCATATGTAACTCGAGGTCGGGTTCTAGTAGCTTGGTAGAGCACTAAATCGTTTAACATAGGGGTCTGGCTAGATAATGTCGGACCGCTTTCATGGATCTATAAATATGATCTTGAGAGGACACTGTAAATATTCTGCATTTAGTAAATATTTTTAACCAACACAATATAAAGTTGGAGCAGACGCTTGTGTATTTAACACTTATTTTTTGGGTAGCAGTGTAGTGTAGATAAGCCCTTGTTAATATGGCTTGTTTGAGTATGCAGAGCTATTGCTTCTCCATTTTGGCTCTGTGCATCTCAAATTCTAGAGAGGTGAATACGTTTTAGCTATGGGAAGGGGTGGATGCAAAGGAAAAAGGGTAAACATGTCGGTACACTGGTCTTACATTATTGTTGCATACAATGGTACTTTGATACTTAAAATACTAATGGCCCAAATAATATTTCAACTACTTTAAATAATTAGTAACTACTAGGTGGCATGGGAAACCCCTACAAAATAAAATTAGAGTTCCCCTATTAGAAATTCCCTTCTCATTCTCGTTTATGTTTCTTTGAAATTAAGAAGCTCTTTGTGCATTCTTGTGAGCTCTATGCTTCTTGCACTGGTTGGACTTAACACTGGAAATCAAATTTTTAGCAATCTGCACAGGTGTATATATTTTGCACCAATGTCCTTTGATACAACCCCATTTGGGTGAATATTGAATCAGGCATCAATTGATTAGAGTGCAGTGTACACATTGATTCCTACACAACCAGGAGCTTTGGATTTTGCATTTATACAAATTCTGGGGATCATTGCAGTCATGTCTCAGATTTCTTGGCACGTATTTATTGTGTTTATACCAGTGGGTTCAACTTGTATATGGTATCATCAATATTACATACCATCAACTAGGGAAGTGGCTCGGTTGTCTTTAGTTTATAGAGCTCCAATCGTACAAAATTTTGGAGAATCAATCTCTGGAGAAACCACCATTTTAATTTTTGACCAGGAATCTTGGTTCATGGAGAGAAATCTCTAGTTGATTGATATGTATACTAGACCTAGTCTCCACAATGTTTGGGCCAATGCATGACTTAGTAATCTGATGGATTTTCTATAAAATCTTGCGTTTGCATTCTCTGTAATATTCCTAATGGAAATTTACAATGACAATCTAAGAAAGCATAATAAAAAAAACAAACACAAAATTTACAACACATTAAACACCCAGAAATCTCCATTATCCGCTTTAATCTAAGCCAGTCTATTAATATAAATGTTGGGTACGAAAGTAAGATAAAAAAACATGTACCTAGGCTTTCCCAAGGCAAGCTAACAATGCCCAGGTGATGAAATCTAATACTCTAACATGCAATATGGTTTTCCCCAATAATCTCTTCGCTAACCCAGTGAAAAAGTGCATTGTTGGCTGCAAACAATGGTTGTTAGGGTCTCCTCTAGTGCTCATAAAATTCTAGGAAATTAACCTCAGATTCCCCTCCAATAACCCACAAAAACCCACGAAGGAATTGACTGAATGTTGACCTCAAAATTTCGGCCCAATTTCCCCCTATCTCCTCCAGCTTTTGGCTGAGTTGGGACCCCTTTTTAACCCCTTGAATCTGCCCAAAAAATTATGCCAAATTATTTATGAGATCCTTATCAAAAACCCAGAAAAACCCAGAAAGGGTTTGCTCTAGTTTTAAAGCTCCTAAATTAACCTCAAAATGCTTGGCCCTCCTCCAAAAGCAGAAACTGTAACCTGTAGCAGATGCTGGGCTTGTTGCTCCATCAAAATGCTGGAAAATCCCCCATGATTTCCCCCAATCTAATTACAAACAACCTGATATGAACATGGGTAAACTTGTTATTGCTATGTAAGCTCCCTCATCACTATTGAAAATGATTTTAAGGATCGTCTCATTTTACCGCTTGTGAATGGGTTTATGTGTGTAGTTTCATGTGTTCTTGATTCTCAAATTATGAGTTAATGAACAATTAAAAACTCATATACAAACATATTAAATGTAGAAATATAACTCACAACAATCACGTAACACAATGGATGATAATGGAGTTCACCCCTCCTAGGCTACATCTCCATGGACTTGCTTTAACTAGTTAGGCCCTCTTGGGATTAAGAGTAAAATGTCTGATTAAAACCATGTGTATTGCTCTAATGGGTTTTCTGACTGAACCATTGGTTTCAGAACACTCAAATACCTAAAAAATGACTATTCAACCTTTGAATTTGGTTACCAACTCCTCTAGGCTTGACATCCCATCTTGGTGGCCATGGGATTGTTTAATATCCAAAGTGACAAAATCACCTTCATATGTGATCCAACACCTCTATAAACTGTACCATTGTGTTCAGAGAATCAAATACATCAAAAATTGACTATTCATTCGCTCCATTTGGCCTTCAGCTGATCTAGGCATGGCCTTCCCTCGTGGTGGCCCTGAGCTTCAAAATTCTTCAAGTGACCAAAACACCTATAGATTTGCTCCATTTCCTTTGCAAGTTGTTCCAAAGGATTCATAGCATGCCAATATGCTAGGAATGACTATTCCCGAGATCAAATTGGTAAAAAATTGACCAAGATAGGTCTCATTAAAGTTTCCCCTAGAAAAACTCTGCCAAATCTGGCAAACTAGAGTTAAATGGAGTTAAATATGGCAACTTCGCCGAAATTGGCGCTCTTCCAACCAAAATTTAGGTTAATTAATGGAGAGGCATGCTTAATTGGTGCTAAGTACGAAGTAACTGCGCCATTAATTACATCTTCTCCTGGTCATGGAGGTATGGTCATATGGGAGGAGGGCTGGCCCCCTCCTTCCCATTGTTGGAGTCTTGCATGCACTTCAAATACAATTTATGTGGCTTACTTTTCAAGTAACATAGGCGTGGCTCGTTGGTAGACAGGCAGAGTGGAGTGGGGGAGGTCAAGGGGTCGAACTATGCCATATCAAATGGACTTTGGCTAAAAAATATGCAATGCTCCCACCATAATGTCAATGTATTACGACTTTTCCCACCATCAAATAATGTATTTCTGACTTTGTTTTAATTTAAATGTGGAATTTAATAATTAGTATTTGAAATTAATGTTAAATATTAATAAAAATAAAAAATATAATTAATATAATATATGATATTTTAAAATCATACAAAATATTATATATATATATATATATATATTCCAACCTTAATACATTAAAAATAATTTCCCACATAAAAATCATCATGAGCCCAAATTCAACTTTGGAGGACAATTGACAATTTTTACCTTCACAAACCAAAATGGAAAATCCCATAGTGACACTTGACACAATCCCATTGGACTAAAAACTGAAGAAGATTCTCTACATGCTGACTGGACTACCATGTCATTAGCTGTACTTGTTCTGAAATATTTTTAAAAAAATTTGCGTGTGTTGAAGATTGCAACAAGAAACAGTGAAATTGGCACCTGGAAACATCATCCTTGATCCTAGTGAAAAATAATCACCTAAACTAGGTGGGGCCCACATAGGCTATTTTTATGTGTATGTCAATTTTTAGAATGGTGAGCATATTGTAAAATTAGTAGGATGCTGATTCTAGATGGTTGAGAAAATTCTATCTTTGGACGAATTTCTATTTTTAAAAGATGGGCGAAGTCTATTATAGATCGCAAATCTAAAAATGGAATGCATGTCAATTATTATTAGCCCTTAATGATAATTAGACAATAAATAGTAACTTATTCTCTTGGAACATGTTAGAGTCGGCCCTTGCAGCCCTCCGTCAGTGATCATTTCGTCTTTTGCATATTCATTATTAGGTGTCTCGCTTGTTCCACTCCGTTGCATTTCACTAGGATCATGCCATGAACTGACGAAGGGGTCTGTCGTCCTATGTTTCCTCATGTTTATACCTGCAGCGCTATTTTAAAAATTTTCCTCAAAAAATTATTCATAGTCATTGTCATTACATATATGGTCATTAAAAATGTCAATAAGTGTCCTAGGTCTTGGTGTCTAGGGTTTTTGAGTCATTTATATACTATTCATAAAGCCTGCAAGGTGAGGAAAGTTCTGCATTTGTGATTTTTATTTTATTATCATCAGTATTTTAAAAAAAAAATATATTTCTAGTCCAAAACTCTGTTTTGGAACTAGAAATTTGTCATTATCATTTTGTAATAAATTGTAATTGTTCCGCCATGAAGACATTGTCAAAAGCAGACCCCTGGTCTCTTCTCTAGCCAAGATAGCCATATCCCTGCAAGAAGATAGCAAAATCATTAGTATCGACCTCAAAAAAGCCAAAGGAAGTTTGTATTTGAAAAGCCAAATGTGAAATTACAAAAACATTTGTAATATGGGTTTGAAATTAGATTTGAAATAAAATCTGATTGTGAAGATATTTGTGACATGTATAAAAGCCAAACAAGTTTCATTTGAACCAATTCATAGCTCCCAAATCGTGTTTGAAGATTGGAGGGCCAATTTCAGAGTTTTAAGTTGCGTGGGCAGTGTTGATTGGGCCGAGCGACCCACGTGGAGGCCGAGCGACCCACCTGGGCAGAGCGACCCACGCAGGTCAGTTCAGCAGTGCAAGTTTGCAAGGTGCGCGACCCACCTGGGCCGAGCGACCCACGCAGGAGCAGCGCGACCCACGCAGACACAGGGTTTTGAAATTTATTCTGAGCGCCCAGCCTTGCTTGGAATCGACTCAACTTGCCTTCAAACAGGTTTTTATCAATTGCTTGGTGTTTTTGAACGCACTTGTGGCATCATTGGTGGTTTCAAATGTTCAAACGGAGGATTTAAAACCCCACAGTCATAGCATTATTGTTTTCAGGGTTTTAGGATGAAAATGAATGGTTGAAAGAGTTTGTTTGCTATCTTATGGCAGTGATACATCCAGCTTTACATATAATATCAATTTGCTCTCATGCCCATTATGCCACTGCAACCATTGCTATTATTATACCATGTTTAAACCCTTTGTGCCATGGTGACTGTGTTTGTAATGAGTCTCACTGCCCAATGTAAAAATATGCTCATGACTTTGTTTCAAACTGCCCATTGAGACCTTTGTGGTTATTACTCATAAACGAACACATTCTATTGATGCCATGCCCTCCCTTTGACTAGATGTGTTCAAACTTTTGAAGGTTGCCTGCTCTTATTTGGTCAAAATTTCACTTGCATTCAAAACAGAGATTGTGCCTTTTTCAATCCATTTAAAGCTGAGATTTTATCCATGATTTGATTCCTTGATGGTGCTTTGACGGTGGGAATATTGGTTGGGTGTTAAACATACATCCTAATTTTGCTTTCACTGCATTCATATCAGTATACACATTGCCAAAAGCTTGATCAGAGATATGTCAGAGACAGAGTCAGAATATGAGCCAGGGTCAGGCAGTGATTCGGTGACTGAAGGTAATGTGCCACGAGGGTCCCGCAGAGAACATAGAAGCGGTGATCATCGCAGAGAGGAGCCTACTTCTTTGGCTCGGTTGCAGGCATGTCCATTAGCTATGGATTGTTTTCGATTCTTGTCATGTTTCAGATTTTGTGAGATGGTTGCACAAACCCGGCCTCATCGTGAATTAGCACGTCTGTTCGTTCTTCATTTACGGGGTGATCGGGTAAGCCTTGCTGGGGTTGATTTCATTATATCACCTTTGACTATTGCTCAAGCCACTGGTATACCGAACATAGGCGAGGAATGGAGCAAGGGTAAGCAGTTAGAGAAATTTCACTATGAGCCATACATTAAAACTGGATATAGGGCTTACTTGAGCAGAGTTTTTCCATTTAGATTCTTGAGACATGAGTATGCACCACTCATGAGGCTCATTATTCAGTATTTTAGTTGTGAGGGCAGGTATGCTCGTCTTTTCTCATACCATGTTCGTTTGCTGATGCACTTCACAAGGGTGCGTATGATGAATATTCCGTATTTCATACACCGCAACATAGAGAGGATGTTGACATTTGTGCAGAAGAAGACGAGCCCAGTGCAGCAGTACAGGAGTATATACCATTTCACTTTGATCAAAATCTTGGTGTTACATCAGTTGGCGGAGCAGGGCATCACTTGGGAGGATTTCATTTCCAGAGACTTTTTCAGAGTGCCACAACAGCCTCCCGAGGCAGTTCATGATGCAGGAGAGCCCTCACACCAGCCGGACATCCTTGAGGTTGAGCATATCATTACTCCTTCTTTGTCTAGAGATATCATTGAGGGCCATTGTGCCTTATTCCCCCATCGACCCCCGGCGGTACTATTCCATGGCTCCAGGAAGGGGTCCTACGACTTCATCGACACGCAGTCTCACGAATTCCCACGTATGTGGTGTCGTGAAAAACAGTAAGGTACAAGATAAAGGGCAAGAGGCCCATGCATGATGAGGGCCCATCAGGAGGCCGGGACATAGATTTGACAGTCATTGATGTTGATACGGGCTCTCCTAGCTCGAAGCTGAGGGAAGTCATCCAGGAGCAGAGGGCCGAGAATGACCAGCTGAAAGACCAATTGCAGAAGGCTCAGTGGGTGATTAACTATTTGGAGCAGCGCAACAAACAGCTCGAGGATGAGCTCACATTTTATGAGGTGCGCCAAATCCGTGAGGACAGGCAGTCGAATCGAAAGAGGCCCGGTGACATGACACCAGCTGACCGAGATACTGTACTCACTCGGGTAAATATACATCTGGAGAAGCTGTTGGCAAAGGCCAATCGAGACAAATACATGCTTCGCCACATGAAAGGCCATTATTGGGCTCGCATGCATGTTGATGCACTTCACAAGGGTGCGTATGATGAATATTCCGTATTTCATACACCGCAACATAGAAAGGATGGTGACATTTGTGCAGAAGAAGACGAGCCCAGTGCAGCAGTACAGGAGTATATATCATTTCGCTTTGATCAAAATCTTGGTGTCACATCAGTTGGCAGAGCAGGGCATCACTTGGGAGGGTTTCATTTCTAGAGACTTTTTCAGAGTGCCACAGCAGCCTCCCGAGGCAGTTTATGATGCAGGAGAGCCCTCACACCAGCCGGACATGTTTGAGGTTGGGCATATCATTTCTCCTTTGGTTCAGACATATCAGCGAGGCCACAGGGCCTTATTTGCAGCGACACGGCGGGTACTATCTCCACGTGAGGTGGAAGGGGTCCTGCCCGACTTCATCGACCTGCAAGCGAGTATTGTCTCACGTGATAACAGAAGGTCTACTTTCTTCTTTCAGAAGGTACGAGATGCGGGACGGGGAGCAAGAGGCCCCGCCGCAGTGAGGGCCCATCGAGGAGGCCGGGTTCAAATGCCAGCGGTCGTTGATGTTGATGCGGGCTCTCTTAGCTCGAGCGAAGTCATCCCGAGGAGAAAGGGCCGAGACGACCGGTGCAGAAAGACCAATTGCAGCCGTAGGCTCGATTGGGTGATTAAAATGTTGGAGCGACGCGCGGCTGAGGATGAGCTCACATTTTATGAGGTGCGCCAAATCTCGCGGGGAGCCGACCGATTGGAGATAAGAAAGAGGCCGGTGACTTGGGAACACCCGGTCGTGAGAGATGCATGCTCACGCGGGTAGTACAACAGTGGAAGCTGCGGTGAAGGCCAATTGGTGGAAATACATGCTTACATACATGACCATTGCGGGCTCGCATGCATGTCTGCAAAGCGAGAATGAAGATCATGAAAGAGGAGGTTGCGCAAGGCACTTAGACGGCGGAAAAGGCCTAATCCACTTCGGATTTTGGCCGAGGCTTCATTGACTGGGTAGGACACATGATGGAGGACCTCCGCTCCGAATTTGGGCAAATTCAGAGAAAATTTTGTCATTTTCAAATTTTTGGTCTTAAAAACAGGTTTTGCAGCTACGTGGGTCGCGCGCTCATGCGCTCGCTTTTTTTTGAGACACTTGCTGGAGGATATTTTTACATTTTTGGATTTTTCATGATTAATTATGCATCCTCTGAAGTCAACTTATCATTTCAACAAAATCTGGATGGTCAAACAGCTCAAAAACACCATGAAAACCACCTTGCTGCCACCTTTTGCACCAGCAGGAAGTACCTCTGGGAGAATGAGGTTTTGGAGGGTCAAATCAACTCCAAATTCAGAAATTCCACTTGGGTTGGAAATTAGACATCCAGGTCTTTCCAACGAGCTATCATGAGCTCAATTTGGATGTCGGGAGCTACCTCAAAATCAGCCTGGAACATGAGAGACCCACGCAGTTCAGGAGCATGTAACTTTGACTTGTTTTTATCTCTTCTAGAAGATTCACTCTCAAATGAGTAAAAATCATGTAATGGATCAGTTTCCACTCTTTTAGAGGCAAGTGGTTAGCTGCCTAGATTGTAGTTCCATGATTAGAATTGGTTGAAACTGATCCCTGAAGAGGGAATTCGACCCCTAGAGGTGGGGAAAGGGGTTAGAGTGGTCTATATATTGTAATTTCTGAGGCATTCTACAGGTTGGACTCTTGGGATACTTTTGATACTATTGTACATACTTTTCATATTTTGGCTAAGGAAAGATCAGGGGGTTTGCGGCACTTGTTGGGATCCTTGTGGTGTTCTGTTCTTGATGATGTTTCTCCTTTGTTTACTGTAAGTTTCTTCATGTTTAATGTTGCCATCCTTTCATTATGCTTCTGAACTAAATTGAATGAGTGAAATAAGGTTGAATCCATTGTTTACAGTGCTTAGCCTTTGAATTCAGTTAGTTCTATATGTTTTCAGCTGTTTGGAGAGGATCCAAGTTCTTCTTTGCCCTCTTCAGCTCCTCGTCGGTCTAATCTATCCATACATCCAATTTAAAACATCAAGATCATCACCTACCTCGCCCCAGCTTGAACTCTGCAAAGGTCTGACCTTATCCCCGGACCCAAAATTTGTTTTCCCATTACTCCAGCGAAAAACCAAAAAACAAACATACCTATCTCTTTACTAGCCTAAAATCAGTTCTTATTGTAAGTCATCTCGCATCTTATTGCTTATTTTCTCGAGATTGACGGAGAGAGCCCTCTCCTGTCCTCGTAGGGCTAGCTACGAGGCTGAGCGTGGTTTGATGTAGCCTTGAGTTTTACTTCATTTCATCCTGAGGTAGATTTGAGTGCTAACAGGGTATAGGAAACAATTCAATTCCTTGGCTACCTTACAATGAATAAAATTATGGGTACTACCTGAATCAATCAACACTATTACCTTTTTCTTCTTGATATGTACTTCTATCTTGAGAGTTTGAGGAGTGGTAATTCTGGCCAATGCATCACACGATATGGTCGAACTCATTTATTCCTCTTCAAGGGTTTTTTCTTGGTCTATATCATTTTCTTGTTCATTTTCTCCCTCTTCACAATCTATGTAAAATAATTTCTTCTCAGCACACTTATGACCTTTAGTGTATTTTCTATCACAACTGTAGCAAAGCCCTTTTTCTCTTTTTTCTTCCAATTGTTGTGGTGTCAACCTTGTAGGTTGTGGAAATCTAGGCATAGCAACACTTCCTTGTTTATAGAAGTGAGTGGTAGGCTTCCTTGTTGCCATAATTTTACATTCAATTTTTCTTGCCAACCTGAATGCCTTCTCCAATGAATCAGGTTCCAAAACATGAACTTCATGTTGGATGTTATCCTTTAAAGTACCTATGAAAAGATCAATCCTGTGTTCCTCTTGAATATCAGTTACCCTTATATTCAATTTTTGGAAGTCCTCAATGTGCTCCCCCACTAAACCATTTTGTTTGAGATTTATCAATTGGCTAAAGAAGGTGTTTCTCTTTGCATCCTCATAATGTGCTATCATTTCCTCTGTAAAAATTGACCAAGTGACAATTTTTTTATGGGAGAAAAGCCATCAATACCATACAAATTTATTTTGTTCTAAATGTAAAGTTGCAATATGTACCTTTTGTGAGTTTTTCACATTATGGAGATCAAAATATTGCTCCATCTGTAGTATCCATGTTACAAGATCCTTTCCATCAAACTTCCTGATATCCATTTTTGGAATATGGTGGTTCTTCCTGCCAACATTAGAGTTTATGAAATCATGATTAACATTTATTTTGTTCTAATCGTGAGTTTCCTCTACTATATTTTCACCATTAGGAAACATTTCATCTATCAACTTTGTCAAACCTTCCATGTATGCTTTTAGATCATTCTTCATGTTATCGATATTAGCTTCAATGTCATCCATCTTAGATTCCATGCCAGCTTCCATGCCATCTATCTTAGATTCCACGCCTTTCTTCAAACCATCCATATTAGTTTACACAACTTTCTTCAAAACTTGCATGCCATTTTTTGTTTCTCTTCACGATTGTGAAATTTGTTGCACCTGCTCTTGTAATTTTGATATGTCATGTTGCCATTCTTCATCTTCATGAGTCATAGTAGAGAATTCTAAAGGCTTAATGGGTGTTGAATTCTCTTTAGGGGCCATTTTAGAAACCAATACTGATATCTATTCTACAATATGAACTTGGAATCAATTCAACTTGATTCTTCAAACAAGACTTATGCAATTTGGAAAAAAAATACATACCTTTTACTTGATTTTGTAGAGCTCTATATTGAAATTGAATTATCGCTATAATTGAAGATCCTAAATATCTGAAATTTGGCCCCATAGTAGTCCTCTGAAGCTTCTTTCAAATGCCACATGTATGACTTGATTTGGATTCTTCAAGGCAAAGTTATTTCCAATGTCCCACAATGACCTAATTATGGACTAGTTCAGTAGAGCGAACTTGTACGACTTGCCATGTGTCATTGTTTTCTCCTTTGGTTATGAAATTTATAGATAGGAAACTACAGTCTATGTAATTCTAGCCACTTTTTACAAAATTCCAATCCGATGCTCAGAGATAGAGCTATGAATATTTTCCCACGATCACCTCTTTGTGATGAAATTAGGGAGCCTGAAAAAGATCCAACTTCCACATATCATATCTCCGAAAATATTGCAAACCAAGCTTTGAAATTTTGCGATGTTGTTCCTCAGGATCTTGGCTTCGTGCTCTAAACATTTTCGTTTCTAAACCTTCGTAGAGAAAAATTTATAGTGAAAATTTTGAGATGGTATGTTTAAGTTAAATTCATGAGCATGAAAAAAGCCCTACCTTCCATAGATCATATCTCCGAAAATATTGCAAACGAAGCTTAGAAATTTTGGGACAATGTTTCTCAGGATTTCGGCCTTGCACCCTAAATATTTCAGCTTCTGAACCTTTGTAGAAAAAACATTATAGCGAAAATTCCATGATGACCTGTTTGGAGCAGTGAAACCCTAGAATCCAAAGCTCTGATACCAAATGTTGTGAAACCAACTCCAAAAATAGAGGAAAATAGATATCAATGCCTTGGAAATAAGAAACTTCAAGGGGGAAACCTCCAATGCATTACATGAATGAAAAATTCTTGGATGATTCAAATTACAAAACCTCATTTCTGTATATAGGAGTCCATGGGGCCACAATGTAATCCTAGTGGGGCTACAGTGTAATCCTAGCCAACCTAACAATAATAATTTAAGGGCACAATAATAACAATATGGGGGTTACAGGGGTACAATAATAACAATAAGGGGGTTACACTAACAAAAATAGGGGACTATATTAGTAATATAGGGACCTAACAAATTGTGCAATCACTGAGCCCATTTCCCAACTTGTCACCATATTCTGGCTCAATCAATGGATCAACATGCACTATCTCAAACTAGGAGTTTTGTTAGATGTGTCATCTCGTCATGAGTGAATTGTAGATTCAGGTACCTTATTATGCCATGGGAATATTATGAAGAAGGATATGAAGAAGGGAAAAATGTTGAAAGAAATATTTGTAGATGATTATGCAAGTTGATCAACTAAGAGAAAGAAAAGGGACACTAGTTTGCGACCACAACTCCAGACTTGAGATTATTAAAGAGTTCTTACCATCAATCCATGTAGAGCTGGATAGAAGAATATTCTCAACAATACATATAGAACGGAGCTACAAGAGTTGTCTGACATTGCCTCATCATCAAGAAGTCCATGTCAGTAGTTTCATGTCATGTCATGTCATGAGTTGTCACATGCCACACCATATTGTCTATTATGTAAATTATGTTTCAAAAATGTATTGTAAAGTGGAAGCCAAAGGACATGTATAGAATATGAAGAGTCATGTAAAGTTGAGAATTCATAGGAAGTCAAATAGTCACGAGGGTAGATGAAGAGCCAAAGGAAGGTGAGGCATCATCTCCTCATTTTTAATATATACACCCTCATTGTATGAGAAAATGAATTTTCACCTTGGATTCTCTCAGAAGGCATTAGAGAGAAAAGATAGCTCTTTTGAGGATAAAGGAGTGGCTCCAACGCTCCACTACTAGAGCTAATGGTGTTCATTGTATATATGTGTCTTGGAACTTTTAATTAATAATAGAAGACTTCATGGCGAGCATTTTCTTCATGCACTAATTATGAATATTTGTAATAATATTATGTGGATGCTTGTATCTCATGTTTTATTTCATATGTGCTAAAGTAGTTGAACTATTTTGGTTATTTTAGTACTTCACCTATTGAGAATGTGGTGTAATGGTTGTTACAATTGACCCATCCTTGTGGAATATTCAGTAGGATACTATACATATCGTTATCATTGATCAGTTGTAATGACCGTCACATCTTCTATGCATTATTCTGCTGGATGTTAGACATATCCTTCTTTCTTCTGTGTGTCTCTACTTGGGTGGTACTATTACCACTCTCTTAGAGGCTCAATTTACTCTTTCCCTCTGAATTATAAGAACTTAAACATACCTCCAACCAAACACTCACAAGGCACACCTTCTTGATTTTCAATGGCACAATTGCACTCGTCTCTCTTGTTGACAGTTAGAGGCAAGGAAAATATTTAAGAATTTGGAAACTTGGCCATATTCCGGTTTGGGCTCTGTTGGCGAGGAAACAGGCCTCGCAGACAAGACCCAGGTTCGGGGATTGGGGCCAACAAAGGAGTCCACTGTAGTCTATAACCACGCCGGCATTTTCACCCTACTTTGAACAACAGAGAGTCTCACCTGAGGCATGCCGCGACCACATGCAGAAGGGGAATAGATTGGTAGTGGCGGATGGATCCGCAAGTCGAAGTTAACATAGAATCATTTGCATACATAACATCATACATAGAAGATCTTCTCAGAACATTATGCAGATACTAAGCAAATAAAATTTTAAGGTACCACAGACATCATGCATATGTAAACTCATACAATAATACAGAAACCTTCAAGTATATTAATAACCTTCAACTGGATCCACAGTTACATCGCTCGACAGGAAGAGCATCCCATTTCTATTACAAACATCCCACAGGACAGAGAGAGAGATAATATAGCCATGATAGATCAATAGAAGCCTAGGAAGATACAAGGATGTCATGCTCACGATAGAGCTCTTCTGCGGCATCTGATCTAACCTCAATCCCTCTACGTCTATGCAAGACATTATTTTCGGCTGGGTGACAGCCTATTTATTCACCCGCCAGCGAAACTGCTAGTTTCTCTTGTGTTCTTCTTCAGCTGCTTTCAGCTTCTTTCTGTTGCCCATGAGTTCCTCTACTTGTTCTCTACCATATCTTCTCTTCATCTGCACTTATCTGCGTTAGCCTAATCAGCTATCTCCTACTCCTCCACAACCTCGGTAGCTCCGCTACATACCGTTGTTGCGCCTGCCATGTGTCAATCCGCAACCAAAAATCTGTTCCTTATACAAAATTCAAAACAAGGGCCCCAACATGCCCTAACCACAGTTTCTTGACTCATCCCGAGTCAATCAAAAATCACTGTCTCCACCTCCATAGCTCCGCCGAACCCTGTGCCCTGTTCCTACTGCGCACCATTATTTTGCTGTTTAAACAAGGGCCCCAACTCCGGGACCTTGCTCAACGTTGAAGCCTTAAGCTCATTTAAGGTTACCACAGCCTGCTGCCACCCTTGTAATAATGTGTCTGTCTCCGTGGTGATCTTGGTGACAGCTTCCTCCCCAACGTTCACTGGTACAACGCCAAATACCATGCTGATTTGGGTTCCGGCTTCGGCGGCTAACTTCTGCATTGTCCAGACACTGATTTGTAGGGGATGGTGAAGCTCTCAAATTTCCTGCTTGGCCATTGCCGAAGTGGCCTCTGTCTACTGGATTTGAACCTCCAGAGCATCCGCCTAGGCATACATCTGGTCCAGCTATGAGGGGTCCGTGGAATCCTGAATTTCTTTTGAAAGTTGTTACAGCTAAGCTGAAATGGACTGAGCCTTTACTATAAGGGCCGTCGAGAATTCCTGTAGAACTTTCAACAGGTCATAGGCATGTCGCATTGCAGTACTGAGAGCTTCCTGCATCTTGGTTACCTGGCCCTGTTTCTCCGAAATCTGTGCTGTGTAGACTATCACTGGGTCGGGCAGCGCTGGTCGTGCTGCTAATGCTGCCTGAAGCTCTGCATTTTCTTGATGGAGGTCGATGTACGCCACCCTGAGGTGGATTTCTCGTTGTAATACATCCGTTTCGGACACATCCGTAAGCATCCGAGTGTAGTGAGCCGTTACTACAGGCCATAGTCCCACGAACGCCCATGCCACTTCATTCAACTAGTCTTGGAGCTGCCCGTGTGCCACTGTGAGCTACTCGCGCTGTTCAGTAAGCGCGATTATCTATTGCTGTTGTTGCTCACACCTCTGTTGCAGCTCAGAGTGGGGCCTTTCCACCTGCTGAGCTGCCCTCTGAATGAAGTGGTACAGCCGAGCCGTGCCCCATGTCTCCATGTTTTCGGCCCCTAAAGTACCTTGATCCGGCCGCCACTACTGCAGTGGTTGCCCACTGGTAACTGATTTTGTGGAGTGTCCTTGAGGGGACATCAGTGGAGTTGGATGGGGTGCAGAGTCCACCATATTTAGGTCTGATCACTCTCCCTGATCTTCTTGGACAGTCTGCTGGAGTGGAGTAGACTCAGGCTGTGTCCCAGCCGTGTTTGTAACTATTTGCGCCATCTGTGTGATTAAATCAGAAAAAATGGTTTGGGGGTCCCTAGTAGGGTTGACCGGTGGTATCATTGCTGTACTTGGGTCGGCCTCGGTCTCGTGGTCCCCATTGATTAGGTCCTGGATTACTGGGTCTAATATGATGGCGGATGAGTTGGATGGTGCAGATGAAGTGGTAGGTGGCAGTGGGTCGGTATGGGGTGGTGAAATACGGATGTTTATGAAGTCAGAGGGGTCAATGGGAGGTTAAGGTGGAATCTCGCCTATTGCCCCTCTCTCGATGAGTTGTTCTTCTTGGATGGGTACCCCTGGGCTTAGTGGCTGAGGTGGATCCTCCTCAGTGAGGTCAACCACCGAACTTGACTCTATGGTTTTGGCCCTCTTAGCCTTGGGAGCCTCTAGGGGGTTTGTGGACTTATTATTTTCCCCCAGCGGGGTGTTCATTAGACTTGGTGAAGTAAAAAAAAAATTGGGAATGGGGGAGGTGATGGAGGTCGTGTGGAGAAGTGAGGTGAACTGAGAAATCTGAAATTCAAAAAAAATAGGGAAAGGAGTGGCACCGCTTGAGACTACTCATACCACTTCATTGAGGCTTCATACCTATGTATTTAGTTGGCGAATGAGTGGGAAGAGCTACAAGTTAGAGACCCTTTTTGCCACCTCCGTTGCCGATTCACCAGGCAGTTGTTGTGGTAGCATATTGTTGAAATTATATGCCTATACCCCACTTTGGACTTCCATCGTGACCCCCAACCACGAACAAACTTCGTTGTGGAAGGCTGTGTCGTCGAGTTGGAATTTCAGCGGCCTCATCTGAAATGTCTCTTCTGGCACGCAAGTAGGTCGGAGGAACGTGTGCTTGTGGCTGACCCCGAACTAGACTTGCTCACTGTATCCGTCCAGAAGATTCCTGGGAATCCTCTACTAGCTTTTCACCACATCAGTCATTAAACCATACCAACTACGGAAGGCCTTTGCATTGACCTCTTTGGTGCTAGGATCTCCCGACACCTTCCATGGGACAAATTTCATTGCCAAAGGATGACCTTCCACTATTTCTGTCGGCATCCTGACGAGGGGGGCATGTCACTTCCACATGGCTAGCGCAACTATCAAGTATCGATAGATGAAGCCCGTTGGCCTCTTGTAATTATCCTCGCATGCGTCGAACAACTCCTTTAGCAAGAAGGAGCACCAGCTCAACCTGGTCCCTGGATGCAGTGCTTCGTGATGGAAATGGTGTCCAAGGTACATTCCCCCTTGGTGTAGTGCCTCATTATCTTACTGGCAATGAGGTAACATGTGAACTTAACTTCGGGATTATTGATGAGTTCCATTTTTTCTCCCTTTCCTCCTCGCCGGGTGCCATATTTTGCATAATAATTCGCATCCCCCGATTTCTTTGCTCTTTTGGAGATGGTTTGGCATGCGAAGGAAACGTCTAGGCCATCCTGTGAGAGCCCTGTGAGCCGATGAATGTCCTCGACATGGATTGGAATTTCTTTGCCCAACCATAAGGACCCATTCTGAATTCGATTGAGCAAGAACTTGATACATTGCATGGCTTCTCCTCTCATCCTGAATACTGGCAGGTTCCTCAAATGTAGTATGGAGGACTGTTGGATGCCTCAAAACTTAGGAAAAATCCTTGTTGCTTCTCGCTTTGCTTCTTGGTATAGCTCTCCATGTACACCTGGCGTTTAAGCGCTGGGAACTCGAAAGAGTCTGTGAGGTCTGCATCGATGAGGGCGGCACTGTCACTCTTCCTGAAAAGGGACTCCATTTGATGAATCTGACTATCGAGCGCCTATTCTACTACAGCTCGATTGGCTCTTGTCATCGTTGCGTTGTGTTGATACACCTTTAGAATAGTTCCCGTCCCCTTCTCTTGGCTCTTTGCTTTGAGAGACCTCTGTTGCTCTGGTTCTGCTCCAATTTCCTTTGCGTCTTCAGAAATTTCTAACTCTAACTCAGATCTTTGTGGCATTCTCGCGCTTTTCTTCATGAAGACTATGTAATTAACCAGCATGAGTGAGGTTGATGAGACCCCATAATGAAATAATTCCTACTGGCATCCTCCACGGCAATAATCATGTGATCAGTCGCCTGCTGAGGTGTGTTCTGAAATCTACTAACGGTGGTATGGGGAAATGGGTGGACGCGATGGCTGAGGTTACATCAAATTATGGCAAGATGATTACTGCAAGGTTACTTCTAATTATGGCAAGTTATGTTGCAAATCTTGGCGATCCTACGGATAGACACAAGTACTAAATGAAATTATAGGGACTGACACTTGACACATTTTCTTATCCTATGGGGATGACATGCTAGATGCACCTCTCCCTGACCATGATCAGTTGCGTTGTTGTCCCCACAACCTAGCAGGTATCGACGACTTATGCATGGACAATGAACACTACCTATGCTCATCCTGGTTGCGGGAGAGTTATTCAACTACTCTACTTTACGGAATTCTCTCGGGTGCGAGAGTTATTAACCAGAAGCTAAAGAAACTTAGTCATGGTAGGGCTTCAGGCGTGTGCCATTCACCCACCCAAGTAAAATAGTACCGTCCAGTTGAGCCAACCGAGTGGCTCTGGAATCCTTAATTTCGATGAAGAAGTAGGGTCCCAACCAGTACATCTGTAGTTTTCCTGGAAACTTCTGAAACCTGCTATCGTATAGGAGAACCTTACCTCCAACCTGGAACATTTTTCTCTTGATGTGGCAATCATGCCACACCTTCTGCCTATCTTTCTGAACCTTTTTATGAAACTCGGCAAGGAACCTGGCCTCATCAAGTTCTTGTAATTCATGTAGGTGTTCCTGTAGTGATTCCTCCTCCGATAACTTTAGGGAGGTGGCAATCAGAAGAATCGGTATGGTGAACTCGGCGAGAATCACAGCTTCACGACCATACACCAGCTAGAAAGGTGTTTGATTAGTCAAATGCTTCACCATTTTTTTGTAGGTCCACAGTGTGGCTGGCAACCGTTCGTCCCTATCATCCCGCTTGGCATTGCAGATCGTCAAACCCTTTTCGAGGATTTTGTTGAACACTTCAACAGTGCCATTAGCTTGCGGGTGGTACGAGCTGCTTTTGTGATGTTTGATCATGAAGGTGTCCAGCAGTGATTTGATCGTTTCATTAATGAAGTGTGTACCTTGATCACTGGTTAAGCTCCTTGGGCAGCCAAACCTACTAATGATGTATTCAAATATGAACCTGGCTGTCGTATCTGTCGTACAGTCCTATACCTCCGCTGCCTTGGCCCATCTGGTGAGGTAGTCTGTGGTGGTGATAATGTACCGGGCCTTTGAATTCTTGGCTACAGGGGCTATGGGTCCTACGAAGTCGACAACCCACTTCTCAAATGGTCGCAACAAATTCACCGGGTGGAGTGGTAGCTCGTCTCTATGAGAGGGCCTCCCTGTTCTCTAACAAACATCACATTTCTTGATAAATGATTTACTATCTACATGGACCTTCGGCCACCATAGTCCAGCTTGTAGCACTTTCTTGGCAGTGGGTTTCACCCCCACGTGTCCTCCCATGATGCCGCTATGGCACTCCCACAGCACGACTGTGCGTTCATGGTCGAGGACACACCTTCGCAGAATCTCATCAAGGCCCAATTTATACAACTTCCCTGCAATCAGTTGGTAGTCAGCAGTGTGGACGACCAAGTGCAGTTTCTGGATCAGGGTATAGTGCTGAGGACTCTACCCCATGGTTAGGTAAGTTGCGATGTCAACCAAATAATCTAGTATGGCTTCTACATGGAAAATATTGGCATCAGGCAGTTGATCATTAAGAGAGCCCTCGTTCTCACCCGTCTCCAACCTGGATAAGTGATCAGGCTCGACATTCAACCTCTCGGGCTTGACAATCACTTCAAAGGTGAATTCTTGAAAGAATAGGAGCCATCGGCATATCCGTCCTTGCAAAATAGGCTTATTGACTAGGTACTTCAATGCAGAGTGATCGGTAAAGAACTTGAACTTGCCTCCTAGGAGATAGTGGTGGAACTTCTGGAGTGAGTACACCATTGCAAGGGCCTCCCTCTCCATGGTGTTGTAATTCCGCTCCGCATTAGACAGTTTGTGGCTGGC
This sequence comes from Pinus albicaulis, assembly GCA_034641835.2. Classification (NCBI taxonomy): domain Eukaryota; kingdom Viridiplantae; phylum Streptophyta; class Pinopsida; order Pinales; family Pinaceae; genus Pinus; species Pinus albicaulis. Next base: position 1,499,542,418 of record CM076580.1, on the reverse strand, counting down.
AAAGTAGACTAGATGGTCAACTGTCGTCTCCCCTGGTTGCACCAAGACAGCCCCAAGTGCAATACCAGAAGCGTCGATATGCACATGGAACTTCTTATCCCAATCTAGATGGACCAAAATGGGCATCGTTTCCAGCTTCTCCTTTAAAGTGTCAAGGGCTAACCTAAAGTCATCCATCCAATGGAACACCTCTAACTTCCATATTCACTTTTCCAAAGGAGTAGTTATCTTTGCATAGTTCCTGATGAACCATCTGTAATAACCCGTGTGCCCCAACAGTGAGCTCAACTGCTTCACCATCTCCGTGGCTTCCATGTGAATGATCACTGCTACCTTGGTGGGGTCGATGCAGACCCCTTTCCTGCACACCACATGTCCTAGGAGCATTTCGAATGGAACCACAAAGATGAGTTTCTTCAAGTTCAAGGAAATTTGCAATTGTTGACACCGATAAAACATTATGCATAGCAGGGTGGCATGGTCTTTCAGCAAACTGTAGAGGGTCCAATCGTCCATGTAGACTTCCAGGAACTTATGAATGTATTCCGATAAAGTAGTGATGAAAATCCTGGAAAATACAGTAGGGGCATTCTTCAACCTGAATGACATCACGTGATATGCAAAAGACCCCAACTCAGTGGTGAACGTCATTTTCATCTTGTACTCTTCCACGATGCGCACCTAATGGTATCCTGAGAACCCATTAGTGAAGGAGTAGGCCTCATTTCCCAAAAAATTGTCCAATACTTCGTCATTGAATGGGGTAGGAAATGGGTCACGGATGCAGGCGTTGTTCAAACTTTGGTAATCCACACAGACACGGATTCTTGACTTGTCCTTCTTATTTTGAATGACGATGGGACTCACCCACTCCGCTTCTTCCAAAGGGAAGATTAGATTTGACTTTAGCATTTTGTCGATCTCCAGCTTGAATTTCTCCTTGATCCACGGGTTCAGCTGGTAAGGTCGATGCTTCACTGGCCTGGCGTCCGGTTTCAACACAATTCTCATTTCTCCAAGGTCCCTTTTGATGCCTTTTTAATCTGCAACTGATGAAGGGAATAGGTCTTCGTATTCATGAAGGAGACTGAAAATTTCCTTTGTCGTCTCCTCATCCTAGTAGTCCCCAACGATAGCCAGTTTGGGTTTTTCCTCCGTGCTAATGTTTAGTTTCTTTGTCTTCAGTAGAAGAGGATGGAATCCTTCAATGGTAGGCTCTTCTTTATGGTTCCGCTCTCCTTCTGTCTCTTCAAAGTATAGGTGCCTCAGGTCCTTCAAAATCTCATCGTCTAGATCGCTATCTATCTGTTGGCAAGCCAACTTACATCTTCCATCATGATTCAATACTAATGGCCTCCCGTTGGTGCCCGGATCATGGAAAAATAGTACCCCTTTTATGGCCTGTAATGCTTGGGACACCAGCTCCGTCTTCCCCTCGAATGAAAAGCACTGAACAAATTTATTCACAAATTCCTACCAAGAAATGGTCCCTCTCTTTCTTCTTCTTCTAAGTACTAGGCATGTGGGATGGTGCCCAAGGAGTGGGAAAAATGATGTACCCATAGCTACTCCGGGTACCCTACACTTCGCCACTGCTCCTGACAGGTTTTCAGGTGGTCTCTCAAATCAGAAGTTCCTTGGTACCTTTGCTTCCTGCGCCTCTGCCACACAACTCCACCGCAACAGGGAGTTGTGTTAATTTTTCCACCACCTGGCTGATGTGGACTGTAGTGCTACATCCAGGAGTGGTATCCTCTTTTCCTCTGGTACCTTGTCTTCTACATTTGCGATGAAGGCATTTACTGCTTGCATGTTGGACAAGGTGGGGTTCTCCCTTATCTCAACTCCAATGCAATGGACTCTGGAAATATTGGCACATCTCCTTGTGCTGGTCTCATACCCACCTTACTGCTAGTCCTCCCAAGCTAGTTCCGACCCCAGTTCTGAGCTCTGGACACTGCACCAGCTTACGGAGCCGGTTGCTATCGAGTTAATATAATCCTCCCACTTCCCTGTTGTCATCTGATAGAGGTTGTCCAATATCTGAGCATCCTCCCTATTATCCACAGTTTCTGTATATCTCAGACCTTGATACGGGTCGAGAGGTTGAGTGACTCGAACCTCTCCATCCTAAAAAATCATTAGCTCCTTCTTGTGGTCGATTATGGCATAGTTTTCAAAAGCCCAGTCGCTTCCTACTCTTTACCCCTGCGATGTCGACCTCAACATTTTCGAGTCTGCCGATCAGTACAATGTAGTACTGGTTCGCCATCCTGAGCTAGATTGGTGAGTAAGTTAGCTGCGGTTGCCCTAGAGGTTCCCACATCTTCCGAGGTAGGATATTGACGTCAGAGCCCAAGTCGAGCATGGTATCTCTGATCTGAAATCCTGCAACCTGCGTGTTTAACCGAAACTCTTTTCCCATTCTTATTTTGTTTTTCTTGACCCGTTGTACATACTGGCATGTTGTGTTCGAGGATTTCCTTGTTCTTGTGTTCCCTTGCAATACGTCCTCTAGGGTATGCTTGAGTTGTTCCCGCATCGAAGCATTGTCAACAATTTTGAGAAATAGGTGGAGCCATTCCTCAATCAGAGCCCCCGTAGTGCTCTGTTCTTCGGTATTGTTCTTCACGGGTACCTCAATACCTTTGTCTCCCCCCACTTGGGCAAAAGTCTCTACCGCCTCCTGGAAATATTTCTTCTGCGTTTCTCGCCTGATTAGTTGTTTCGGGGATACGGGCCTAGTCACTCATATCAGCTCCTTTTCATGAGCGTCCTCTCCCATTTTCTTGCCTCCTCATGTCACTATGGCTATGTTATAGATGGATGGAGTCATTGTCCCTCGAGGTTCTACGTTTACCAGATTCGTGCCTCTCTGCCTTGCAAGTTCCTCCCACTTCTTGATAAGTTCAGGGCAGTCCTCCGTAGCGTGGGTGTTCACGCGGCACTCAGAACACCACGGTCTTCTGGGTAAGGGGAATTCATGGGCCACATGACCCTCCTAATCATAGTTGTAGCATTTCAGTGGACCCTGTCCCCCAGTGCGCCCTCCGCGCATACTACCTCCTCTACCTCTGGGAGCCTCATTCACCCTGTAGGAGGGCCAGTCCAATCGGACCGCCAGTGCATCCAGAGCTCTACAATGTTCGGTGTTGTGAGTCATAGAAGCACATAACTCACAGTATACGTTGTTCATAACATTGGAGTACTTCTGCAAAATCAGAGACGTCCGAGTTTGATGACCCACCGTTCGACAAATTTTGCAATACTCTATTGCAGCTTGGGTTGGTTGATGTGGGAACCCTGCATACAGTTATTGCAGCAAATATACCCCTTGCGAGTTTAGCGGCGTGCCTCCACCAATAGGTGGAGTCCCCTATACTACCGCTACTGAGGGCCCCACTCCCAGGCTTCTCAATCAAGGACACCCAGTTTCCACGTGCCCTTCTACCAGGTAGTGTTTGCACTAGACATTCAGCCTAGCTGGTCTTATAAGCTGCATCTCCTTAATTTTTTCGGTTAGATTGGAAATTTGATGTTGCAGTCCTAGTAGGGATGGGATCTGCGGGGCTGGCCCCCCTATATTCCTGAGGGTAGCCTGCCATCGCCTCGATCTTCATAGCCTGTTCCAAAGCATCCTGCAAGTTTTCGATCTTTTGCTGAGTGAGGGGGGTTCGTGTCAAGGGAAGCAGAGCCTTGATGAACCAGTCCCTCTGATGATTTTGATCGATCAGGTAGCTGAGTTTCCCAATCGTATCTTTGAACCTGCGCATCAGCTCCCACACAGTCTCTCCTTCTCTTTTCTTTATCTCCCAGAGTTCGAATAGACCTTGCTAGTCTGTTTGGGGAAGCTTAAATTCTCAGACAAAATCTCGCTTGACGTCTGCAATTCTCGGATTCGGGTGGGCCTCTGACCACTTTATGAACTAGCGCAAGGCCCTTTCTCTCAGCTTTCCTGCATCTGGCATCTGCCAAGCCCTCCATATGGCTTCAAAGAGGTATCATTGTTGTTCCACATCATCGTTACCCCGCCCAGAAAATTTTGGGTATCGAGTGAATGACCCCGCCATATTCACTTGTGGAGGTGTGACTAGAATGAACCCTCTGGGTCTTGGTTGCATAATTATACCACTGGTAATTGCTATACTACCAATAATGATGCTATTAGCATGCATCGCTGCTGACAATGAACTGCTATGCAATCGACTCAAATATTTTAACTTAACGAAAATATCACTTAAAGGTTTATAGAGTACCAGGGGTAGGTAGGGATCCTTGCCATTCAAACTTTGGGAAGTAGGAATACCTGGAGATATGAATGCCTTCCTTTCTTGGAATAACTACTGCATCGCGACCTACCACTCGCCATCGTAACCTTCTTCGGCCCACACATCAACATCTCCTTCATCAGACATCATCTCCCTCTTCCTCCTCGCTGGGCTCCCATGCACCCACCGCACTCCCACAATGGTCCCTCCCATCTCCTAGGGACCCACCTGGTCTTCCATATCCACTATCCTCTAAGACACCTCCTCTTTATCCTTCTGACTACTCCCACCATTTCAACTCCCGCATCACCCTCTCCGCCACCTGTTGGCGATCTGTGCCCACCGATATGCACATCACTCCCTCAACCTCCTTGCGGTCTCAGCATCCATTCCGCCACTTCCCCTGCTTCACATTTCACGTAGCATTCGTCCCTCAGGCCCCTCCCCCAGCACTAGAGATTTACGCTTCCATGCCTGATTTCTGGAATTCCATCAGCCCTTCGTCCACCATCAGGGCCTTAATCGACAATGGAATTTCCTTAAGAAACTTCCCTCTTAGTCTGGAATGGAATATAGCCTCGGCTCTAGAGAAGGAATGGTAACACTCTGCAGAAAACTCCACAATATACACATCCAAGGTAGACTCTACCAGAAATCAACAGCGTGGGTCAACTCAGTATCCAGCCGATGCAGGGCCACCACATCTCTGTGCACCCACTTATGGTTGATCTTCTGCGATTTATCCTTAGTCACCTTGGTCTGCAACCTCTGCAACGAATTATAGAGGTCACTAGGAAATTTTCCCCAGAGGATCTCGTAGGTATCACTGGTGGAATCTTAGAAAAGGACTAGATCCTTGAGCATCTTCTCTTTTTGATTCGTTAGCTCCGATTGCTGAGCTATAAACTGGTCCAGCTGGTTATCGTACCATCTCCATATTTCTTCTTCGAAGATCCTTGATACCATGATCTAGTTCCCCTAATGAAGTTTAGGGTCCCAGCAACGGAACCATTTGCTGGCGAGGAAACAACTCTCGCAGGCAAGACCAAGGTTTGAGGATTAGGGCCAACAAAGGAGTCTACTGTAGTCTAGAACCACGCCAGCATTTTTACCCTACTCCGAAGAGTAGAGAGTCTCACTCGAGGCGTGTCGTGACCACATGCAGAAGAGGAACAAATTGGTAGTGGCGGATGGATCCGCAACTCGAAGTTAACATAGAATCATTTGCATACATAACATCATACATAGAAGATCTTCTCAGAACGTTATGCAGATACTAAGCAAATACAATTTTAGGGTACCACAGATATCATGCATACGTGAACTCATACAATAAGACAACAACCTTCAAGTATATTAATAACCTTCAGCTGGATCCACAGTTACATTCCTCAATAGGAAGAGCTTCCCATTTCTATTACAGACATCCCACAGGACAGAGAGAGGGATAATACAACCATGATAGATCAATAGAAGCCTAGGAAGATACAAGGATGTCATGCTCAGGACAGAGCTCTTATGCGGCGTCTGATCTAACTTCCTCAATCCCTCTGCATCCGTGCAAGACATTCTTTTCGGCTGGGTGATAGCCTATTTATTCACTCGCCAGTGCAACTGCTAGTTTCTCTTGTGTTCTTCTTTAGCTACTTTCGACTTCTTTCTGTTGCCCATGAGTTCCGCTATATATTCTCTGCCATATCTTCTCTTCGTCTGCACTTATCTGTGTCACCCTCATCAGCTATCTCCTATTCCTCTGCAACCTCGGCAGCTCCGTTACCTACCGTTGTTACGCCTGCCATGTGTCGATCTGCAACCCAAAATCTGTTCCTTATACAAAATTCAAAACAAGGGCCCCAACAGGTTCCTATCCGAAATGGTGTGAAGTCTAATTGGGACCACATATCGGGGAGACCCATTGAATTTTGGCAGGTTCAACACCTTCAAGAAGACCCTAAGGTCTTATAATGGTGGAGAGCATACCTCCAAATATATTATAGCACTTTACAAGCAAGCAAGGATAAAGAGGGAGATACTATACCTGATAACCCTGAAAAAAATGATGTGGCTAAAAGGAAGAAAAAATCAATCAAAGAATGTGATAGATCCATGCTTCATGAATGAGACCTCCCTAAATTCTTATGGGGAGAAGCATATGTAACTATTTTCGACTATTTCCTCATAAAATTCTCAATAATATGACTCTAGGAGAAGCATTTACTACAAAGAAGCCTAGTGTGGATCATCTTAGAATATTTGGATGTCCAGTTTACATGCACATTCCTAAGGAAAAGAGGAAGAAATTGGATCCTACAAGGAAGAAATGCATATTTCTTGGTTATAGTACTTCATAAAAATCATAAAAAATATATATTAAATAGGATCATCGTATTGAAGTAAGAAAATATGTCATATTTGATGAAAATGTAGCTTACAAGAGCTCCAAAGATATCCGAGTTGATTTTGAAGAAGAAGAGGTACCCATTTTTGAGGAAATATCAAGGGATGCCAATGTTAAAGCTCCTACCTCTATTCATGAAGATGTTGAAGGACCTAGTGAACTTGTGCAACATTTTTTTATTTCATAAAATCATAATAGACCTGCTTTGTTGAAGACAAATCTACATGAGGCAGAGGGAGATGCAATAACTAAGAGAAATTTTAGAAAAAATAAGAGACCTAAAATTTATTCTGGTTATATAGCTTATATGACCAAGATCATTGAGCTTGAACACTCCTCCTGTGAATATGCAACTGAACATGAACAATGGAGGAATACAATGCAAGAAGAACGTAATTCGATTATGAATAATGATGTATGGGAATTAGTTCCTAGACCAAGTGACAAATATTTTGTCACTTCCAAAAATATATATAGGATCAAGCATACAATAGATGGGAGAATTGATAAGTATAAATCTATATTTGTGGGAAGAAACTTTTTAGAAAAGGAAGGTGTCAATTATTAATAAACCTTCACTCCTACAATAATATATACAACTATTGTATCACTTGTCTCTTTGGCTACCACTGTGGGATGTAACGTTCATCAAATGGATGTCAAAATCACTTTTATGAATAATACCATTTATGAAGACGTTTATATTGAGAAAAATCAAGGATTCAAAGTCCATAAGAGGGAGACACATGTATGTAGATTGAAGAAGGCTCTATATGGCCTAAAACTAGCACCTAGATCATCGAATTCCATGATGGATTCATACCTATTGAGACTTGGTTTTGTCAAGATTTATATAGATCCTAACATGTACATCAAACTAGATAAGGATGAGCTTGTGATAAAACTTTTATATATGGATGAATTACTTGTCACAACTGTGGATAAACATATACAATAATGAAAGAGGGAGTTGGAAGTTGAATTTGATATGAAGGATATTGCACTCATTCACTATTATTTTGGACTAGAGGTTTGGAAAAAACCTTGTGAAATATATCTTAGTCAAGGAAAATATGTGATCAAGATATTACAAAAAAATGGCATGATAGATGGTAAGCCTATGAAAAATCAAATGATTACTAATCTAAAGAAATTGTTGAGTTCAGAATCTTAGCTAGTGAATCCTACCTGCTATAGACAGTCACCATAATGTATCTTATGAATACTGGAGCTAACATTTTTTTTGTTGCAAATGTCCTTAGTGAATTTCAGACAAAGCCAAGACAAAAACATTGGGTAGGAGCCTGTTAAAGGTTCTATAAATCCTTCAACCAATGGGTCTCTTCAATGTGAAGTCTCAATTAGACCTCACACTTTTTGGACTATAATATTCCAATAATTTAGACTTCATCTAAATGGAATATTATAGTTTGTTTTATCACTAGTTAGGTGAATAAGTGGGTGGGGAGACTCATAAAACCACTTTAGAAGGAATAATAACACTCCTAATTTGAAAGGAGGAATAATAAGTAGTTGTATTAAGCACCTTTGAGTGTAAACAAGGATTGGATCATGTTGATTCAGTCAACTCTGACCAAATCAACATCGCTATCATGGAGGAGCAGTCTTTATGATGAGACAATGCAGTTTTAGTGGAGGAAAACTTGCATGAGCTTGGTGGAAAGTATGGATGGGACCCAATGTGAGGAGGCTCTCATGCTATATATATGGAGGGGATAGAAACCATTTTTCTTCATGTTTTGGATTATTATTATGTGTATGGTCTGTTTAGACTACTTGCATTCTTCAACTGTTTAGTTGAGATTGTTGTTTTGATTAGCACAGGGTGTTCCTGATCGGGAATCCCACCTCTTCCATTGAGGATCTATTAGAGGATTTTGCACTATAATTCCACAATTAGGCATTTGGCCAAGCTTTAGTCTCATGTACAATGCAGTTCTATTTAGAGTTGGGTTGTGTTGCACGGGTGTAGGAGTGGAGGAGAGAAATCTTCAATTTTTGAGCTTATTTTATAGTGAGGGGACTAACTATTCACATATTGAGTTGATTGGGTGTTTTTGTAGCTGATAGATCATTCCTTTAGACCCATATCAGCAGTCATTCCCAGGGAGTGTGTAAGTGAGGTAGCATAAATGTAGTGGGCAACTCGAAAAAGGCTGAAAATCCAAACTTAAAATATGGCCAAACCATTTCTGGGTTTTTCTGGGCTTTTTGAGTAGAGTCCATGGTTGAAAGTTTTATTGCCTAAATCTACCTCAGGCTGAAGGAAGGCAGAGTTCAGGGTAACATCAAACCACGCTCAGTCCGGTAGCTAGCCCTACTAGAACAGGAGAGGGCTCTCTCCAGGTCAATCTCAGCAAAAATAATCAATAGGGCTTGAGATGACTTGAAATAAAAGCTAATTTTAGGCTAGGTATATAAGTGAAAGAGTTTGATTGTGTTTTTGGGGGTTTTTTGTTGGATCAAAGGGAAAGGAAGTTTTGGGTGCGGGGATTAGGCCTAGTTTTTGCAGAGTTCTGATTAGGGCAAGGAAGGCAATTGTTTTGATGCTTTAGATTGAATGAATGGATGGATCAGACCGGTGAGGAGCTGAAGAGGGCAAGAGGGTCTCAAGAGTCCTCCTCAAACAGATGAAAACATGAAAAATTAAACAAAACTGAAGGCAGAGCAAAGAAAACTAAGGAATTCTACCTTTATAACTTGTTTGTTCAATTTAAGAAGAAAGGAGAAGGGAAATGATACACATAAACATCAGTGAAATTAAAATTACATAGAGAAAAACACCATCAAAACACATAGCCACAAGGATCCCAAAGAGTGCTGCAAACCCTGGTCTATTCCTTTGCGAAAATTGTAGAGATGAAATGTACAATGAAGTGCCAAGCAATCCCAAGTGTCCAACCTTGAAAATGACTGAAAAAATACATAATATAGACAAACCTAACTCCTCCCAATGCCTCTAGAGGTCGATCTCATCATTCTAGGAGCTTTTTCAACCATATCTAAGTTAGGAACTGAAAAATAGGCAATGAAACAACTTGCCTCTATATGATAGGAAATTGATTCATTCACTTACATTTCACCTTTTGGTAAATGAATCTATTATAATGAGTAAAAATGTGCCAAAATTACATCATGGTCATGAAATTACATCAAGGTACATCAAGAGTTACATGAAAAAGTGAAACTGGCCAAAACTAGGCGAAATTCTGAGCTGCTGAGTGAAAAATAGGCCAAATTTCTCTATGTGCCGTGCCTGGAATCTGTATGCGTAGCACAAGTTTGGAGCTGATTGTGAGGCCCTTCCTGAAGTCAAAATTGCACTCATGATAGCTCGTTGGAAAGCCCTGCCTATCTAAATTCCAACCCAAGTGGAATTTTTGGATTTGGTTTCCATTTTCCCCTCCAAAAGTTCAATCTCCCAACATTTCTTCCTGTGTGTGCAAAAAGTGGCAGAAAGGCCATTTTTAGGGTGTTTTTGACCCTTTAGGCAACCCAAAACTTGATGAAATCCTTAGGTAATCCATAAGCATGCATAAATTTTCATGAAAAACTCAGAAATGCAAAGTTTTCCCCCTTAAGAGCTGCCAATTATAAGTGCGCGCGAAGTGGCGCTACGCATCAGGCAGAAAAACCTGTTTGGTGACCAAAAAATTCAAAATTGACAAATTTTTTCCCAAATTTCTTGAAATTTAGGCTGAAGGTCCCTCATCAAGTGCTATGCTTAGCCAAAGAATCTTCGGCCAAAATTTGGAGCCTATCATGCCTTTTGCGACGTTTCAGTGCCCTCCTTAGCCTCGCTTTCAAGATTTTGATATGCGCCTTGCAAACATGATTGTGTGCCCAATAGTGGTTCTTCATGTGTTGGAGCATGTTATTCTCCTTGTTTTCCTTATCCAATAGCTTCTCGAGATAAATGTTGACTCTCTCAAGCCAAGTCTCTCTATCGACCTCAATCTCCCGCTCAATAGGTGTCATCTCGGATGGGCTTCTTCGGGCAGCTTGCCGATTCTCACGAATGTTTTGCAACTCCATGATCGTCTGTTGATCCTCCAACTGTTTGTTCCACTGCTCCAGATAGTTTATGATCCATTGAGCTCTCTGAAACTTGTCGTTCAATGTATCAATCTTAGCTTTCTGCTCCTGAATGATCTCCCTCAATTTTGAGCTTGGAGAGCTCAAATCCTCATCAATCAACATGAAACCAGTATCATGGCCTCCTGAAGGGCCCTCCTCCTGCATAGGCCTCTTACCTCTGTCCTGTACCTATACCTGTGCTGTTGATGACGGCAACGAGACCCCTTCCACCCGGGGTGGAGATAGTACTCGTCGGGCTGCTGCAAATCATACTCTCGTGCCTCTCTGATAAGTAACAAATACTGGCACACTGATAGGCTCTGTCTCGTGACCTTAAGGCTGATGTGAAGGTTCACCTGAATCATGAAAAATATCCAGAGGATGCTGAGGGGCTGTGAATAAGTCATGGGAAATTAAATCTTCCCACGCAATGCCCTGCAATCCCAGCTAATATACCACAATGATCTTGATGAGTGCATAATGATAAATGCTGTTGTACTGCTGCTCGGGAGTCTTCTTCTGCACAAGAGTGGTTATTCTCTCGATGTTTCAGCACATGAAATAAGGTATGTTCATCATCCTCACTCTCATGAAATACATCAATAATCTGATGTGGTAGGCATAGAGGCGTGAAAACCGACCCTCACAACTGAAGTATCTGATAATGAGTCTCATCAAAGGCGCATAGGATTCCTTTAGGAACCGGAATGGGAATACCCTGCTGAGCTGTCTCACATAGCTAGGCTTGATGTATGGTTCATAATGCACTCTGTCCACCTGCTGTCTCTTGTTCCACTCTTCACCTACATTCGGTATTCCTGTTGTCTAAGAAATGGTTTCTGGTGTCAAGGTGAAATTTACACCAGCAAGAGTTACCTGACCATCATGCAAATGTAAAACAAACAACCGGGCTAACTCCAGATGATGCTGAATCCAAGCAATCATCTCACAGTACTGATAACATGACTGCTCTTGAAAACATGCCATGGCAAGTGGGCAGGCCTGCAACTGATTCAATGAGGTGGGCTCTTCTCTCACATGTTTTCCACCTTTACGAGGCCTTCTCGGTGCATGTAGCTCAGTAGTAGAATCACTATCTTGTTCATATGATGAATCTGTGTCCGTCTCCATGGTGTTGCAAGGTATATGTCAAGTGTATGTTTGGTTTGTTTGAAAATGAGAAATGAGAACTTGGTGTCTTTGTCTCCAATTTCCAAATGTGTGTCAAAGGAGAGGGACTGTAGGAGATATAGGGCAGTGGGGACAATGGGGTTTAATCGAATGATAATTTTCCTTTTGAAAGCTTTTGATTTGACAAACTTAGGGACAAGGGACAACCACTGAATTTTTGGGATTCTTGGGGTTTGGGAATTTTTACAAGTGAGATGGGAAGGGGAAAATGATGGGAAATGACTTGGGATAGGGAAATGGGGCTTAGGAGTGAATGACCTTGGGGATGTAAGGGAATAGGGAAGGGATTGTAATGATAGTATGATAGTGAGGGGAGGAATAAACAAGATGGGAAATGAACAAGTTTGGCACCACAATTACTTTTAAAAATGCCAATTTCAAAACCCTAGGGAAGAAATTTCAACAAGAGGATAGGGTTTATAGTTTGGCATTCAAATTATCAAAGCCAATCTTTCAAACAACACCAAACACTGATTAATGGAAATTGCAAGATGATTTGAACTTACTTGGAGCAAATGGGACCGAGTCGTTTTGAAATTTGAGAGAGCTGGCAAGAAATTTTTTGTTTTGGGCCAATGCACCACGTGCACAACCCAGTGCACCGCGCCTGTTGTGTGTGCCGCACCAGTTCAAATTTGCATGGAGAAAAATGGCCCTATGCGCCGCGACCTCCAACCAGTGCACCACGCAGGTAAACTCACCCACAGTCTCGGCTTTCAAAAACTATTTCGCTCTTCCACGATTTGACTCAGCTTCAATGATGTATTTTGGTATGCCAATGGATTTGTTGAATATGGAAATATCTTATATAGACAAAGGATTTTTAATTTTTCTTTTGACAAACCCACTTTCTAATGTTTGAACTTTGACATTTTCACATAAACTCTGTTTTGCTTCCTTCGTGCTTTTGGATTGAATGATGAGCTTTCGCACACTAAACCACCATAAATTCTGAGAAAAAATCTTCACTTGAAATGGAAAAACTCTTAACTTACTTGCACACAACATATTTGAGCACATTTGGAAATTTTGGAGAAGTTTATGGTGAAATTGGGCTTGCAGCTCTATGCGTCATGCCACAAACCCAATGCGTAACACCATTTGGTAGGAGGCTTTTGGAGGCCTTCCCAGTGTCCAAATTGGGCACAGGATAGCTCGTTGGAAATACTATTTAGTATGATTTCCAAACCAACTGGAATTTTTCAATTTGGAGTTCATTTACCCTATCAAAAATCAAATCTCCCAAGACTGGTCAAAATGTGCAAAATGAGGCTGCCTCAAGGCAGAGTGCTGTTGCAGTCAACTTTTGAAGGTCTTCCTCAACTCCAAATTGAGCTCATGATGGCTCATTGGAAAGATATTTGTGTCAAGTTATCATTTTACTCATCAATAAAGTCATTTGGCCAACCAAGCTAGGATAAATCTTGATTTTCCCAAGGTCACTTCATAGGTGCATCAATTCTCCTGAGGCAACTGTATTTTTGACATTTATCTAAAACCATGACACCTGTGTAAAAATTGAAGGAGGTTTTTCTTCCTTGGCCTATGTTGGACAAAAAAATCTCTCATTTTTCCAAAATTCATCTTTTATTGCTCAGAAACATCATTGGAGTAAAACTTATCCCAATATGTGGAACAAGGGATTTGTCGAAATGAAGCGAAATGAAGGGGATAAGGGGCTTCTAAATTCTTGAGAAAAATTTGAGAAGTAGGGAGGGATGTTAGGAATCAGGGGAAAGTGGAATTTCAGAGATTTAGTGAGGGGAAGGGGTGCAAAAGGGAAAAACACAGGCCTAGCCTTGAAAATTACCAAGTTGTAGCAAGAAACTAGGGTTTGTGCGAAAATGAGGAATTTGGGGGATCTCAGTGATGGGAAGTGTTTAATAAGGTAAATTAAGGATAGGGGAAGGTGTATGAACATCAGGATACAAGTTTTGCTTATGATTTGACCATCCAAGAGAAATTACCTTCAAAACCCTAGGAGAGGGAAATGAACCTTACCTAGGCACAACTGAAGCATGAACAAGCTGTAAAATGACCCTTTGGAACTTCACATGATGTTGAAAACCTCCAAATGATGGTACACTCAGCTGAATGGTGACATGGACCGACATTTGGAAAACTTTGAAAGGAGTGAAAGAAAACCCTAGACCTAATACCTAGTGACCAAATTTTACTTGAAGACTCAATGAAATGACAAAATTTGACCTTGACACCTTAAAATCACTTTGTAAGAGCATTTTTGATCACTGGAGGAAGGCTGCAAAGACTGACACTAACATTGGCTCCAATGGGGATGGTAGCTCCTTGGAGGTGCCAAGAACTACAGATATTTGGAAAGCAGACAGTGCCTTCATCCATTGGGCTATGAAGTCCATAACTTAGAAAAATCAATACAAGATTCTTGACTCAATTTATTGACTGTATGATGATATGACAGTGATGGGAAAGGAAAACATAGGTGAGAAATGGAGTAGGAGTGTTTTGGCATCAAAGTCAAATTTTAACACTCAAACTCAAACCCTAAGGAGCAGTTTTTGATAAGAGGATAGGGTTTAAAATTTGACATTCAAATTCTCCAAATCAAACTTCGAAACCACACCAAAAACTACTCAATAAAAATTTCAAGATCAGTCGGACTTACTCGGGCAAATGGGAGTGAAAGATTTGAAATTTCATTGAAAGCAATGACAAAATTTGCTCGTCGGCTCTGTGTGCCGCGCGCACAACCCAGTGCATCGCGACCAATATGTGCACCGCGCACGTTGTAATTTACATAGTGATGTGCGGCTCTATGCGCCGTGACTTGCCAGTGTGCCGTGACTTTCCTCCTGTGCGCCGCGACTGAATTTCACCAATAGCCGGTTCTTCAAAACCATGTTTTCATTCCTCCACAATTTGACTCGGCTTAATGATGTCTTTGGCAAACCAATGGATTGTTCAAACACCACAAATATCTTATATGCCCAATGAATTTGATTTTTAATTTCAAATAACCCACTTTCTAATGTTTGGCTTTGGCACTTTTCACTTTTTTAATACAAGCTCTGTTTTGCTTGTTTCCACTTTGATTTTTTGAGCTGAATGACGAAACTTTTGTCAATTTTTTGCAAGGATGACTGGCATGGAATTTGAAAAAGGCAACCAAGGCTACGACTGAACATCTTCACAACTGAAAAACTTTGAAAATATACATGGAATTTATTACAAATGATGAAATTGACGATTTTTCTTCAAAATAGAGTTTTGAAGAAAAGTCAAGATCTTACATTATAACAATGAAATTTTTGAAATGAAAAGTTATTTTTAACCTCCCTCTGTGCCTGATGGCATTATTGGTCACTTTTAAGACTAAATTTGCGAAACCCTAGACCTAATGACTGAAATGACTCTTTGCTGACTAAGAGACCAAAATAAGACTATAAATGACTTTAAAATTGACTTTGATGAACTTTGATGAACAGAGTTAAGCCATCAAGTACATGACATGAGAAACATGAGTGAAAAGACCCTTCCGTCAGAAGACCTATGCTTTTAATGGAATGGAAATGACTGAACTGAATGAGACACCTAAAAATGAAATGCAACAAAATATATTTTGATCTGTGACGGAGGGATGAATAGACCGACTCTAACATTGGCTCCAATGGGGATGGTAGCTCCTGGGAGGTGCCAAGAACTTCATATTTCTGGGAGAGTCGGCAGTGCCTTCGTCCATTGGGCTATGGAGTCCATAACTTCGAAAAATAAAGAAAAGACTCTTGAATGATTTATTAATTGAAAATTTGACTCAAACTGACTCAATTTTGAAACCAAAATGACTGAAAGATATGACTCGACAAACTCAAACCAAAGCTGAAATCAATCTTTAGAGTTATAGCCTTCACCTCGGGCCCCAGACTAAAGAAAAGATCACAGCACACACTTGGAATGAAACTTTAAACAAATACTGGAAACTAAAATGTTGCCTTTGGCAGCTTATTTATTTACAAATTTTACCCTAGTTTGCTGCAGAGCCAATAGATCAAGTAACGCTGTAATGCCAGATCAACCAATCAAGTAACTGTAACCAGGATGCTGCTTGAAAGTGTTTCAACCAGGACCCAAATGTAAATGCTGACATCCATACCTGCGCATAACGAGTCTGGTTATGTAAAAGACAATTTGATCTGTCATTCAAACTAAAAAAAATTTCCATGTACATTGCAATAGGATCGCAGAAACCAGAATCTGTTTGCTGGCCCAACTCCACAATACATGCTTCCAGCTCCAAATTGTCAATGAAAACATCCACGGGCACCTCTATTGTTTCTTGTTTTGAAGGAGGGAGAGTTTCCAAGAACTTTTCGGGATCTCAGAATTCATATGATTGGATCTGATCATTTAAATACTAAATCTCCTTCTCAAATTTTTCAACAAATAACTCAAAGAAACCAGTTTTAGCTTTAGGAGGAAACTTCAGAGATCTCAAAGATTGAAGCACAACAATGAATATTACTTCATCAATTTCAATATCCACTAACTGATCTCTAACTTCTTTTAAAACTTCACAAAGAGCAGGGTTTGCCACATACCCTACCATTTTATTTTAGTGCATGAATGGATCAGTGAGCACTGGAATCTCTGGATTGAGTTGGAGTCGCCAGGTGAATGTTTCAGCCTTCATACATGTCTGACTGTTGTCCACCATCAGCATCAGATCTAACTTGATACGTGTACTGGGGCAATTTGCAAGTCAGATGTTACATTTACAAACTAGACCGGAGATTGACTGAAGCAACGTTTATCTACTTTCGCTAATGCAAAGCAAGAGCATTTCAAGGCTACCTGGCATAACTTCAGGCTCCGTCTGAAGCTTATAAAACAAATAACAACAAAAAGAAAACCAATTTATCCCCAGTATGTTCGCCACTATGTTATTTCCTAAATCTACCTCAGGCTGAAGGAAGGCAGAGTTCAGGGTAACATCAAACCACGCTCAGTCTGGTAGCTAGCCCTACCAGAACAGGAGAGGGCTCTCTCCAGGTCAATCTCAGCAAAAATAATCAATAGGGCTTGAGATTACTTGAAATAAAAGCTAATTTTAGGCTAGGTATATAAGTGAAAGAGTTTGATTATGTTTTTTGGGGTTTTTGTTGGATCAAAGGGAAAGGCAGTTTTGGGTGTGGGGATTAGGCCTAGTTTTTGCAGAGTTCTGATTGGGGCAAGGAAGGCAATATTTTTGATGCTTTAGATTGAATGAATGGATGGATCATACTAGTTAGGAGATGAAGAGGGAAAGAGGGTCTCAAGATTCCTCCTCAAACAGATGAAAACATGAAAAATTAAACAAAATTGAAGGCAGAGCAAAGCAAGCTACTGAATTCCACCTTTGACACTGATTTGTTTAATCTAAGAAGAAAGGAGAATTAAAATGGTACACATAAAAATCAGTAAAATTAAAAATAAATAGAGAAAAACACCATCAAAACACAGAGCCACAAGGATCCCAAAGAGTGCTGCAAAACCCTGGTCTATTCCTTTGCCAAAATTGCAGAATGAAATGTACAATGAAGTGCCAAGAATCCCAAGTGTCAAACCATGAAAATGACTGAGAAAATACATGATATAGAAAAGCCTAACTCATTCCCATGCCTCTATGGGTCTAGCTCATCATTATAGGAGTTTTTTCAACCATATCTAAACTAGGAACTAGAAAATAGGCAATGAAACAACTTGCCTCTATATGCTAGGAAACTGATCCATTCACTTACATTTCACCTTTTGGTGAATGAATATTATAGAATGAGTAAAAATGTGCCAAAATTATATCATGATAATGAAATTACATCAAGGTAAATCAAGAGTTACATGAAAAAGTGAAACTGGCCAAAACTAGGCGAAATTCTGAGCTGCTGAGTGAAAAATAGGCCAAATTTCTCTATGCGCCGTGCCTGGAATCTATATGCATAACACAAGTTTGGGGCCGCTTTTGAGGCCCTTCCCGAAGTCCAAATTATTCTCATGATATCTCGTTGGAAAGCCCTTCCTGTCTAAATTCCAACCCAAGTAGAATTTCTGGATTTGGTTTCCATTTGCCCCTCCAAAAGTTCAATCTCCCAACATTTCTTCCTGTGTGTGCAAAAAGTGGCAGAAAGGCCATTTTTAGGGTGTTTTTGACCCTTTAGGCAACCCAGAACTTGATGAAATCCTTAGTTAATCCATAGGCATGCATAAATTTTCATGAAAAACTCAGAAATGTAAAGTTTTCCCCCTAAAGAGCTGCCAATTATAAGCGCGCGCCAAGTGGCGCTACGCGTCGAGCAGAAAAACCTGTTTTGTGACCAAAAAATTCAAAATTGACAAAATTTTTCCCAAATTTCTTGAAATTTCGGCTGAAGGTCCCTAATCAAGTGCTATGCTCAGCCAAAGAAGCTTCAGCCAAAATTTGGAACCTATCATTCCTTTTGCGACGTTTCAGTGCCCTCCTTAGCCTCGCTTTCAGGATTTTGATACGCGCCTTGCAAACATGATTGCGCCCCCAATAGTGGTTCTTCATGTGTCAGAGCATTTTCTTATCCTTTTCTGCCTTCTCCAACAGCTTCTCAAGATGAATGTTGACTCTCTCAAGCCAAGTCTCTCTATCGGCCTTAATCTCTCGCTCAATAGGTGTCATCTCGGATGGGCTTCTTCGGGCATCTTGCCAGTTCTCACGGATGTTTCACAACTCCATGATCGTCTGTTGATCCTCCAAATATTTGTTCTGCTGCTCTAGATAGTTTATGATCCATTGAGCTCTCTACAACTTTTCATTCAATTTATCGATCTCAGCTTTCTGCTCCTAAATTATCTCCCTCAATTTTGAGCTTGGAGAGCTCAAATCCTCATCAATCAACATGAAATCAGTATCATGGCCTCCTGAAGGGCCCTCCTCCTGCATAGGCCTCTTGCCTCTTTCCTGTACCTGTACCTGTGTTTCTGATGATGGCAACGAGACCCCTTCCACCCCAGGTGGAGATCGTACTCGTCGGGCTGCTGCAAATAATACTCTCGTGCCTCTCTGATAAGTAACAAATACTGGCACACTGATAGGCTCTATCTTGTGACCTTCAGGCTGATGCGAAGGTTCACCTGCATCATGAAAAATCTCCAGAGGATGCTGAGGGGCTGTGAAGAAGTCACGGGAAATGAAATATTCCCACGCAATTCCCTGCAATCCCAACTAATCTACCACAATGATCTTGATGAGCGCATAATGTTAAATGCTTTTGTACTGCTTCTTGGGAGTCTTCTTATTCACAAGAGTGGTCATTCTCTCGATGTTTCGGCACATGAAATAAGGTATGTTCATCATCCTCACTCTCGTGAAATGCATCAATAATTTGATGTGGTAGGCATAGAGGCGTGAAAACTGGCCCTCACAACTAAAGTATCTGATAATGAGTCTCATCAAAGGCGCATAGGATTCCTTCAGGAACCAGTATGGGAATACCCTGCTGAGCTGTCTCACATAGCTAGGCCTGATGTATGGTTCATAATGCACTCTGTCCACCTGCTATCTCTTGTTCCACTCTTCACCTACATTCGGTATTCCTGTTGCCTGAGAAATGGTTTCTGGTGTCAACGTGTAATTTACACCAGCAACAGTTACCTGACCATCATGCAAATGTAAAACAAACAACCGGGCTAACTCTTGATGATGCTGAATCCGAGAAATCATCTCACAGTACTGATAACATGAATGCTCTCGAAAAACATGCCATGGCAAGTGGGCAGGCCTACAACTGAGTCAATGAGGTGGGCTCTTCTCTCACATGTTTTCCACCTTTACGAGGCCTTCTCGGTGCATGTAGCTCAGTAGTAGAATCACTGTCTTGTTCATATGATGAATATGTCTCCGTCTCCATGGTGTTGCAAGGTATATGTCAAGTGTGTGTTTGGTTTGTTTGAAAATGAGAAATGAGAACTTGGTGTCTTTGTCTCCAATTTCCAAATGTGTGGCAAGTAGGAAAGGACTGTGGGAAATATGGACAGTGGGTAAAAAGTGGTTCAGTCAAGTGAAATTTTTAGTATGAAGACAGTCACTTCACTGTTTGGGGAATTTGGGATTTTGGGAATTTTATAAGTGATATGAGAGAGGGAGAGTGATAGGGAATGGTAGGGTTTAGGGGAATAGGATATGGGCTTGGGAATAAGTGATTTGGGATATAAGGGAGTAGGGGAGGGACTGTATGATGATATGACAGTGATGGGAAAGGAAAACACAGGTGAGAAATGGAGTGGGAGTGTTTTGGCACCAAAGTCAAATTTTAACACTCAAAATCAAACCCTAAGGAGAAGTTTTTGAGAAGAGGATAGGGTTTAAAATTTGACATTCAACTTCTCCAAATCAAACTTCGAAACCACACCAAACACTACTCAATAACAATTGCAAGATCAGTTGGACTTACTCAGGAAAATGGGAGCGAAAGATTTGAAATTTCGTTGAAGGCAATGACAAAATTTGCTTGTTGGCTTTGTGCGCCGCATGGACAACCCAGTGTGCCGCGACCAGTATGTGCGCTGCGCACGTTGTAATTTACACAGTGATGTGCAGCTCTATGCGCCGCGACTTTCCAGTGCACTGTGACTTTCCTCCTGTGCGGCACGACTGAATTTCACACACAGTCGGTTCTTCAAAACCCTGTTTTCATTCCTCCACAATTTGACTCGGCCTAATGATGTCTTTGGAAATCCAATGGATTGTTCAAACACCACAAATATCTTATATTCCCAATGAATTTGATTTTTAATTTCAAATAACCCACTTTCTAATGTTTGGCTTTGGCACTTTCCACTTTTTTAATACAAACTCTGTTTTACTTGTTTCCACTTTGATTTTTTGAACTGAATGACGAAAATTTTGTCAATTTTTTGCAGGGATGACTGGCATGGAATTTGGAAAAGGTGACCAGGGTTGTGCCTGAACATATTCACAATTGAAAAACTTCGAAAATATACATGGCATTTATTACAAAAGACGAAATTGACAATTTTTCTTCAAAACAGAGTTTTGAAGAAAATTCAAGATCTTACATTATAATGGTGAAATTTTTGAAATGAAAACTTATTTTTAACCTCCCTCTGTGCCTACTTGCATTATTGGACACTTTGAAGACTAAATTTGCGAAACCCTAGACCTAATGACTGAAATGACTCTTTGTTGACTAAGAGACCAAAACAGGACTATAAATGACTTTAAAATTGACTTTGATGAACTTTGAAGAATAGAGTTAAGCCAGCAGGTACATGACATGAGAAACATGAGTGAAAATACCCTTCCTTCAGAAGACCTATGCTCCTAATGGAATGCAAATGACTGAACTGAATGAGACACCTAAAAATGAAATGCAACAAAAGAGATTTTGATCTTTGACGGAGGGATGAACAGACCGACTCTAACAGAAAGCACGGATCATTATGAACACTCAAACAACCTTCCACACATGGTTATTATTCATAATATCAGCAGTTTCCAACAGCAGCAGTAGCAGTAGTAGCACACATTTCCAATGCTTGGTTTCTTTGGTGTATTTCAGCCATCTTGTGGCTTGAGTGCATTCATTTTGGATCACTATGTAATTTCATTTGATGTTGATATATAATGAGATGGCTCAACTATTTTTCTGCTTATGTTTATGATTTTTTGATGTATTCTGACATTTTTCCAGTTCTACATGTTTAATTCTTATTTTACCGTAGTTGGAATTGCGCATATGTTCTATATTCCTGTCTATTTCCAATTTGGAATATTACTGTGGTATCAGAGCATAATCTTGGCTCAGCCTGTGCATTCAAGACATTATGCCATTAGAAGGAGAAGATTATTCTCACATAAAAGAGAATTTTTATGGAATAAATGAAGTCAGGACTCCATTATTTGGAGAAATGAAGGAAGATAGGATCTCCGGGCTTCTTTTCCAATCTGTGAAGAGTATCAAAGAAGATATCAAGGAGATGAAAGGGGAGAGGTGTAGAAAAAATTCAATAGGGTTTGAAAGTGAAGCAAGCCTTAGATATTCACATGATGAGTGTGAGAATTCAGCCACACATGTAGGTCCACAATGTAGTTTGTGGCCCACATTCACTGCAAGGAGAATTGAGGAAGAAGATGCACCAATGGATGAGACCTTGAGTGACTATCTTCACGAGTATGAGTCTCAATCATGGAGATTCAAAGAGCACTTTGACTTCCAAGGGTTTTTCCAACTCAAGGAAGAGAGAAGATCCAAAAACCATAATATAAGCAAGAGAGGTATAATATTTCTATCTAACTTTGCTGGATCAACAAAGTACACAGCCGAAGCTTGGGTGAAGGAGCTAGATTCCTATTTTCAGATACACCAAGTTTCAGAAAAGGATGCCATTAGAGTAGCAGTGCTACACCTCAAAGGTATGGACCATGATTGGTGGTTTTATACTTCCGCTTCATTTTATCATGAAAATGTAAACACTTATTCAGGGTTCACTAAGAAATTAGTGAAGATATTTGATCTTAAACATTGTAAAACATCTCTTGTTGAACCCAAAAACTCAAAACCTTTACATGAGTTGGAGAGATTTATTTTGCCAACTCCACTCCATAAATTTTTTGAAGGGGATAGAAACATGCATGATACCTTTCCAAGGGAAAGATCCCAAATTCTTGAAGAGCCCTATTCTATAGATGAAGACATGGAGGTTTCTCGTTCAAGGGAAGACCAAGATCAAGGGTCTCATTGATGATGAGGCATTCTCACATATTGATGAAGAGGATGAGAAAATAAGAGCTAACAATGCTATACCATCACGAGGAGATCCATCACCACATGGAGATGGGAAGGGAGCCATTGTTTCCATTAGAGGAGCCCTTGTGTCTTTGCATGGAGTTCCAAATGATTCAACATGTGGGAACCAAAATACAATTCAGGAGAAGCATGTATCATTTTTTGTGGATTGTGATATGGAAGGGGAAGAAAGGAAGGATCAGCATCAAAGGATGATGAGAATTCACCCTTATCTATTTTGGGAGGTTTCTGCACCAACGAAGGATACTGTATTGTGCAGTGAAGAGAGGGAAAAATTAGTCCACTCATATATACAGTCCACTTCAGATTTTGATGTCTCACTACATGGGGGCATTCCACCGGGGAGGCCACTAGATCTAGACTTGGTGGGAGAAATTTTTCCATTTAGTTCACCATTATTAGATTCCAGAGGGGTGAAGACCTCAGAGGAGTCCAGTACAATGCAGAGAGTCTAGGGTAGACTGAAGGAGGAGGGAGACATTCTCCCATTTTTAGCATTACCCCCTCCCTCTACATATACTGCGCTGACAGAAGTTGTTACAGTGATGGAGGATGGCACCTTCATGGTGCAAGGGAGTTTCTCCATGGATTTGAAGAAATAGAGAGGAAGGAATCCTCCATACATTGGATTATATGGAGGCTAATCATGCTTACATTGGACAAGATCAGGAGATTCTTTTTGGATGGGAGTTTCTCATGGGAGGCCAACCTCCAAAAATCACCACCTTTATTTCAGCATGAGCAACTGCATGATGGGCATGGAAGAAATTTGGAGGATGAATTTGGCATGAAGGATGTCAAAGGAGAAGGCAACAACATGTGGGGAGCTTCACATTTCAGATCTTCAGCACTGTCTCTTAGGAGGATTGATCCATATTGGAGGTCTCAACTATTCATAGAGTACTCCAAGGATCTTGGTGCTTGCATGATTCATGATGACCCAGAGGGAGATGATAGATACATGGTTGTTGGAGAGGTCATATAGTCTTGTGGTAGAGTCTTCTTGAATAGTGTTTATGAGCGCAGGAGGAAGCTACTACATGCAGCACATGTGGACTCTCTTTCCATGCAATTTGATGAATTTCATTCCTTGATGGAGGAGTTCACTTGCAAGGGCATTCAATAGGATGTATATCAGCATGAGGAGAGATGCATAGCCTAGATTATGATGGATAGGTTGTCACAACCACTTCCCTACTCATGGAGAGTGAGGGAGAACTTTCAGTTGAGCCATTTCAGATCAAGGACCAAATTACATGGGAGAGAAGGTACAATTTTGCATTCTGATTTGTACTTATTTACTTTATATGAGTAGCATATTGTACCAAGGAGGATATTTTATTCTTGTATATTGTATTGTCATGTACTTGAGGCCATTTTTAGCATTGATTTTGGCCATTCTATCGGTGGTTTGTGGGGGAGGCCACATGATTCTTGGTGTGCACCATTGGCACCACATTTTACTTTCATGATCCTATCTTGTATGATGATTGTGGCAGAAAAAAAGTGGCTGAAAAGGCACTTGTTATTCTTTTTTTTTAGGCAGGCAAGGGATGCACTGCGTTGATTCCATGTGTGGAACTATGATACACTTTCTGGTTGTCATATGACAACTTGTTTTCATTGGTTTTTGCTTCCATATATTGTTGATGTTCCTATGTTCATGAGAAGCATTGTTTGGAGAGTGGGACAAGAGTTGGAGGTTCCCATTGGGGGTATGATTCTCCCTACTTTACATGTTTCATGTTTCGGGAGAAACAATGGGAAAAACATGATTTCCATGCTACATCTCTTTTCTTCATGTGGGAGGATCCATTTGGAGAAATTGAGTTTTCGGAGGAGGCACTTCATGGATGATTTATTTGGTGGGGTAGCTTGGGCCATTCTTGGAGGCCATGATATTTCAGCCCAAAATCAGCAGCAGCCCCACACATACCATAAATGGAGAGAGAAACAACTTGGGTGGAAGAATTTAATCTCTCCATACAGCCCCAACACATTGCATGAACTGGGGGTTGAGGATTCTTTTGATGAGCTACCTAGAATGGCTCATTTCATTTGGATGATAGCATGGGTATGGGAGACTCTCATTGGGGATGAGATTCCCTATTTTTATCATCACTCCTAACTTGAGGAGGCCATTGGAAAACAATAAGGTTTCCACTTACAACTTCCAGTTTCTAATGATGTACACCATT
Source organism: Pinus albicaulis (assembly GCA_034641835.2). Taxonomy (NCBI): domain Eukaryota; kingdom Viridiplantae; phylum Streptophyta; class Pinopsida; order Pinales; family Pinaceae; genus Pinus; species Pinus albicaulis. The sequence continues at coordinate 1,499,517,460 of CM076580.1, read as the reverse complement.
TGGTTTGGAATACTTGGGAGGAACCATTGGAGGGCAGATTTATTGCAGATCATGTTGAGTTGTGGTGGAAGCTATTGATGAGGAGGCCACACAAAGAGTAAGGGAGGAATTTTGCTCCACCTTTATAGTTTCTTGAGGACAAGAAACATTTTGGAGGAGAGGACTGTAATATCCCAAAAATTTAGACTTCATCTAAATGGAATATTATAGTTTTTGTTTATCACTAGGTAGGTGAATAAGTGGGTGGGGAGACTCATAAAACCCCTTTAGAAGGAATAATAACACTCCTAATGTTAAAGGAGGAAGAATAATAAGTTGGATTAAGCACCTTTCGGTGTGAACATGGATTAGATCATGTTGATTCAGTCAAATTTGACCAAATCAACAGTGTTGTCATGGAGGAGTAGTCTTTATGATGAGACAACACAGTTTTATTGGAGGACAACTTGCATGACCTTGGTGGCAATTATGGATGGGACAAAATGTCAGGAGGATATCATGCTATATATGGAGGGGATAGCAACCATTTTTATTCATGATTTGTATTATTATTTTGTGTATGGTCTATTTAGACTACTTGCATTCTTCAACTGTTTAATTTAGATGCTATGTTGTTTAACACAGGATGCTCCTAATCGGGAATCCCACCTCTTCCATTAAGGATATATTGGAGGATTTTACACTATAATTCCAAAATCAGACATTTTTCCAAGCTTTAGTCTCATGTACAACGCAATTCTATTTAGAGTTGGGTTGTGTTGCCGGGGTGTAGCAGTGGAGGAGAGAAATCTCCAATTTTGAGCTTATTTTCTAGTGAGGGGACCAACCCTTCACCTATTGAGTTTATTGGGTGTTTTTGTAGCTGATATATCATTCCTTCAGCCCCATATCAGCATTCATTCCCAGGGAGTGCACAAGGCAGGCAACAGAAATGCAGTGGGCAACTCAAAAAAGGCCAAAAATCCAAACTTAAAATATTGCCAAACCATTTTTGGGTTTTACTAGGGTTTGTGAATAGAGTTGGTGGTTGAAAGACGGGATCATTATAAGCACTCTAACAGCATTCCACACATGGTTTTTATTCATAATAACAGCAGTTTCCAGTAGCAGCAGTAGTAGCAGCACACATTTCTAGTGCCTTGTTTCTTTGGTGTATTTCAGCCATCTTGTGGCTTGAGTGCATTCATTTTGAAGCACTATGTAATTTCATTTGATGTTGATATATAATGAGATGTCTCAGCTATTTTCTTCTTGTGTTTATGATGTTTTGATGTATTTCGGAAATTTTCCAATTCTACATGTTTAATTCTTATTTTACCGTAGTTGGAATTGTGCATATATTCTATATTCCTGTCTATTTCAAATTTGGAATATTACATATTATGAGCCACATCCAAAATATTGACCTCATTTTCATGTATTCTTATAAATATTTCTCAGCTCTAACTATCAACAAGATAAAGGAGTCAAAATGCACCTTCAAAAAGCAAGGGGGTTGTTCTTGGTAAGTGTTCAATCATACATATGTAAAATTTCTTCTACTGTGGGGGAGACAAAAAGGTGAGCCTCTGAAAGATAGGTAACAATACCACCCAACAAGAGACACACACAAACAATAGGATCCATAAAAAATTCAATGAAATAGTTCATAAGGGATGCAACGGTCATTACAACCAATGAATGAGAAAGGTCTGTCTAATATCATAAGGAATAGTCCACAAGGATGGGACAACAATAAAAACCATTACAACCCATTCTCAATAAGATAAGTACTAAAATAACTCAAATAGTTCAACTACCTTAGGGCATGTGAAAGAAAACATGACGTACAAACATCCGTAATATAGTCTTACAAACATTCATAATCCATTCATGAAGAGTGTGGTTCCCTTGAAAGGCTTCTATTATTAAGTAAAAGTTCCAAGAAACATATGTACAAGGAATATCACAAGCTTCAATTGTGGAGCATTGGAGCCACTCCTTGCCCCACAAATTAACTAGTTTATCTCTCTAATGCTTTGAAGGTGTAGCCAAGGTGAAAATTCCTTTGCTCATACATTGAGTGTGTATATATAACAAAGAGATCATCCTTCACCTTCCTTATGACTCTTTGACTACCCTCATGACTATTTGAATTCCTCTGAATTTTAAACTTACATGACTCTTCATATTATGAATGTGTCCATATGACTTCCACCTTACAATACATTTCAAATGACAAATTACATGGTCCAAAATAATGATGTGACATGTCACAACTCATGACATGACATCACACTGCTAACATGGACTGATTGATGATGTGGCAATGTCAAGCCACTATTGTTGTTGTGTATTGAGTGTCTTCTTCTCACATGCACATGGCTTGGTGATAGGGGATATTCAATGATCCTATGTCTTGGGAAGTGATCACAAAATGGTGTTCCTTTTCCTTCCCTCAATCAATCAACTTGCATGCTCAACTACATAGGTATCTCTTAACATGTTTTCCTCTTCCATCTCCTTCTTCATTGTATTTCCATGGCATCATAAGGTACTTGTATCTATAATTCACTCATGATGCGATGAAATCAACCCAAAAAAATTTTAGTCTAAGATAATGCATCTCAGGCCAAGGACTGACCCGAAACTAGGTGATAGGTTGGGAAAGATGCTCAGTGGCTACATAGTTGCACAACTCAAAAAGTCAAGGAGTGGGCCTTGAGCCTTGAGACTGCGCAATGCGTAGTTTAGGATAGGCTAGGTAGAAACTTTGTGTAGTTTCTAAAGGAAATAGAGGATATGGAATTACATAGTTACGCAGTTCAAGAACCCAAGGGATTGGCCTTGAGACTTGAGACTGCATAGTGCACAATTCAAGGCAGGCTGGGTTGAAATATTGTGCAATTCTGGAGGCCAAGCTCAAGAATTGAGCTCAGAAATTGTGCAGTGCAGTAGTCTTGGGAGGCACGAACTCTGTAGTGTGCAGTTCCAAGTAGAAAGGTCATAGCTAGAGGACTGAAACTAAACACTGTGCAGCTAAGGGAGGCTGATTGAAGCTAGGTTTCTTGGTCGAGAAGTTTTTCCAAAAATGGCTGTGTGAGATTAGCAAGATTAGTGTGAATGGTGATAAAAATTTAATTATGAACACACACTTAGAATAATTTAACGACTCAAAAACATAGATCATCCATGACACATGAATAAACTATTTCTCTCATGTGTTAGCTTTAGGACAAGTTACGACAAGTGTGACACTAAGGATACGCTTTTTGACGACCGTGACGACACTTGTGCGACAATGCTTAAAACCTTGAGAATGAGTGCAAAAGATACTTAGATAGTTAGAAAAAATAATGTACATAGATATGACCTCCTAAAAATACCAAAATAGGCTTATACATGCAAGTCAATGGCCAACATTTCAAAATGTGACATTTTTCTTATCTTGCGAAAGGGAGAAAAATAGCTCAAGAAAACACATGGAATGGTTTTCAATATTTGAGACGACACATGGCGTTTGTTAAAACTGGAAAATTGTACAAGAAAAATACATTAGAAAATGTTAAGTAGAAGGTACAGATAAGGATTTACAGGGAAAGAATACACTATAGGATCTAAATTTTTTAACTTTTCATAAGGTCAAGCAGGCAAATTTATTAAATTGCACATAGAAATCACTGACACCAAGCGATCCGTGCAGATTTTTCTTCGATAGAAGAAAATATCATTGTAGTTTTCCCTCAAAGAGCCGCACGGTCCTGAGTATGCGGAAAGTCACCATCCGGGACACCTTGGCACACTTGAAGAAGAAGATTACCACTCAAGCCAGCCAAGTACAACAACCTTCGAGCAACCTTGATGCCTTAGTGCAGCACACAAAGGAATAAACCTCCCACCCTTGTGTCAACATCCATCTTGTACCAAGAGAGGGAGGGAAAATTTGAAAATTTTCTATAATAATGCCATGGTAAGAGAAACATGAGAATACATTGTTATGTTGGCCAAATTTCTTGAGAGAAAACCAGCATTGTGTTGTCCAAGCAACAAGGATGATTGTAAGGATTCATCTGATGGCCACCCAACACCTCAATCCAAGAGAATAATTTCACCAATTTTCCATCATTCTATCATCCGTCGAGGAGAGAGAATATTCTAAGAAGCTTAAAGGGAAGCGACCCCCTTGCCTTGAATATTAGAGCTCCATAGATCGAAGGATTCATTGCAGCTGATTTAGAATTCTATTCTCTTATACGTGTTGGGCCTTGAAATTTTCATTCAATTCCATTAAATTTTGACTTACATTTCGATATTATCACCTTCACTCCACCTTCATTTCATTATATTTACCCTACCATTATCACTATTGGATTACATTTATGTTTTTCCAAACTTTATTAATTCCTAGTTTTTTTAAGTGAATTTGTGGTTAAAAATTAGAAAATAACATGCACATACTTATACCGAACAAGTGGAATGGGTTTGTTGCCATGCGTAGGTGAGAAAGAGGCTTCTAGAAGACCCTTATGTGGCCTCCTAAGGCCAAATTCGAATTTGGATGGAGAAAATCATGGGATCATAACGATATGTGTCTCATTTCGTATTTGTATTGTAACTCTAAGAAGACATGTGTCTTATCACTTCCTATTTGGATTGTAACTCTAGAGATATAGACAGAGATTGATGGACTGTCATTAATGAGATAGCTTCTCATCCTTTGTATAAATAGGGGAAGCTTTCTCCTATCAAGTCATGTGTAAAATTGGAGTTATGCTCAGGCTTTGAATATAGAATTAGATTACGGAGCCTTACTCATGAATGTTCCTTCATTTTGACTTCGTTTTTCTTACATGTGGAGTATCTCGATTTACCATCTCTCATACATTTATATCAGCTGCCTAAAATGTGTGAGATTTACTTGCTTTTATGGATTAAAGTTTATGTCCTTCCTCAGTATTAGTCTTAGAATGACTGTGTAATCTTTTCTTTTCTAAAAACATTTCAATAGAAAAATTTTATCTATTTTCTAATTGGATTAAGTTTGAGGCAATAGAGTCCATAGTTATTGAGTTTCCTTTCATGTTCTATTATTTAATTTCTTAGATCAAACTATCAATTCATTGTATAAAAGATCAAGCCAAGAAGGTGACTTTCCATACTTCCAAACTGGGTGATTGAATGTTCAACCTATGCAATCATTGAGCTTTACTTTTACATGCTTTTACATTGTTTTCTAGATTTAGATCCTCATTCAATTGTAATGTTGGGTGTTCTTAAAGATCATTTCAAGAAGATGATTTTATCATATTTTTAAATGCTTTAATACCTAACTTAAGCAATTATTGAGTTTTCCCTTTTCATGCTTTAATTGCTTTCCTAGATTTAAAGACTAAAGTATAATCGATTGCTTTTCATATCAAGAGGGTGAATTTATCATACTTCCATATTGGATGTTGGAGTGATTGAACATACCTTAGTTTTTTTTCTTTACATGCCTTGAAATGCTTTCTTAGATTAAAATTTCAATTCCTGCAAGTGTGTTTGAGTGCTATATTCTCTTTTGAATTTTTCTTTCTTTCTTTTGTGGCTTGATTTCATAAGTTAGTTGAATTTCATTTTCATTATTTGATTTCATAGATTAGTTGAATTGTTTTTTGTTATTCTATAGTTAGATTGATCTAAAATGAAAGATAATTTCTAGCACATACAGTGCATGCATACTTCAGAAGCTTACAAAACCCCCAGGTTGACAAATTAGATGACACACAATTATTTTCCCCAACATTTTGGCATCCTTGATGGGGAAGTGTGCATAGGAACTAGCTTTCTGTCTAGAGTGTATTTTATTTGTTTTTATTTATATTACTAACCATTTATGTATAGAGGATATAGAATGCAACCCAAAGACCACATTGAGGAATGGTATCAAAAAGTGAATGTGCCACAACATTCATCAATTCTTCAAGAGATCCTTACAACAAATCGAAAGATGAAGTCGATTTTGCATATCCTTACAAATAATGAGGTACATTTTTCAAGTTGCGATATGAGAATTTCAAAAATTCTAATCCGTAAATGGCTTCATTGGAAGCATGAGTATACTTAAAAATAAAATAAAAGTATTTTTATTTTTAGATAGATAGGAAAAATAAAAGTAAAAAAGTTAGAATTATAGATTTTTTTATTTTATTTTATTTTATTTATTTATTTTTAATTTATTTTTTGAAAAAAAAATAAACATTGATTAATTCATTTTGAATAAATTTTAGTGACGCAGTAAGAATCACTTTGTTTTTTATTACCATCAAAAATAAAAATTGTGTGTGAAAATTTGAAATTATTTGACAACGCTGACTAGTATGCTCTCTTCCCATGCCTCGTTGGGACCTCAAAGATCAGAAAATCAGATCAGTCAATTTAAAAATTAAAATTCAAAAATTCGTCAAAAATTTTTACTGGAAATTGAACTAAAATTCTACTGAAAACCGTCGTTTCAGTCATGATCCTTTTTTTTATCATTTCTACAAATTTTAATGTTTTTCATCCTCTGAATATTTTTCTGATTTATTGAATTGCATGTGCACAATTTTTATTTAAAAAAAAAAAAAAGCAAAACATAATAATAAAAAAAAATGGCCCATGGAAAAGAGGCCCACGCATATGCATGAGGCTAGCCTTTGGCTTGTCCTTGCGCATATGTGAAGGCCTTCAATCCAAAAAAATACCCATGCACTGCAATAAAAATAATGAACCTTATCTTTTCCATATTCGGTCTTCCTCAAGGAGGAGTAATTAGAAATCGATTTTAAAAGTTTCAGAGATAGAAAATGAAGGTCTATCACATGAAGAAACTGCTCATGAAGAGAATAATTCAAATTACTGACGAAGAAAATATTGCAATTGCAGAGACATACAATGAAAGTGTATCACAGGAAGAAAGTGTTGATGAAGAGAAGATTGTAGACTACTGATGAAGAGAAGACTGCAGATTCCACTGCAGGTAATTGGAATGAGGGAGATCGATCTAAACTTCTCTATGGCAGACAAGCCATTACACTTTAAAACCTACAAATAAGAAATTCAAACCACAACAATTTTATTTTTTTGCATAAGTAATTGCCAGAAAACAAAATTGCGAGAAATGTGTAAGTGTTAAAAACACTCAATTTTAAAATGCATTGTCTGAGCAAACCAAGGTGAATTAGGAAAAACTAAAACATGTGGTTTTTCGGGAACATGGTGAGTTAGGTAACCCATGATATATTTACTCAATTTCGTAGCCACTAGGGAGAAATCCAGGGTTTTTCAGAGCTCCATTTTGCAGATTGCGTGAGGAAAAAGTGATTTTTTTGAACTGTTTAAACATGAGAAGTTGAAAGCATAAGAATCCAAGTGAATAACAAACTCTGCTCCACATGGCATGTGGTCTAAGATTCCAATTTGATTTAATAAATTTTATTTTAGACACATATGTGTCTCATCATATATATATATATATATATGCGTGTGTGTGTGTGTGTGTGTGTTTGTGTGTGTGGATGAAATAAAATAAAAAATGAGAAATAAAAAAATTTGTATATACAATCGATTTATTGAAGTAACTTAGAAGGCGAAAAATACTTGCAAAATTTGATTGAAATGATTTTTCGTGCAAGTTTTTTTTTTTTTTTTTACTACAAATATTTTTGACAACATGATTTTGCAACATGGATGACAATTCAATTTGACAGTGACTTGCAGAACAATTGGAAGATTATTTAGATGATTTCTCAATATTTGGCATTAAAAATTTTGTTGTTGTGTATTTTTCTATGAAGCTTTAACTTGCAGAACACAACGAATTGTTGAGATGCCAATCATATTACTGAGCACATTGCATGAAGTCATCCAACAGTAGGGAGTTGATTTATTTTTCATGGTTATTTATTAAAATTGGATTGTTATCAATATCATGAATTGGATTTAATATTATACTTTTGATTTTCCTTAATCTGTTTCATTTGACATCCAAAATTTTTCTGTAAGAATCAGAGAGGAATTGGCCATTTATTTTTTAACACAATTATGTTCTTTATGTCAAGTTTTTTTTTGCAAGTTTGGGATGATTGAATAATCATTGAAGGAAACCAATTTTCCGGCACAATTGGTCTTCAAAGGACCAATTTCATGAGAAACATAAGAACAAGTCCATGTCCATATCCATCAAGACTATTACCTTTCCTCCCTTTTGAATTATAAATCCAACCAAGAAATTCAAAGAAAGCCACAGTTATTTTCCCAGCAAGATTCAGTTGTTCATTTTTATTGACATACACAAGTACCATTACTCTTTGTCTACTCCTAACCCACAAATAAAAGAAAGAAGCTCACTTACATGCTTATTTCCCATTGTCATTTTCCATTTCCATCTTCCATTTCGATTTTCCTTCTCCTATTCTTTTCATTTCACAAATAAACCTTTCTTCAATGCAAATTATTGAGTCCATAGTCCTTCGAGTCTAAAATCCTTGCAAAAACACATTGAGGCTTGCATGCCTTAATGACAAGTCTTCTTGCTGATGAACAACGTGAAAAAATGAATGTCCCTTGTTCATCGGATATTCTAGGTACTCAACAACAGCAAAATTATTCGTACCTAGAAAGATGTATTGGACATCTTGACTTTCATTTTCATCAATGGTGAGAGTTCTCGTGTTGACTAGTGGCATTAATTAATTCCCACTAAGTCAACAATTTCTTGCTATGTTCGACATCAGAACATCTATTCACATAGCAGGAATTATGCCGACGAGTTTTGAAGACATGAAGACTATCATTTTCAGAATTTTGAAGCAAATGAAGAAGATATGCAGCTACAACAGATCAACATCATTTTGCAGCAAATTCAACACTTTTAGTAGAAGCAATAAAAACTCATCTTGACTATTTTATCCATAAATTTTATAGCCACATGAAGAGGATTATGATCATAATTTTGCAGCCACCACACATGCAGCTCATCCATTTTCAAAGGGTAAGTTAAGGTATGTCATTTTCTAACTTTTTGCCATAGAATTCCTTGAAAATATAGAATGATAATTTTTGGAAAAAACACTTTGTTTCCTCATTTCATAAAATTTCCAATACCATCAGTTGGGGGGCTGGGGGAATACATTCATATTCACATTTTGACACATTCATATCACATTCAAAATCCCACATACTTTTTAATATGTTAACTATTACATTATTATTATGAGCATACAATGGCTTTTTAAAAGTACTTAAAATATAATTGGATGCAAACACAATTATGGTTGTCACACAAGAACCATCCATGATGAAATCCAATAAAGATACACTTTGCAACAAAATCAAATTATCATTATGCAAATTTCAAAGATCAAAATTGAATGCAACAACAAAATATGGTTGAAACACAAGAACCAACAATGTTACAATTCAACTAAAAAACTTTTCAGAAGTATGAAGTTATCAAATGGTATCATGCAAAGTTAAACCAAAGCTCAAAGGATAAAAAGAATTAATGTAATAGATTGCATGAGGACATGCAATAGCTTCAGTTGGGGGGTATGTTGGGCCTTGAAATTGTCATTCACTTCCATTACATTTTGACTTACATTTCCATATTATCACCTTCAGTCCACCTCCATTTCATACATTTACCTTACCATTACCACTATTGGGTTACATTTATGTTTTTCCAAACTTTATTAATTCCTAGTATTTTTAAGTGAATTTGTGGTTAAAAATTAGAAAATAATATGCACATACTTATACCTAACAAGTGGAATGAGTTTGTTGCCATGTGTAGGTAAAAAAGAAGCTTCCAGAAGACCCTTATGTGGCCTCCTAAGGCCAAATTCGAATTTGGATGGAGAAGATCATGGGATCATAAGGATATGTGTCTCATTTCCTATTTGTATTGTAACTCTAAGAAGACATGTGCATTATCACTTTCTATTTGGATTGTAACTCTAGAAATATAGGGAGAGATTCATGGACTCTCATTAATGAGATAGCTTCTCATCCTTTGTATAAATAGGGGAAGCTTTCTCCTATCAAATCATGTGTAAAATTGGAGTTATGCTCAAGCTTTGAATAGAAAATTAGATTATGGCACCTTAATCATGAATGTTCCTTCATTTTGACTTGGTTTGGCTTACATATGGAGCGTCTCAATTTACCATCTCTCATAATTTTAGATCAGTTTCCTAAAATGTGTGAGATTTACTTGTTATTATAGATTAAAGTTTATGTGCTTTCTTAGTATTAGTTTTAGTATGACTGTTTAATCTTTTCTTTTCTAAAAACATTTCAATAGGAAATATTTATGTATTTTCCAATTGGATTAAATTTGAGGCAATAGAGTTCATATTTATTGAGTTTCTTTTCATGTTTTGTTATTTACTTTCTTAGATCAAACTATCAATTCATTGTATAAAAGATCAAGCCAAGAAGGTGACTTGTCATACTTCCAAATTGTGTGATTGAATGTTCAACCTATGCAATCATTGAGCTTTACTTTTACATGATTTTATATTGTTTTCTAGATTTAGATCATCATTCAATTGTAACATTGGGTGCTATTAAAGATCATTTCAAGAAGGTGATTTTATCATATTTCTAAGTGCTTGACTACGTAACTTATGCAATTATTGAGTTTTCCTTTTGCATGCTTTAATTGCTTTCCTAGATTTAAAAACTAAAGTATAATCGGTTTTTTATCATCTCAAGAGGGTGATTCTATCATATGTCCATATTGGATGATGGAGTGATTGAACATACCTTAGTTCTTCTTCTTTACATGCCTTGAAATGCTTTCTTAGATTAAAATTTCAATTTGTGCGTGTGTTTGCACACTATATTTTATTTTGAATTTGTTTTCTTTCTTTCGTGACTTGATTTCATAGGTTAGTTGAATTTTATTTTCATTATTTGATTTCATATATTAGATGAATTGGTTTTCGTTATTTTGTAGTTATATTGATCTAAACTAAAAGATAATTTCTAGCACATATAGTGCATGCATGCTTCACAATCTTACGAAACCCTCGGGTTGACAAATTAAATAACAGGAAATTATTTTGCCCCAACATTTTGGCATCATTTCCCGGGAAGTGTACATAGGAACTACCTTTCAGTATAGGGTGTAATGGTATCAAAAAGTGTTTGTGCCACAACATTCATCAATTCTTCAAGAGATCCTTCCTGCAAATTGAAAGATCAAATCGATTTCTCATATCCTTACAAATAATGAGGTACATTTTTCATGTTGGGATATGAGAATTTCAAAAATTCTAATCCGTAAATGGCTTCATTGGAAGCATGAATATAATTAAAAATAAAATAAAGATATATTTTCTTTTATATAGATAGGAAAAATAAAAATAAAAAGTTAGAATTTTAGATTTTTTTTTTTCAAAAAAAATAATAATCAACGTTGATTAATTCATTTTGAATAAATTTTAGTGACACAGTAAGAATCAATTTTTTTTTATCACCATCATAAATAAAATTTGTGTGTGAAAATATGAATTTATTTGACGATGCTGACTAGTATGGTCTTTTCCCGTGCCTCATTGCAACCTGGAAGATCAAAAAATCAGATCAGTCAATTTAAAAATTAAAATTAAAAAATTCATTAAAATTTTTTGTTGGAAATTGAACTACAATTCTATTGAAAATCTTCATTTGAGTCATGATAATTTTTATATTGGTTCTGAAAATTTTAATTTTTTGCATCCTCTCAATCTTTTCTGATTTATTGAATTGCATGTGCACAATTTTTCTTTAAAAAAGGAAAAAAAAAAAAAAAAAAAAAAAAAACATGATAATAATAATAATAAAAATGGCCCATGGAAAGGAGGCCCACGCATATGCATGAGGCCATCCTTTGTCTTTGCCTTGCGCATATGTGCAGGCCTTCAATCCACACAAAGACCCATGCACTGCAATAAAAAAAGGAACCTTCTCTTTTCCATATTTGGTCTTCCTCAAGCAACAATTATTAGAAATCGATTTTAAAAGTTGCAAAGACAGACAATCAAGGTGTATCGGATGAAGAAATTGTTGATGAAGATAATATTCCAAATTGTTGATGAAGAAAAGATTTCAATTGCAGAGACAGACGATGAAAGTGTATCAGATGAACAAACTGTCAATGAAGAGAAGATTGCAGACTGTTGATGAAGAGAAGATTGTAGATTCCATTGCACGTATTTGGAATGAGGGAGATCGATCTGAACTTCTCTGTGAGAGACAATAAATTACACATCAAAACCTACAAATAATAAAATCAAACCACATAAATTTTATTTCGTTGCAGAAGTAATTTCCAGAATATGAAATTGCGAGAAATGCGTAAGTGTTAAAAACACCTCATTTTAAAACGTATTTTCTGAGTAAACCAAGATGAATTAGGAAAAACTAAAATATGGGCTTTCTTGGGAACGGGGTGAGTTAGATAAATTTTGAGAGATTTGCGATATTTCGAATCCATTTGGGAAAAATTCACAGTTCTTCTGAGCTCCATTTTGCATATTGCGTGAGGAAAAAATGATTTGTTTTGAACTGTTTAAACATCGAAAGTTGAAAGCACAGGAATCCAAGTCAATAAAAAACTCTGCTCCACATGGCATATGGTCTAAGAGTCCAATTTGATTTATAAAATTTGATTTTAGACACATATGTGTCTCATTCCCTCTGTGTCTCGTCATTAAAATAATATATATATATATATATATATATATATATATATATATATATATATATATATATATATATATATATATATATATATATATATATATATATATATATATAATTAAAATAAAAAATGAGAAATAAAAAAAAATTACGTATACAATCGATTGATTGAAGCAATTTATAAGGCGAAAAATACTTGCAAAATTTGATTGAAATAATTTTTCGTGTAGGTGATTTTTTTTTACCGCTTCAAATATTTTTGACAACATGATTTGGCAGCACAGATGACAATTGAATTTGATAGTGACTTGGAGAACAATTGGAAGATTATTTAGATGATTTCTCAATAGTTGGCATTAAAAATTTTGTTGTTGTGTATTTTTCTATGAAGCTTTAACTTGCAGAACACATCGAATCGTTGAGATGCCAATCATATTACTGAGCACATTGCATGAAGTCATCTAACAACATGGATTTGATTTATTTTTCATGGTTATTTATTAAAAATTCATTGTTATCAATATCATGAATTGGATTGAATATAACAGTTTTGATTTTCCTTAATTTGTTTCATTTGACATTCAAATTTTTGCGTAAGAAACTGAGAGGAATTGGCCATTTCCTTTTTAACACACTTATGTTCTTTATGTCAAGTTTTTTTGCAAGTTTGGGATGATCGAATGATCATTGAAGCAAACCAATTTGCCAGCACAATTGGTCTTCAAAGAACCAATTTCATGAGAAACATAAGAACAAGTCCATGTCCATATCCATCAAGACCATTACATTTCCTCCCTTTTGAATTATAAATCCAACCAAGCAATTCAAAGCAAGCCACAGTTATTTTCTTAGCAAGATTCAGTTGTTCATTTTTATTCACATATACTTTCGATTACTCTTTGTCTACTCCTAACCCACAAATAAAAACAAGAAGCTCACTTACATGCTTATTGTCCATTTTTGTTTTCCATTGTCATTTTCCATTTCAATTTTCCTTCTCTTGTCATTTTCATTTCGTAAATAAACCTTGCTTCAATGTAAATTATTGAGTCTATAGTCCTTCGAGTATAAAATCCTTCCAAAAATACCTTGAGGCTTGCATGCCTTAATGGCAAGTCTTCTTGCTGACAAATAATGGGAATACATTAATGTCCCTTGTTCATTGGATCTTCTAGGTGCTCGAAAACAACAAAATTATTCGTACCTAGAAAGATGTGTTTGGGCATTTTAACTCTCATTGTCATCAATGGTGAGAGTTCTCGTGTTAACTAGCGACATTCATTAATGGCCACTAACTCAACAATTTCTTACTATGTTCTACATCAGAACATCTATTCACAAAGCAGGAATTATGCCAACGAGTTTTGAAGACATGACGACTATCATTTTCAACATTTTGAAGCAAATGAAGAAGATATGCAGCTACAAGAGATCAACACCATTTTGTAGCAAATTCAGTAATTTTATTAGAAGTAATAAAAAATAATCTTGACTCTTTTATCCATAACTTGTATAGCCACATGAAGAAATTATGATCTTAATTTTTCAGCCACCACACATGAAGCTCATCCATTTTAAAAGGGTAAGTTAAGGTATGTAATTTTCTAACTTTTTACCATAGAATTCCTTGAAAATCTAGAATGATAATTTTTGGAAAAAACACTTCATTTCCTCATTTCCTAAAATTTCCAATACCATCAGTTGGGGAGGGGGATACATTCATATTCACATTTCTCCACATTCATATCGCATTCAAAATCCGACATAATTTCAAAATATATTAACTATTAAATTATTATTATGAGCATAGAATCTCTTTTCAAAAGTACTTAGAAGATAATTGAATGCAAAAAAAATTATGGTTGTCACGCAAGAACTAACCATGATGCAATCCAATAAAGATATACTTTGCAACAATAATCAAATTATCATTATGCAAAGTTCAAAGGTCAAAATTGAACGCAACAACAAAATATGGTTGAAACACAAGAACCAACCATGTTGTAATTCAACTAAAAGACCTTGTAGAAGTATGAAGTTATCAAATGATATCATGCAAAGTCAAGCCAAAGCTTAAAGAGTAAAAAATAATTAATGTAATAGATTGCATGAGGACATGTAATAACTTTAGTTGGGAGGTATGTTAGGCCTTGAAATTGCCATTCACTTCCATTACATTTACTTTACCATTACCACTATTGAATTACATTTATGTTTTTCCAAAATTTATTAATTCCTAGTATTTTTAAGTTAATTTGTGGTTAAAAATTAGAAAATAATATGAACATACTTATACCTAACAAGTGGAATGTGTATTTTTCCATGTGTAGGTCAAAAAGAAGCTTCTAGAAGACCCTTATGTGGTCTCCTGAGGTCAAATTCGAATTTGGATGGAGAAGATCATGGAATCATAAGGATATATGTCTCATTTCATATTTGTATTGTAACTCTAAGAACACATGTGCCTTAGCACTTCCTATTTCGATTCTAACTCTAGAGATATAGGGAGATGTTGGGTGTGGAGCCTGATTATATTTTTTATTTTGTATCACAGCATTGGACCCTTGTACCTTAATGAGGGTGGCAACGCTGCCCGTAATTAAATGCTGCCTGGTGGGTCTAGGGGGGGCGGCTGCGACTTCATGGAGCCCCCCCCCCCCTGGCGGGGGGTTTCAAGGGAAACACCCCTGAAGCTAAAAACATATGTAAAATTTCCTTGTAAAATTAATAATTTCTATTCAATCTGGTTCATTCATTAGGCGGATGATCTGAGGGTAGAAGTTATGTTTATTTTAGGGTTTTTTTCCTAGAAGGAACCTCCTCGCTTGTATGAGGGTATTGTGTTGCGGCTGTGTATGGTATGTGTATTCTAGGAGCGAGAAACAGAGAGGGAGACTTTGAGAGAGAACAGAGGATATTACAGTGGATATGTTGTAGGTTGTGTCTCTTTATTTTGCTGGATAATAGAAAGGAAGGACTGGTTGTTCAGGGTGGACGTAGCCCAAACTAGGTGAACCACATATATCTGTGTCTCTTTGGTTTTATGTGTTTTGTGTGCTTATGTTTTCAGCATATTTTATGTCTTTCATTTCTCTGTAATATTTAATTTTCTAACAATTGGTATCAGAGCCGAAGGTCTATTTGGCTGATAAACTCACAAGAAAGAAGGGTTTCCTGGTTTGAGTGGGAGCAATGGTGGAAGATGGTAAATTTAGGGTCGAGAAATTTAACGGCCAAAACTTCCTGTTGTGGAAGATGCAGATGGAAGATTATCTGTATCAAAAAGATCTGTACCTACCATTGAGCAGAAAAACAAAGAACCCGATAGCTATGACAGATGCAGAATGGGATATTCTCGATAGAAAGGCACTTGGAACAGTACGGTTGTGCCTCGCGGCATTGGTAACCTTCAATATTTTGAAGGAAACATCAACAGAGGGTTTGATTAAGGCGTTGGTGAAACTAAATGAAAAACCCTCGGCGTCAAACAAGGTATTTCTTATGAAACATTTATTTAATATGAAGATGTTGAAAGGTGGTTCTGTTGCAGACCATTTAAATGATTTTAATACAGTTACCAGTCAGTTAAGTTCTGTAGGGGTAAAATTTGATGATGAAGTTAGAGATTTGTTATTTCTGTGCTCATTTCCAGAAATTTGGAGTGGTTCAGTTATGGCCCTTAGTAACTCTGTCTTTGGATCTACTACTTTAAAGTTTGATGATGTTTTCGGTGCTATCCTTAGCGTGGAAATGTGACAGAAAAGCTCCAGTGAGACATCAGGTAATGATTTGAGTGCGGAGTCTAGGGGAAGAAGAATGGAAAGAGGAAAGATCTTGAGATATTGCAATAAATCAAGGAGAGGTAGATCCAATTCCAGAGAGGGGATAGTGTGCTGGAAATGCGGAAAGAAATGACACCTAAAGAAATACTGTAGATCTCGGAAGGGAAAAGAAGGAGACACACAGCAAGAAAACAATCATGAAGAAAGTGTGACAGGTGATGTGTTACAAGATGCTTTGATTCTTTCTTTCGAAAATGTTACTGATTCTTGGTTTGTAGATTCAGGGGCTTCATTCCATGCCACACCTGATAAGAAATATTTTCATGACTATGTTCAAGGATATTTTGGACAAGTTCGTTTGGGTGATGATAAACCCTGTAAAATTGTTGGAATGGGTAAAGTTCTTGTAAAAAAATAGAATGGAAACCAATGGCTACTAAAGGAGGTAAGGCATGTTCCATATCTGAAGAAAAATCTGATTTCAATAGGGTAGTTAGGCGGTGAATGTTGTGTGACAACTTTCACGGATAAAACTTGGAAGGCCACCAAAGGAGCCCTAGTAATAGCAACAGGCAAAAAGGTTGGTACATTTTATTTATGCAATGGTATTTCTAACTCTGTTAATGATTTAACTTCCAAAGGAGTAGATGCAGCATTATGGCATCATAGGCTCGGAGACATGAGTGAGAAGGAGATGAATATTCTTTACTCAAAAAATTTGTTGTTAGGTTTGAAGAATGTTGATTTGGATTTCTATGAGAAATGCATTTATGGAAAAAATAAGAGAGTCAGATTTCTCAGAGTTGGGAAAGAAAAGAAGAGCGAAAAATTAGATCTTGTGCATACACATGTATGGGGACCTGCTCAGGTATCATCTCTTGGTGGCTCTCATTATTATGTTACTTTTATTGATGATGCAACTAGAAAAACTTGGATTTATTGTATTCATAATAAATCTGATGTATTTGATACTTTCAAGAAATGGAAAGCTTTGGTTGAGATTGAGACAGGAAGGAAGTTGAAGTGTCTCAAATCAAACAATGGACGTGAATATTGTAGCAAAGAGTTTGATAGGTGTTGTTCAGAGCACGGAATTCGTAGAGAGAAGACAGTTCCAATAACATCACAAGAAAATGGTTTGTCATAAAGGATGAACAGAACAAGCATGGAGCGTGCAAGGTGCATGAGATTGCATGCAGGATTGCCTTTACAATTTTGGGCAGATGATGTAGATACTGTTGTTTATCTAATAAACATAGGGCCTTCAAGTTCCTTGGATGGTGGTATTCCAGAGGAAGCATGGACAGGTAAAAGGATAAACTTCTCTTTTTTAAAGCCTTTTGGTTGTGAGGCCTTTGTCCATATTAATAAAGAAAACAGAACCAAGCTTGAGGAAAAATCAAAGAAATGTACCTTTATTGGATATGGTGTTAATTATTTTTGTTATCGCTTATATGATTATGAAAATCAAAAAATCATTAGGAGCAGAGATGTAATATTGAATGAAAAGGTATTTTATAAGAATCAGTTGCAAGAAAAGAAACAGGAAAAAGAAAACAAAGAATACACATTTCTTGATGAGATCACAGAAAAGGTAAAGGTGCCTAAAAATAATAATAATCAAGAGCCACAACAACAACCACCACCACAACAACAACAGGCACCTCAAACACCTGAAAGTGGTGTTAGAAGATCTACCAGGATAAGTACACCTCCTGAACGATACTCTCCTTCATTATATTATTTATTGTTGACTGATTCTGATGAACCTGAATGTTATGAAGAAGCAATGTAGGTTGAAAGCAGGAAGAAGTGGGAGTTAGCCATGGAAGAAGAGATGGTCTCCTTAATGCATAACCAGAATTGGGACTTCGTCAGGTTTCCTGCAGGTAAAACTACATTGCAGAATAAATGGGTTTACAGGCTGAAGGAAGAAGATGGAGGAAAAAAGAGGTACAAAGCTAGACTTGTGGTGAAGGGGTTTGCAAAGAAGAAAGGTATTGATTTTGATGAAATACTTTCTCCTATTTTGAAGATGACTTCAATCAGAACTATTTTAAGTCTTGTAGAAGCGAAAGATTTACATCTTGAATAGTTAGATGTATGGAAAACATTTCTCTATCGAGATTTGGAGGAAGAGATCTATATCGAGCAACCAAAAGGATATGAGGTCAAAGGGAAAGAAAAATTAGTGTGCATGTTAAATAAGAGCTTTTATGGCTTAAAACAGGCTCTAAGGCAGTGGTATCTAAAATTTGACAAGTTTATTTCTAAACAAGGTTATACTAGATATCACTCTGATCATTGTTTTTATCTGAAAAGGAAAAATGATGGCAGCTATATTATATTGTTATTGTATGTAGATGACATGCTTGTTGCACGGTATAACATGTAGGAAATAAATGTGCTCAAAATAAAATTGGCAAATTCATTTGCAATGAAGGATTTGGGAGCTGCAAAACAAATCCTTGGCATGAGAATAACTAGAGACAGGAAAAATCACAAATTAACACTGTCTCAAAATGAATACATACAAAAGGTGTTGAAAATATTTAATATGCAGAATGAAAAACCAGTTAGAACACCTTTTTCTAGCCATTTCAAACTTAGTAAGGATATGTACCCCAAGACCCACGAAGAAATGGAATTTATGGCTAATGTTCCATATGCATCAGCAGTTGGAAGCTTAATGTATGTAATGGTCTGCACAAGGCCTGATATTGCACATGTAGTGGGAGTTGTAAGAAGGTACATGAAAAATACAAGAAAAGAACATTTGATGGCAGTAAAATGGATTCTCAGATATTTTAGAGGTACCACAAATCAAGCATAATGATTTGGTGGTTCAAACATTGCTCTACATTGATATGTTGATGCAGATATGGCAGGTGACAGAGATAATAGGAGGAGCACGATAGGATATGTATTTACTGTAGGTGGAACAACTTTCAGTTGGGTTTCAAAAATCCAGAGTGTTTTTGCACTTTCAACAACAAAAGCAGAGTATGTTGCTGCTACAGAGGCTGGTAAGGAAATGATTTGGTTATAAAGGTTTATGGATGAACTGGGTAAAAAGCATGATATGGACACAATATATAGTGATAGCCAAAGTGCCATTCATCTTGCAAATAACTCAACATTTCATTCTAGGACTAAACACATACATCTCAAGTACCATTTCATACGGTCAGTATTGGAAGATGGACAGTTGAAGCTGGAAAAGATACACACTAGCCAGAATCCTTTAGATATGTTAACAAAAGTTGTAACCAGGGAGAAACTGAGAATATGCTTAGTTTCAATTGGTCTTCAAGGATGATGATGAAGATGAGAAATAGCCATGTTCAAAGAGGATTCGTTGTCCAGCAAATGAAGCAGCGGTGGAGTTGCTACAATCAGTCTCCAAGTGGGAGATTGTTGGGTGTGGAGCCTGATTATCTTGTTTATTTTGTATCACACCATTGGACCCCTATACCTTAATGAGGGAGGAAATTCCACCCGTAATTAAACAATTCCTGGGGGGTCCAGGGGGGGTGGCTGTGACTTCATGGAGACCCCCTTGGCAGGAGTTTTCGAGGGTAGCGCCTCTGAAGCTAAAAACAAATGGCCTTGTAAAAGTATAGTAATTTCTAGTCAATCTGGGCCATTCATTAGGCAGATGATCTGACGGTAGAAGTGATGTTTAGTTTATGGTTTTTTTTCCCTAGAAGGCACCCCCTTGCTTGTATGAGGGTATTGTATTACGGCTATGTATGGTATGTGTATTCTCGGAGCGAGAAACAGAGAGAGAGACTTTGAGAGAGAATAGAGGATATTACAGCGGCTCTGCTGTAGGTTGTATCTCTTCATTTTGCTAGATAATAGAAAGGAAGGACTGGCTGTTCGGGGTGGACGTAGCCGAAACTGGGTGAACAACGTATATCTGTGTCTCTTTGGTTTTATGTATTTTTTTTGCTTGTGTTTTCCGCATATTTTATGTCTTTCATTGCTTTGTAATATTTAATTTTCTAACAGGAGAGATTCATGGACTCTCATTAATGAGATAGCTTCTCATCCTTTGTATAAATAGGGGAACTTTTCTCCTATCAAATCATGTGTAAAATTGGAGTTATTCTCAAGCTTTCAATACAAAATTAGATTATGGCACCTTATTCATGAATGTTTTTTTCATTTTGACTTGGTTTTGCTTATATATGGAGCATCTCGATTTACCATCTCTCATTCTTTTAGATCAGCTACCTAAAATATGTGAGATTTACTTGATTTTATAGATTAAATTTTATGTGCCTTCTTAGTATTAGTTTTAGAATGACTGTGTAATCTTTTATTTTCTAAAAACATTTCAACAGGAAAGATTTATCTATTTTCCAGTTGGATTAATTTTGCGGCAATAAAGTTCATAGTTATTGAGTTTCTTTTCATGTTCTGTTATTTACTTTCTTAGATCAAACTATCAACTCATTTTATAAAAGATCAAGCCAAGAAGGTGACTTGCCATACTTAGAAATTGAGTGATTAAATTTTCAACGTATGCAATCATTGAGCTTTACTTCTACATGATTTTGCATTTTTTTCTAGAATTAGATCCTCATTCAATTGTAATGTTGGGTGTTCTTAAAGATCATTTCAAGAAGGTGATTTTATAATATTTCTAAATGCTTGAATACCTAACTTATGAAATTATTGAGTTTTCCCTTTGCATGCTTTAATTTCTTTCCTAGATTTAAATACTAAAGTATAATCGGTTGCTTATCATATAAAGAGGGTGATTCTATCATACTTCTATATTGGATGTTGGAGTGATTCAACATACCCTAGTTGTTTTTCTTTACATGTTTTGAAATGCTTTCTTAGATTAAAATTTCAATTCCTGCAAGTGTGTTTGAGCCCTATATTTTCTTTTGAAATTGTTTTCTTTATTTCGTGACTTGATTTCATAGCTTATTTGAATTTCATTTTCATTATTTTATTTCATAGATTAGATGAATTGGTTTTTGTTATTCTCTAGTTAGATTGATCTAAACTGAAAGATAATTTCTAGCACATATAGTGCATGCATGCTTCACAATCTTACGAAACCCCCGGGTTGAAAAATTAAATGACAAGAAATTATTTTTCCCCAACAATACCATTAGCAACTAATAAAGGGAGAGAGTTATCCATTTGAATTATTAGTGTGTTTGACTCGATTGAGCTTGTTATTGTACACGAGTATTTTCTTTCTTTTTTATTCATTAATGTAGCATGATATGTTCTTTACTTAGTTTACTACATGTTATTTTGTTCCACTAAAAATCTAAGAAACCAATTGACGTGTTACTTGCTTGTAGGAAATCAGCCTCCCTATTAATCATAGTGTATTTCGTCCACCCATGCATCGAATACACTACAATAGGAATGGTGACTCCACTTCATTCTTTCTTTTAAGCTAGTGTTTGTTGATTGCAGGTCCTCTTTGTTGCCCAAAATTGCTACAATATCAGTCCTGCTTCATCTCAGAAATTTTCAGTCACCGTCGGTGAGAAATTTGGCTCAGAGAAGGCAGAGTTTTCGGTCACTATAAATCTGCATGCGTTCAGCCAAGACAGATGTGCGAACCTCGTGCCTATGTGAAAATAAGTCGTGCGGTAGGTTGTGAGTTCAGTTTTCACTACATTTTCTCATTCTTTAGCAGTTGTAAGGTGTTGGAAAACCATAATAAATTTTCCATCACTGTGTTCTCATGTTTTGTGACTGTTTAGGAAACTTTTTACTGGAGTTTAGATTAGCAAATAATTTGTTTTAATTTTAGTTTTTTATCATTGCAAATCACACATAGTTTAAGTAGGGGAAAGTAAGTGGCCTTCAATCCAAAAATATTATATGAGAAAACTATTTTCTCATAAAATATACCAAAAATATAGAATAATTAGTGGAAAAGTAAGTGGACCATACATCCACACATATTTATCTAATTTCTTATTTTTTCAATTCTTTTTTGGATTAGTTAGTTCAATTTTTTGCATTAGGATTCGGAACCAGGAACAAAATATCAAAAAGAAGGCAACTAATCTCTACCACCCTTGCACCTCTCGGTGAGCCTCGATATGCATATGACACATTTCTTAAGATAGTTTTCCATATCCA
This sequence comes from Pinus albicaulis, assembly GCA_034641835.2. Lineage (NCBI taxonomy): Eukaryota > Viridiplantae > Streptophyta > Pinopsida > Pinales > Pinaceae > Pinus > Pinus albicaulis. The sequence goes on along the minus strand of CM076580.1, from coordinate 1,499,494,865 downwards.
TAAAGTGAAAAACTTAGTCTCACTAGGCAAAGTGTAAGCAGACCACCATCTACAAATTGTTTATTTTCTTTGCAAGGAACAATCACACATAGCATAACTAGAGAAGGATTGTAAAGGATCACCGCATATCCATATCTTATAATACTTTTGATTGTACACTCCAAATCACACATGAAGCATCAGTAATTAGTGGACCAAAAGGCACCCAGTGTGTTGGAACCTTTATGCTCTTCTTACAGTTGCTTCACCATGGCACACCCTAACAAAATTAATACTCCTTAAAACTAACCACTAATTTATCTCCATAAATTCTCCCCACAGGGGCCACAAAAGAAATTATAGTTCAGGTTAGAACCATTGGGGGTAGGCATCCAATAAGCCTCCATGGTCATTCTACATTTTGAAACATAGATGTTGACAATTTAGGGAGCTTAAAATACATCTATCTGCCCACAAAATAAAATACTCGAGCTTTAGAGAGACCCGTTTCATAGGGGGTTGATCTTAGGCCCATTGCATGCAGTACTTTTTGCGGCTATCTGATCCATTGTGTGCTCAGTACTGGTAGCTGAATACCAAGAGGATTAAGACTCGAACGCTCATGTGGGACGATGGTACTTTAGTGGAAAAATCTAGGGCATCCTTCCCTATAGGTGACAGTGTAGGTAGTATTAGATCCTCATACATTTTTCTTGGTTGATTCTTTGACTGCTAGAAGGCATCGCCGTTTCTTTCGATATGTTAGCCCCAGTACCCATCAGAAGATATTTTTGGAAGGCTGAGTTAAATTTTAGAGTGTGAAGATGATTAGGTATTTTTAGTGTTTTGAGTATCATACGCGAAATAACCAAACCATATTTTTTTCTTGCTTGATCACATAGAATTAATCTAAAGGAAAGCTTACCTTTTATTTTTCACTTTCTTTTATGTACGTGATCATATTTTATTTGGTAATAATCTTCCTTCTCTCTCAGAAAACTAAAAAATATTTCCAAAATTAACCTATTCAACACTATAATGGACCCAACGGAACCTCGTCGATCTAGGCATTTTTGTACCTCCCCCCATTAGAGGGAGGAGTTCCAGGTCTTTCTCCATTTAGGTGTCAAAAATTATACACTGCCACCATTATTCTATCATCCTTTATCGGGGCATCTTTAGTTGGAAACCACCAAGGGTCACCCAACACCACACCCATGGAAACCCCAGTAGGGTGACCACACTCAACTCCTCCCATAAACCCCAAAGGGTAGAGGAGCGCTACCCCTTTAGGGAGTCAGCAGAACACAAAAAAAGGTACGTCAAAGGGTAATATTACCCAGGCACCCCCCATACAGCATCGCACCCAGATATGTGTGTTTCCACAGTACACAATGGCAGTAAATACTCATTTACCCTTTTTAGCATCATTAAAACTTCCATATCTATCAAATATAACTAATGACCCCATTGCACACAACCTCAATTTTCCCCCCATTCTCACGAAGCTCCCCTCGAACATACAAAAATTCGAAGGGAAGCAAGCAGAAGACCTTGGAAATGATATTATGACTTTCAACCTATGGTGTTAGGATGAATTCTAATCGCAAGAGTACGAACAAATCTCACTTTAGTTGTGCATAAAAAACAACCCTAACATCAAATATGGTTGTCAATTTCTTTAGATCTGCAGTTAGTTGATCCAGATAAATTCTACAAAATATAGATCTATGCACTAAAAGACATTAAGCAGTAAATAAAAGAAAGAGTTGCTCCATGCATCCAATAGAAAAGACAAGAATATTTTTAGATAAATTTTGTATTTTTGACACCTCGGAAGGGAACATAGAAAGATGTTACTAGTCCCCCTCAATGGGATTGGTTCTTGTATTTCCTCAGCACTTCATATCTAAGATCCCTCTCTCTTGATGGTGTAGAAAACCCAGACCAAAAAAATGGAACTCAAAGGGAAATGACAAGAAAAAATGGTAGCAAAATATGACAATGATGGAGGATCAAAGTCAAACCAAAAATATATATCCAGAGTGATCTTTAGGAAAAAAAGGTGGTGAGTGAATGGAAAAACCATTCTATTTATAACAAAATATTGAGTTAGTCTAGATATTGGTGCATAATTAAAATATTATTAACCAAATCTAGATCCAACTTTTATGGAATATTTTATTATATTTGTTGGAGAGAAAAATAATTTCAATTTGGTCAAATCCCTTTATTTGTAAATAATAAATAAACAAATTATTTATTCATTATTTTAAGGATGTGGTTGAGTAATAATTAAATAAATAGTGATTTATTCAATTATTTATAAATGATTTAGTAAAATTTAACAAGGAATATTACTTAAATAAGGTTTAAATAATTATTCTTAGAAAATAATAAGATAAATAATGATTTATCTAATTAATTTTCCTGTTTTGGGTAAATATGACCAGGAATATTAATTAAACTGATGTTTAACTAATTATTCCTTGAGGAAAATCAAGCAAATATGGATTTATTCAATATTTCCTCATGGGGTTTCCTGTTTAGACCAGAAACAACTTAATAAATTAACGATTACTAAGTTATTTATCATAGTGAAATAAATTTTACTTAGGGTAAAATTGGTATTACATGGTGTACTTTGGTCCATCTAATAGTAGCAGGTTAGATGACCAAAAATTTGTGTAACAGATTTCCCCCCAACATGCAAGCGTTAGGAGCTCATCATATGATCGATGTACGTTGTAAGAACTCAATCACTAGACACCGAAGGGGAATTTAAAGAGAGAGAAATATAAGGTAGACCAAAACTCTAGAGAACAATACCCTGAGGAGGCAAGACTTGCAGGTGTGACAGGTCTTTTTTATGAGTGAGTACATGTGCTACAAGAGGCAGGGGAGGCATAGCTATGCCCGCAGAGACAAAGTACAAAGAATAATGTGTTGAGTAAACAAGGGACTGAACTATATAGTACATGCTGGCATAAACATGAGCAAGATAAAAACATGATAATGGATCCCACATACATACTGTGCCTAGGATAATAGAAAGAACTTATACAATAATATCTGAATACATGAGATATAAGTACAACCAAAGAGGCCTTTTAAATAGGAGAGGGCTCTGAAAATCTGAATGATACATGAAAAGTAAAAGGTGCTGCAAGCGGCTGAGGCCGGAACCATCAAATATGTGGAGCTGCCAAAGGTTGTAATTAAGAGGTCATCTGGGCATGTGTGGGGCTACTTGAAGGGTCACCCCCTCATGAGGTCTGAAACGTCTCACACATACCTGGGGATCATCAATACAATCTGTTGCATCACTGAACCATCAAGTATATGGATCTCGATCATGCTGTAAGGAGATGGAGGTGAGAAAAAAATCAAGTCAAAGGGCAATAAGGGGTCCCTTGACCTGAGGCGTCGAATAAGAGTGGAAGCTAGAATCATGTAAACCGCCCTATAAACCTCTCTTCTGGAATGAATGAGCTGATATCGAAAAAAGGAGGTCCACCATAGGTGAGGTAATAAGGGATCCTCAACTAAGGCACGAGATAAAATAGTAGAGAGACTGATAGACTGACACTACGGATGATGGTGGAATGGGGGGGGACTGAGTAGAGGGCTGGTGACTTCCCTTGTTAGAGCATGAAGGGCATGGATGAAATGACATCAACTCACACAATATTAAAGGAGACAAGGGACAATAGGACTGACGGCCATAATGTCCGACATGAGAGAGGAACCAAGAAATGAAGGATGGAGTACTACAGCGGGATAAAAAAGGACTCGGGAAAGAATCCATGGATGCGATGATGACTCAACTCGGATGCTCTAAACAAGAGTGACTCGATGATGATGCCACACATAAAAGGTCCAGTGGAGACCATGAAAACATGAGTACAATACGGTTACTCATGATGAAATTTGACACGAGCATGGACAACTATGGAGGGAAAGTGGTGCCCCAAGTACAAGTGTTATAAGTGAATAAATTCAATTTTAAGGAGTGGTGAAGTGACCCTTCTTGGAAAAAATGTGTTGAGGTGAGGTATCAAATTACAAAAAACTAAAGGATACCCATTTGATAGCTCAGTGAGAGATTTCCAATGGTATGGGCGGTTTTTCAAACTGAGCTACGATTTGGCCACAGTGGGCGAAATAAAAATATGGGGTTTCTCTTATAATAAGGAATTTTCCTCCAAATTCACTCATTTTCAAGTGTAGCTGTGGTGAATGTAGATAGGAGAGAAGGCCCTAAATCTTGTGACGGTCATAGTGGACAAACCGACCATTGGAATCAAGATCAGTCAGCTGTAGGTAAGAGGCCTAACCCTGCTCTTTCATTTCAGTGGATTAAAAGTTTAGTTTAGGTGCCTAGAGCTTAGGAACAGACCCCTACTCCTCTTCACGGCTGGGTCATACTTTTTGGGGAAATATATGTGACCTGGGTAGCAGGTTTTGGGGAGAAAACTATGACCTATCCCAGGATTTCGTCGTAAAAGTGCGATCTGACAAAGAGGGGTATATCTGTGCTATTTTTTGGCTAAGATCTGGGTTTCTATGTTTGAATGTAGTATTTCCTTTCTATACACTAACAAATATGATGGTTTTGTGCAGATATGGCAGAATGGCAGATCAATTGGTGAGAGAGAGACCTGGACACATTACGATCGGAGATCCGAGAGGATCATGGTGTCCATAGTGCATTGGCCTGATTTGGGGTCCTAAAGTTTGTGGAGAACCCTTTGATGATAGCTAGGGAGCCCTTGTTGGCCTGGATGGTCAGTTATTGGGATCTGGACCATGAGTTCCTTATAGTGCAGGGGCACCGGATCGAGTTGACGGTCCAGGATACATATTTTATGACTAGTCTCCCACCGCTTGGGATGGTGGGAAATATGAAACCAGTGTTACCGTGAGGGCGGATCATCATGGATTTTGTAGAGTACCATTGTTGACCAGGTCTCCATGTCAAGGGGACAAAGATAACGATTGGAGATCTAGAGAGGTTAGAGACCCGTTTTGTGGCCGTTGCAGTGCTGCGGATCCTGGGCAACCCTCTACCACATCGCTGGGGGTCAGATGATGCTTGTTTAGAGTATGTTGAGTGGGACCTACTATGGGTGGGCTGAAATGATGTTGTCGTCATTGAAATGACAATTGTCTCTATCCAAGTGGAAAGTGAACCATGACTGTGCATATGGCACAGTATTGTGCTTGCTCTTCTTTGAGAATATCCTGACACTTTGACCTCGCATACAGATCTAGGATGGGGTCCCAAGGTAGACCAGGATGCGCTAGTGGGGGCGGCTACTATGGAGAGGAGGTGGGGCGGTCAGATGGGTGTTCCAAAGCAAGTTCTTTGCTCATTGGGATTAGATGCCATTGTGCATAGATGACTATCCCTATAGTGGGATGAGTTATCGTGGGGACCTGGACTTGCCACTACCGCCTGGTTGAGTATCAGGGCCTAATGGTAAGTGATAAGTTGCTAATATTTTATGTGTATTTTAAAGTTTCAAAATATTTAATATGGTACTGATTCATTCATTTTTGGTATGTATATGCAGCACCAGTAAAACTAGCCTCATGTATGGGATGACCTGCAGTATGAGGAGCTGCAGGACCTAGTGGATTGAGAGCACCACAAAATGAGGATGCAATGGCCCTCCCAGAGGACATCTTTTGTAGATTTGAGAGGCTTCTGACCAGTGTTTGGGAGCGCAACTGGAAAGACTTGGATGACCAATACATAGATTCATGTATTGGTATACCCTCAGAGTGGCGAGGGGTCATGTGTCGCATTGCACTGGCTGGACAGGGGATCCACAATCTACGAGCTACAGGAGAAGAACCATTGGCTTGAGATCCTCCAGATAGTGACCAGGTGTAGGGGCATGTGGTGCCCCCATTGTTTAGTTTTCGTAACATGCTATGGACATGTCATATGTATCAGAGTTAGTGGACTCTTAAAGATTTTATATGACACATATAGTGGATATGCATCGTTTTGATGGTTTTAAGTTATTGTCTTTTGTGAAATGCATGTGCTAAGTTCCAATCTAGAATATTTTTTGCAATGTTATCTACATAGTGATTTTGTGCTCTAAGTACATGACTGAATGTAATGATTTCAAATTCATGCATCAGAAGCTTCACTCGTAAATATCTTCTAAAAAGGATAGGATTATGCATACAATAAACACCATTCAATTGCATGAAAAGAAGTAGGGAATATAAGAGAACATGAAGGTGGAGGATGCGATGGGAAAGGGTATCATCTAATAAACCTAGTACTACATCATATTCAGCCTATTTATTGGTGGCAGTACCAATGCATACACCGTTCGAGAGAACAAACGAATGTAAGGGCGTAAAAATGGCCCAACCTTCCGAAGCTAGATTCTGGGAGTAGCGACTTGCACCATCGACATAACTGATATAAGGTGTGGATGGGGGGTCTATCTAAAAGGTGCCATGAGAAAAAAAATGAGAGGATGATGAACAATGCTGGCAACCTGAGCGCAAGGTAGAAATAAAACAAGAAATCATAGACAGAGTGCTCTCGGTAGGATGTCTACCACCCGCACACCGACGGGTCGGTGGTGTGTGGGAGCTGCCTTGGGGGAAGCTTGTTCTCAGGTCGTGAAAGTCACCATAGAAACAGATGGTGTCATTCTACTTATGGGTGCAAAGGATAAATTCAGCGGTGGAAAAGGCTTCCATGATGTCATCATCACAGTAGAAGATGGGGTGACTGAAGGAAGAGAGACCACATGACGCGGAAAAGCTACCTCAGTCGTCATCATGAGAAGAAATGTTCACATGCACATCGTCATGGGGGTTGACGAAAGAACAAGTAGATAATGGATCCACTAATGTTGAGCCCAGGGTGATCACTGAAGGGAGGTCGAGAAAAATAGAAGGGGAAGTCTCAGAGGGAGCTTCCAACATGGATCTCATGAATTAAGATAGGTATAGGATGGTAGCCGCAGGCTCCTTCATCTCAAAATCAGGAGGGGGAATGTCAATGGGAGTGGCTAAATCCTCAAGCTGGCCTGAAGCATACTGTGCAAGGATGGGAGAGGTATGTTGGTTCTGTTAAATCTCGTACTCCCAAACTACCTCCAAAAAGGTGTGGTAATGCGTGGGGTGGGGAAAACTGTGGGTATAATGGCCATGGGGATCATGGTGGGTATATTTTTATGGTTTGTGGCTTCAGTCGAGGAAGAAACAAAGGCTTCAGGGACCATAGACTCAGGGAGCATAACATTGACCATGGACTTGATACGAGGAAATTTGGGACAATGATGGGTGGCATGATCGACAACATCACACAAAGCACATGGGGGGGGGTAACGCTTTAGAGGCTGAGGAGGAGTAGGGTTTTTCGGGGAAGCCTTGTCTTTAGGTGCCTTCTTGCGAGCTTTTCCTCCTTCACCTGAAGTTGTCACAATAGGAGGAGGTTCCTGTTGAGGTGGCTGAGGCACGGTAGCAGAAGGAGGGGTCATGGGCACCAGTTGAACGGGGTCAAAGAAAGATAAGTTTTGGGCTGACCAGGTGGGGTAGTGGTTGGGGGATCAATGTACCAAACGGGGATTACCAAGGTTAGGTTAGGAAGGGATAAGGTAGTCGTACCAGGTATTGAAAACACTCAAGGAGGGGGATCTAAGAATGATATCTGACCAGAGGGGTAATGGAAAAGAGGTACAACTCAAAGATGGTTAAGGCTAAGAGGAACCATGCCGGGAGGGTAGAGAGGCTCATGGATACCATCTGCAGAAGAGGGGCCTTGAGGAGGGGGTTTTGAAGGCTGGGTCAAAGTGCTAGGAGCAGGTTGCAGAGGGCGGGGAAGCTGACTAGTTGAAGTGGGCCACTTGAGGGAAGCCCGAGACGATTCGATCATGAAAACATTCGATGAGCTGAGATCTTAGACAAAAGGAGGAAGACTAGGGCAAGAACCAAGCAAAGATAAGTCTTTGTAGACTTCGAGTGAGACACTGGTCAAAGGTACGACGGTTTTCTTATTGGCCACCGAAGAGATGATGGACTTAGGGGAGGTCTGAGACTTCGGTTTGTAATATTTCAACTACTCAATGGTGACTATCTTTCTGTTATGATGAAAGAAAATCTTGCGATGAACCACAAATGGGACAACAGACATCGCATAGGTGTAGCTACGAACAATAAAATTTTTTAATATAAGGGGGCATCAATGACTTCTACGTCAACGCAAATAATCTTGCCCGCAAGAGTAATGGGACATTTGCGAAACAGGCCAATAGGCTGGGAAGAGTGGCCATCCCATGCTCGGAGGGTGATAGTGGAAGGGGTCAACTTAGGGAATCTAAGTTTCTTCCAAACCAAAGTAGACATCATATAGGTGGATGCCCCCTCATCAATGATACAATGGGAGACGTTGGCATTCCAGATCTTGATAGGGATTTGGAAGGCCACGGAAGTAGGAAGGGGATGATGTTATGACCTGTCAACATCGAAGATGATCGAATGATCATCTAAAGGATCCACAGAGCCCATGTCAGTTAGTAGAGATTTTTGTTTTGAGGGGCACGACTGGAGGATTTCCATCATTTAGATGGCAGTAGGAGATTTCACCAAATCATATACTATACTATACTAATGGGAAACTTTTCCAGAAGCAATTTTTTGGTGTAATGGTCCCTTGGGGATCTTGGTATGAACCTATGCCTTAGACTTAGTGATTTGTAAAGGAACATTGGTTGTCAAAAGAGGCTCTATGGAACCTGAAGAAGGGGGCTCAGGGGTCGACGTAGCAGGAGGCTTGTTGTACTAACGAGACCAAGTTTGAAGGTTGAGGTAAAAAATAATGGGTTTTTCAGAGTTCATCATGATAATCTAGTAATCGGAGGTATGAGATGGAGGAGGTTGAGTGGCCACCTAACTTTCAGGTGGTTGGGTAGCCACGAATCCTTGCTGAGGGAAAGGATCGGTAAATACAACCAGCTTGATATGTGCAACATTGGGAGGAACCGAAGGGGAGGCTTGCTATCCACGCGATGGTGCTTGAGTCTCCCACATCTGACACATCTGAGGTAAAAGAGGACAATCGTGGGTGTAATGACCATAGACACTGCAAGAAGAACAAGGCTAATTCGTGCGAAGAGGCTTGTCCTGCTTGGGCTGAGTGCCCTGTTGCTGGTTAGTAGTGTTAGGTGCGTTCCCTAGGGGAGTAGGTCCTGGATTATCAGGGGAAGATTGATTTTGGATGCCTTTCCTCTTCTTTTTGGAAGGAGGAGGATTATTCGTGCCCTGCTATGCATACACGTTCCCCTGGTGGGGTGCTGGTTGTTGTTGTGGTGTTGAGAAGGCAAGGGAGGCAAGGGTGCTAATGCTGGAGGAACTGGAGCACCAGGCTATGGATACGGATAATAAGGAGCTTGGGTAACATTGTGGTAACTAGGTTGGGAAAAAGGAGAAGGCATGCCATATCCAGGATACATGCCACCGAGAAGGGGAAAGTGCTGGAGGAGCTGGGCCCTCCCTAAGGGAAACCACAACCCATGGGAGGATGAGCGTATAGATGAGAAAGGGCTCCAACGATACCGTCGGCAGCATGGGATGCCCCACGTGTGTTGGCACCACCAGGTCTAAGGAGATTAGGTAAGATGGATAAACATAACCAGACTCTGCGTAGATCAGGTTATATTTTAATGCAATCTTGAGAGCAACTTATTCAGTCTAAGGGAAATGAGATGCAACATATTTTCTGATAACAGGCAAAAGGGATATGAGAAACCAGTCCATGTAGACACATTCTTGAAAGGTAGGGGCCGACATAGGCTCTTTCTTCTCTGTCATTCCTAGGCATGATCAGATAGGCGGGTCACAAACGATTGATGAAAAGATGTCAAAAGTTAAATACCAGTTTCATTACAAAGAGGAAGCTCGAAGTAGGACAAAATCCTGAGCAAGAGTCGTAAAAGTAGTATGGGAGGAGGAGGCATCATCAACATACCACTTAGAAGCTTCTCGAGTAAGCATAAATTGGAACAACCGAAGACAGACAGAGTCATCGGTGATGGAGTTAGACGAACACCACATGTGGAAATATCGAACATGTTTTGTAGGATATTCTCCAGCACAACCTTCAAACTTGGGGATGTCGGAAGGGATATTGGTTAGCATAGCAGGCGAACCAGGGTCATGGCATATGGATTCATTGATAAACACGTTAAAATCGGGAAGACTGAGGCCTACCATATAAGGGAGCAAGGGAGAAGCTGGGATAGTTCTTTTTGCGGTCCCACTACTACTATTCCCAACATTACAACTAGGGCTACCACCAGCGTTAGGTCCTGAACGAGACATGGTGAAGGTGACAGGGGGAGAACCGGGGATGGAACCAGAAGGGGAACCCAATGAACTAGAAGTAGAGTCGAAATGAGGACTCAGTGGAAGACTAACTTGAATCCTATGCGGAGGAGGAAGTATTCCTAATGAAAACTGAGGATGAAGGCCAAGAAGTCTTCGGGATAAACGCCTTGGGGGTGTAATGATGGAAGAACAAACACAGATCAAAAAGGGAAGAGAGACCAACAAGGGCAAGGAGGTGCAGGATCAAATGATTACAAAGTCAAAACAAGGGTAGGGAGGTGCAGGATCAATTGATTATAATATTATAACATTTGCCTAGCGGTGTTAACGAGGTGCTCTTCACTTAGGGTGTGTGTGTGTTAATTTTAATTTTTAAAGCCAGAAATTTGTAGAGAAAAAATAAAAAGTGTGATGTATAACTGTAAATAAATATGCAAACAAAAATAAAGTAAACTTAATATAATAGAAAATAAACAGCTAAAGATGCATCAATCTAAACCCAAGGAGGCAGGCTTCTCAACAACTAGTGTGTGGGTGGGCAAAAATCTATTCAAAATACACCAAAATAGCCAATGAATCTAAATTCAGGGGGGACAGTAATCTAAAGGTGAGATCTACTGAAAATAGGTGCACATAACAGCAAAAAACCAAAGCGAAAAGTGTTGCAAATGAGGTGGCGAAGTGCTACAACCTGAAGGCAAATGGAGGGTACCCTAGAGGAGGGCCAAAAAAAACTGAAATGAGGTCTTTTGGATTGATAGATAACCAATCTGGAATGGATCTAGAGGTACAAGATCAGATCTGAAAAATGGATGAACACACTAAAATTTCAAACAACCTAGAAAGGTGGAAGCGTACTGAAGCCCTAGGGGTCTAGGTTCCCACTTCGAAAAGTAAAATAGAGAAATTATAGGTCCAAAATGGACAGAGACGAAGGTCAGACAACCCTGAATAGTAGCCTAGACAAACCTAGAAAAAACTCAAAAAAAATTCTGCAAAAAGCTCACGTCACAGTTTCTGACCTTATTTTTGCAGAGGTCGAAGGTTTGGGCCTTTTATCTGTGTCCTAGAGGTTCAGGTCATAGGTTTTGGCCAAAAAAATGCAACCTGAACTTTTAATATTCCCAAATTCTCACATCATATTTGGAATATTAGAGTCCTTGATTTTCTTAATGAATTAAGTAAATAAAAGGGTGGAGGCACCCGCAATCCTCAATATGAATAAATATCCACTTTTGTGTGTGTGAATGTGGATTATTTAGCCTAGATCTACATAAGAAGGTAGTTGAGCAACTACAAATGTGAATAAAATTGGAGACTATGTCTCATTAATGAGATAGATCATGGAGGTTGACATAGTCAAATAAGATCTTGAAGGGATCAAACAGAGATGATTCAGTCAACTAAGATCTTGAAGATGTCAAAGATCATGGCACATTGATGATAAAGTGATGGAGGACATTGTGCAAATAAGGCACACTTGATGGAAGGCATACATTACACCTAGACATGATGGTTGATTTGGTCAAACACCGTAGTCCAACTTGGAGGATCTTGTCCACATGTGACAGCGCAGTCTAGATGAGGGCCAAGGCTTGGGAAGGCTCAAATGTTATATAAAGAATATGAAGGCAAGGATGAGGGTATGTTGATTATTCTTGATGTAAGATCTTTTCAAATCTGGAATTGTCATGTGACATTCCACTGCTTTCTTAGGCTGTTTAATAGATATTGTGGGTGTTTTTTAGCACAGGGTGTTCCAAGTCAGGAATCCCACCTCTTCCTTAGAGCAGCTCTAGAAAGAGTATTTCACTTCATATTAAATCAGGCTTTGAGTGCCACATCCCTTTTCCTACTTTCTGCAAAACACTCATATTCAGAAATTGCAAATTTCTGAAGATCAGTTTTGAAGGAGGAAGTTTTCTTTAGTACTTCAGCTGGAGAACTGGTGATGGTTCATTCCTATCACCTTCGGTTAAAGATCAACTTCCTAGAGCTTCATTGCAGATCTAGCATCATGCCAAAATTTATTGACCTCGCAACAACAGTACTTCCTTCAGGAATTACGCTGTCTATTTTGCAGATCTAAATGGAGGAAGGAAGTTGCTAGTATTTCAGCTAGCAATCCTATGAGGGATCATTCCCTCACATTTCCATCAGTATTTCCATCAGCCTGGAGGTTATTGTAACATTTTTCAGTAGGCAGAAGGCCTTTATTTCCCTCACATTGCAGTTTTTGTTGGCAGTTGGGTTGCAAGAGCTGCAATCATCATTGGAGGATTGAGAAGCTAGATCTAGAGCTTCTATCTCATAAATCTAAAGAAGGGATCACCCCTTCAAGCATAGATCTAATCTAATATCATATTTCATCCATCTATTTGTCAGATCTAGCTTCAGATTTGTATTTACCAACATGTTAAGGATCAAATCCTAGGGAGGTGATTTTCAAAGTTTCGGATCTCAAAAATCCTTTCTGGCTTACCTTGGGAATCCATCACATTGGCCGGATCTTGAATCTTGGCATCATCTAAGCTCCAGATTTGAGTAGATATGCATTTTCCTTTTCATCCTGTAACTATATGTTCATATTTTTTTGAAGGGACAACACAATATTTTCTCCAATGCCTCTCCAGTTACGTTGTACCTATTGTAGCTTGTTTTATGGGTACTTCTAGACCATTTCTTTGGCTAGATCTGCTCATATTTTGTACATGGTGTAACTGATTCTTCTCCAATATAATAAAATGGCTTGGCTTCTCTATAAATTATGATGTTGTCTTAATATTTATTGTTTATCTTGTTGTAAGTTCTTATATTGTGTGAAGTATTACTTCATTCTCCCATTTGGGATATTACAGTGGTACCAGAGCATGATCTTTGGCTCAGCTTGTGGACACTTCATCTTTTTCATCTAAAGAAGAAGCAGATAGATGAGATCTATCATGGAGGAAGAAAATTGGGTCACTCATTTCTATAGATCTATGCAAGATCTCTCCAAGGAGGTCTATCAAATGGAAGAGGAAAGGTAGAATGAAGATCCAAGAAGAAGATGTGATGAGGAAGGCCCCAACACTTCCTATCAGCAAGGAAGAAAACTGGAGAAGGTGAAGGGTGTAGAAATGAAGGAAGGAATGAACCTCAAACTCATGAGACTCTCAGTCTATATATTGAAGAGTACAAAGCAAAGTCTAGAGCATTCAAGGAGAAGCTAGCTCTCCAACAATTCTTCAAAATCAAAGAAGAAACAGGATCTCGTAGCAGTAATAGAAGAAAGAGGCATAATAGATTGTATTTGCATACATTTGATCGATCTTCCTCAAGCACTTTTAAGGCTTGGAGGAGAGATTTAGATGCATTTTTCAGACTACATCCTATAGCTGAAGAAGGGCCTGTTCAAATTGCAACACTTCATCTTTTAGATGAAGCCAATGATTGGTGGTTTGGTCACATGGAGCATGTAAAGGTGACTAAATATTCAGATTTTTTTCACAAGTTGAGAAAGAATTTTGATGTGAAGAAGACAGGGATGTGCCACAAAGAGACATTTCCTAAGGAGGAGGCTGTCAATATTGTCACTCTGGACAAGAGGTAACTACATTCACCACCAGCTGCAGAAGTACTTGCATCCAGAGAAGATACTCTTGCATCTTTGCAAGATGGTCTTGAGCTCTTGACATATAGAGTCCCATGCATGATTTAGGAGTTGCATGAGGAAGAGGAGGAAGATTCCAACGCTATTACATTTGAAGAAGAGAAGCCATCTCTCTTACTAGTAGTTGGAGACACCATTGTCCCGGTTGGAGGAACTCTTGTGTTCTCTCAAGAGCTTCCCACATATCAGTTGATCCAAGGTATGCATACAGATTCATCACCTAGTTTTTCAGTATATTTTATTGAAACTTATGGGGACATGCCATCAGGGCCAATGCATGACCAAGGGTTAGAACATAGTGCTGATTTGAAGTAGAAATATATCACAGCATAGAGGACCCTTGATCTAATCAAGGAGGATATGAAAATCTATCCCAGTTTGTTATGGATGAGCCAAATTCAACCTCTTGAGTCGAAGTTTAGAGTTTCAGAAGAAGGGATGAGCATAATCCTTTGTACAATGGCTGGTTGTGAGATCAATATTGTACCTTTCTTAGATACATTTTATGTATTACCTTGCAGATCTATAGCGTTTTCACTTAGAAGGAGTGATAATGATGAGGCCCCATTATTCTTGTAGCATTCTGAAGGTAGCTTCACTCATGAAACAATGGAGGTAAAGATGATAAATGGTAGACATCTAGATATGAGAAACCTTTTCTCCTTTCTTGATGACACTTTCTCAATGAGCACCTCACAGCTCAAAGAGAGACTTCTACCTATAGTAGATCTAGGACCTCATTGGTTTTGGAAGGCCATGGATGAGAAGAAGGTCTCATTAAGAGATCTCATTAGACGTGCACTTCAACATTTCATGGAGTGCCAATTTCTTCATCGATTTGTGGAAGATGGTATTATACAAAGGGAGGATACCATGATTACGCAGCACATCACTCATCTTCCATATTGGGGTGAGTGGATGAGGAAAATAAGAAAGGGGTTGCATGACCACTTGAATATTTACATGGGTCGGCAAGCTTGGTTACGTTGGTTTCCATTGGGAGGTTCTTGTCACTTCCCAAAGGCTCATATTTCTTTGATCCGTGCCTTAAAGGACACTTATTAAATGAAGAAGGAGGCATGGCTGCGCTGGCTGCTCTTGGGTGAGTATGGTTACCACCCAATAGATCATGATTTTCTTATTCATGCCTTGTGTATCAATGATAGCATGCAACAAAAGGAGGCATGTCCAATCTTGTTTCACTTGAGAGAGATTGGCCACCACATGACATCTCCTATGTCAATGTGTTTTGTATTGGGTAGATCTTGGCATGATGCTCTCATGATGTGCGTTGACGATATTTCTTTGTATTGGGCTGATGTGACATTCCATATGTCCATTAGTATGTTTTTTCTTCATGATGCACATGAGGAGGAGAGGAAGAAGCAAGATCTCTTGTTGATTTGGTTGCTTTTGGGGGAGTTTGGCTTGTCCATATTACCTGGAGGAGATGGAGGATGGCAGCAAAGGGCCTTACTACGGTGGTTACTATTATGAGAATATGTTTTAACATCCTTTTCTACCCATATAGCTCTTTTGCTTCTTCTTTTGCATACTGTTGGAATGATGCTTGGATCCAACAAGGCCAATGGGGCTAAGTATGAGAGAATATCAATGCTCAATCTAATTCATAAAACATGGGATGGAGACATGTACTGTGTGATGGAGCTTTTCCTTTGTGAAGAGAACCACCATATTCTATGCACCTCATGTATTGATGATGATGTTGGACATCATATGGTTGTCACTTGGTACTTCATGATGGAGGGAGGACATCTAACCAAATAGTTGGAGGTCATTCTTTTTGTTTTTGAAAGACAACTTTGGAACCAAACATGCATAACACATTGCAGCAAATGGAGGAAGCCTTCCTTATGTGGATGCCATTGGGAGGGGAATAGATGGCTTTACAACTACTTTTGGAGTTTCTTGAGGACAAGCAATATTTTTCCGAGGGGGACTGTAATATTCCCAAATTCTCACATCATATTTGGAATATTAGAGTCCTTCATTTTCTTAATGAATTAAGTAAATAAAAGGGTGGAGAGACCCACAATCCTCAATATGAATAAATGTCCACTTTTGTGTGTGTGAATGTGGATTATTTAGCCTAGATCTACATAAGAAGATATTTGAGCAACTACAAATGTGAATGAAATTGGAGAATCTGTCTCATTAATGAGACAGATCATGGAGGTTGACACAGTCAACTAAGATCTTGAAGGGATAAAACAGAGATGATTCATTCAACTAAGATCTTGAAGGGATAAAACAGAGATGATTCAGTCAACTAAGATCTTGAAGGGATAAAACAGAGATGATTCAGTCAACTAAGATCTTGAATATGTGAAAGATCATGGCACATTCATGATAAAGTGATGGAGGACATTGTGCAAAAAAGGTACACTTTATGGAAGGTGTACATTACACCTAGACATGACGGTTGATTTGGTCAAACAGTGCAGTCTAGCTTGGAGGATCTTGTCCACATGTGACAGCGCAGTCTAGATGAGGGCCAAGGCTTGGGAAGGCTCAAATGTTGTATAAAGAAGATGAAGGCAAGGATGAGGGTATGCTGATTATTCTTGATGTAAGATCTTTTTAGATATGAAATTGTCATGTGACATTCCACTGCTTTCTTAGGCTGTTTAGCAGAGATTGTAGGTGTTATTTAGCATAGGGTGTTCCTGGTCGGGAATCCCACCTCTTTGTTAGATTAGCTATAGAAAGAGTATTTCACTTCATATTACATCAAGCGTTGAGTGCCACATCCCTTTTCCTACTTTCTGCAAAACACTCATATTCAGAAATTACAGATTTCTGAAGATGATTTTGGAAGGAGGAAGTTGTCTTCAGTACTTTAGCTGGAGAACTAGTGAGAGTTTATTCCTATCGCCTTAGGCTTAAAGATCAGCTTCCGAGAGCTTCATCGTAGATCTAAAATCAAGCCAAAACTTATTAACCTCCCAACAACAGTACTTCCCTCAGGAATTACGCTGTCGATCGTGCAGAACTAAAGGGAGGAAGGAAGTTGCTAGTATTTCAGCTAGCAATCTTGTGAGGGATCATTCCCTCACATTTCCATTAGTATTTCCATCGTCTTGGAGGTTATTGTAACATTTTTCAGTAGACAAAAGGCCTCTCTTTCCCTCACAATGCAATTTTTGTTTGCAGTTGTGTTGCAACAGCTGCAATCATCATTGGAGGATTGAGAAGCTAGATCTAGAGCTTCTAGCTCATAGATCTGAAGAAGGGATCAACCCTTCAAGCATAGATATGATCTAATATCATATTTCAGCCATCTATTTGTCAGATCTAGCTTCAGATCTATATTTCCCATTAGATCAAGGATCAAATCCTAGGGAGGTGATTTTCCAAAGTTGTAGATTTGGAAAATCCTTTCTGGGTTATCTTGGGAATCCATCACATTGTCCAGATCTTGAACCTTGGAATCATCTCAGCTCCAGATTTGAGTAGATCTACATTTTCCTTTTCACCGTGCAACTATATGTTCATATTCTTCTGAAGGGACAGCGCAGTATTTGCTCCAGTGCCTCTCTAATTACGTTGTACCTGTTGTAGCTTGTTTTTTGGGTACTTCTAGAACATCTCTTTGGATAGATCTGTTCATATTTTGTACACGGTGTAACTAATTCTTCTCCATTATAATAAAATGGCTCAAATTCTCTGTAAATTTATTTTTTATCTTGCTGTAAGTTCTTATATTGTGTGAAGTATTACCACATTCTTCCATTTGGGATATTACAGCACTTCCAGCACTCTCGGGAGTAGGTTTCAAAAAAAATTGTCGTCTCAGCTGTAAGCGATACCTTTCACCTCCACAATAGGTCTGGAAACACACAGAAGTTAGAATTTTTACTGTTTAGGGTTTTATAGGTTAAAAACAACATCAAGAAAAACTAAACAAGAAGCTCAAGAAAAATCCTAGGTTTTGAAGCAGTTGGTGATGCATGGATCTCAAAAACAACAAAGGTTGTAATCATAAACCCTTGTGGAGTCGCGAGTTGTTAGGATGAATTCTAATTGCAAACGTACGCAAAAATATCACTTTAGCTATGCATAACAAACAACCCTAACATCAAAGATGGCTGTCGAATTCTTTAGATATGCAGTTAGTTTACCAAGATAAATGTTATAAAATCAAGATCTATGCAATAAAAGATATTAAGCAGTAAATAAAAGCAAGAGTTGCTCCATGCATCCAATAGACAAGACAATAATATTTTTAAAGAATTTTTGTATTTTTGACACCTTGGAAGGGAACATAGAAAGATCTTACGAGTCCCCCTCAATGGGATGGGTTCTTGTATGTCCTCAACACTTCAGAGCTAAGATCTCTCTCTCTTGATGGTGTAGAAAACCCAGACAAAAGAAATGGAACTCAGAGGGATTCACAAGAAAAAATAGTAGAAAAATATGACAATGAGGGAGGATCAAAGTTAGACCAAAAGTATAGATCCCGAGTGATCTTAAGGCAACAAAAGGTAGTGAGTGAATGGATAAACCCTTCTATTTATAACAAAATATTGAGTTAGTCTAGATATTGGTGCATAATTAAAATATTATTAACCAAATCTAGATCCAACTTTTATGGAATATTTTATTAGATTTGTTGGAGAGAAAAAGAATTTGACTTTGGTCAAATCCATTTATTTGTAAATAATAAATAAAAAAATGATTTATTTACTATTTTAAGGATGTGTTTGAGTAATAATTAAATAAATAGTGATTTATTCAATTATCTATAAATGATTTAGTCAAATTTAACAAGGAATGTTATTTAAATAAGGTTTAAATAATTATTCCTAGAAAATAATAAGATAAATAATGATTTATCTAATTAATTTTCTTGTTTTGGGTTAAATATGAGGAAAAATATTAATTAAAATTTTGTTTAACTAATTATTCCATGAGGCAAATCAAAAAAATATGGATTTATTCAATATTTCCTCATGGGGTTTCTTGTTTATACCGTAAACAACTTAATAAATTAAGGATTACTAAATTATTTATCATAGTGAAAGCAATTTTACTGAGGGTAAAATTGGTCTTACATGGTGTACTTTGGTCCATATAATAGTAATAGGTTAGATGACCAAAAATTGGTGTAACATATGGTGTTCGCCCAATAGTATTATTGATGATAATATTTGACTAAGACTGTTTAAACGCACCCTAACCAAACGTGGTGCGAAATTTTATGTGCTTCACATGGAATCTTTAGCGTCCTCGCTACTATGTTCTTCACTTGTTTTCAGCTACGCGTCCACCATGATTCGGGGATTTATTTGTTGACTCATTTTAGTTAAACGCGAGCTCTCCATATCTCAAACCATATCCAAGAATAGTAGCGATGTCGCAGTTTGTGCAAAGCCAAACTCGACGATCGAGTTTTACTGGACTTGTTTTTGAAAAAACTCACATTAGAGATCTCAAAATATGTGACGACAGAAGGACCTACCTCCGAGGAGGACGCCATTTGCAAATCTGAGTAGCTCGAACTTATCTATACCCAACCACTATACATTTACAATGTCCTTCCTAATGCCCCATGCATGCAAACTTACAGAGAATTTCCAGGCACGTCGAATACTGTAGATGGCTTGATTGGGTAATTTACCTAAGGTCACCTAGGGAGGAGTATCAAGTACCGAGGTTACTCATATGATTCTACACATATCATAACACAATGTTGATACCACCAAAGTCAATGTGCACCTTTGCAAAATCTGACAAATAGGGTGTCATCATACCATCAAGGGCATGGAGGTTCGTACCCTCCCTCACATGGGTCACATGGGACCTAGTACTCATCATGGAATGTTGATGGAAGAGATCTCCCCAAGCAACCATACAAAAATGAGGGGTAAGGAAATCAATATTTCCTTTCCTTCGCACAAAACCCACTAACACAAAACAACTAGCTTGTGAACTTTGTGCAACCTTTTGAGGCTTAGCTGTGAGAGTCCTATGATGAGGAGAACTCCTATGATGAGGAGAACTGTAATAATCCTCCGAACTCTATAAGGAAAAAGACTAAGAATAAATAAAAGGGATACCATGGACAGGGAGGAAATAAATAGTAACACCCATCGCAATCTCAGTGAGGGGGAAACCCCAATCGAAATCACAACCAGGAGCCAAAAAACAACTCCCAAGGGAAGAACAAGAGGTCTAATATTTAGGGTAACCGTGGACAAGGGGGACCTACAAAGTAGACCATTGTAATGTAGGAACCCTTCCCCCACCAAGGAGTGGTTAATACCCAACAACAAAAACAACCCCAAAATGATTCGGGGAATAAAAGCAATGAAATTTATGCGACTCGTGAAGAACTGTTGATTTATAAATTAAATGCACACGTGAATTTATGGATGGAGGATTTTAATAGTCTAAAGGGTGTTGTTTTGTCACAACTTGATATTATTTTATTGAAGATAATGTTTGACTAGGTTATTCCCTCTAGGAGATTGTTTTCCCTAGTTGAGTGCCTAGAGGTGGTGTCTCTTTTTTTTATGGTTTTGGTAGTGTTTGATGAACAAAGAAATAATAAAAATAGGAAAAAGTAGAGGAATTTAATCAATAAATCACAAGCATATATCAAAAGTACACATGAACTCATTCAATAGAAGGCCTCATCTCATTGCACTAGATTTCTCAACACTTCCCCATCAAATGGCCTTTCATGAAAATTGAGTCCTTAAATAGATGATCCATATTAATTGAACCTTCATCAATGTTAATTGAGGTTTGAATTTCTAGGTTTATAGGACTCAATATCCATTCATTTTCTAATAAATAGACCATTTTATGGACTTAAGCTTCTAGCTAATTTAACTAGGCTTCAAATACCAACTTTTCTAGTTTAAGCGTTACATTCTATGTCATTGAGTTTTCTTTTCATTGGAATATTTACACCCTTTTATATCATATTTTTGAAATTGTTAAACCATTTTATGTGGGTGCAATTGAAACTTTTTTTATAGATATGTAAGCCATGCCCTAATAATAAAAAAATTTATTTCGGTTTAGAGTGTGGTTTCATAGCATGACATAGGGTTTTAAAAATAGTTCCCATACTTGGAAAATTTTAGGGGCTAACATTAGTAGGTGCGCTAATTTGATATGTTCTTTCCAAAAAAAATATTCCCCAAAAATTATTTTACCTTAAAAATGGCCAAAGTTTTATAGATACTATATAAAATGATTAGAAATTTGAATAGTTTTATGAAAATATGGCTAAAAATTTTATAGTTTTCATCTTAGGAATTTGTAAGATTAGCCAAGGTTTCTAAACTTTAAGATACATTTCCACACTTAAAAATTTTCCCTATCCCATAGATAGATCCACAAATGTCATGAGATTTCATAATTAAGATCATAATAGCTGATCAAGAAGTTATAAAGAAAATTATTGTCAATTCACACTCTTAACCTCAAACCTTAAATACATAAATGTACATAAAGGGGTAATGAATTTATTTAGTGATTCTATTGGCAATTATCCCACATTTTGACAATGAAACATACAAAGGGGACTTAGTTTTATGTATTAGGGACCAACTCAACTACATAATAATAAATGCATCATGGCCATAAAAATGGAGTAGGACAATATCTAATGAAAAGAAAAGAATATATTCATATGGGGTAGTTGGGAAAATATTAGTAAAGGTATATATACTAATTAATATCATTCTATTTGATTATATTATATTGTAACAAGAATGTTTTAGAAATTAATTCATTCCATATCAAGTGTTGAATATTTTTACTATTTAAGAACATTATTTTTATTTTTTGTTCATATCCAAATTGAAATGGTTATCTTACCCAGAAAATTACCTTTATTTTATGGAAATTAGGTGGTCAAATAAATGAACTATCTTAAGATATAATTCATCAATGTTAATTGAGTTTCAAATTAGGATAAGTATCCACTCATTGTCTAATAAATTGACCATTTTATGGAATTAAGCTTTAGCTACTTTAGCTAGGGTTCAAATACTAGCTTTGTTAGTTTAAGTAGGTCATTTTATGACAATGAGTTTTTTTTTTCATGGGATAGTTAGGTTCATTTATATCATATCCTTAAAATTAGGCCCCTTTTAGTAAGATGATTAAACCATTTTATGTGGATGGAATTGAAACATTTTTATAGATGGTGAAAGGATGTTGTAACAATAAAAGATGTGTTTTTAGTTTAGAGTGTGGTTTCATAAAATAACATATGGTGTTCAAAATAATTCCCATATACAAATAGAGAGAAGTTATGACATTTAATAATTAAGTTCTTAATAAGGGAATTTATTATCAATTTATATTTTCTACCTCAAACCATAAATACTTAAAAAACTACTTTAAGCTTAATGATTTTATTTACCTTTTCTCCCACATTTTGAGGATAAAGCATGCTAAAGAAGACTTAGTTTTGTGTACCGACGTTGGTACCCAACTACATAATGAATGTAATGGGCCATAGAAATGAGACTCAGTCCCCCTTTTAGTATGATGATTAAACCATTTTTTTGGATGGAATTGAACCATTTTTATAGATGGTGAAACCATATTGTAAAAATAAAGGATTTTTTTTTGTTTAGAGTGTGGTTTCACAACATAACATATGGTGTTAACAATAGTGCCCAGAGATAGATAGAACTAAGTTATGACATTTAATAATTAAGGCATTAATATCCAATGAATAAATTCTACCAAGTTTTGAGGATCAAGGATGCAACCAAGACTTAGTTTCTTGTACCAAGGTTGATACCCAACTACATGATGAATGTAATGGATCTTGAAAATGAGACTAAGTATAACCTATAGATAAATGGAGTGTTTCACCTAGATGCCACAAAACAATTTCAATTTCAAGAAAGGATGTGATTTTTTTTGTTTAAAAATATTTTTTGAATGTATAAATGGATTCAATTCCTTGAAAGAATAATTCTAATGAACAATTTATACACCATGTAAATAAAAGAAAAATAATATAATAATAAGTGGTAGTTGGACAAATATTAATGAAAGTATAAATATAATAGTAATATAATTATATTTTATTGTGATGATAATGCTCCTAGAAGTAAATCATTCTACAAGTATTAAGAAAGGAGTTGTACTTTTTGGACTTTCTTCTACATTAATTCTAGTGAAATATTGTATTGTGTTATTTAAATTGGTTTTTTTTACTACATGGATTATAGCACAGTGAAAAACCATTAGGGAACTTCTATTGTGTAGGTCATTGTGATTGCAATAAATTAGTGCCCTATTTTAGAGAAATTAGACCCAAAAAATCCACATGAAAACCTTCAAAAAAGTATTACTAAAAAAAAATAGATTAAGTAATGCTACCTACTTTAAGTAAACCTTCTTTCTATTTCTCATCTAAATTCAAATCTCCATTTTCTTTATTAAAAGCTCATTTCCTAGAAATATGGAACCTCAATGTTGAGGTTAAAATTCCTAGTTTAATAGGATAAATATCCATTCATTTTCTGATAATAAATGGACCATTTTATGGAATTAAGGCTAAAACTAGTTTATCTAGGGTCCAAATCCCAACTTTGCTGAGTTAAGTGGATCATTTTATAACATTTACAATTTAATAAGATAAATATGAATTCATTTTCTGATAATAAATGGTCAATTTTATGTCATTAAGCTTCCAATTAGTTCCTTAAACTTCAAGCTATTTTAGCTAGGGTTAAAATCTCAAGTGTGTTGGGTTAAGTGGGCCATTTTATGCAATTGAGCCTTTTTTTAGTGGGATAATTATGCCATTTTATATTATATCTCTGCAATTGATCCATTTTTTCTACGATAATTAACCATCTATACAATTGACCATGTTTATAGTGCAACTAATATCTTTTTACTAAAATGATTAAACCATTTTATGTAGATGGAATTAACTATTTTTATATATTGTAAAGCCATGCTTTAATAAGGGATTTTTTTTATTATTATTATTCTTTTAGAGTTCAGTTTTTCCTGGTTCAAAATAGTTCCAATAGATAGATCCAAATACTTTATGACATTAGATAAATATGATCATAATAGCTAATCAATGAAGCAATTAAAAAGCTATTAACAATTTACATTTTCTAGGTCAAACTTTAAATACATAAAACTAGATAAAAGGGCAATGATTTTATTTAATGATTATATGGGTTATTTTTCCAGATTTTAAAAATGAAAAATGCCAAAAGATTCTTAGATTTATTTAGATAAAGAGATATTTAACTCCATAATAAATATAATGTGGCCATAAAAATTAAGATGAACATTATATATAGGAAATAAAAAAATATAATTATAAAATGTAGTTGGGAAAATATTCATAAAAGTATATATATTCATTAATACCATTATATTAGATTATGATATGTAAAATAATTCACTCCATAACATTAAATAATATTACTTTAAATAAAAATTATTTATATTTATTATCCAAATTTAAATCCCCATGTTCCCCATCAATTACCCTTTTTATGGAAATTTAGTCCTTAAATAAAAAAACCATCTTAAGTAAAGAAACCATCTCAAGTGAAACTTCATCAATGCTAACTTAGTTCAACCTTTTAGACTTATGGGATGAGTATCGATCCATTGTTTAATAAATGGACCATTTTAGGGGATTTATCCTCTAAGGCTTTAACTAGGTTTCAAATCTCAACATTGCTAGGTTAAGTGGGCCATCTTATGCTATTGAGTTCTTTTTTTCTTAGGATAATTAATCCATTTTATATCATATCCTTGAAATTGAACCCTTTTAATTAGGTTGATTAAACCATTTTATGTGGGCTTAAGTGAAACATTTTTCTAAATGGTCAACCCATGCCTTAATCATAAAAGAGTTTATTTTGGTATAGATTCTGGTTTAATAGAATAACATAGGGTGTTCAAAATAGTACTCATAAATAGATAGAGAGAAGTCATGACATTTAATATTAGTCTAGTAATAAAAAATGAAGAAAGTGTATGGAAAATTTTCATTAATTTCTATTTTGAGAGTCAAACCCTAAATACTTGAAAACTGTGATTTTATTTAGTTCTTGTATGACTTCATCTAGGAGGTTTTGAGGATGAAGCATGTGAAAGAAGACTTTGCTAGGTATACCTAACCAGGTACCCTAATATATAATGAATGTAATGTAACCTTAAAATTTAAGGGAGACACCATATAATGAAAAATATAAATAATATAATAATAAGATCTCCTTAAATTTTGATCCTTAAAATCTGGATCTAATTTGTTTAACATTGAAATCACAAATTTTGATGTAAAATCTGGTTTTTCAAGGAGTTGAATCCATACCTCAAATTTTTAGGCTACATTTTTTTCTAGAATGATTAAACCATTTTATATAGGTCAAATTGAACCATATTTATAATTAACAATATTATTTTTATAGATAGTTAAACCTCAAGTAATATTATTTTTTTGGATTGGGTTAAATCTTTGATAAGTAAAAGAGCTATCAAACAACCACTATAAATAGACTAATTCTATTCAATGTCCTTAGAACTCTTCTTTGCTTTGAATTAAAAGAGAAATGGAGTGCTATACATTTTCTAGGTCAAAATTTAAATACATAAAATGACATAAAGGGGCAATGATTTTATTTAGTGATTCTATGGGTTATTTTTCCATATTTTTAGAATGAATAATACCAAGGGGTACTTTTATTTATTTATCTAGGGAGGTACCCAACTCCATAATGAATATAATGTGGCCATAAAAATGAAGTTGGACATTATACATTGAAAATAAAATAATATAATTATAAAGTGAAGTTTTCAAATTCCTTAAAATCTAGATCTAATTTGTTTAACATTGAAATTACAATTTTGGTCCGTAAAATTTGGATTTAATTTGTTTAACATTGAAATCACAATTTTGATCAGTAAAATCTAGTTTTTCAAGGCATTGAATGGATATATGCACCCAAAAAACTAGTTTAAATAACACAAATCAATATTTTACCCCAATTTTTTAGTCTACATTTTTTAAGAATGATTAAACCATTTTATGTCGGTCAAATTGAACCATATTTATAATTCACCACATTTTTTTTCTTTTATAGATGGTTAAACCTCCACTAATATTATTTTTCTTGAGTTGGGTTAATTTTTTTATAAATAAAAGAGCTATCAAAGAACCACTATAAATAGACTAGTTATGTTCAATGTCCTTACAACTCTTCTTTCCTTTTAATTAAAAAAGAAATTGAGTGGTATACATTTTCTCGGTCAAACTTTAAATACATAAAACTACATAAAGGGTTATTTAGCTAATATATGGGTTATATTTCGAGATTTTAAGAATGAAGAATGGCAAGAGATACTTATATTTATTTACCTAGGGAGGTACCCAACTCCATAATGAATGTAATGTGGCCATAAAAATGAAGTTAAACATTATATATTGAAAAGAAAAAAATATAAATATAAGGGGAACTTTTCATATTTATTTTTCCCATCTCCTTAAAATGGTTGTTTTTCAAGAAGTACCTGACTACATAATGAATGTAATGTGGGCATAAAACTTAAGGGAGACACTGTATAATGAAAAAAATAATATAATATAATAATAAGGGATGCTTAAATTTTGATCCTTAAAATCTGGATTTAATTCGTTTAACATTGAAATCACAATTGTGATCCGTAAAATACGGATCTAATTTGTTTAACATTGAAATCACAATTTAGATCCGTAAAATCTGGTTTTTCAGAGAGTTGAATTTATATTTAGCCAAAAATACTAGTTTAAATAACACAAATCAATATTTTACTAAATTTCATTTTTTTTCTATAATAACTAAACCATTTTATGTCGATCAAATTAAACCAAATTTATAATTAACCATTTCTTTTAATATATGATTAAACCTTGTTTAATATTATTTTTTTAGATTGAGTTAAATCTTAAACCGCTATCAAATAACCACTATAAATAGACTAGTTCTGTTCAATATTCTTACAGTTCTTCTCCCCTTTGAATTAAAAGAGAAATTGAGTGATATCAATAAGTGTTGATAATAATACTCCAGCTTGAGAGGAGTATTCTTAGCGAAGTGCACACTGTTTAGAGTGCATAACAAGTCTGTTATGGCTTGCAATAGTTCTTCCCCGTCCAGAAGCCACAGTAGTGAGTGGAGCAGCGATGAAAATAACCAATCCAATAGCTCGCAATCTTTGACTGATTACACTCACGATTCAGAGATCAGCGATGAAAATAACCAAAGAAGCAAGACACCAATGCGCAGCAAGAGAAGCCAGACACGGAGAAAGCACGAAAACGACAATGCCCAACAGAAACAAAACCCTGATGATGGTTCTGGTAGTTTTAAACATAAATAAAGTCTGGAAAGACATTCCAGCAGTAGCAAGTATTGTTATTATTATTTATGTTATTAGTCTGTGTTTTTTTAATAATATTATTATGTTGACATTCCAGCAGTAGCAAGTATTGTTACTATTATTTATGTTATTAGTCTCTGTTTTTTTAATCGTATTATTATGTTATCCCGCTGTGTCATTCGTCTCTGTTTTTTAATCCAACCACTTATTCCTTTTGGTTGATTTTTCACGTGCTGCAAACGTCGTATAAAACACTAATGTGATCGTATATTGATACTTATCATATTACTAATATTTTTTTTCTTTGAAAAAAAAAACTTTTTATTCATAAAATGGTAACTCTGTACATGCATTTAAGAATTTTTTGGTAGGAGGATGTGCTATCTCAAAAAACAGCTGAAGTATTCAGCCTATCTGCAAAAACCCCATTTAGTTAAAGCATGATTTTGATCAAAATCATATTTTAGGGAAAAACAACCAACTAGCCCTTAGCCCAAACAAATCATAAAGGCACAACTTATTCCCTATCGTCCTCTTATGAGGAAAAACAGCCCAAACAGAAACTTTGTGTGAAGCAAGAACAATATCAAAAATTGTTGTTTGTCTTAGTCAACATATAGGATTTATAGTTCTACATAGTATGAGAAGTTTTCTGCATAAAAGTAAAATAATTGACAAATAGATATTGCTGTAAATAAACTAAGATAGGTGTTAAATGGAATAGTATAAACAAAAGGAGGATGGTCAGAAGCCACAGAGTCTTCCGGCACTATTTCTCTTGTGATCCAAGTGCACTGATCTTGCTGTAAACCCTCCTTAGCAAGGAGGTCTGCAGCCTCATTTCTTTTCCTGTAAATATGACATAAATCAATATAAGTAAAATGAGTCTTCAAAAGCCAGCATTCTTCAAGTATAGGACTTAAAATATAATTTGAAAAAACAAATTCCTTATTGAACCATTTGATGATATTGAGCAGTCCCCAAAGATCTGAACTAAGGTAATGTCCAGGTTTGTGAGCCAACAGAGGAGGAGATGTAGTGATTTGATCTCAGCATAATTGTTTGAACCTTGTGCCAGACTAATAGAGGCCTCACTTGTCTGAGGCACAGTATAAATAAGCCCAGGGGATGTCTCCCCTCATCTGGTGATGAAGGTATGGCTCTTGATGTGGCAATAGAGCATAAATAGTCCCCTTCCTCAGCTACAAGATGAAAAGGGATATTTTAGTTTCTTAAAATAACTCTATTTCTAGCTAGCCATATGAGATTAGCAAGGGAATTGATTTTTTTTCTCTCCAGCAGTTGTTCCACCAAGTCTTCTAGGCCTCCTTGACTGTGAGGCCTCTCCATTGATGTGTGCAGCCAACCACTGAACTTAAAGTGCCCCATACCTTTATAGTGAACCAGTAGCACAAAACCAAATGAGCCACATATTCAGATTCTAGTTTACATAAAGGGCACTTTTGCAGACTATCTTTCCTTCATTTTTGCAGATTGTCAGAGGTGAGGATCTTGTTTTCCAGCAAACATAAGAAGAAGAGGGAGATTTTTGCAGAACAATTCATCTTAGAGAGATATTTATACCACCACCAGGCCATCCTTTTTCCCATGAGATGTGAGTAACCAAACTTGGGAGAGTACCCAATGAGGCTTACATTAGTCCCTTGGAGTTAGTTAGTGTAATGGTTCCTTGTCTCGAACCAGGTTTGGTATAGATTAAGGTCTTCCCCATATTTCCAGCCTTGTGTCCAAATTGATGTTGCTTTTGGTTTTCGAGCTTGGTTTAGGAAAAGCAAGCTCTGCAAGCCTCCATAAAGGATAACCTAGCATTGGAGCCTACCCACTAGTCTAGTCCTACTCTGATGTATTGCCCATTTCATACCTTCCATACCAACCCCTCTTCAATCAATTCCATGGCTCCTAGAGTGGCCCTCTAGACCATCAACCCTCTCTTTCATTTCTAGACTTCTCACCCAATTGATGACACTTCTAGGGTCTATGTAATTCCTTCTCATAAAGGTGGACCATAAGGAGTTCTTGACCAGTAAAGACCATCCCATTTTGACAGCAAGAGATTTGACAAAGGATGGCAACTCCTTGATACCCAGCCTCCCCATTCTTTAGGTCTGGCAATTTTTTCCCAAGCTACCCATGACAAGGAATGTTCCTACCTTAAACCTTCCCACAATAATTTATGGCAGGTTTTAAGAATTCCCTCTATTATTCCCTTCTGCATCCATGATAACAATGCCCAAAAGAGAGGGATGACCATTAACACTTATTTATTACCACTATCTTAGAACCATAATGGTTAACTAACTAAATTAATTATTTAATAATAAAATATCTTATATTTTTTCCCAAGCTACCCATGACAAGGAATGTTCCTACCTTAAACCTTCCCACAATAATTTATGGCAGGTTTTAAGAATTCCCTCTATTATTCCCTTCTTCATCCATGATAACAATGCCCAAAAGACAGGGATGGCCATTAACACTTATTTATTACCACTATCTTACAACCATAATGGTTAACTAACTAAATTAATTAATTAATTATAAAATATCTTATAATCATAATGGTTAATTAAGTAATTAACTGAATTAATTAATTATTTATGGACATTTTTAGAATCAAATTTGTAAAGGTTTTGGTATGTCTAATTTTTTTTTATGATAATTTCATTCACCATCAAGGATTAAGGATTAAATATTTAGAATAAAAACTCCATCCAAATTTCATATAATGTCAATATTCACTATAGATTTTCTATAATAATCAAAACCGATCATAAAAACCTTAACAAAATTAATATTTTTCAATAAATAACTTATTAGGTTTTTTGGGCATGATATAATTTTCCATTTTACAACTGTTATTTTCTCTTTTATGTTTCAAGCATGAGAGACAAAATATAAATATATGTTGAGAGAAGATTAATACTTGGTTTTAATTTTTTGTATGATAGGTATTAACCTAATGTCTTTGTGTATACACTTTATAATGAATAAAGTGTTATCATTTTCCATTTTACAGCTGCTATTTTCTCTTTTCTATTTCAAACATGAGAAACAAAATATAAATATATGTTCAGGGAAAATTAATACTTAATTTTTTTTTTTTTTATAATAAGTATTAACCTAATCTCTTTAGGTACACACTTTATATTGAATAATGTGTTGTCAAAATATTAATCTTAGATTTAATATACAACTTTTCACTATGTTTTTGTGAATTTCAATAATTTAAAATTAAGTTCATTGTAGTTTATCGACTATATCCAATACTTCTTTCCATACTTATTTGACTTGAAAAGTAAGCCCAAATAAAAGGCTATTTGCACATGTACTTTATTAATAATAGTTTAGTTCACTGGAAGAAATAAGGGCATTCATTGTTTGGACTTTTATGCTACCGTCTCAGCCTCTACTATTTACACTCGAACTATACTATACGAGCTGGAAAATCATAAGCATCACCCACAAAGACATAGAAGGCATTTTTGGATGGACACACATGGAATTAGTCTTTGCGTGTAAAATATTATAAGAGCTAAGGTAAAAGAAAAGCATTGCTTCTCGAACAAGATATGAATTAACCCACGTGACTGATGCCCCTAATGCCTTCATGAATTTAAGAAAAATATATGATTCATTTTAAATATTTAATTCCATATTTGTGACTTGACATAAATGTTTAGAATATCCACATACATGCTTGCCTCCCTATTATTACCATTTAAAAATAATAATACCACATCATCCACAGAGAAATTATGTTACTATTAAGTACCTCACTATATTAATACTCATAATAAACTTTATAAAGAAAATTTTCCTC
The DNA here is from genome assembly GCA_034641835.2 of Pinus albicaulis. Classification (NCBI taxonomy): domain Eukaryota; kingdom Viridiplantae; phylum Streptophyta; class Pinopsida; order Pinales; family Pinaceae; genus Pinus; species Pinus albicaulis. The sequence goes on along the minus strand of CM076580.1, from coordinate 1,499,463,639 downwards.
TAACAACTTTAATGTGCATTTTTACCTATTAATTAAAAATGAATAAAAAGAATTAATATAATAAGAGTTTAATAAAATTAAATTCAAAGAATTAGTTTAAATGGAAAGTAAAATATTATAAAATAAAATAAAAGTAAAATAACTATAAAATATTTTGATTTTGAAATAAGTTATGGATATTGGGCAACTCGTATTGATAAGCTATGGTTTTAGCTCATGGTATTGTAATAAAACTTATTTACAAATTAATAATATTCATGTAAGAAAAAATTTTTATTAAGATTTTTATGGTTAAGAATTTTTTATTAAGATTTTTTTTAAGTCAATATTTTATTCAAGTAAGAAAAATGAGTACATAGAGTCTTTTACAAAACATGTCTCACCCAAGCCCTATTTGTTGACCAAAACTTGCACCACATGAAAAAAATAGACAAAGATAACTAATGACACTTTGCATGAACTATAGGGCCAGAGGCACGAAAACACACATAAAACATAAAAGAGGCACCAAAACACACATAAAACATAAAATCCACCACAAAGAATATTAATTGTAGGACTTGATAGAGGGAGGATTGTTGGATTTGTTCCTATAGGGGTAGAGGGTGCCCACTAGACGTGACATTCAAAGTAGGCATCGAAGTCTTGACCTTATGTACTTTCTAAGTAAGTTGGTTTTGGCCTCGCGCGAAACGACTACTAGCCTCTAGCAGACTTGGCACTTAAAATAGTGCATGCTCCTTTGAGAAATTCTTGATATAGTAGTGTTAGATGCCCTACTCTCACGACCCTATACTTGTGGTGCTCTTTCAACCATGTATACTACGTGCCACACTACTACACTTTTTATTTTTACCAATACTCAAGCGCATAGAATACGCCTACTTCAACACTTAGCCAATTATCCAAACAAGTGTTTTTAACAATGCATAGGAATAACATTAATCTTCAATATTTAATATTTCACAATTAAACATTCAACAATGATCACAAGTACACACATACATACTTGGGAGGGGAAACTCCCAAAAATTATACCCAATAATATATAAAATTGCTCAATAATGTCCAATTTACAATAATTATACAATTGGAGACACATGCACACAAATGCACACCTTTCCAAGTCTACCAAAAAGCCGTGCCTTGAGTTGTGCAATGCTCCCACTCAACTTCACATCATTGAGTCGGGAGCCCCAAATTTTGAGCCAAAATACAATTTTGAAGCTTTGCCCCAATATCGTGCAACTTGGGTCACCATGGTCACTCTGTGCATGTCATGTTCCCAACCCGATGTGCTCTCATGTAACTCGATCAACCCAGGTCACTCTCTACATGAGTCCACCGGATGTGACCCACACTCATGGAACATGGATCACTTGGGTCACCGGGTGCACAAGTTCGCTCGACCTGACCCATTGTCATGCACTCGAGTCCCTTGAGTCACCATCTGCATGTACTCGACGTGTCTGCACTCTTCTTCACTCTTCAAAAAACATCGTTTGACTATTCTACTTCGTCTACTCTCCCTACGGGCTCATCAACTTGCTCAACTTGTTCTTTTCTCCTCCTTCGCACTATGATTTAGAGCTTGACTCCCATGAATGAATGATGCCCAAACGTTCCATCTTGTTGCCATATGTATATGCCACCATGTGGTCTTCTTTGATAAAGGGGTTGCAACTCTTCATTATTCGGCCCACTTAAACACATGTCGACTTGCAAACTTTTATCAAGTGTCGGCCCTTCGATAGTATAAAACACCCATCGGAATATGTTTCCTTTATAATGTGTTGCCCACTGGTTATTCCCTCAGGTCGCTGGGGTCACCCGAGTCACCTCGGCAACCAATGCCTCACGCGCCCACCTCGCTTATCCACCAAGTCCATAGGCACGCTCGTTCACCACACACTCTCTTCATTTCCCAATTTTGCGAGTGCCTATGCCTACTCGCTCGGTGCACTTCCTCACAATCACATTTCGCATGACTCCATCCTCCTCTACACGACTTGCCCAAGGGTTTCACGCTCGCAAACAGGGCGTGCCCTTTGCACTTCTCCATCGCACATGCCCAAATTGGATAATACGAATGCTTTTCATAGATGTGTGTTCTCGCTACAACTCGGTCACATGTGAGTACACCTCAAGAGTGTGAAATCCTCCCCCACTCCAAATAAGGTTATCGTCCTCGAACGCTCCATCACATCATTGAAAAGTGTTGATAGCTCCAACATCTCCAAAATTTTCATGCTACCCATCTCTCCTATATCATCGCACAAACCATCAAGGCATATGACTCCATAAATGTGTCAATGGGAACATCTCCTCGGTCTATGATCATAAACAACATCTCTCACAATATCCACATGCTACCTTCGTTGTGGGAATTCAGTATCCTCAACTCAAGCAACATGCTATAGGTGCAACATATATGATTTCGACCCATCGTATATTGTCAATCTCATGTGAATCTATGCCATGGTACTCTATCCAAACACAACATATCTTGGTATATCCTCGATACATCTATGTGACATAGCTTAGTTTATTGTATTCCTGCATGGTTCGAACTAGTTGGGTGACGAGTCCAACTATGAGCTCAACCCCATGAGAATAATCCTCCTCATGCCACCATTGGTAAGTTTCTCCAACATTATTTCACATCATAAAATTGATCAAGAATCCATCACATCTCTTTCAAAATAAGTCATGATCGGGTCAATGAAGTAGTCCACATCTCATATGTAACATGTGCTCCATGATGTTGGTGTCCATGTGTTGTATGTCAATGAGTCACATCTATCCAAGCATCATCATCCAGGTGTGAGAGGTCCTCCTCAAATCATTCAAGTTTCCATCCCATCAATCCAATGCTCAATGTGCCATATCGAGGTCCATGAAGCAGCCTTTATATTATCTACAATATTCCATCCATCAAGTTTGTCAAAGGGGAAAGTCTAACTTGCCTCATCATCCATCCATGTGTTACCCATGATCCTAGATCAATCAGCCATCATTTCCATCAAAAGTGTGATCAAGTCAAAAAAATCAACGCATGCCTAAGTGTACCTCACCAAGGCATCTCCATCGTTGTAACTACATCAAACTCCAAAGTGTCATGTCTCGATCACATACATCAAGTCACTCCTCACAAAAACACCCCATAATGTGCCTAAGGTGTGCATCCCATACTACATCAAAGTCAAGACACATCCTAACCTCAGCTCCTCAATGAACCAGATACTCCAAGACCACTATAATATGAAGTCTCCAATGGATGCAACCATCTCCAAATCATCATGAATGCCTATGCATCATATCCATCTAATACTTCGTCAAGCACACTTGACTTAGCCATGAGTTCCATCGCACATTGTTCCTGCCATACAAGTCATATGAATTTCCTCATAGGCTGCTCATCCAACCATGGTCTTATTGTCCAAATGTGAACAACATCCCCATCAATCCATATTCAAAATGTCTCCATGTTGCACTAGAAAATCCTTCCTGCTCAACATCCCTACTTTATCAATTCTTCTTGAAGCTCATATGTGGCATATCCATAAGCTCCTATGTCGATGTCCATGAGTTCGGTTAACAATGTGTCTATCAAAGTAGACTCAACACAACTCTAGTCATATCATCCTTTTCCATCATCCACGTAAGTGTCATCGGTCACTTCTACCTTCTTATGTCATTAATAGTTCTTCCTTCACAACTGCCTCCCCCACTAAAAGTCCACCAAGAAGTTTCTTTCTTTCATCCATGAATAAGTCTACCAAAATATCATCATATATCATAGCGTTTTTGTGCCCTATCTCCAATAATTCCATGATTCATGTCCGAAACTTAGCTAATTCTCCATTTGGCTAAGCATGACCCATCCATAGTAAAGCTCATCATGTTCCGTGCTTGTCATGGGAATTTGAACCTTCTAGCATGAGATCCCAAACTACCCCAACAAGTTCTGCAAAAAACAATGCTCCCCGCATCACTAATGCATAAGGTTTCATCATAGTGTTCCAAGGAAATATCATCCATGGCATTGGAAAATAAGTTATCCCTTTTCTCATCCCTACATATGGTCCATCCTCCAAAAGCTCCAATGAAACATAAGTCACATATCCATAAGGACTCTCCAAGTGAGTGTCTCTCGTCATCAATGTCTACTATGTGTACGATCTTGTTCCAACTTGGTCATCAAGTTCCTTCTTCAGCATTGTCACACCTCCAACCTCATTTTCTTCACATGTATTGGCTTATTCTTCCTCATCACAACCTACAACTCTATCCTCATCCATTTCCCAACCAAGTCTAAGAATCTCTACCTCAACATTCTCCTCCAAGACTTCAAGTTGAACACGAATCCGTGGGTGCTCTTCTTTCATACGCCTCAATTTGTATAACATCGCAAAGATCCTTCCTTAGAATTATTCCCAACTTTCCATGTCTTATTATGCAACTTTGACCCTGATCGAAGTCCTGCCCCTGCCAATGTCTCACTGAGACCAACGAATATAAATTTCAAGCTTTAATACCAGCTACAACCTTGTAAATGTATTCTTGCTTCCTGAATAATAAATGCAACTTTCTCAATAATTAACGCATCTTGACACGCCCTGAATCAAGCTCTAATACCACCTGTCATGGTCGTAAACTTGTGGTTATATTTCAACCATATATAGCAGGTGTGGAACTACTAAAATTTTTCTTTTTACCAATACTCAAGTGCATAGATGTTGCCTACTTCAACACTTAGTCAATTGTCAAAAAAAGTGTTTTTAACAATGCAACTAAATAACATTAATCTTCAATATTTAATCTTTCACAATTAAACATTCAACCATCATCACAGATACGCCCATAAATACTTGGGAGGGGAAACTCCCAAAAATTCCTCCCAATTGTTAGCCCCCCTATGAAATTCTTGACAAGCAAGCTGGGGGCTAGATTGTTATGGGGCCTTCAAGGAATGCCTCTCCCCTGAAAACTCATCCTCCTTGAATTCTCTATGAGCTGTGCCCAACAAAAATCCTCTCTGCTGATCCATTGCTCAAAAGGACCTATTACACCCTCTTTTACCCCTATATCCTGGCAAAATTCCCCATCACAACATCTGTTTTCGCTTTGTTAAAGATTCCCCTTAATCCCTCCATTATCCCCTTAAACTCCCCCTAAATCCTATATAAACCCCACCATCACCCTTATTTCCTTCGAATTTCCACTTCACCCCTCTATCGTTACCTTCCCTGGGCCTGGAAATACATTAAAATTGAAACAAAATGATAAATTCCCCTATATCAGGCCTTAGCCCCCTCAGCCACAACCCCACGCCCCTTTCCTCCATGAGACCTTGCGCTGGAACCACCCGCTGGCAGGAAGGCACTTATTTCAAACCTTTTTGGGTGCAGCCTCAGCCATAGATCGCATTAGATCGGACGGTGTTAATTAGATCCCAGCACCAGTGTTTCTCCGTTCATTTCCCATATGGCACCATCGCCGTCCATTTTCATGTCAATCTGACGGTCCACATCCTCTCTGCCAGTGGACCCCGCCCCGCACTATTGCAAAAACAGCCGGTGTTTTCCGCACCGCCTTTGGGTGAGGGGCAGTTTTTCCCGAACACGGAGCGAATCCATACAACTATCGACGCGTGTCTTTTGTATGGCGACAAAACCACCCACCCCCCGCGCGTTATCGTTCGGTCCATGTCTCGTAGTAGAATCACACTCAGCCATCAAATCTCCACTCGCCTATCCAACGGTCGTCATTCGTCAAAGTCCCACGTTGTTTAAGTCCCGCTCGTCGCACCCCTGGTCCACCGTCGGTCATCTTCTACCGTTGATCTCCGCCACGATCGACGATCCTGATTCGTCTGCCCGCCGTTGAATATTCCACGGTCTGCAGGTCCCACCATGTCAGCTCCACGTGCACCCTTCGTACTCCCTCCCTGTCCATGACGTATAGTTGGTTCTTTTCGTATTGTTTAGCGTTGTCATTTGTTTTTCATGTAGTTGCTATGTGTTCTTCCAAACCTCCACCAGAGAAATCTGTCACCGTTTTTCACGATTTTTCCCCAGTTCTTCATCTGTATTTCTATTCTCTGCATCCATGTTTCATCCTCGCCACCTCCACCATTCACATCGATGGTTTCCCTCACAGGTTTTTTGTTTTGCAGGGTATCTAAAGGTAGAAGACCGCCATGATTATACATGGCAAGCTGTGCGGATAAAATTAAATCCGAGAGCTGGTACTGTCGTGGGATAGTCAAAGAAAGCGGCTGGCAGGATTCACATTAAGGAAAAGGCAGATTTCAAACACTGGAAACCTTACAACGCCATTAAAACCCGAGCTACCCTGTCAGAAGCAAAATGTAGTGACAGAGTGTTTCAGTACAGAGAAAAGGGAAGACTAAGGCGAGCTGATGATGATCTTGAGCCTTTAATCAGAGGTTTAGAAGGCAAAGCAGCAGTTTGAAGACCCTGAGGATCGATCCAAAGGATCCTGAGCACAGTAGAAGGTACCATCTGGGTTTATTCATTAGCAGAATGCTTTTCTCCATCATGTACAGATTACCCATACAGCTCTTATTATGCATAATGTCCCTGAAATAATTTCCGCCCTAACAACAGTTCAAAAACACTCGGACATTTATGAAGTAGACCTCTCAGCAGTTGTACACCATTTGTTTATTCCCCACAAGTACAACAAGGTATGGCCACCAGAGTGCATCAAAGTCATATACAGAACAAAGGTAAATCTGAAGGAGATCATCCCTACATATAGAGGTGGCAGAAATTAAATACTCAGTATTCACAAGAATGGGCCTCGGCCCTATCTCTCTGCTTTGTGTTTAATGACACATTCAATGTTCACCTACTCCCTCAGTCAGTCTTAGGTTCATCCTCTGCTATAAAGCACAAGAGGAAACGTTGTTGTGGTGGTTGATGAGATATCAGTGAAACGCAAGCATCTTTCCTCTCGAGACAAGTTCTCTGTGTATATTGTAAGATAGGCTGAGATATGATGCATTCAGACTGAATGTTCAAGCTATGGGCTATGATGTACCTGATTGGTGTTGTTTTTAATACAAAAAGCATGTTTATTTGGATCCTGATCTAAAGCAGCTGGTGATGTTTCCTTCTCTCTGTGTTTAATTCCATTTCATTTCGTTTCTACTGGCTCGCATGAGAAGTTTGGCATAAGATTTACCCTTGATAGGTACCTTATGTTGCTTCTCTCCCAGCCTTTTATGTTTTCCGCTTATATGTGTGTCTGAATACCAATTTAATTTAATTTAACTACTGTAGTGGATGTTGTTGCCTTCTCTATAATGTATGAATTAATGAAATCTGTATTTGGATGTTCTTGTTAAGATTTAGTGATATGTGTTGAGAACACTGGGGGGTCTAGAATCCTGTATCTGCCTCACTAGGATCTTTCCTTCTTAATTAAACCTTTCCAAGATCCCTTGTATTGCCTCTAATTTTGTCCAAGTACGCCTAGAGTTAAATGACCTCTGGCCTGATCTATAGACAGAGTTGGATGGTTCTCCTTCACTCATTTTCAATCCTTAATGTCCCATCCCACCAATCATCCTTTAAGATCCAAATGCTCTAGATGACTAGCCCAACTGAAAGCTTGCACATTGATTACAAATAAATCCTTTCTTGACTCCATAGCCCAATGGCCTTGATGCTCTCTGAGTTATCTGTCTCTGCCCAAGCTTCCTCTTTGCTCATCCTTGTCTTATATTGGACCTTCTTTTCCTGATTCCCTCCAACCAAACCTAAACAAACATAAACCACAAACAAACCCTGTGCATATAACTAGCCTAAAATCATAACATCCAAGCTTCAAAGACATAAACCTTTGACTACCATAGAGAGATCCCTCTCTCGACCTAGGAGGGCTAGATCCTAAGGTCCCAAAGTGGTTCTATGTTGTCTCACCTTTTGGTCTCTGTCAACCGGGCCAAAACATGGGAACCCCAACATAATGGCGACTCCACTGGGGACGAGTGCATTTCACCTTAAACATTGTTAGAGACTCAGAAACTTAGAACTCCAGTTAGGTTGACAGTACGTCACTCCTTTCTTGAATCGACCTCCATTATTGAATAACCACCATACTCTTAGACGGAGCCTAGACAGGGTCAGGTAGCCTCCAGATCTCATCCTCTTTAGGAGGTGACATATCTGGTAAATGCCCTCCCAGTCGATCTCTGGTGAGAGTTTGTTGTGTTATGAGGTTATTCTTGAGAGGTGATCTGAGGTTATTCTTGAGAGGTGATAGTGCCTGAGCACTGTGGTAGACAGTGTACCCCCTAGAAACATCCTAAACCCTCTACCTGGCGACTCCATTGTTCCTAAACGACTCCATTGTTCCTAAACGAAAAGACACCACTGGTGATCAGTAGGCCTGCTGATTATCTTGGTTTCACAATCAGACTCCACTGGGAGACCAGCCCCTAAGACAGCATCAACCACAGTAGAAGTAACAAATAGGGTTAAGCTGCTTGGCTAGGAAACAACATTCTGGCTTTTAGAACCATTCACACGAGAGCTTATCCCAACCCTGACCCACCTGAAATAGTTGACAATCCGGAGAGTATCCTCAAAGGAGCTCCTACACCTAACAGATCAACTATTTCCAGACTCATTCTTAGAGCTAATTCTGCACCAGAAAACCTAATAGCTCTAGCACCTTTTCTCCCTGACCTAGACCTACCTAATAGTTTATCAAGAACCAAGTCATTCAATCACCTAGACCAGCAAGATCTTGAGCCTCATAGCACGCCATATAACAGTGGTCAAAACACTAGGAACGGAGAAACCCCTCCATCTACAACACCTGATTTTCACTTCCTTCAAAACTTGGGGCTCTCTCACCCTAGATCTGCTCAACAGACTTCTGCTGATCCAAATATCCTTGTCATCCAAATACCAGCTGCTCAAGCTAACCCTTTACCCCATCAGAAGATTATCATGGTATCTTGGTACGCACCTTTGGTTTTGCCTTAGCCTATGTTACCCTTACCCAATGATTATCAGTAAAAAATCCCACACTTTACTGAAAAAGAGTCTGTAACAGCTCAGCAACATGTAGATAAAATGGAGGATTCCTTTGATTACATGGAGGTTGACGATGAGTCGATCAAAATGAGAATATTTTCCCAAAGCCTAGGAGGTGATGTAAAGAAATGGTTTAAGGGCCTACCTCCTGGCAGTATCCCAGATCTCCCTGCATTATATCAGACCTTCATAAACAAATGGGAGGCCAGGGAAAACCCTCGCCAACTCCTAGCCGAATACATAAGCCTAAAAATAAATGTAGGAGAGAGTGTCCATGATTACACAACAAGATTTAACAACATTTACAATGCTCTCCCTCCACATATGAAACCTCCACAAGGTATGGCCTTAGCAAAATACCCTGATGGGTTTGATGCTGACATGGCCTATGAGCTTAGGGATAAATAATACACCACATTGGAAGATATGCAGAAAGGGGCTGTAAACATATAAGCCAATTTGATTGAGAAAAGAGCAAGACTGAGGTCTGAGAGTAGGATAACCTATAGGGATGACAATGTAGCTTCCACATCCGATCCAAACTATGAAAAATTGTCTAAAAACGTGGAGAGACTACAGCAAATGATGAAAAATATGGTTGTCACAGTTAGCAATCACAACAGAAACCAAAACCAGAATCAGAACCAAAACTTTAGAAGGAACAACAATGCCCCCAATAGACAGAAAGAATCAGATCAACAAGTTATTCCCCCATTCCAAAAAATTTTAGATGAGGATAGGGGAATTATAGAAGAGTCTAGGGGGGATGCAATTAACATGTTCGAAATGGAGGATTCGGTCCTTAACTATGATTCAGGGGAAGAACAACCCTCACCCTCTTATTGGGATGAGGAATGGTTGGAAACTGAGGATTACAGATTAGGATTTGAAAATGCCATGTTATAGGTCAGGGAACAATATGAACTTAGGAGCAAGAAAATACAAGATACTTCCAAAGCCAAAACTCCTGTGGTAACCATCAAGAAAAGACCTGATAAATCCTCTAAAGCATCTGGTGTAGATAACAAAACAACAGCTAAAAGTTCTGGTAAACACAAATAAAAAGAAAACCAAGACATCGAAAAACCAAGCCTACCAGCTAGCAGCACTAGCACTGCAGCCAGTGCTCCTGATAAAACGATTCCCAACCCTGTACATAGTGAGAAATCACAAACCGATTTAGCTACTAAAGCAGTAGTAAATAAAATGGAATTGAGCATTACAAAGGTCCAGTCCACTTTCAATCTAGAGAGTGAACTTGCAAAAATCAAAATCTCTGTACCATTATCTGAACTGGCCACTCAAGATGTATATAAAGGCCAAATTTTGAAAGCATTGAATCTAGGAGAAATAAATGATTCTGTAAATCTGAATGATGATCAACCAGCCCTACTCTTTGGTCCAAAAATTGAGGGAAAGTTTCAGGAAGGGGTAGTTCCACCTTTCTATGTCAGTCTCAACATTCATGATAAAATCCTTCATAATGCCATGCATGACTCTCGTGCATCCCACAATCTAATGCCTAAGGTAGTGATGGAAAGGCTAGGCCTAGAAATTACCAGACCCTACAAAGACTTATACGCATTTGACTCTAGTAGAGTAAAATGCCTAGGACTGATCAAAGATTTATGTGTGAGTTTGACCCACGTTCCTGCCAAATGTATGGTCGTGGATGTGGTGGTGGCAGATGTGCCACCTAAGCATGGCATGTTGCTATCCAGATCATGGGGAGCCAAACTGCAAGGAACAATGCAGATGGATAGCTCTTATGCCACTATCCCTATAATTGGCCAACTTAGAAGACTGTATAGAGAGTCTCAGATGAAATTCCTAGTCAGTAGTCCCGAAAATCCTGAAAATTCACCATTGTACTCTGCGCACACTGACCTAGATTCTTTCATCCTTTATAACGACCAATCCTTGGGGGAGTCAGAATCTGGAAACATGGGTACAAACGTAGAGGCTGAAAGCACAGAGGCTGAAAGCACAGACCTGAACATAATGGCTACCCTGGAAGAAATTGAAGAAGAAAACAATAGTGAAACCTATAGAATATGTGGTGGGAGGCTAACTCAGAATGATCCAGGAACACAATGCAGCCAACCCATTAGTCATACCCTTCAAACTGATGTACCACATGAAGGACATGACAACCCACTACCTAGTACAGACCCTCTAGCGTGACATAATGGCAAACCCCTGTGGGAAATGAATTTTGATGGGTCCTGTACTAGGAAAAATGCTGGAGAAGGAGTGTGGCTACGTAACACAGAAAATTACCACGCAGAGAGCCATGTTGTGAATCTGCGTTTCAAATGCATGAATAATATTGCAGAGTATGAGGCTCTCATCCTGGGTCTGAATTTATTGAAGAAATTAGGAGCCCGTAGGATAGCTATGAGAGGAGACTCTGAGTTAGTTATCAAACAGGTGAATGGTGAGTATTCAGAAAAACACCCTAGGCTTAGGGCCTACAGGAATGACACTCTAGATTTACTGAAAACGTTTGTTGAATATGAATTAGCGTTCGTTCCTAGGGGTCAAAATGCAATTGCAAATGGATTAGCTTGTCTAGCTAGCTCATATCCTAAGACCCCAGTTGACCAACAGATTATCATTCAGACCAAATTCAGGCCTGAAGTGCCAGACAATGAAAAATATTGGTAGGTCTTTGAAGGAGACAAACAGATCGAAGATTTCCTGGTGGGCAGGAATGAGTTTGAATTTTCTGATTTAGAGTCGATTTTTGATGACAATTGCCCAAGCGAGGATCCCCCAAATGAACAAGAAACACACTGTAACATAGAAATAAATTCTTTTTCCGAGAAAACTGGAAATCCAACCAAAAATTGTGAAAATGCAGATACCGAAGAGGTAGAGGTGCTGCAGGCCAAAGATAAGAACATACCCAGAGGCCTGGCACCCTTAGAGGACCTTTTGACTTTGATGACGTAGCAAAAAATACCACAATAGAACATGTTGATTCTGATGTGGAAGAATGCAACATAGGCACTGAAGACAAACCCAAAAGGATCAAACTAGCTAAGTCTATACCTACTAACATGAAGAAAAAATACATTGACTTGTTCAAGGAATTCATATACGTGTTTCCATGGAGCTATGAAGACTTAAAGGCATATGACACCAACATCATTCAGCACAAGATACCCTTGAAGTAAAATCAGAAGCCTTTCAGACAGAAACTCCGTAGGATCAATCCAAAACAATTGCTTGCAGTCGAGAAAGAGATTAAGAAGATGTACGACGTAGGCATAATAGTTCCTGTGAGGTTTTCTGATTGGGTGTCAAATCTAGTGGCGGTGAGGAAGAAAACAGGGGAGATCAGGTTATGCCTAGACTTTAGAAACCTCAACAGAGCCTCCCTGAAAGACAACTACCCCTTGCCTAGAATGGAACACATCTTGCAGAAGGTGGTGGGCTCTAAAAGAATTTCCCTGCTCGACGGTTTTTCAGGATATAACCAGATACTGGTACTCCCAGAAGATAAACTCAAAATAGCATTTACCACTCCATGGGGCACCTTCATTTATGTGAAAATGCCTTTTGGATTGATGAACGCTGGCACCACCTTCCAGAGAGCGATAGACATAGCTTTCTCAGAAGAGATAGGACACTTCATAGTTATCTACTTGGATGACTTGATTGTATTTTCTAAAACTGAAGAAGAACACTTAAAACACCTGAGGAAAGTTTTCGAAAAATGTAGAAGGTATGGTCTGTCGCTGAACCCTAAGAAAACTATTTTTGGGTTGCAAGAAGGCAAACTTCTTGGTCACATCATATCTGAGAAAGGGATCAGGATAGACCCGCAGAGGGTTGAGGGAATACTCCAAATCACACACCCAAGAAACGTCAGGGAGTTACAGTCCTTCATTGGGAAGATCAACTTCCTTAGGAGGTTCATTCCCAACCTTGCTGAGCACCTTAGAAAAATGACTGAAATGCTAAGGAAAGGTGCAGGTATTAAGTGGACTTTTGAAGCCAAGAAATCTTTTGAGTCAGTAAAACTTGCACTCACTCAGGCCCCTGTCCTTATCAGCCCCGACTTCTCAAAAGATTTTATGATATTTTCATTTGATTCCCAACACACAATAGCTGCAGTTTTGCTGCAAAAAAATTCAGAAGGTAATGAACAGCCTATAGCTTTCTTCAGTAAAGCCTTAAGAGATGCACCCTTAAAGTAAAACATCATGGAAAAGCAGGCCTATGCCCTGATTAAGGCCTTAAAAGACTTTAGGGTGTACATTCTGCATTCTCACACCATTTCTTTCGTGCGAAATATAGTGGTCAAAGATATCTTGTCTCAGGACCCTAATGGCAAAAGGGGCAAATGGATTGCTACCATATTGGAATAAAACCTTGAAATAAAGCCCACTAAATTGATCAAAGGTCAAGGCCTGGTCCAGTTAATGGCTGAAACAAACTTGCAGGCCCTTGACATTAATATGATAAATGCTTTGGATGAGCAGGAGGGATTTCCCCATACGACTGTTGAGGAGCAGTTTCAAAACTCTCCTTGGTATACCGATATCCTTTACGTGCTCACTAACCTCAAAGCCCCTCCCGAACTGTCCAAAACCAAGGCCAGATTCATAAAACTCAAAGCTAGAAACTACTGCATTCTGAATGAGAATCTATACTGGAAAAATCCAAATGGCCTATTGCTGAAGTGTCTGTCTGAAACTGAAGCTGAAAATGTCAAACAGGAGTTTCATGTTGGGGAGTGTGGAGGCCACCTGAGTTGGAAAGCCACTACAAATAAAATACTCAGTGCTGGTTATTATTGGCCTACACTGTTCAACGATGTCCATAAAATGATAACCACTTGCCACAAATGTCAGATCTTTGAAGGCAAAAGAAAACTCCTCCCCCTTCCCCTACAACCCATCACCGTTGAAGGTCCCTTCCTGCAATGGGGCCTAGACTTTATTGGGGAAATTCACCCTTCTTCTTCTGGGCAACACAAATGGATCCTGACTGCCACAAATTACTTCACTAAATGGATAGAAGCCATACCCACCAGGAATGCCACCGATTCTGTCATTATTAGGTTCCTAGAAGACTTCATCCTATCTCAATTTGGCTGTCTGAGGAAAATAATCACTAACAATGCTGCTGCTTTTAGATCCAAAAGAATGGTTGATTTCTGTCACAGGTATGGAATAGCACTTGGACATTCAACTGCCTATTACTCCTAGGGTAATGGCCTAGTTGAATCATCAAATAAAAGCCTGGTTATAATCATTAAGTAGCTGCTGGAAGAGAACAAAAGGTCATGGCATAAAAATTTGATACATGCCTTGTGGGCAGACAGGCTCACTACAAGGAAATCTATTGGCATGTCACCCTTCCAGCTGGTTTATGGGACTGAAGCAGTTTTTCCTACTAGTCTTGGAGTTCCAGTGATCAAACTTGTCCAGGAGATCCAATCAGAGGAAGACAGCATGATAAGGAGAATAAATGAAACAATACATCTCCAGCAGACAAGGGATCAGGTCTACAACAGAGCATTGAAAGTTCAGCAAAACATGAAGAGGCAGTTCGACAAAAGAACCAAAGCTTCAAATTTTAGAATTGGTGACAAGGTTCTGAGATGGGATTCAAGAAGAGAGGACAAAGGAAAACATGGCAAATTTGACAGCTTGTGGCAAGGTCCATTTGTCGTCCAGGCCACTGTGGGTCCTAATGCATTTTTCTTACAAGAACTTGATGGTACAGAGTTGTTTGGGGGTCCTGTCAATGGCAGGATGCTCAAACACTATTTCTGCTAATTTTTCATTTCCAGTTCCATTTCCATTGTACATACCATTGCAGTTTTGCTTTCGAGAAAATAGAGAAAATGTCTCCAAAAAATAGAAAGGGTAGAGGTTCAAGCATACTCAAAAAATGAGCCTCTGAAATGCAAAAAGAATGGCTCAAATATGCTCAAAATCTGAGTCACACATAGAGAAGGATACTTTAAAGCTGCAGATTTCTTACCTTCATAGTTTTGTTTACAGTTGTCTACAATTTTTCAGTCCAGCAAGTCAGATAGTCCAATCCCGGCTTGGCTGTTTTTCAATTTCCTGTTTTAGAATGTAAGAGAAGAAATTTGTTGGACAGATTAATCCCGGCAGATGTTAGATTAGGTAGAGAATCATATGAGGCCAACAGTCTAATCTGGTCTCATGGAGCAATAAGGGTAGATTTAGAATAGGTTTGTTTTTGTTTTGAAAATAAAATGTAAAGGGTCTGCTAGCTCAAATGCACCCAAAGGGAAATGTTAGAACTATAGTCTGGGTAGGTAGATAGGTTGGGAAATATTTCTACTGATGTTTCTATCATATTGTGGCAGCTAAATTGAAGAAAGAAGGGATGTGCCAAGCAGCAGGCATCTGGCCTACTCCAAAGATCCTCTCTGGTTTCTTGACTCCTTCAAGAAGAAGCCATCCCCATGTGGAGCCACTGTTAGCCCCCCTATGAAATTCTTGACAAGCAAGCTGGGGGTTAGATTGTTATGGAGCCTTCAAGGAATGCCTCTCCCTTGAAAACCCATCCTCCTTGAAGTCTCTATGATTTGTGCCCAACACAAATCCTCTCTGCTGATCCATTGCTCAAAGGGACCTATTACTCCCTCTTTTACCCCTATATCCTGGCAAAATTCCCCATCACAACATCTGTTTTCCCTTTTTTAAAGTTTCACTTTAATCCCTCCATTATCCCCTTAAACTCCCCCTAAATCCTATCTAAACCCCACCATCACCCTTAGTTCCTTCAAATTTCCACTTCACCCCCCTATCGTTACCTTCCCTGGGCCTGGAAATACATTAAAATTGAAACAAAATGATAAATTCCCCTATATCAGGCCTTAGCCCCCTCAGCCGCAGCCCCGCACCCCTTTCCTCCATGAGACCTTGCGCTGGAACCACCCGCTGGCAGGAAGGCGCTTATTTCAAACTATTTCGGGCGCAGCCTTAGCCGTAGATCGCATCCGATCGGACGGTGTTAATTAGATCCCAGCACCAGTGTTTCTCCGTTCATTTCCCATATGGTGTCATCGCCGTCCGTTTTCATGTCAATCTGATGGTCCACATCCTCTCTACCAGTGGACCACGCCCTGCACTATTGCAAAAACAGCCAGTGTTTTCCACACCGCCTTTGGGTGAGGGGCAGTTTTTCCCAAACACGGAGCGAATCCATACAACTATCGACGCGTGTCTTTTGTACGGCGGCAAAACCGCCCACCCCCCGCGCATTATCGCTCGGTCCATGTCTCACAGCGGAATCACACTCAGCCGTCAGATCTCCACTTGCCTATCCAATGGTCTTCATTCATCAACGTCACACGTTGTTTAACTCCCTCTCGTCGCACCCCTGGTCCACCGTCAGTCATCTTCTGCCGTTGATCTCCGCCACGATCGACGATCCTGATTCGTCCGCCCGCCATTGAATATTCCACGGTCTCTCGGTCCCGCCACGTCAGCTCCACATGCACCCTCCATACTCCCTCCCTGTCCATGACGTATAGCTGGTTCTTTTCGTATTGTTTAGCGTTGTCATTTGTTTTTCATGTAGTTTCTCTGTGTTCCTCCAAACCTCCACTAGAGAAATCTGTCACCGTTTTTCACGATTTTTCCCCAGTTCTTCATCTGTATTGCTATTCTCTGCATCCACGTTGCGTCCTCGCCACCTCCACCATTCACATCCATGGTTTCCCTCACAGGTTTGTTAGTTTGTAGGGTCTCTAAAGGTAGAAGACCGCCATGATTCTACATGGCAAGTTGTGCAGACAAAATTAAATCCGAGAGCTGGTACTGCCGTGGGATAGTCAAAGAAAGCGGCTGGCAGGATTCGCATCAAGGAAAAGGCAAATTTCAAACACTGGAAACCTTGAAACACCATTAAAACCCGAGCTACCCTGTCAGAAGCAAAATGGAGCAGCAGAGTGTTTCAGTACAGAGCAAAGGGAAGACTAAGGCGAGCTAATGATGATCTTGAGCCTTTAATCAGAGGTTTAGAAGGCAAAGCAGCAATTTGAAGACCCCGAGGATCGATCCAAAGGATCCTGAGCACAGTAGCAGTTACCATCTGGGTTTATTCATCAACAGAATGCTTTTCTCCATCATGTACAGAGTACCCATACAACTCTTATTATGCATAATGTCCCTGAAAGAATTTCCGCCCTAACTACAGTTCAAAAACAGTCAGACATTTATGAAGCAGACCTCTCACCAGTTGTACACCATTTGTTTATTCCCCACAAGTACAAAAAGGTATGGCCACCAGAGTGCATCAAAGTCATATACAGAACAAAGGTAAATCTGAAGGAGATCATCCCTACATATAGAGGTGACGGACATTAAATACTCACTATTCACAAGAATGGGCCTCGGCCCTATCTCTCTGCTTTGTGTTTAATGACACATTCAATGTTCACCTACTCCCTCAGTCAGTCTTAGGCTCATCCTCCACTATAAAGCACAGGACGAAACGTTGTTGTGGTGGTTGATGAGATATCAGTGAAACGCAAGCATCTTTCCTCTCGAGACAAGTTCTCTGTGTATATTGTAAGATAGGCTGAGATATGATGCATTCAGACTGAATGTTCACTCTATGGGCTATGATGTACCTGATTGGTGTTGTTTTTAATATGACAAGCATGTTTCTTTGGATTCTGATCTAAAGCAGCTGGTGATGTTTCCTTCTCTCTGTGTTTAATTCCATTTCATTTCATTTCTACTGGCTTGCATCAGAAGTTTGGCATAAGATTTACCCTTGATAGGTACCTTATGTTGCTGCTCTCCCAGCCTTTTATGTTTTCCGCTTATATGTGTATCTAAATACCGATTTCATTTAATTTAACTAGTGTAGTGGATGTTGTTGCCTGCTCTCTAATGTATGAATTAATGAAATCTGTGTTTGGATGTTCTTGTTAAGATTTAGTGAGATGTGTTGAGAACACTGGGGGGTCTAGAATCATGTATCTGCCTCACTAGGATCTTTCCTTCTTAATTAAACCTTTCCAAGATCCCTTGTATTGCCTCTAATTCTGTCCAAGCAAGCCTGGAGTTAAATGACCTCTGCCCTGATCAGAGTTGGATGGTTCTCCTTCACTCATTTTCAATCCTTAATGTCCCATCCCACCAATCATCCTTTAAGATCCAAATGCTCTAGATGACTAGCCCAACTGAAAGCTTGCACATTGATGACAAATAAATCCTTTCTTGACTCCATAGCCCAATGGCCTTGATGCTCTCTGAGTTATCTGTCTCTGCCCAAGCTTCCTCTTTGCTCATCCTTATCTTTTATTGGACCTTATTTTCCTGATTCCCTCCAACCAAACCTAAACAAACATAAACCACAAACAAACCATATGCATATAACTAGCCTGAAATCATAACATCCGAGATTCAAAGACATAAACATTTGACTACCATAGATAGATCCCTCTCTGGACCTAGGAGGGCTAGATCCTAAGGTCCCAAAGTGGTTCTATGTTGTCTCACCTTTTGGTCTCTGTCAACCTGGCCAAAACATGGGAACCCCAACACCAATAATATACAAAATTGTTCAATAAAGTACAATTTACAATTATTATACAAGTTCACCAAATTCGTGCAACCACCTGCACACCTTGCCAAGTCTACCGAACAACCATGCCTTGAGTCGTGCAATGTTACCACTCAAATGCACATCAATCTGCTCGGAAGCCCAAATTTCTAAGCAAAATAAAATTCTGAAGCTCTCTCGAAATATCTTGCAACTCGAGTCACCACAGTCACACTTTGCATGTCATCTGCCCATCCCAAACTGTTTTCGTGTAGCTCGGGTCACCTAGGTAACTATATGCACAAGTATTCCCGACTAGACCCATAATCATGCAGTGCGGGTCACTCAGATCACTGCTTGCACAATTCCACACGATTTGAACCACTATCATACAGTCGAGTCACTCAGATCACCTTTTGCACGCGTCCGCCCGACTTGACCTCTCGGCACTATTCTACATGCTTCAAAAAATGTTGTTCAATTGTTTTACTTCGTTTGCCTGCCCTGCAGGCTCAAAAATTCACTCGACATGTTCTTTTCTCCTACTTACACTCTAACTTAGAGCTTGAACTATGATGAATGAATGATGCCCAAAGGGTCCATCGTGTTGCCTTATGTATATTCCACCATGTGGTCACATTCAGATAAGGGGTTGTGACTCTTCATGAGTCAGCCCACTCTAACACACGTCACCTAGCACACTTTTACTAAGTGTTGTCCCTTCCATAGTATAAAATTCCCATATCAATGTGCTACTTACCGGTTGGTCACTTAGGTCACTCGGGTAACCCGAGTCAGCTCGGCCACCCGTGTCGGACATGTCGAGCTTTTCTATCCACCAAGTCCATCAACGCACTCATTCACAAAACATGCTCTCCATGAGATGACTCACCTGTGCCTATGCGCGCCCACCCGGCGTTGCTCACTGCGCTCACCATCCGCCACTACATGCCTTGCCCAAGGGTTGGGCGCTTGCCAACACAGCATACTCATCTTACTTCTCCATTGTACATGCCTGTGTTGGCTAACACGGGCATGCGTCATACTTGGGTGCACCCACTAAAACTTAGCCGCATGTGAATGCAACTTGTGGGCGTGACACCTACCCTTCCTGCTTCGCAGCTCGACCTGTCCCACATATCCCTCTACCACCTCAGGCTCCCCCACCTCAGCTACTCGATTTTTTCACCCTCGAATGACCACTTCTACTAGTGCCTCTCTTTCCTCCTCCCTGTCCACAACCCACGCCCACACCACCCAAGTGCACAAGTCTGATGGTATTTCCACCCTGGAGAGGAGACACCATGACAATTTTTGTATCTTCCACAAACATGGGGCAAATATTGAGAAAGGAGGGCGAAAACCCTCGTCTCGTTGGTGATTTCATGTTCCACCAAGAGGAATATTTTCCACTCAGTCACTTCACTGGGCTAACCCGCCACCAGAGAAACCGAATATCAGACTCAGATGAAGTAGCTACCGCCAGCCACCATACCAAATACTTCACAGGCCCAACCCCCCTCTAAAGAAACTAAATTCCACACCGAGACAAAATAGAAACCTCCAGCCACCACACCAGTAAAGGAAAATTCCACTCCCTTATAACAAATATATACTGCCAACCCTAGAAGAACCATGCACCACTTCCCATGAGACCTTTTCTCAAAATTGAAAAGGAAACACAGGCACATAAAATTTCTCCTGAGCTTTGTTACCACTAACGCACTTGTCTGCTTCCAAATCCGCCACACAAAAACCCATCACCAATCCACCCTACATTGTCCTTCAAGTACCAAAAGAAACAAAAGTGGATCTAGAAACTAATTTTCTTCCACCACACATGGGGATGCATGGACTTCTTAGCCCAACTTCCCTTTCGAGCAAAAGCATACTGGTTCTCCTTAAGTGAAGAGAGGATGAGCTGAATAAGCCTACTTCAACACTTAGTCAATTATCCAAAAAAGTGTTTTTAACAATGCAGAGGAATAACATTAATCTTCAATATTTAATCTTTCACAATTAAACATTCAACAATGATCACAAGTACACACATATATACTTGGGAAGGGAAACTCCCAAAAATTCTACCCAATAATATATAAAATTGTTCAACAATGTCCAATTTAAAATAATTATATAATTGGAGACACATGCACACATGTGTACACCTTTCCAAGTCCACCCAAGAATCATGCCTTGAGTCATGCAATGCTCCCACTCAACTTCACATCATTGAGTCGGGAGCCCCAAATTTCGAGCCAAA
The DNA here is from genome assembly GCA_034641835.2 of Pinus albicaulis. Classification (NCBI taxonomy): domain Eukaryota; kingdom Viridiplantae; phylum Streptophyta; class Pinopsida; order Pinales; family Pinaceae; genus Pinus; species Pinus albicaulis. The sequence continues at coordinate 1,499,442,753 of CM076580.1, read as the reverse complement.
ATACAATTATGAAGTTCTTCCCCAATATTGTGCAACTCGAGTCACCACGGTCACTCTTGGCATGTCATGTGCCCAACCTGATGTGTTCTCATGTAACTTGGTTCACCCGGGTCACTCTCTGCATGAGTCTGCCCGACATGACCCACACTCATGCAACATGGATCCCTTGCATCACCAGGTGCACAAGTTTGCTTGAATTGACCCACTATCCTGCAGTCAAGTCACTCGGGTCATAGTTCGCACGTACTCGATGTGTCCACAACCTTCTTCATGCTTCAAAAAACATCATTCAACTATTCTACTTCGCCTTCCCTCCTTACAAGCTCATTAACTTTCTCAACCTGTTCTTTTCTCCTCCTTCACACTACAATTTAGAGCTTGACTCACATGAATGAATGATTCCCAAATGTTCCATCTTGTTGCCATATGCATATGCCACCATGTGGTCTTATTCAACAAAGGGGCACAACTCTTCATTAGTCGACCCTCTCAAACACGCATCGACTTGCACACTTTTATTAAGTGTCGGCCCGTCCATAGTATAAAACACCCATCGCAATATTTTTCATTTATAATGTGTCACCTGTTGGTTAGTCCCTCGAGTCACTCGGGTCACTCAGGTCAGCTTGGCCACCCATGCCTGACATGCCCAGCTCACCTATCCACCAAGTCCATAGGCATGCTCGTTCACCACACGCGCTCTCCATTTCCCAATTTTTCGAGTGCCTATGCCTACTCGCCTGACACCGCTCACCACACTCACATTCCGCATGACTCCATCCTCCTCTACATGACTTTTCCAAGGGTTGGGCACTTCCCAAAATGGCGTGCCCTTCACACTTCTCCATCGCACATGCCCAAATTGGCTAATCCAGGTGGTTTTCATACATGGGTGTGCTCGCTACAACTCAGTCACATGTGACTATAACTCATGAGCATGAAATCCTCCCCCAATCCAAATAATGTTGTCGTCCTTGAAAACTACATCATATCATTGAAAAGTGTTGCTAGCTCCAACATCTCCAAAATTTCCATGCTACACAACTCTCCTCTATCATTGTAAAAACCATCAAGGCCTATGACTCCATAAATGTGTCCACAGGAACATCTCCTCGGTTTATTATCATAAACAACATCTGTCATAATATCCACATGCTACCTTCGTCATGGGAATTCATTCTCCTCAACTCAAGCTACATGCTATAGGTGCAACATATATGATTTCTACCCATCATATATCATCAATATCATGTGAATATATGCCATGATACTCTATCCACATACAACATATCTTGGTATATTCTAGATACATTTATGTGACATAGTTTAGTTTACTGTATGCCTGCATGGTTTGAAGTAGTAGGGTGATGAGTCCAACTATGAGCTCAACCCCATCAGAATAATCCTCCTCATGCGACCATTGGTAATTTTCTCCAACATCATGTCACATCATAAAATTGATCAAGAATCCATCCCATCTGTATCAAAATATGCCATGATCAGGTCCGTGAAGTAGTCCTCATCTCATATGTAACATGTTCTCCATGATGTTGGTGTCCATGTGTCGTATGTCAATGAGTCACTTCTATCCAAGCATCATCATCAATGTGTGAGAGGTCCTCCTCAAATCATTCAAGTCCCCCTCCCATCAATCCAATGCTCAATCTGCCATATCGAGGTCTATGAAGCAACCTCCATATCATCTGCAATATTCCATCCATCAATTTTGTCAAAGGGGAAAGTCTAACTTCCCTCAGCATCCATCCATGTGCTACCCATGATCCTAGATCAATCAACCATCATGTCCATCAAAAGTGTGGTCAAGTCAAAAGAATCAACCCATGCCTAAGTGTACCTCACCAGGGCATCTCCATCGTTGAAACTACATTGAAATCCAAAGTGTCATGTCTCGATCACATACATCAAGTCACTCCTCACAAAAACATCCCATAATGTGCCTAAGGTGTGCATCCCATACTACATCAAAGTCAAGATACATCTTGACTTTAGCTCCTCAATGAACCAGATACTCCAAGACAACTATAATATGAAGTCTCCAATGGATGCAACCATCTCCAAATCATCATGAAATCCTATGCATCATCTCCATCCAATACTTCGTCAACCACACTTGACTTAGCCATGAGTTCCATCGCACGTTCTTCCTGCCCTACAAGTCATATGAATGTCCTCATAGGCTGCTCATCCAACCATGGTCTTGTTGTCCAAATGTGAACAACATCATCATCAATCCATATTCAAAATGTCTCCATGTCGCACTAGCAAATCCATCCTGCTCAACATCCCCACTTTAACACTTCTTCTTGAAGCTCATATGTGGCATATCCATAAGTTAAATTGCATGCTCCTATGTCGATGTCCATGAGTTTGGTTAACAATGTTTTTATCAAAGTAGATTGAACACAACTCTAGTCATCTCATCCTTGTCCATCATTCACTTAAGTGACCTCAGTTACTTCTACCTTCATATGTCATCATGAGTTCTTCCTTCACTACTGCCTCCCCCACTAAATATCCATCAAGAAGTTTCTTGCTTTCATCCATGAAGAATTCTACCCAAATATCATCATATATCATAGCTTTTGTGTGCCCTATCTCCAATAATTCCATGATTCATGTCGGGAACTTAGCCAATTCTCCATTTGGCTAAGCATGAACCATCTATAGAAAATCTCATCATGTTCCCCCCTTATAATGGGCATTTGAACCTTCTAGCATGAGGTACCAAAATACCCCAACAAGTTCTACAAAAAACAATGCTCCCCGCTTCTTTAATGCATAAGGTTTCATCATAGTGTTCCAAGTAAAGATCATCCATGGCATTGGAAAATAAGTTATCCCTTTTCTCATCCCTACATATGGTCCATCCTCCAAAAGCTCCAATGAAACATAAGTCATATATCCATAAGAACTCTCCGAGTGAGTGTCTCTCATCATCAATGTCTACAATGTGTACGATCTTGGTCCAACTTGGTCATCAAGCTCCTCCTTCATCATTGACACACCTCCAACATCCTCTTCTTCACATGTATTGGCTTACTATTCCTCATCACAACCTGCAGCTCTATCCTGCACCATTTCCCAACCAACTCTAAGAATATCTACCTCAACATTCTCCTCCAAGACTTCAAGTTCAACATGAATCCGTGGGTGCTCTTCTTTCATACGCCTCAACCTATATAACATCTCAAAGATACTTCCTTAGAAATCTTCCCAAATTTCTATGTCTTGTTATGCAACTTAGGCCCTGACCGAAGTCCTGCCCCTGGCAATGTCTCACTGAGACCAACTAATATAAATTTCAAGCTTTAATACTAGCTAGAACCTTGTACATGTATTCCTACTTCGTGAATAATCAACGCAACTTTCTCAATAATAAACACATCTCATCTCACACTGAATCAAGCTCTAATACAACCTGTCATGCTCATATACTTGTGGCTCTCTTTCAACCACATATAGCAGGTGTGGCACTAGTACACTTTTTCTTTTTACCAATACTCAAGTGCATAGACTGTGCCTACTTCAACACTTAGTCAATTTTCAAAACAAGTGTTTTTAACAATGGAATGAAATAACATTAATCTTCAATATTTAATATTTCACAATTAAACATTCAACAATCATCACAAGTATGCCCATAAGTACTTTGGAGGGGAAACTCCTGAAAATTCATCCCAATAATATATAAAATTGTTCAATAAAGTACAATTTACAATGATTATACAAGTTCATCAAGTTCGTGCAACCACCTGCACACCTTGCCAAGTCTGCCAAACAACCATGCCTTGAGTTGTGCAATGTTGCCACACAACTGCACATCAATCTACTGGGAACTTGAAATTTTTGAGAAAAATACAATTCTAAAGCTCTACCAGAATATCTTGAAACTCGGGTCACCACAGTCACACTTTGCATGTCATCTGCCAATCCCAAACTGTTTTCGTGTAGCTTGGGTCACCTAGGTCATTATATGCATGAGTCTTCCCAACTAGACCTGTAGTCGTGCAACACGGTTCACTCGGGTCACCACCTGTAGGAGTCCACACCATTTGACCCACTATCATGTAGTCGGGTCACACAGATCACCTTTTTCATGCATTTGCGAGAATCGACCTCTCTGCATTGTCCTACACGCTTCAAAAAACATTGTTCAAGTGTTCTACTTCATTTTCCCACCCTGTGGGCTCATCAACTAACTCAACCTATTCTTTCCTCCTGCTTGCACTCCGACTTAGAGCTTGAACTATTATGAATGAATGATGCCCAAATGGTCAATCCTATTGCCTTATGTATATGCTACCATGTGGTCCCATTCATCCAAGGGGTTGCGACTCTTCATGAGTCAACCCACTCTAACACATGTCGCCTAGCACACTTTTACTAAGTGTTCCCCCTTCCATAGTATAAAATTCCCATCTCAATGTGCTACCCATGGGTTGGTCACTCAGGTCACTTGGGTAACCCGAGTCAGCTTGCCCACCCGCACCCGACGTGCTGAGATCGCCTATCCACCAAGTCGACCAACGCGCTCATTCACAAAAAATGCTCTCCATCAGACAACTCACCCGTGCCTATGTGCGCCGGCCCGGCACCACTAACCGTGCTCAGCATGCGCACGACTACATCCACCACTACATGCCTCAGCCGGGGCACTCGCCAACATGCATTCTCATCACACTTCTCCATATTACATTCCCATGTTGGATAATATGGGCGTGCGTCGTACATGGGCACACCTGCTAAAACTCGGTCGCATGTGAATCCAACTCGTGGGTGTGACACCTGCCCTTCTTGCTTCGCAGCTCGACCTATAACACATCTCCCTCTACCACCTCAGGCACCGCACCTCAGCTACTCGAATGTTGTACCCTCAAACGACCACTTTTACTAGTGCCTCTCATTCCTCCTCCCTACATTCCACGCATGCCCACACAACCCAAGTGTGCACGTCTGATGGTCTTTCCTCCCTAGAGAGGAGACAACATGACAATTGTCATCTATTCCACAATAGTGGGGCTAAGATTAACAAAGGAGGGAAAAAAACCTCATCTCATTGGTGATTTCATCTTCCACCAAGAGGAATATTTGAGGGTCACTCACTTCACTTGGCTAACCCACCACTAGAGAAACCAAACACCAGACTCAGATGAACCAGCTACCGCCACCCACCATACCAAATACTTCACAAGCCTTCCCCCCTCTAAAGAAACTAGATTCCACACCGAGACAGAATAGATACTCCTAGCCACCACACCAGCAAAGCACAATCCCACCCCCTTCTAACAAAGATAGACTCCCAACCTTAGATTAACCATACACCACTTCCCATCAGACCTTTTCTCACAATTGAAAAGGAAACAAAGGCACACAATATTTCTCTTGAGCTTTGTTTCCACCAATTCACTTGTCTTCTTCCAAATCTTCCACACAAAAACCCATCACCAATCCACCCTACATTGTCCTTCAAGTGCCAAAAGAAACAAAAGTGGATATAGAAACTGATTTTGTGCCACCACACATGGGGATGCATGGACTGCTTAGTCCAAATTCCCTTTCAAGCAAAAGCATACCGGTTCTCCTCAAGTGAAGAGAGTATGAGCTAAGAAATCTCCCATCCTACCAACTTTCCATATTCAAATACACCATCAACAATGAGGAAATAAAGAAGCAAGGCCCAACAACGAAGCTTGCACGGGAATTCTCCCACGGAAATCACCCCAAGCCCCTCCCAAAAAATACCTTACAATTTTATTTCCAATTCCTCCCCGACAAATGCAAGGATAATCACCAGAACAATATGAGGAGACAAATGACATTTTACTACAACATCATGATCCTTAACTTCTTGCCACCCCCAAAATCCAACTTCGAGTTAATTTTCACACAAGTTTCCAAACTATTGCACGCACCATTCCCTCTATGATCATTATGGTGAACGGACTATGAGGAATGTCCCTCACCCCTGCTCGATCTGTTTTCAAGCATGAGAATCTATGACCGCGTGTTGCAAGGACCTCACCCCCCTCGGGGAATATTTTATTAAGTTTTAAATTAAAAAATGTTATTAAATTAAATTAAATCAAAATATTTATAAAATATTTTCATTCTGAAAAGAGTCATGGATTTTGAGCATGTTGTATTGATTACGCATGCTATTGGCCTATGATATTGTAACAAAGTCTAAATTGTGTGTAAAAAGATTTTTCGGTGAAAATCACATAGAAGAAATTTGTGTGAACAGAATAAGAAATCACATAGATTTTTTCGGTGAACAGAATTTCTTTTCAGATTTTTTATATTTTAATATAATTTTATATCTAACAATTCAATTTAAAACCACATAAAATAATCATCAACCAATTAGAAAAAAAAACCAATTTAAGTTCTCAAAAATTATACAACATAAAGTTATATGTTAGGTTATGTTTAAAGTGAGAAAATTAATACTTGGTTCTAATTTTTTTGTATGATAGATATTAACGTAATCTTTTTTTGTACACACTTTATAATGTATAATTTGTTATCAAAATATTATTCTTAGGCATAAGATACAACTTTTCACTATATTTTATGTGAATTATCTAATTTAAAATTAAGTACACTTCTATCAACCATTCCTAATTCTTAAGTAAAACCCAAATAAAATGCTACATGTAGATGTAATTTAGTAAGAATAGTTTCTGTCTCCTCTTCCAGCTTAAGAAAAATATAAGATTTATTTTAAATTTTTAATTCTATACTTGTGTGTTTGCCATAAATATCTAAAATATCCACATATATGCTTACCTCCTTGTTCTTACCATTTAAAAATAATAACACATCTTCCACAAAGAGAAATTATGTTACTATTAAGGACCTCCCTATATTAATACTCATAATAACCCCTATTACTTGTGCATAGATAGTGCCTCTATTAAATACCTACCACTAAAACAAGTGTTATATACATTTTTACTACTTAAAAAGTAATTTATTAAATTTATTTAAAGATACATTAAATTAGGCTATATAGAGTAAATTAATATAAAAATTCAAGATAATAATAGTTTAATAAAATTCATAGAATTTGTTTAAATGGAAATTAAAATAGTATAAAATAAATTTAAAGAAAAATATTTATAAAATATTTTTATTTTGAAATGAGTTATGGTTTTTTGGAAAGAGGTATTCATAAGCCATAGTATTAGCCCATGGTATTGTAATAAATTATATTTACAATTTAATAATATCCATGGTAAAATGGGGTAAATATGCATGGTTAAGAATCTTGTATTAAGTTTTAATTTAAAAAATGTAATTAAATTAAATTAAATCAAAATATTTATAAAATATTTTGATTTTGAAAAGAGTTATGGATTTTGAGCATGTTATATTGATTACCCATTGTATTGTCCCATTGTTTTGTAAGAAAGTCTAAATTATTTTGCCACTTGGTGACAATAATTTGTTTTGAGATTTGTTGTATTTTAATACAATTTTTATATCTAACAATTAAATTAAAACCACATAAAAATAGTCATCAACCAATTAGAAAAAAACAATTTACATTATAAAAAATTAAATATTATTTTTAATTTTCAAAATATTGAGTTTAATAGTTTTTTCAAAGCTTTAATAAACTTTGAGTATGTTTAAAAAATTCAAAACTAATTGAAAGTCAAAGTTATTTTACCAATGCCATAAAGGTGAAAATTTGGTGGATGGTAAGGAGGACACTCACCCTCTCCTCCAATTAGATTTGTTGTACAGGGAATTTAAAGGTGTGGCTTGTGATTTTTTATTTTGTCTCTTCATGATTGAGAGCTGGAGAGGGAAATTGGTTTCTGGCACGTGTTGAGCTTCAATATTGCTATTATGTTGTGTTATTTTGGTGGTTGGATGTTCTTGGTCTGAGCTCTACCAGTGGAATGAGTTTCTATGTCCTTTGGTTATTATCAGAATGGTGGAGATTATGTCCCAGTCATTTCTTCCTTCATATATCACTCAAAAAAGTGCTAAGTTCCTCTCACCTCGGATGGATTTTTTTTCAAAATTTTGAGTGAGTTCTGCATGGTAATGAGGTCAACCTTAGAGCCCACTCTTGTGCTAATTGTTAGCTCTGTTCTTTGATTTTTTTTGAGATTTTGAGGGCGTCTCGGTATCCTATCAACCGACTATTTTTTTGGTTCCTCCTCTCTTTGTGTCTTTTCTATGGATTCCTGAAACCCACTCCTCGGTGAGAAGAAATTGGGTTTGGTGACTTGTTATCAACTTGGGTTCATACAACATATTTTTTGTGTCTGGGTGTCTAGCATTTATATCTACGAATTTTCTTCTAGGTTTTTCCTTTGGTCGAAGAAATGATAAGGTATTAGTGTGGTCGGTGTGTTTTTTAGTTGTGGTTTCACTTGTAACTCCTCTAGCTGGCAAGAGAATATCAACAATTCAAAGAAGTAGGAGTCTCCTGATTAATTTAGGGTTTTTTTTTTCTCCACTATTGTTGATGGTACGTTTGGAGGTTCTTTTGTTCGTTTCTATTCCTCTTTTAGAAGTGTATCCCTCAGCACTAACCATGCAACCTATGTCGTGTAATTCCTGCTCCTAGCCTAAGTGGATGGGACCTTCATCCAACGATGGAAGGAGTTACAATGTGTCGAAGGTGGTGTCATCTGGCTGGATTAATGAGTGTTCAATGCAGGGTGGTAGATCTTTTGGAAGTAGGATATGGGTGGCATGGGTGGTGTGAGAGTCGCTCGGGGTGGTCGTGCATTGGGGAATGGAAATAACGGTAGTGGGACACATGGGATTGGAGTAGGTGGGCATGATCACACTTGTTGGTTAGGCATGTGAGGGTTGTTGGCCAGCAACAGTGTTCAAATTCCTGTTGTGGCCTAGTCCAATTTGTTTTGGAGCTCCCCAAAATTTATGAAAGGCCAGGAAGGAATAACATGTTTTTTTTATTTCCACACTCAACCAACTACATTACTTTCAATTCCATGTTAGAGAAAGGATTTTTGTGGTGTGGTGTGGTGAGAAGATTCTATGTGAAAAGGTGGAAATGTGGATGCCTCACTTTCAGTAGCTTGTTCATTGTACTTACCACCCTCATACCCCTCTAGTTAATGGGCCATAAAACCATGTGTCTATTAATTTTGAATATTGAGCATGGTCACAAGTGTTCTTCTAGTTTTGTTTATCATTTGGTGCTTTTGGCCTATCAAGTTGTCGATTATTCATTTAGTTTTGCTACTATTTTTTACATATGTTGATAGTTTTAATCAAAAAACCTAGTCAAGGTGAGAATACTTGCATTTTGATATCAATGTACTCAACTTTTGAAGAATGAATATAATATTTATTTACCAAAAAAAAAAAAATTCACCTAAATGGAACTTTGCTCAAGGCATACGTAGGGGTTGGAACACTATCACATATGACATACTTTCTAATTATTATTTTTAAATAGCTCCAACAATATGTAATACATGTGCCAGTCTATGATGTAAATATATATACCTACCTTGATATTAGGTTGGTGAGCGTCGGTTATTTTGTTGGGATGCATGCCTATGTATTTATGTTATATATCTTTGACGAGATCATGTCGAGACATATATGCCAAGTATGTAAATATGATGCATGCAAAGTTCATAAATATGTTGCAAATGATGTACATATTTTTAACATAATATGATTTCCAAGTTTGTAAATATGATGCAAGTGATGTACATATTTTTATTATAATACGATATGAAATAGGTTTCTTGCAGAGCCCACGACATAGTGAAGAGTATGGAGGGCAAGAAAATCCAAGGTGATAGTTCACGTGGTGTTGATGAGGGTTTTTGGTGATGATGAAACATGGGTCCCAGGTGGCTTCACATGACAGAGAGAGGCCATGTAGTGATATAAAATAGATATTCAATGGATTATCATCATTATTATAATGTTCATTATTAAATTAAGGAGGATTATGGCTTTCGATGTCAGTTCTCATAAACTAGATAGTGAACCCTTAGCTTGGGATCTGACACCAATTGGGAGTTGATTTGGTTCCTGGCATGGAGAATTATAGAAATAACTATAGCAACATCGGATCATGAAAGAAAAAATCAAGAAGTTATTAGTTGGCCATAATTTTCCACTTGGGAGTAGGTTGAGGGAAGTAAAGTGTATGGTTGGAGCCATGACTGTTGGTTTGGCACCTTGGCAATAGATGTATGGTTATGGAACGTGGAGATAAAAATTTGGATTTCCTTGGTAAGTTACGTATTTAATGTTATGTTCCATGTTGTTTAGTATCATGTGTTTTTATGCCTCTTTCATGTGTTCATCAGTTAATGGTTTAAACCCTAGTTCAAGGTTTTGTGTACAAATTTTTATAATTACTTTTTATTCTACCGAGCATGCATCTGCAGTTTATAGTTAATGAGATATTTAATTACCATTAATTTTTGTTTTTACTATGTAGGTTGTAATTATGATGTACTTGTGTTAAAATTGGCATTACGAGCATTTTGCAGTTGCATTCAAGCATAGAGAAATTGGTGATATCATTATTCTGTAGAGAAATAATATGTTTTTAAATGTTGTGGTTGTAGTAGAATTGACCAAGAGGGGGATGGGGATGTTACAAGGTAGTATTAGAGATGAGTTTACAACAATAGGCTTGATTACATCAAAATTGGAGGTGAAATGATAAATTATAGATTTCTCACAACTATTTGACAATATTGATGGTGGTATAATTAGGCTAAAATTTGTGTGGAAAAGAACATAGGTGTGGAGAAAGGACTCAAAAAGGTTAAATATGTTTTATGGAAAGAAATATTTGATGAAGCACTGTCAATATTAGCCTTAGAGGGATATATTTGAGTGTAGGACATTATATTTTATGTTATGTGGAAGGAAATTATATATATGTGTGTGTGTGTGTGTGGTGTGTGTGTGGAAAAGTTGGGGAAGTGATATAGGTGTATAAAAAATTATTTGAGAAACAAATTAAAATATATATATATATATATATAGATATGATGTTACATACAAAATTTATAGGTATGGTGGAGCAAGGTTCAAGAGTGGAACCACTCTTTACAAATGGGTTTCATATTTCTATGAGTGAGGTTGGACGGGGGTCATAAGCCCTAGGTAAAAATGGGGATGAGAAGCAATATTATGGTGATTAGGTGTAGGATGGGCCATAGGAAATAGTGTCAAGTAGTGGGCCATATAGGTGGCACAGAGCCATGGAGCCAGTTAATCCATGTTGAGGAAATGTGCCATGGTGGTAGTTGTTGGACAACTGGAATTGTTTGGATGACTAGTGGCTACAATTTTGTTGTAATTTGTGTCAACAATCATGTTGGGAGATTTATTGGGAATTTTTCATTGTATAACAACTTGCAAGAGTGTTGGCATTGATGTCAGTGAGACTTGCATAAATGTTTGTGGCAGCAGATGTTGGCTTTGATATCCATTAAGCTAGCTTTGATAACAACAAATTCTAGTATTGATATGCTTGAAGTGTCAAGCTCAGGGGGAGTCTTATGTTTTCTAAATTATCTGGTATAGAATCATCATAGTGACAATCCTATTGGAGAAGCCATAAAAATATGAGTATGGTGGTTGGGAGTCCCAAAATTTGGAGGCGATTCTTCCTCACGAGATTATCTCAGATACTCTTGAAAGTGGAATAGTTTGTGACTATATATAAATCCCTTTGTAATGGTATTTGGAACCTTAAAAAATGCCTCTGAAGAGGAGGTTCTAGGCACAAGAAAAAGGTCGATCAAGGTGAAAAGAAAAAGACAGATTTTGCAGCCATTTTTCCAGTAGAAAATGAGATTAAATCCTACATCGAACCTTCTCCATTGGAAAGTGATATAAAATAGATTTCAAACAATATGTTGAAGTCTAAAAATGGCCGCCTGGATCAGGATTTATTCCCAACCAAATTTCGGTGACTTAATTTTCTGATAGCAGAGTTAAAAGGTGATCAAAGATGTCTTGGTGCATAGCCAAAGTTGGAAGAAATTCCAAACTAAGGAGAGATGATGGCGGATCCTCGAGACCTCGGGAGGTCATAATATAAGAGGGTCAGAGTCTCAAGAGTTGATTCTCATAATGTTGTATATCGGAAGGGTTGAGCTCGTAGAACATTGAAACCTTGAATATCAAAAGGTCAACATATCAGAACCTTAGAGAAGACAAATTTCAAAACTTTGGAATATTGGATCCTAAATATTTCGGAAGTTGAGGGTTTTGTAAGTTCCTAATAATAAAATTATTTAAAAGATCCAAGTTTTTGAGGAGCCAACATTTACAAATGTATTCGTTGCAAAACCATGGACCAAGGGTCCATTTCTCTCTCCTAAAGATAGGACATGGAAGTTTTTTATTGGTCTTGAGGAGACGATGGCGAAAGATGATGTTAGCATAACATGGTAGTACATAAGATATGTGGAAGTAAAAATAAACACTATTGGCTGGCCTAATGGGGAAATTATAGGTGACATGTATCACCACTATGGAGACACCACGTGGATTTGATGACGCAAGCATGATGTCATCTCGGAGGTTGGAATATTGGATGTTCAAAATCTCATAACTCTTATGTATTTTCATTTTTGAAAAGTTCTTATGTAGTGGCCTTTCGATGTATGACTGGAATTTGGTCAGGGGGACCCAAAGGACCAAGGGCGCAGAGGACGTCATAGCACCTAAGTGCTACAGATCATATAGGAGGTTGGAGATTTCAGAACTCTGCTATAAGTTCATTTTGAGAAAAGTTACAATATGTGGGAGCTTCAATTTTGATTGGAATTTGGTAGTGAATCCCAAAGAACCAAGGGTGTAGACAAAATAACATGATGAGATAGGTCAATGACAGAATATTGAAGGGATTAGTTGTACCATTCTCAAAATTAATTGTACCATAGGCACAATTGGTGATTGAAAGAAGCACATCCTCATGTTAAATGAAAGAACATAATTCAGCCAAGTTATACACAACAGCAAAATGGAGAACCATGTTGGGATTACACTCTCGGGCAGTGTGGATGGTAGCAGAGGCAGTATCAACTAGTGTGTAGGAGGGGAATAAAACTTAGTATTTCTATTGAGAAAATGGGCAAAGCAACAATGTTCACTGAGCTGAGTGGAGGGCTTTGTGTGTGTGTATGCTTGTGCTGCTATGTGAGGCCAGGTGTGCATGTCCTGTAGAGAAAGGTTGAGAGTGGCTATGCAGAGGAAAGAGGCCCTATGAGAACCTATGTTTTTGTTGTGTTAAAGGTAGAAAGTGTTCTAGAAGAGGAATAAGGTTGAGTGTTGAATGTATGATGTTGAGAGAAGAGGACCTCGAAGAGTATGATGATGTGGTGAAAATATAGTGTTGTGATAGTTGTGATATGTTATTGTTCTTGAGGATAACAATGGGTTTTTGTAGAGTGAGAAGAGTGAGAGGAAGGCAAACAATGTTGTGTGGGCCAAATGTTATAGTGAACAGATTTGATATCAAGAAGAGCAAGTTTCATCTATAGATAACATTTGTTTCCTTATTGAGTGTGGTTTGGTGCTTGCATACAAGAAGTCGATGCTTCCATCTCTAGTGGGTGTTTGAAGAAGTCTTGGTGGTTGGTTCCTGCTGAAAGTTGGTGCTTGCATAAGTCTAAGGAGTTGTAAGTTGGTGCTTCCAAGAAATGCATGAAGTTGGTCCTTCACATGGTGCTTTCGATAAGCCAATCATGTGTCTACAAAAGGAGGGATTAGGTGCTTCTTGCTATTGGGTGATAGCAAAAAATAAAAGGTAGGTGGTGATTCCTATGAGTCGTGGCTCACAAACAAATTGTTGTAATAGACTAGGTGCTATTAGTTTTACATCAATAACAAAAAAATATTTGTTAGTTTTTTCCCGAAATGGCTTCCACATAAAACCTTTATGTCACATGTGTTTGCTACTCATGATGTGTATGATTGTATTAGTTGATATGGTTGTTGTTATGACCTGTTAATGGATGTTCTCATATAATGGATGCTATAATTTTGAAATATTAAAAATGAATTGGCATAAAATTTTAAATAAGCCTTAATACTGATTCACCCCCTTCTCAATATTAACATTGTTTCCAACCATTTGTATCAAACCTAGGTTCCTTCAGGAATAACTTAATTTCTAGAGGGTAGATCAATGGGAAAAAATGGTAATCAAGTTTAGTTAACATCAGAAGGATTTTCATATCTCGAAGATAATAATGGAATCCTAGTTGATGATAGTAATTGAAGACATTTGGTTTTCTGTGGTATATGGAGAGAGGAAATATTTCAATACAGAAGCCAAGGAAATCATCATGAAAGGGTTTTCTAAGCGAGATGCTGATAAAGTAAGGCATTGTGAGTCAAAAAAGGAAATTCTAGATATATTACAATGTTTGTATGGAAAATATTGCAATGGAGGTAGACAGAAGGTCGAAGATACTTTCTCCCCAAGCAGTGAACTTGAATCTATGAAGGCTTTTATTGATGAGAATAAGAGAACAAAGAAGAAGAAGAAGGCATCCCAAAGGAATGTTGATCAAAATATTGAAGATCCTTCTTCCAATAAGGAAGATAATGTTCATAATTCTCAAGAGGATGATCAAGACTCTAAAGAGGGACCATGTTGCTCTCGACTTCATTTATTCCTTTGTGGTAACAGTAAATTGATAGCTCATTTAGCCACTAGATGTACATATTTTTCTTTTGAATATAAATATAGTCATACACCTAATTGTTATGAAGAGATGCCTACATTTGTAGCAGTAGAAAATGAGAGTACCACATAGGAAGAAGACAGATCCCAGAAGTGCCCATCCATACGAGAAAATAAGAGTACCCCTGGTAGTGATGAAGTAGGGATAACCCTTAGACATGTGGAAGAATCCATGGACACATAGATGGATTTATATCTTTCTAGTGTCTCATATAGAACCTTTCATAGTGAAGAAACGATCTAGATGAAAGGATCTACTTGAGGAAGAAGTTGATCTCATCTCTAAAAGAGATCAAGGAGCTATCAAAAGAAAATATCAAGAAAAAGGAGTAGTTGCATGAGTATGAGCTTGAGAACTAGAAGTTGAGAAAACAAATAGTTGCTCAAAATTCTCAACAAAAATAGGATAGCAGGTTTATGTATTGTTGTTTATCTAAATGCCATTTTTTTTTGCGTGTTGTAATTATGATGTATTTGTGTTAAAATTGGAAATACATTAATTATGCCATTTTATTATTCATAGAGACAAATATGATATTGTTAGGGTTATTATTCTGCAAAGAATTCGTGTGTTTTTAAGTGTCATGGTTGTGGTAATGTTTCCCAACAAGAGGTTAAGGATCTTACAAAACGCACAACAATTTTATGAAAAAATTCAATGGGAATGTTCATTGGAAAGTTTTTCTCACACCATTTTCCACCTTATCCCATTGTCATACATTCCATGCACAAAGCTACCACATGAAATGGACGGAATGATTGAATGGAACCAAAATTTTTATGATTCTTTCTGTTAGAATCAAACAAAAACATTTAGTTGTCATGAGTTAAATGAAATAAGTGCCATGTGACATTTATTTATTTTTGGGTTGGGGGTGGGTGCGGGGGGGGGGTGGTGGGGGATGTCTAATCCAACACCTCATACATACATCTACAACCTCACAAGATTAACAATTGTAACTTCATTTACATTTGATACACAAAACTACTACATGGAAAATTTGGAGAAGTTTAGTCCACTAAAATTTTCAATAACTTGTCCATCCATTGACATATATAGCTATCATGCATTTGAATAAAAATAATTCTTCCTAGAACTTTATGGAAATGTTTGGTTTGTTTACTTCCAATATTGCTGCAACTCTAACATTGAAAGTAGTAAAACAAGAAAATATTTTGAAATACTTAACTATATTTCTTTAAAAGTGATTATTGACTTCATCTTCAATATTTTAGATAGTTTTAGTTAAAAATGGTTGGAATAATCATTATAAAATTAGTTTCTAGACTTGGTCAAGAAAATAGTTCTGTTGGCTTGAGAGGGTTAGACCCAGGTTCAGAGATGGTTACGTGAACCAACAAAACCATCTATTACTAGCACTTTCAGCAATGATCTGCTACGCACACTACAGTCTCACCCGAGGCAATATTAGGGGATGCTAGAACCCATTTTCTGCATCGAGAGGGACTAGGGAGTGTGGCTTTAGAGATGATTTCTTCTTAGGGTTGAATCCCAACGTCTTTGGAACATTAACTAGATCATGACAAATGATATTCAATTACTCTATAAATTACCTTGCGCATTGTGCCTTTCTACACTAACATGCAATATTCAGTATATAAAACAATATTCAAACCTTTGTGATGAATTTACTGAGTAAATATATAAAAATCCTAACCCAATGCAAATAACTCATAAAACATATAACTTAAAGATACAATAGAAATACACACATTGTCCTTCAAATAACCCTTTTATTATGCAGAATAATTCATATACAATACTTCTTGCCCTACGCACAGAACTACAGGGGCCTACAGACATAGTTGTGGACTTCCTAAGGCCTCCACGCACACAAATTTGGAGCCTTCCTCTAAACCAAAACATAGAAAGATAGAAATAATTCAAACATAGTTCATTCTCCTTCCATTACATAATATATAACATATAATTTGACTCCCTAAGACATATTCTTATATAGAATTTTCTCTTACAATATTGTTGAGCGTTGCAATAGGTATGTATTTAATCTTGATTATTGTCATTTTTCCTCTTCCTCATCCATATTGTGCCATGATATAATAATATAATCAAAGGATTTTGATGAAGAATGAATGAAAAATTATTCTGATACGATTTAACCATCCAAAATAACTCTCGTTGCTCTTTATGTTGAAAACAACAGATGGAACAATAGCTGCTCCCAAGAAGGAACGACATGACCTAATGACGGGAAAGACAAATCAGTAAGGGTTAGCGCCAGAATGAATGAACTGTCTGAGGATAGCATTTTTTCATGGATCCCTCAAGATCCCCTGATCCTGAGGGATCACATTTATCTTTCCTTTTAGCTATAAAGGGATAGGGAGAGCTAGTTCTCGGGAATCATGTATCTTTTGCTTCTGCATAATTTGTAATTTTAATTCACAGAATGTAGTTCTGAACAACGAGATCATATTGTGATGTCAATTGACTATGATGATTAATATATAATTCGCGTTGTTTTTCATTCAAATATTTTGGAGTAGTTAAGCAGTATTCGCCGGTGGCTAAGGGCCCGATCTTTGGTGGATTTCACTGTTGTTCCCTGTGTTATACTTTTCCATTTATTGCAAGTGTATTTTGCTTTTCTTCTTTGCAGTTGAAGTAATTTTGATAATTCATATTTCTGTTATTTATTCCCTTGAATACACATTTCCAATCTATTTCCTTAAGGAATTAGTTGCTAGCTAAAAGAACTGGTTTTGATTACTCAAAGCACAGACAATTATTTCCAATACTTTCCTTCTATTCAATAGTTCAAATCCAGCTGAAAGAGCTTGGTTAATGCTTCAGTGCTCTCGGTTTATTGTCATTGGAATTAGTTGAATTAAGAATGAATCATAGTTTTGGGTTATAATGCTTAGATGATTCACTTTCTTTAAAGCTTCAAGATTTATGATTGCATCTATATGAAATGATTGATTTCAACACTACTCTTTGTATGTATATCTTGCACATATTGTGTACGCGCTTGAGATAAGAGGACTTACCCAGGTTGATAATTAATGTGGGGAAATTAGGAATTTTTAAAGACACCTGTTAGCACCCAACATTTTGGCGCAGTTGTCGGGGAGCATGTTGCCACTCTGTAAAGATTAATGTATGATTGATTTTTTTTTTCTACTAAGGGAGAATTGGGTATTAAAAATGGAAGGTAAGAACCTGCGTAGCGAACGAGAAAAATTCTCGCTCATCCCACCCGCTTTCTAGCAAAATTGCGTAGGAGTTTAAGGTAGGAATGAATGTTTGTATTTCTGCATGAATGAATAAGAAGGAAAGACATGAAAAAGAAAAAATTCCTCCTTCTAAACTTGAAAAATCTAAGGGACTGGTGACCCTTGGAAGATCAACTTTTATCGATGAAATTTTAAGAAAAACTGAGTCTCAGTCATCAGTAGGACCTCGAATTGTTGCTGCTAGACATCCTACTGACTTCCTTCAAGACGTAGGATCACCATCTGTAGCTAACGCTGAGATTCATAGTAATACTGAAGGGATTGAGCAGAGTTTTCAAGATACTAATAATTCACAAACTCGCCCTTCACAAGAAGGAAATTATTGCAACCTCCGTGAAGGAGAAGGAGAAACAGGAAATCTTGAAATTAAATTATGAAAACCTAGATCTCCTAAAGCAGTGACTGAGCAGAGGACACCTAGTATTCCAGATCAAGGAAGTGCTACTAGAACCATTCCAACCTCTTGTGGACATCCTAGGAATAACTCTCCAGCTCCGGAGATCCCTAAAGAATATTGGCATGTTTTTGACCAAATGGCTAATAACTAGCAACCTCAAAATTCTACATTGCAATACCCTATTGTTGACACAGCTGTCAATGCCCCCATGAAGGCTATACCATTGCAGAAAATTCCTACCTTTCATGGGCTAACTTCAAAAGATCCTAATGCATTCCTTTTCGAATTTGATGTCTTATGCAGGGGTTATGACTACACTACTGACCCCTATAAACTGAATCTATTCCCCTCTACTCTGAAGGGAGCAGCTCTGCGTTGGTTCAAGGGACTCGGTATAGGCACCATCAATGATTGGGATCAAATGAAAACATATTTCCTTCAAAAATACCAAGATTATTGCCGAACTAGAGAACTAAAAAATGAAAAATTTCAAATCGTAGCTAAGCCTAGTGAGACTCTAGAATAATATGTAGATTGTTTCCAATATAATCTCCAAATATCTCCTTACACAAATCTTCCTGATAATTTTCTAAAAACCACAATGATCAAAGGTATGAAAGACCAATTGGTAGAGACACTAAATATAATGGGTAAGGGTGACATTTATCAAGAAAATCATAACAGTATTATAGATTTGTGCATCAAGTGTTCCAGGGGCAGTACAAGGCTGAAACCAGTCAGACGCGATGCAAGCCCTAGAGATAGAAAAGCCTCCAGAGGAAGCATTACACGAAGTGAAATTGACAATCTGTTGGAGGATTTCAAGACTGATATCCTGGGGACCCTGATGACACAATTGGATGTCATGCAAGCTAAGAAAAATCAGGCTATAACAGAACATAACTTGGCTATTTTCTACCCCCATTACAGACAGAAGCACAGTCATAAAGAATTCCCCCTAGATATGATACGAAAATGTGCCATATGTAGTAAAGAGCACGCCACGGAAAGTTTCCCATCACTCCCAAGATTAAAAGCAGTCTTCAAGGAAGCGAAAGAAGAAGTGGAACCAGTATGTTAGGGTCCCGTGATTTGGCTGATTGGCAAGCCAAATGACAGTGTAACATCAAACCAAGCTTTGGAGCCGAAGGACCTAGCCTTCCTGGACTCAGAGAGAGCTCTCTCTATATGTGTAAGGGATATCTGTTTGTTTGCTTATCGTGTTCTGATTTTAGGCTAGTTATGAAGTAGGTTTTTGGTTTTTGGTTTTTTAGGTTGTGAGGGATGAAACTGATCAAAGATATAAGATG
Organism: Pinus albicaulis; assembly: GCA_034641835.2. Lineage (NCBI taxonomy): Eukaryota > Viridiplantae > Streptophyta > Pinopsida > Pinales > Pinaceae > Pinus > Pinus albicaulis. The sequence goes on along the minus strand of CM076580.1, from coordinate 1,499,423,018 downwards.
GGTAACAAGAAGTTAGATTAACTGGGCTATGGGGTCAAAAGGTCAAGGAAGCTATCAGATGATGATACAAGGCTGTTGAAGGGCCGATTTGATTCAAGGTAGAAAGGATCTTTGGGAAAAATGGAGTAAATGGACATCAAGTTTGTGAATAACAGAGGGTTTTAAGCATAACTAGTTTAATAGATATCATAAACATGGTATGGAAAACCATTAATCATGCAAAATGTAACTATAAGCTAATCAATACTTAGAAATAAACATTCAAGCCATGCATAGAAGTATATGACCCTCTAACTTTGGGAAATGGCTATAAGAATTTGGGGAAAACACATAAGACAGACTAACAACTTAAAACACTATGCCAGAACGCCTAAACACAGTACTTCAAATTATTGGGCACTTTGAACAACTAGATTTGCATAGTTTTAGGCAAAGGGATAGATCGGAACTAGGCCTCCTTGGTTCAACAAAATGATAATCTAATCAATCAAAGAGATAGTTTCATGGATGGAACTATGGACAGCCATAGGTAAGCAGGGCATACCGCATATCCTATTTAACATGCATAGCACTATGAATGAAACTAGCAACAATATCCTCAAGTTATTAAAGAGCAGCTAAGAATTCTTTAATGTAACTAAGGAAGAAGAAAACATGAAAGCTATGAAGAAACAGGAAATTCGAGGTGCCTCCATGGGCATATCTCAAATTTGTTCTCTACTAATCTATAGCAAGCAAGAAATATGTATTCATGAATAACACCTAGAAGACAAACAACAAAGAAAGAGACACTATACCATTCTACCATGTCATGGAATCCATCCACAATCCTTCATCATTCATCCAAGAACATTCAAGAGGCAATCCAAAATCATAACACAAGTATTTCTCCCAAAGCTCATATGACCATATATTGCTTCTCTTCTCAAGTTCAGCCTTGTTTTCAAATGAGAGCTTGTGGAATAAATAGGCTCAAATGAGGAAAACCTCATGGTTCAACTTGCATCCTCATTGGCCTAATCAAAATATCTAAACTTGTACTTGAGGCTTTGCAAAGCCCAAGGCACAAAATATCTCATAAAATATCTAAAAAATTCTAAAAAAGGGAATTAAATTGACTTTACACAACTTCTCATGTGCAAAAATAGCTAAACGCACATTTGGAAAAAGCAGATTTTAGAGGTTCAAAAATTACAAAAATATCCAAAATTTATATCAGCAAAAGGTCCCCTGACTTGCTGGAAACATTTGGCAGCCTTCCCGGTGTCGAAACGAGGCTCATGATAGCTCGTTGGAAAGCTCTGAGTGTCTAATTTCTGGAACAACTAAAATTATCTAGATATGATATCGAGAAGTCCTCTAAATCTGCACCTGTGTGTAAAAAACCAGAAAATTACAGTCTGTTGATAGACCGGGCAGAGTGTGCAAAAAGTGAGCATTTTTCGCCATTTTGATGGGGAAAAAGATCTCCAAATGACCTGAAAATCACTGAGGGTGTGCTCATGAAATTATGGCATCCAATGATACCATTCTCCTCTCTTGACGAATCCTCAAAATGAAATGGCGAATTTATGAGTTTTTGACCAAAAACTCAAAAATGCTGAAAAACCAAAAATTGTCAAAATGTATCCAAAATTGGTGTGCATGACCCTCAAGGGTCCTCGGCAACATGCTCCAAAACTGAGGCAAAAATTTCAAGTGCTGATGTGTTCTTCTTCTCTTTCTGTGCCGGGCACTTCCCCTTTGCCTCCTTTAGTTTCTCTTGAGTGGCCTTCAACTTGCGCCGGGCAAACTGATTTAGCTTTTGATAATGTTTTGTCATCTTCCTTTGTAGCTCCAAGTCCCTGTTTTCTTTCTCAAGCTTCATCTCCAAATGTTTATTGGCTCTTTCTAACCATGCCTCCTTATTGCTTTCAATTTCTTGCTCAAGTAGTGCAGTGAGGGGAGTGGATTGAAGATGGGCTTGTTCCTCTTCCTTTTTCTTTTCAAGGACTCTTCTAAGCCCTATGGTTCTAGGCCTTTTCCGCCTAGGCTGGTCTTCTTCTTCATCCTCGTCAAAATCACCTATGAGCTCCTCTATTCTTGCTTGCGCTTTGGCAGCCTTATTTTTTTATTTAATTGCTCGTGTCTCATAAACAGCCATATGGACACTCATTTGTCTATTTTGGATCTCCAAGAAATGATTGAAGTTCTTTTCCCGATGAAGGTCATTCTCCAATGCTTCAATTTGGCCCTCTCGATGGATTAGAAGGTTTTCCAGAATGCGGGCTTCATTATCGCTATCATCACTTTGGATTTGGATGATAGCCAATGCACCTCCATGTTCTTGACTTTCTCCTGTCTTGCCTTTCCCTTTGCCCTTGAAGGCTAATCTTGCACTCTTCCTCCTTGGAAAGTTAGTGAGAGGTTTCTTGGGCGACTTTCTTTTGCTCTGGATAGTTCTTGTTACTTTTGGAGTGACCACCTTGAGCATTTGTTTCTTTGATGTTATGGGCTTAGTCTTCTCGGGAGAGGAAAGCATGATTGCTTTGCCCTTGTCACTTTTTTTGTCACCTACCGGAAGAAACCTTTCTTCTTGAAGCTGCTGTGCAACTTGAGGAGGCTGTAGTGTGTCATGAGAGGACTGCTGTATGTCATATGGAGACTGCTGCTGCCCACCTTCATCATGCTGCTCAAACTGCTGCCCATGTTCACTTTTTGGTTCAACCTGCTGCCCCTGATCATCAAAATCAAGCTGTTGTTGTGTTTCAACTCCATGCTCACTTAGTGGCTCAAGCTGCTGCTCACCTTCATCACTATCAAGCTGCTGTCCTTTATCACTTTCTTCATGCTTGTCCTCCTCTTTTTCTACTTTCTCATGCCCATCCTCTTCTTGCTGTCCTGATTGTTCTGTGGTGATCCTGAGCCTTTTGGGAGTAGGCCTGCTAGAGGAAGGTAAAGGGCGATGAATAGGCAGGGTGGGAGATGTATGGACCGGAGGGACAGTGGAGAAATCCGGGTGACTGATAAAACATCCCAAGAAACCCCCTTCTTCTCCAGCTGATGAAGAATGATGATTTTAATCAAAGAATGATGGAAAAGAGAAGTTATTTGCTGAGATGGAGGCTTCTTCTGGACTAAGGATGCCATTTTCTCGATGCTTTTGCACAAAAAGTAAGGGAGATTGAGCTGCCTAGTTCTAGTGAAATGCATCAACAGCCGGATATGGTAGGCATAAACTCGGGTAAATCTCCCTTCACAAGTAAAATACTTCATTATGATCTTCATAAGAGGAGCATAGCTGGCAAAAAGATGAGAGAAAGGAAAAATAGCAGTGCATGTTTCTATGTGCTCGGGCTTGATGAAAGGCTTGTAGTCATCCAAGTCTAGATAGGCCTTCTTGAACCATTTCTTCCCAAGATATGGGATTTTGGTGGCTTTAGATACCGACCTCGGAGAAAACTTGAAATCAAGGCCTGCTACTTGGAAATGTTTGCTTTGGAACCTCAAGGTGCATAAGTGTGTCAAGGGCGAGAAACTTTTGACCTCCTGTACTCTCTGGCACAAATCCAAACAACCTACCTCATGAAAATTGAAGAGGATGGATGGATGTGCATTGACCTCCTCAGTAGAAATTGGCTCATATCTCTTCTGTAAACCACTTCTGTTGTCTTGCCTGGGCGGCATTTTGGGCTAAATATGCTCTTGAAGCACCAAACTGCCTCACTGTCTTTAAAATGTCTTCTTTAAGCTAAACTCTGTCAACCCACTGTTTTGATAAGAAAAAACTATCTTTGGATGCTAGTGCAAAATGTTCTCTCTCAATAAAAAACCTCTGCTCCTTTAAAATGTGGCCTTCCCAACCTTTGATATGTATTTCAGCCAGCAAAATCTTAAGAATAAAAACACAGTGAAGGGAAGATACACAGTCAATTGAATTTGCTGTGTATAGTGACAAGGTCACCCTGATCTGTGATGTTTGGAGTTCAACAACCTATTTTTGTATATTTGACCAAGGTAAACTTCTCATATTCGCAATATTGCCCTTGTCTAGTATACAAATCAACCAACAAAGCTCACACCATATATACAATCACCTTTAGTGTAGACATCCAGTCAATTTCACTGTTTATAGAACAAATGTGACAAATCTTTAAAATGCTTCAAAAGTTTCAACAAAAGGCTGTAGGAGTTTTATATTTCAAACAATCAAGGCTCCCTTTTCAATATAGAACCCATGCCCTTCTAGAAAACTGCCTTTGCACCCTCTGAAATATCAACTTTACAAATGAGCTTGAAGAACAACAAGATAATTAAGTAGTATACACAGTCAACAACTATCTTTTCAATGGTTGGTAAGGGTAACCTGCCCTTTGATGCTTTGAAGATATAAGATACCCTTGTCCTTTGAAGAGGCAAGGTAAAACACAATTTTGAGTTCAATACCCTTTTCCTTGTAGGCACTTTATCAGCATATCCAACACTCTACCACAGTTTTAAATAACGGATATCCACACAGCAAAAAACACTGTTTACATATATGGAGACAGGGTTTAAAAATGTTTCTGTACTGTGGTATCAAAAACCTGTAACAGTTCAATGTTGAGAAGCTCCTCTTTATACTCTATTGTCTTCATACAAGGTTTTGAATGAAACACCTTCAACTGACCACACTGCTTCTTTACCAAGGACTGACTGTTTGGAGGGTATTTATAGGTTTTTGAAACACTAAGAAGGAACCACCTTTTTGGATATGCTTTCTGCTGGTGAATCTGAGCTATTTCAAACTCAGATTTTGAAATAAAATACCCTATTCCTCTTTTAACATAGTCACTTAGCATAACTTGTTTCAAACTTGATTTATTTGGCCCCAAACATTATCTAATAAACGTGAATCCAAGGGGGAGTTGTGCAAAGTACCTCAAAACGTGATGAAAAACATTTTTCGTGAGTCGAAATCACCTTGGAGGGAGTTTGAAGGCGTTTTGGAGGCCGAAATATATGCGCGGCACTCTTAGGAGGAAGAACCCGTGCAGGATTGGGTTGTCGGGTCGATTTCGGGCGTCCGTGACCCGCGACTACAGGAGTGCCACAGGCGGTTACAGGAGCGTCGCGCTCCTTTGTTGCGCAATGCAAACACTTCGTCCAGGAGCGCCCTGCGCTCCTACAGGAGTGCCGCGCGGCGCAAATAACCTGAAAACTTTAAAAATTGGTTTGAAAACTTCGTTCATCGCTTGGAGACTATAGAGGAATGGCTCGATCTTGCTTGGGGATTTGAAAATGAATTTGCCACTTGGATTTACTCCTTTGAAACAGCGAAAACCCCAATGGTCACTTGCACAATGAAATCAAATTTCCTTGGTTATTCTTCTTAAGGGTTTCGAAGGTTATGCTTTTTGGAAACAATGCTTGGACTTGTTTTCTTTTGAAACCTGAATGATATAGCCTGCATTTGAGAGGGGTCTATCCTTTGAAATGATGTTGGCAGCAGGTCCTTCATGTTTTTAAACCGTGTTAACATGTACCAACCTTTTTATAAAAAGAAAACCTATTTTGAAAAGGTCAAAAGTGTTTTCACCCATGCATATAGATTTGAAAAGGTGATTTCTGCTAATATGTCCCTCTGGTGATAATTTAGCACAGAAGCTCCAACTTTGGATAATACCTCAATAACCTATAGACCATCCTCTGCCACTTGTTAACACTTTTGGTGATATTTTAACACGGAAAATCCACTCAAGATCTGAAGAAAAGCATTGAAAACTGCTTTGTCCTTTTGAAAGGAGAAGGCTTATCTTTTTAACTTGGTTTGATAATTTCCGCCTCCAGCTGCTTCATTAGTTTTTTCTCCAACTGTAGGTACCAAAAATTTACTGCATTTATTCAGACTTTGCCATTTTCTGTTGATCAAGGAGGGCGCTTCTTCCAACACACTTTCTCTGCTCAAAACATACCAATATGGTGTCTTTGGCCCTTGAATAATGAACCCTATATTTGTCTTAACATGTTTATCTAAAAAATGACAGTATGTCAAAGCACCCCTTTTGCATATTATGAACAATAGTTTCAGTTGTAATGCCTCTTGAGGAGATAAGCCCAGATTTTCTATGTCAGCTGTGATAAGCACATTTGAAAAGCACCTGTTTATAAATGGAGTTGCTTTCATGTGGAAATGATGACATGCCTGATTTTTCTCTATGTTTATCTAGAAACCATAGACTATATTCCACAATCCAACAGAAACATAAGAATACACAAAGGTATTTTTTACTGAAATGTCTTCTTGCTCAGCACTGATTTGAGCCACTCATACTGGCACCCCTGCCGAGATGTTTTGTTACAATAGCTTTAATTAATGGAGTCTCTTCTTGTTGTGCCATGATGATGATGCCTGAACTTCAATTGATCTTCTTTCTTAGGACATAAGACCTAAAAACTCTGCTTTCTATTGATTTGAACATTTCTGATCTTAGCCCTGTTTTTGATCATCACTTTCCCTTAGAAACCTTTAGTTACTATTTCACTGTTTATTAAAGACAAACCTGTCTTACAGTCAATTTGAAATTCTTTACGTCAACATTGGCCATCGCCCTCTGCTTATGGATGAAGGAGGCACCTTAACCCTCTGCTTATAAATGAAGGAGGTTCTTAGCCATGACTTATCGACAGCTTCTTGACAGTGTTGTTTTTCTTCTGCTGTCTTTTCAGGCTGAATGAAGTTACAAGAGCTTGATGAGAGATTCTCTGTCCTGTAGATGTATCTCAGGCTCATGATCACATTGATAAGTAGATGTTCTTCTAATGTGGAGTCAATAATTTTCTTCTGAGATGCTGACATGTTTCCTGTGCTTGTAAAATCCACAAACAGTATAAAACACCTAAAATCAGCTTGACATTTATGGTCTATGCATTGCTGAGACTTAAAGGTGCATAAGTGGTGCAACTTAGGGCTATGATAGACTCCATTAGCAGAGTGAGAGGTCTGTTCGGGACTGGTCTGTAGCAGATGGAGGTTTTTTGGCCTTTTGATGGTTGCCAAGGGTGAAAAGCCTTAAAGCGCCACTTCCTAACTTAGGGGAGGTTTTTTTAACAGATTTGGATTGTCTTTTTAGAGCTGATGGGCAGACTAGTGTGGCTGAGGCTAGGTAGGGATTGATAATGGGGTTTCATCTTGTCATGAGTGAACTAAAAAGGTAAGAAGGCAAAAAATTTTATGGGGGTTTTCTAGATGACAAATTGACATATGGAGATCAGTAGAAAACTTAGCTAGGAATTTAGTCATCAACAACAGATGCAAAATACTGATGACTAACACAGTATATCTGTTGAACCAGCGTTGTCAATGACAAGCACATTAGACAGGTATGCCTACTGATTCATCTTCGTTCTTTCCTCCCTCGTAATATAATTCTCAGCAATATTCAGGGGCAGCATGGTAGAATCAGCCACATTTTTTTCCAGCTCAAGCATTTTTTATGCGACCATCGCGCAATCAGTCAAATCCAAATAATAATAATTGGCCAAATTCCTCTTACCCACCACCATTCTAGCAGAACAACCCTTATTCCTCCCAATGGTCCCCTTCCACCTCACAAAATCAGAACTGGCAATCAAATTGGAAAATATCTATGAACCAACCTATGGGGACAGTTCCTCTAGCTCAACCAACTTTACCAGCATCTTACACGTTGCAGCAGAATCCTCAATATAATATATGACTGCAACTTCCAGCTCAACCCAACCCAAATCCTAATAACAGATTAATTCAGTAAATACAAATCATTGAGGGTCTAGACCCTGAAGATGAGTTGAAAGAATGTGATGAACTTAAGTTGAGATCTAGATGCATAATCACTCTAGATAAGTATAAAGATTTTCAACCTGAAGAACCACACACAAATAAGCCTCTGACTGTAGATGATCAACAAAAAAAAAAGGGGGAAGATACAGTCAGAAAAAAAATCCTGAACAAATCATAACCACTTCCCCCCCCCATTCCCATAGAGATTGTTGATACCATGCCCGATTGAATATCCTGAATTTTATCTTCTGGGTGAACTTAAGAACATTTGTATAAAAATTCCCCTCCTCCAAGCTATCCAAGATATTCCAATATATGCCAAAAATATTAAAGAATTGTGTATAAGGAAGTCTGTGAGGAAAACAAAAATAACCCCAACTTTTCATGTTGTCGGGACTTTGTATGATTTATTACTAGGCAAAGAGACTCCTGTAAAACATGAGGATCCCGGAAACCCCATTGTCACAGTCCAGATAAATGGCCATTATTTTCCCAATGATTTAGTTGACTTAGGGGCAGCCATTAATATTCTCACCACTACAACTTGCAACATTATTGGCATCACATCCTTGGAACCAACAACTACCTTACTGGAACTAGCTGATCGCTCAGTCATTAGACCAGAAGCAACATTACAAGATACGATGGTCTCTATAGACACTTGGGAATACCCGACGAATTTTTTGATTATTAACCCTAGGAACTAGCTAGATGGACATACCTTAATATTAGGAAGGCCTTGGATAGTGACTGCTGATGCTTATATCAGTTGTCGGACAGGCAGTATGACTATAACCAAGGGGAATGATGTGAAAAATTTAGCTTTATACCCTCCTGCTCAGCCAAGCTTGACCATTATGAAAACCAGGAAGCAACCTGCAACATACTTAACAGAAAATATTTGGTCACCATTAACTATGGTAGATGCCCTTGAATTCAAAAACCAAACTGAAGACGATGTCATTAATACTTTTATCAATCATCCTACCACAGTATCAAGTTCGAAATGCCACATGATTAAAGTAGTCATTGACAATGAAATCGAAGAATATCCCCTGAGAGATATCAATGACCAAACAATACCAACAACCACTGTTTATAATAGAGAGCCTATCAAAATTGAGCCATGGAAGATCGTGAACATTAACAGTAATCTGAGTGATGACGAGCAACAGAAACTTATTCAAATCCTTAGCAAAAATAAAGGGGCTTTCGCTTGGGATTACTCAGATATGAAAGGGATTGACCCTCATCTATGCATGCATCACATCTACACTAAAAAATATGCAAGAACCATTCGCAACCTCAACGTATATTGAATCCTCACCTAAAATATATTGTTAAAGAAGAACTTCAAAAATTGTTAGATGTGAATTTTATCTTTCCTATATCTGACAGTAAATGGGTTTTTCCATTAGTTGTGGTTCCCAAAAAGAATGGGAAATGGAAAATATGCATTGAATATATAGAACTCAACAAGGCAATGCAAAAAGACTATTTTCCCCTTCCATTTATTGATCAGGTGCTAGATACACTGGCAGGGAAGAAATTTTTTTCTTTCCTAGATGGCTTCAATGGCTACAACCAAATTCATATTGCCCCTGAAGACCAGGATAAGACTACGTTTACCTGTCCGTGGGGAACATTCTCTTATAGGGTATTACCTTTTGGATTGTGCAACGCACCTACCACATTCCAAAGAGCCATACTCAGTATTTTTGCAGACTTGATAAATGAAGGATTGGAAGTATACATGAATGATTTCACACCCTATGGACATGACTTCGAGCAAGCATTGTAGACATTGGAAAAAGTTTTGGAATGGTGTATATCTACCAGCCTATGTTTAAGTCATGAAAAGTTCCATATGATGATGACAGAAGGCCTGATCTTGGGTCATTATATTTCAGCAACTGGAATTCACGTAGATCCAGAAAAAATACAAGTAATTCTCTTACTAGCTACTCCCTGCACCCAAAAAGAGGTGCGTAGTTTTCTGGGATTTGCTGGATATTATCGTATATTTATCAAGAATTTTTCACACATTTCTACACCATTATATGCCTTAACAGGAAATAGTGATTTCGTATGGACTGACAAATGTGACACTGCCTTTATAGATTTAAAACGGCTAGTATCAACAGCACCAGTATTACAAGGCCCGAACTGGGATATACCATTCCAGATTTCATCAAATGCATCAGACACAGCCATTGGAGCAGTTCTTGTCCAAGAAGAAGACAAGAAACCATATGCTATATATTACATTAGCAAAAACTTAACCCTTGCTGAATTGAATTACATAGTAACAGAGAAGTAGTTTTTAGTTGTTATTTATGCTATTAACAAATTCAGACACTATATAACTGGATACCCTGTAATTCTATATACGAATCACTTTGCTATCAAATACTTAACTAATAAACCCATTACAAATGGAAGATTGACATGTTGGCTGCTACTTTTGCAGGAATTTGATATAACGATAAGGGATCGACTAGGGAAGGAAAACCTTGTGGAAGATTTCCTCTCCTGAGTGCCAAGAATAGATGACGCAATAGAAATTGAGGACCAGTTTCTGAATGAACACCTGTTTGTTGTAACCGTGAAAATGCCATGGTACACAGATGTGGAGAATTATTTAGCAGTGGGAAAACTACCTAAACATCTGGCACCTAGAGAAAGGAAATCGATAGTACGGCGCAACACTCAGTTCTCCTGGATTGGAGGATAACTTTTTCACACAGGGGACGATATACACATCCGCAGGTGTATCAGGGAAGATGAAATTTATGATATCTTAAAATCCTGCCACGATGGACCTTGTGGTGGACATTTTGCAGACCAGAGAACTGGACATAAAATTTTACAAATGGGCTACTACTAGCCCATGATTTTTAAGGATGCTAAGAAATTTGTTCAGGCTTGCGATAGTTGTCAAAGGATGGGCCGCCCTAGCCAATTTAATGAGATGCCCCTGCATCCACAGCTGGTTATAAAACCTTTTGAGCATTGGGCATTATATTTTGTTGGGCCAATCAACCCATCATCCAACTAGAAATCATATATATTGGTTGCAACAGAATACGTAACTAAGTGGGTAGAATTAATAGCATTACCAAGAGCCACATAAGAAACTGTGATAAAATTTCTTTTCGAAATTTTTGTATGATATGGGTTACCCAGAGAAGTAACCACTGATGGAGGGCCACAATTTGTAGGCCACAAGATCACTGGTACACTAAAAAATCATGATGTTATTCACAGAATTAACTCTCCATACCACCTGCAAGCGAACGAGAAGGTAGAAATCACCAACAAAGTAATTGAAGTTATTATAACAAAGACAGTCTCATCGCACAAACGAGACTGGGCTACTCGACTGCGAGAAGCCTTGTGGGCATATCACACAACTTGGAGGAGCACTACTAGATACTCCCCATATCAACTGGTATTTGGTAAGGAACCTATTTTTCCCATAGAGTTTAAGATACAAAAACTAAGGACAACCCAGGAAGTGGGACTGGATTTAACTGAAGCCCAGATTAATAGATTACAACAAATAAATGAATTATATGGAATCCAGCTTTTGGGTTTGAAGCATACTACACTTATTCAACAACAAAGAGCCAAATGGCATGATTATCTGATCAAGAAAAAGACATTTCATGAGGGCGACTGGGCACTTCTCTACGATTCCAGGTTTCAAGACTTCCCTGGTAAATTTCAGACTAGGTGGCTAGGTCCCTATGAAATAAAGGAAGTACATGACAATGGCACTCTTGCTTTGGCCACCATTGATGGGTCTAATTTTTCCTTTAAAGCAAATGGGCATCGAGTGCGCCTCTACCAAAGACCACTCACAAGAGAATATTTTTGTCAATAGATATGCAAGGAATCCACCATGCAAGTTTTAGCCGCAGAAGATAATCCTTCGGCAGCTTCATCTTTGTAAAAAATCATTTTTTTTTCTAAAAAAATAAAATAATAAATAATAAAAAAATAAAAAAAATTGTAAATAGGATTGTTGATTCAATTTGTTTTTTTCTCTTCCTATTTTTTTGTTCCATCCTCGGAACATCAATTTTTGATTTTGTTGTTCTATCTTCGGAATATCACTTTTTGGTTTTGTTCCATCTTTGAAACAACACTTTTTGATTTTGTTGTTCCATCTTCGGAATAACACTTTTTGATGTTTTTGTTCCATCTTCGGAACAACAAATTTTTATTTTGTTGTTCCATCTTTAGAAGAAAACTTTTTGGCTTTGCTGTTTCATCTTCAGAACAACACTTTTTGATTTTGCTGTTCCATCTTCAGAACAACACTTTTTTTTTTTTTTTTTAAGCTGTTCCATCCTAAAAACAACACTTTTTGATTTTGTTGTTCCATCTTCGGAACAACACTTTTTGATTTTGCTGTTCCATCTTTGGAACATCACTCTCTTTTGTTTTTTCTGTTCCAATTTTGGAACATCACTTTTGTTTCTTATACAATTTTTGTGTGTTCTAAACAACACCTTTTTTTATATATTTCACAAACACCTCTTTCTTATTATGGAATTATTCCTAGCTCATTTTAGCCTCATTTCTTTGATTCCTTTTATGGCCTGAAGTACAGTACCTTCATGCTGATAAGAATTATGGATTTTATTAAAGCAGGTGAATATTTTTAACTTTATGATCTTTGACTAAGACAACTTCTTGATGATAGACTTAAAACAATTGAAAGGGACACAATTATTTATATTTCACTTTAATATACTGATTTCTACTATATACGATACTGATTGATCATCTTTACCACGCTGGTTCTACTCTTCCTGGTTATAATTCTCTTTTTCTATTATTAATTGGATTATCGATATAATTTTTCTTATTATTGACATGCTTCAAATTCTTACACCATCCCTACTTTTAAGGAGTACTAAGACTCCCTCTATTTATCATAAAAATATGTAATGGCAACTAAATTTTATCTACAAATAGAGGATAGGGGGTCTCATTAAGAGCTAGCCTACCATGTTCATAAGGATGCAGCAATGTTACATTCACACTATGGCCACCAGACCAGGGTTATGATCCATTGATGGCTAAAAAATCCTTTGAACAGGAGGCCTCATCATGATCCGGCCTGCTCACTTTTGCTACTTCCCAGTGAATGGCAGTATGGCTATCTGGTTTCCATGCCAGCACACTGGTCTCTTCTGTAGAAACAAAAATGAAAATTTTCAATTATAAATTAAGGATCCTAGCTCACATGGGTTAAAAAGAAACTCTGTCGAGGCTATGGATGCCTGTTGGCAACAGAAGCTTTACTTATGGTATTGAAGTTATATTTCCTCAATCAATAATTCTTATAATACCCTCTTCCCATTTATATTTTTATCCAAGAGATTATTTCCTCTAAACACTTCCCTACTTTGAACCTTTATGCATGCATTCATGTTTTTTTACTCAATCATATCGTGTATAGCTGGAATATCTTCAGCAAAGCCTCTTGTTGTATATATTTTTGTCCTCTTTCCTTATCACATAACTTATCGTCAACCAAAGTGTCTCGTCTCTTGTCATTTACTATGATTATAGACCACGCTTTCACTCTATCCATCTCCCTTATTGTCCTGTAATTTATTTATGTACTCTATTCCATTTACTGTTGTACCCTTCATCCTTATGTCCTATCATCGGAACAACCATTTCTCATCTATGCGGTCGTAGGCGACCTCTCATTTCGAAGGGGGGGAGAACTTACATTACACTCATGCATGCGTTGTCATTATTTCATTGACTGATAAGATATTCCATGATCACACGGCATGTGGAAATTTAACAACCCTTCAAATAACACAATTAATATCAACTACACTTAGGTGTTACAACAACTTGTTGGTCTATCGCTCTAAGTGTTGCTATTTTTTTCAGTATTTCTATGTTTTTTTCAGTATTGCTACATTTTTCCATTACACTAATCCTTTGCAATATTAGGAAGAATTCAAGCATTATGGGTGGTAAGACAGTGCACCGTGAACCTTTAGTGTTAGAGGTATCCAAAAGAGCCAAGGAAATTCTGATCCATGCAGGGTGGATATCCTATCTCACAAGATTTCAGGCCTTGAATGAGGAAATTTCCATTGAATTTCTACAACATCTGCATAATGGGGAATCCATGGTGAAACGTAGAATAATTACAGTCATAGACACTGTAATAGCTAAAGTATCTGGGTTGCTGGCAGAAGGAACTATATGGTCACAAAAACACATATTGCTGCAAGACGCAGCGGAAAATTTCAAAGACGAAGGTGAACAAGTAGTCAAGAAAGGCAAAGGCATCCAACCATCTTCTCTGGCAGAACCATGGAAATAATTAGAAAGCATTATCCAAAGATACATTACCTGCGATGGACGTCGAGATGTGGTAATACCATGAAAAATTAAACTATTAGCTGTATTGAAACAAAAACTCACTGTTAATCTACCATCTCTTTTGAATTCTTTAGTGCATGATACTACTGTTAGAATAAGGCAGGCCAGACACCCTAAAACTGTACTAAGTCACCATGGATTGATTATATTAATCATCAATCATAGCCCGGTTCAATACAACTTAACCAAGGATGGTTTCAGGATGGCCCTAGAGAGCATGCAAAACCCTGTAATCCAACATCCTGCAATTGTGGAGACAAGCCAGCAGAACCCTGTTTCGAAAAGAAAAATTACTTCCCGTTTAAAGGTTGAACCCCATAAACACAAGAGGTATGTAAGAATTGAACTAACCCAGAGGATGTCTGCAAATCTTTGGGATGAAAGCAACCAACCTGCGGAGACAGCCAGTCCAGTTAGGATAAGAGATTCTGAACCTGAAGAAGAGACACCCAATTCTGCATTAGAGCTTGAAGAAGAGGCCAATTCAGGACAAGAACAAGAAAAAAACTATAATAATGAACTGGAAATTGTAGCAGTACCAGATGATCCTTTGGAAGTTTTTGAGACAGGGATGACCGAGGTCCTGGAAAATCTTAATGTATATATGCAACCTAGAGAACCACTTGGTCTCAGCATAAGGGAAACACAAGTCCCAGAGAATTTTGGGCATATAGAAACACTTCCATCTCCAGAGGCCATGGAGATAGAAATTTTTTAGGAATCCAACAACCAGTCCAGTGACACGATTTTGTTGGAATACAACCATGAGAACCAACAAAAGTCTGCAGACATAGAATTTAGTCACGAGTCTGAAAATAATTCATGCAATACGGTTCTTTTGGAACACAGCCTTGATGACCAACAAGCAGTCCTAGAAACCATTGATAAACTTGTTAGTGGAGTGGACGCTCCTCAAAAGATCCAAGTAGCCGAAGAAAAACTTAAGAAGCTGCGACAAAAATACCAGAAGCTCCAGAAGACAGTCAGAAGGCTATGATGAGAAGTTAAAAACTGTAAAACTCAGAACACCGCTCCTGAGGTGACCTCCGTAGCTACACAAACAATAATATGTGAGAATAAATCAATAGAAATTCAAACCAAACTTGCTCCCACTCGAACAATAGCCACCCAGGCTAATTTGCATAAAAACTTGGTAAATGTGGTTGTTCAAATGGAGGGTTGGTCCTCCCACAATAAGAAAATATAGACTGAAGAGGTATTCTCTCACAACATAGACACTCAGACAGAAGGGAAATCCAAGGACCTTTTGTCAAGTAACTACCCTATTATTTTAAAACTTTGGGAAGAACTGATGCAAGATGAGCTTGCTTTAGAGCAACATCAACAGCAGACAGTCTCCCTGCAACAATACCAAGAGTTACAAAAACAATTGAGGGAATTAGCCCTAGCAGAGAATGAGGCTTTTGATAGGGCTATACAGGAAGAAGAAAAATTGAAGAGGATGAAAACTAAGATGAACAGTGTTAGGGGTTAGTTGGACACCATTTGTTCATTATATTCGGATATCTTGAGTTGTTGATCTCCTGCTATGAACTATGCCTTGTTCTTATTAGAATGATATTTATTGTTAAAAATTAAAGATGTTAGAGCCGGCGAGCCAATTGAGCTGAAGACAATAGAGGATTTTATAAATTTTTGTAATACACATGGAGTAAAGGTCCAAAGGCTTCTTTGGGAATTTTATTTTCATAATTTCATATTAGATAAAGAAGTGGATGTGAATCCTATCCCTTTTATTGGATATATTCAATTTTAAGCTTTTATTTCTTTTGTAGTCAACCAACTCCAGTGGTTGAAGGCTTATAATTCGTTCCAAAGACAGGAACACAGCTTAGATCTTTGGGTAAGAAGTCAACCTACTCACCCTCTACAATTTTTTACTAAGCATAAAATATTGATGACATAGGAGGGCGTGATTAAAATTTTAGTGCCCATACATAATGTTAGTATGAATCCTCTGTCGAAGTGTACGAAAAAGGACCACTTTAGCTACGCATAACTAATAGCCCTAACAACAAAAGTGGCTGCCAATATCTTCAGATCTGCGGTTAGTTAGACAAGAAAAGAGATGCAAAACACCAGATCTATGCATGGAAAGACATTAAGCAGTAAAAACAAGGGTTTGCTCCATATACCAATAAACAAGACAAGAACAATTTTTGAAAGAATTTTTATATTAATCGGGCACCTGGGAGGAAAACAAGAAGGTGTATCCAGTTCTCCTCAGTGGGATGGGTTCTTGGAAGTCCTCAGCACTTCAGATCTAAGATTTATCTCTCTTGTTGATGTAGAAAACCCAATGCAAAGAAAGGAGCTCAATGGGAGCTCACACAGCAAATGGTAGAAAAGAGTGACCAAGTGTATAGATCCAAAGTGATCTAATAGGCAACAAAAGGTGAAGAATGGTAGGAAAAGCCCTCCTATTTATAACAAAATATTGGGTCATTCTAGATCTTGGTGCATGGGTTAACCAGATCTAGATCCACTTTTTATGGAATATTTTATTATATTTGTTGGAGGGAAAAGGTGTTTGACTTGGGTCAAATCCCTTGATTTTTCAAAAATAAATAAATAAATGATTTATTTATCTTTTTAAGGAAGCGGTTAGAATATAATCAAATAAATAATGATTTATTTAATTATTTAAGGAAGTGGTTGAAAGATAATTAAATAAATAATGATTTATTTAATTATTTGTGGGTGATTTGGTCATATTTAACAAGGAATATTATCTAAATAAGGTTTAAATAATTATTCCTAGAAAATAACAAGATAAATAAATATTTATCTAATTAATTTCTTTGATTTTGGGTTAAACATGACTGGAATAATAATTAAATTATGGTTTAATTAATTATTCCATGAGGAAAATCAAACAAATATAGGTTTGTTTAATATTTCCTTTTGGGGTTTCCTGTTTTAACATAGTGAAGGCAATTTTACTTAGGGTAAAATTGGTCTTACATGGTGTACTTGGGTCAATCTAATGATAATAGGTTAGATGACCAAAAAATGGTGTAACAGATTGCCCCCCAGCGTGCGAGTGTCAGGAGCAAATCGTATGACCGAAGTACGTTGTAAGAACTCAATCACTAGACAACAAAAGGGAAGTCAGAGGGAGAAATGCAAGGTAGATAGTGTGCTGAAGAACTAGACCCTGAGGAGACGAGACTCGCAGGTGCAACAAGTCTCTTTTTATGAGAGGGTACCTGTGCTGAAGGCGGCAGGGGAGGCATACCTATGCCCGCCGAGACAAAGTACAAAAGAATAGTATGTCCAGTAAACAAGGGACCGAACCATAAAGTACAGCTGGCATAATCATGAGCCAGATAAAAATAAAATGAGGAATCACATATACATGCTGTGCCTGGGATAACAGCCAGGACTTGTACAATAATATCTGAGTACATGAGATACAAATACAACACAAATGCCCCCTGTAAATGGGGAAGGGCTCACAAAATCTGACTGATAAATGCAAATCAAAGAGGCGCTGCAAGTGGCGACGGCCAACATCATCAAATATCTGGAGCTGCATCGAGGGCTGCAAGGAAGAGGTCATCCGGGCATGTGGGGGGCTACCTGCAGGGCCACCCCCTCAGGAGGGTTGAGACATCTCACACACACCCGGGAATCATCAAGAGCTTCTGCTGGATCACTGGACCATCAAGTATACGGATCTCGATCATGCGGAAAGGAGCTGGAGAAACAATCAAGTAAAAGGGAAACGAGAGATCCCTTTGCCTGATCCGAGGCACCGAACAAGAGTGGAAGCTAGAACCAAGGTACACTGCCCTCTAGACCTGGCTTCTGGAATGAATGAGCTGATGTCGATAGAAGGAGGTTCGCCATAGGTGAGGCAATGAGATATCCTCAACTAAGGCACGAGAGAAAACAGTAGAGCGACGGACAGACTGACACTAATGATGAGAGTGAAATGGAAAGGACTGAGTAGTGAATGGACGACTTCCCTTGTTAGAGCATAAAGGGCATGAATGACATGGCAGCGACTGACACAATATCATAAGGGATAGGGGACAGTGGGACTGAAGGTCATAATGTGTGACACAAGAGAGAGACCAAGCAATGAAGGATGGAGGGCTATAGCGGGGTACAAAGGGACTCGGGATAGACTCCATGAATGCGATGATGACTCAACTTGGATGCTCTAAACAAGGGCGACTCGATGGTGCTGCCACACAGTAAAGGCCCAATGGGGGACCATGAAAACATGAGTACAAGATGGTAAATCATGACGAAAATCGACACGAACAAAGACAAGTAAGGAGGCAAAATGGTGCCCCAAGTACAAGTGTTGTAAGTGAGGAAGTTCGATTTGAAGGAGAGGTGAAGTGATCCTTCTTGCAAAAAATTGCTCCTGGCGAAGGATGAAAGTACAAAAAATATGCTGGCTATCTAAAAGAACATAAAACACACATCTCAGAAGGGAAATGCTAAGGGTAATATTTCTTAAGATAGAGTGCATTGCGAGGATTAGGAAGAGGATTGCCTTCGAAGTCCTCTAAAAAGTATGCCCCCTTACCAAGATCCTTACTGATGACGTAAGGGCCTAGCCAGAATGAGTTGAACTTCCCGTGACCAAGGACATCATGGGCCTGGTCATATACTAGAACAAGGTCGCCATCGTGAAAAGGACGAGGCTGGACTTTTGGGTCATATTGAGCTTTGGTGCGTTTCTTGGCCGCGTCCATGGGTTGCAATGCAACACGGCGGTCGTCAGAGGCATGCTCAAGCATAAAAAGTTGTTGTTCTAGAGGTTGGGAGTCAGGGAGAAGTTCAACAGCTAGATGAAGGGAAGGGAGTTCACACTCGATCGGTAAGACAACCTCCTCTCCAAAAATGAGGTGAGGAGGGTTATGGTTGAGGGGTATAGGTGTCCCCGAGCATGATGTGGTCATGCCAAAATGTATTTAGAAAAAGGGGAATCTAAAAACATTTTCATGATGTGGTGTGCCATTTGTTTTTGTTATGGTTATGCAGTTTGAGAAAGGAAATGGAGGATTACCAATCTCTTTTGGTACTGCATATAGGGATCAAATGGACTTTAAGTTTCCGAGGTGGCATACCTGGTGTCACTATCCAAAAAAGAGGATTTGGAGATAATGAACTAATGCTCTCATAGAAAAGCTATAGGTTTGTCAACAATAATGTCTAAGAGACTGGGTTGCCGATGTAAGATGAGGGAACGATAAGGGGTATCATCCCTAGAGTGATCTGAAGTGATATGGGACTCTAGAGGTTCTTCTAAATGTGGAAGAATACTAGGACTAAATTCAACATGACCAGATACACTAGGAGAGTTGTGGAGAATTGCTTCTTTTGGTCTCTCAAATGTGGGTGCCCTCTTACCCAAACATTGGGTTTCGATATAACGGCCACAAGGTGGATGTGGTGTGAACGCATGGGTTCGATGTAAGGGGGAATACATAAATTCAGGGGTGGGAATTTCTTCCATAATGTCGTAGATGGGGTGACTGGTGGAAGAAAGACCACCTGACGTGGTGAAGCAACTGGAATCATCATCATGAGAAGAGAGTTTCACATGCGCATCGTCACAAGGGGTGACCGAAGAGTAAGTAGACAAAGGATCTACCGATTTTGAGCCCAAGATGATCGTTGAAGGAAGGTCAAGCGAAACAACAGGGGAGGATTCAGATGGAATGTTCCCCGAGGGTCTCATGGATGATGATAGGTAGAAAATTCTGGACGAAGGCTCCGTCGTCTCGACATCAGGAGGGGGAATGTCAATGGGAGCAGTCATATCTGGTAGTTCTTCTGAAGCAGAATGTGCAGATAGGGGAGAGGTGGAATCATTGCGCCTGGCCTCGAATTGGTGGACCACGGCGATAGAGGTGCAGAAGTCCTCGAGGCGGGGACAAAGATGGGTGTAATGGCCATGGAGATCACACAAAGCACAGGGGTGGTTGGTGTGAATAGTCTTAGGGTTCTTGGCTGTGTTCGCGGAAGGAAAAAATACTTCTGGGACCGCGAACTCAGGGAACGTGACATTAACCATGGGCTTGAGATGAAGCAATTCAGGACAGGTATGGGAGGCGTGACCGACAACATCACACAAAGCATACTGGATGGTATTCTTTGGAGGCTGAGGAGGAGCAGGGTTTGTCGGGGCAGCCTTGTCCTTTGATGCCCCCTTGCGAGCTTTGCCCTTCTTACCCAAAGCGGTCACAATAGGAGGTGGTTCCTGTTGAGGTGACTGAGGCACTGATGCAACGGGAGAAGTCATGGGGACCGGTTGAGCCGGGGTCAAAGCGATATAAGGTTTGGGCTGACCAGGCAAGGTGGGGGCTAGAGGATCAAGGTAACAAACGGGAATCCCAAGGGAAAAGTTAGGAAGAGAGAGGGTGGCCATGACTGGTACCATGTACAATCCTGGTGGGGGAGCTAGGAACGGTATCTGACCAGAGGGGTAATGGCCAGGTGGGACGGCTCCTAAATGGCTAAGGCCTGGAGGAACCGTGCCAGGGGGATAAAGGGGCTCATGACTACCAACTACAGGTGAAGGGCTAGGATCAGATTGCGGAGGGCAAGGTTGCTGACTAGCTGAAGCAGGTTGCTTGAGAGCAGCCCGAGACGATTGAATCATGCAAACATTCGATGAGCTGGGGTCAGAGATAGGAGGAGGGGGGAGACTAGGAAAAGTTCCAAGTAGGGAGGAATCCTTGTAAACGCCGGGGGAGACACTGGTCAAGGAATCGACGGTTTGCTTGTTGGCTACAGAAGAGATGGTCATCTCAGGTGAGATCTGAGATTTTGGCTCATGATATGTCAACTGGTCAATGGTGACTATCTTTCCATTATGGGGGAAAGACATCTTGCGAAAAACCGCGGATGGGACAGAAAACATAGCATAGGTGTAGCTTCGCCCCAATAGAATGTTGTAGTCTAGCGGGGCGTCAATGACTTCTACGTCAACGCAAACAGTCTTACCGGCGAGGGTGATAGGACAATTACGAAACATGCCAATGGGCTGGGAGGCATGACCGTCCCACGCTCGAAGGGTGATCGTGGAAGGGTCCAGCTCAGGGGATCCAAGTTGCTTCCAAACCGAAGCGGACATCATGCAAGTGGATGCCCCCTCATCAATTATACATCGAGAAACCTTAGCGTTCCGGATTTTGACTGGGATTTGGAAGGCTACGGAAGCAGGAAGAGGAGGATGTTCTAATTGATGAGCATCGAAAACAATCATTTGGTCATCGGCAGGATCTACAGCGCCCATGGCAGATAGCAGAGCCTTATTTTGGGAAGGGCACGATTGGAGGAGTTCCAATGTGGAAATGGCAGCAAGAGATTGCGCCAAATCATCTACTATGCTATATGAATGAGCAGCTCGACCAGAAGCAGCGTTTTGGCGTAATGGTCCTTTAGGAATCTTGGTATGAACCTCAACTTTGGGTTGAGGGATATGTAAGGGACCATTGGTTGTCGAAAGAGGCTCTGTAGAACCTGCAAAAGGTGACTCGGGGACAGACGGAGCGGGAGGCTTGGGGTACTGATGGGACCGAGTTTGAAGGGTAAGGTCGACGGTTAGAGGTGGATCAGAGTTCATCATGAGGATCTGGTAATTGGAGGAACCAGAAGGGGAAGGTTGAGGGGCCACCTGTCCGTCAGGTGGTTGGGTAGCCATGAATCCCTGCTGTGCATCCACCTGCTCTTGAGGGGGCGGTGACTGTTGTTGCAGGGGTTGAGAAGGAAAGGGAGGCGAAAGCGCATATGCTGGAGGAGCTGGCACACCGGGCTGCAGAGAAGGGTAATGGTTAGGTTGGGCAACATTAAGGTAAGCAGGAGGTTGGGCGAAAGGATGAGGCATGCCGTATCCTAGATGCGTGCTACCGGGAGGGGGAGAAGTGCAGGAAGTGGTGCCCCCTCCCCCAGGAAAACCATAGCTCATGAGAGGTTGAGCGGATGGATGAGAGATAGATCCAACGATACTGTCAGCGGCATGAGGTGCCCCCGGTGTATGGGCATCACCGGGTCTGGGGAGATCAGGTAGGACAGTAGGATCATAACCTGTCTGAGCGTAGATTAGGTCATATTTTAATGCCATTTGGAGGGCATCTTCTTCGGTTTGAGGAAAATGTGATGCGACATCTTTCCCGATAGGGGACAAGAGAGATCTAAGGAACCAGTCCATGTAGACACGGTCTTCGAAGGTAGGAGATTGACATAGGCTCTTTCTTCTCCACCATTCCTGGACATGATCAGATAGGCGGGTCGCAGATGATTGACGGAAAGAAGTCAAAAGTTCGATACCAGTGTCATAACGAAGGGGAAGCTGGAAGTAAGATAAAAAAGCCCGGGCAAGAGTTGCAAAGGTGGTATGGGAGGAAGTGGGCTGATCAACATACCACTTAGAAGCTTCGCATGCAAGCGTGCGTTGAAACAATCTAAGACAGGCAGAATGATCGGTAATGGAGGTAGATGAACACCACATGTGGAAAGATCGAACATGATTTGAAGGATCTTCTCCAGCACGGCCTTCAAACTTTGGGATGTCGGAAGGGAGCTTTTTCGGCATAGCAGGCCAACTAGTGTCATGGTGTATAGGGTCATTTATCAATTGGTCCAAATCAGGGAGGCTGAGGCCTGCCAAGAAGGGGAGCAAGGGTGCAGCCAAGGTAGTTCCTGTGGCGGTTCTGCTAGTGGCAGGTTCGGCATTAGGGCCTGGAGCACCACCAGCGTTAGGCCCTGGACCAGACATAGTGAAGGTAACAGGGGGAGAACCAGGAGGAGAAGGAGAACCCAATGAATCAGGAGAGGAGTCGAAGTGCAGACTCGGAGGGGGACTGGCTCAACGACGGCGGGGTGGAGCAGGTCGATCGACCGGAAACTGAGGGTGAAGGCCAAGATGTCTCCGGGAAAGGCGCCTTGGGGGCGCAATGATGAAGAAGGACACCGATAATGGCAGAAAGGGACAGAATCAAGTGAGGTGAAGGGCATAAAAGGTGCAGTGACAATTGATTTTAGAGTCTTTTCCAGGCGGTGTTAACCAGGCGCTTCTTCACTTAGGGTCAGTGTGTGGCATGCGTTAATTTTAATTTTTAAACCCTTTCCGTTTTGAGAGCAAGAAAAATGTGTGCTGCGTAACTGAAAATAAATCTGCAGAGAATAGTATATAATGCTGAAATAACAGAAAATTAACAGCTACTTGTGCATCTATCTAACCCAAGAAGGCGGGTCTCTCAAAACTAATCTAAAAGGAAAGGGAAAAATCTAGGGGAAACACACGGAAAAGAGACCAATAGATCTAAGGTCAAAAGGGACAGGGATCTAAAGGATAAAGCTGCTGAAAAGAGGTGCAGATCACAGCCAAGAGACAGAGGCAAGGTGGCTGGAAAAAAGGAAGGAAATCAACAAAAAGCGGCAAGGACAGGGAGGAGGTCCTAAAGAGAGGTCCAAACAAAACGATAAGAGGTGATTTGAGAGGCAGAAGAGCTGATTTCAATGGATCTGAAAGGGAGGTAACAGATTTGGAAAAAAGGAGGCTGAAGCTCTGAAAAACAGACGACTGAAACAGCTTAAAACTCTTCCACAAAAAGTGGAGGGTACTAAAGCCCTAGGGGGCTAGGTTCCCACTTAGATGAGTAAAAACAGATCAGAACTTGGTCAAAGCGGGCTGAGACAGAGGCTGGAAGACCCTGACAGAAGCTGCAGCAGAACCCAGAAAAATTGCAGAAAAATCATCAAAAACCGTGTGTCGCAGACTTCCTGACTCGTTCATATCTGTCGCAAAAGGTGCAGAAAATGCGACCCGAGGTCCAGGTCACAAAGTTATGGGACAAAAAGTGTCATCCCCCATTCTCGTTGTCTCCCGGCTGCGCATTTTCGTAAAAGTTGTTGTCTCATTTGCGCTCGGGGGTGCCGCTTACCCGCGCAATAGGGCCGGTAGAACATTTGGTTAGAAATTTGATGTTAGGGTTTTATGAGAAAAACAACATAAAAATAGGAAAAATAAACAATAAAAGAAACCCTACTAACTGCTGTAGTCGGATCTCGCAGAATATGAAAACGACGCATGTCAGAATGAAACCTGCAGGGAGTCGCCATTTATAGGGCAGAACTCTGCTGAAGTGCAATGCAAAAGGAGCACTTTAGCTACGCATAACTAATAGCCCTAACAACAAAAGTGGCTACCAATATCTTCAGATCTGCGGTTAGTTAGACATAAAAGAGCTGCAAAAAACAATATCTATGCATGGAAAGACATTAAGCAGAAAAATAAGGGTTTGATCCATATACCAATAGACAAGACAAGAACGATTTTTGAAAGAATTTTTATATTAATGGGGCACTTGGGAGGAAAACAAGAAGGCGTATCCAATTCTCCTCAGTGGGATGGGTTCTTGGAAGTCCTCAGCACTTCAGATCTAAGATATATCTCTCTTGTTGATGTAGAAAACCCAGACAAACATAGAACTCAAAGGGAGCTCACAAGGCAAAAATGGAGAATGTGACCAAGAGTATAGATCTAGAGTGATCTAATGCAAAAAGGTGACTAATGAATGGGGAAAACCCTTCTATTTATAACAAAATATTAGGGCGGTCTAGAACTTGGTGCATGATTAAAATAATGTTAACCAAGTCTAGATCCACCTTTTATGGAATACTTTATTATATTTGTTGGAGGGAAAGGGTGTTTGACTTGGGTCAAATCCCTTGATTAGTGAAAAATAAATAAATAAATGATTTATTTATCTTTTTAAGAAAGTGGTTGGAAGATAATCAAATAAATAATGATTTATTTGATTATTTAAGGAAGTGGTTGAAAGATAATTAAATAAATAATGATTTATTTAATTATTTGTGGGTGATTTGGTCATATTTAACAAGGAATATCATCTAAATAAGGTTTAAATGATTATTCCTAGAAAATAATAAGATAAATAAAGGTTTATCTAATTAATTTCTTTGATTTTGGGTTAAACATGACTGGGAATAATAATTAAACTATGGTTTAATTAATTATTCCATGAGGAAAATCAAACAAATATAGGTTTGTTTAATATTTCCTTTTGGGGTTTCCTGTTTTAACATAGTGAAGGCAATTTTACTTAGGGTAAAATTGGTCTTACATGGTGTACTTGGGTCAATCTAATGATAATAGGTTAGATGACCAAAAAATGGTGTAACACATAAGGAAATCGTGCAAAAAGAAACATCATATTTCCTCTCCATTCAGGAAAGATCACTGGTTGCACCCAAAATGAGATGGATGGTTTCAAGCAACAATGTTAAGGAAAGAGAACCATTTAATTTTGGAAATTTCAAAGCTTCTGCGAGATGGTTAGTCCCATACAAAAATTTTATATTAAAAGAAGGACCCTATTGGGTGGGATGTCCCTTTAGAAGCCCCATTATTTGGTATTCTCCTGAAGGGTATCAGCCTAGCTATGAGTTACCTAAAGGACACGAAGAGGGAGCCTTTGCAAACCTGGCACGACATCGTGGTATCATTCCTATTACAGACAGATCTTCTCTAGCCTACTCCTTAACTTCTTTGCATAAGAATTATTTATTTTTCATGGGGACATGGAAAAAGGTAAGCAGGGGAGTATGTTGAGCCTTGCAATAGGTATGTATTTACTCTTGATTACTTTTCTTTTTCCTCTTCCTTATCCATCTTGTGCCATGATATAATAATATAATGAAAGGATTTTGATGAAGAATGAATGAAAAATGATCCTGATACGATTTAACCGTCCAAACTAATTCTCATTTCTCTTTATGCTGAAAACAACAAATGGAACAATAGCTGCTCCCAAGAAGGAACAACAGGACCTAATCACAGGAAAGAAGACACATTAAATACGGTCAAATTGGAAGACAAATCAGTAAGGATTAGCGCAAGAACAAATGAACTGTTCAAGGATAGCATTTTGTCATGGATCCCTCAAGATCCCCTGATCCTGAGGGATCACATTTATCTTTCCTTTTAGCTAAAAAGGGATAGGGAGAGCTAGTTCTCGAGAATCATGTATCTTTCACTTCTTCAATATTTGTAATTATAATTCACAGAACTTAGTTATGAACAACGAGATCGTATTGTGATGTCAATTGACTGTGATGATTAATATGTAATTTGCGTTGTTGTTCATTCAAATATTCTAGAGTAGTTAAGCAGTATTATTTGGTGGCTAAGGGCCCGGTCTCTGGTGGATCTCACTGTTGTTCTCTGTGTTATACTTTTCCATTTATTGCAATTATATTATGCTTTTCCGCTTTGCAGTTGATGTACTTTTGATAATTCGGATTTTTGGTATTTATTCCCTTGAATATGCATTTCCAATTTATTTCCTTAAGGAATTAGTTGCTAGTTAAAATAATTGGTTTTGATTACTCAAAGCACAGACAATTATTTCCAATACTTTCCTTCCATTCAATAGTTAAAATCCAACTGAAAGAGCTCGGTTAATTCTTCAATGCTCTGAGTGGACTTTCATTGGAATTAGTTGAATTAAGAATGAATCACAGTTTTGGGTTATAATTCTTAGATGAATCACTTTCTTTAAATATTATGAAACGATTGATTTCAGCATTACTCTCTGTATGTATAGCTTGCACATATTGTGTACACACTTGAGATAAAAGGACTTACCTAGGTTTATAATTAATTTGAGGCAATTAGGAGTTTTTAAAGAGACCTGTTAGCACCCAACAAATACCATGGTAATAAAACCATGGGCGGAGCTCAAAATATACAAAACAAATCTAATCCCATTACAAAAAGAGGGGATTTTACCCACCCCAAAGCCCCCAAGACTCCTAAAACTTTGTGTGAACTATTTAAGCTCTACACCATTCACTCCTTCATGCTATATCGTGCACTCCATTTCCTCAAAATATGGACTCTTTTGCTGAAAATTTTAACCAATTTGGGCCATGCCCAATAGGCTCCCAACACTCACATGTGACTCATCCCAAGTCACTTAGGTGGTGTGCCCTATGTATTTGCTTCTCTTTTGGTAAGACATTCTTCAATGTTGAATGGTCACTGCAAACGGTGTTAGCCCCTCGCGCACCACTTCCAAGAACTTGTTTATAGTCAACCCTGCAGTCTGTTGAAGAACATATTTCTGCCTCTTCCCCATATCTTTAATTTTAGTGTCCATAGTCTGTGATAACGATGCAGCTTCATCCTGCCAAGGTTGGGTGCACGCTATAATGATTTATTTCTTTCTCTACATCTCCTCAATCTTACTTTTTAGAAACATGTACTCTTTAAGTGAGGTGAACCATTGCACATTTTCTAGGGTCCTCACAATCACCTTAATCTCATTAATTTATTTCTTCTTTTCTCGAATCTCTGCTTCAATCTGCTTCACATGTGAATCCTCCTATAACGAAGTCCATGTTTCCATGGTATCTTCAAATAAATAGCCATAGTCCTCGATTTTTGTTGAGATATTCTCCAAGGAAACCATCATGTCCACTTCACATTGTTCATTTACTTCTGGTATTGTAGCTAGTTGCAAATTCAACTCATGAATTTGCTTCTATATTTATAGCTTGGCCTTTTCCATCTCATTCTCGGAATATTTTATTATTGTGGCAAACTTATCAATATTTTCCTCTTGGGTTGCACTTCTTGGATCTAGAGGGTAGGTAGCTCGCTGTAGCTCTTGGTGAGAATATTCTCCAACTTCTTCTTATGTGTCGTTTCGTCATCGCGGCCATGTACAACCTTCTGTATGTCATCGTACATATGCTTGTTGTCTTACTTTACTTTGTTGATGACCATCAAGGAACACTGCTCGCGCACCTTCAATTACTCCATAAATCCTTGATGGAAATTGTGCATGGCCTCGATGGGTAGCGCAATAAGATTTAAATTAATGTGACGCTAATGTTGCACGTGCTCTTAATCATCTACGATATAAAAATTCAATGCCCCTCCAAGTACCTGTTGTTAATTCCAGTCTTTGCACCCTGTCACCAGTGATCGAATTGAACTCTTACCATGTCTATATTTTGTAGATGTTTTTCACATGAGCTTAAGTGCAAATCATATCCTAAACATGTTCATCAGAAACAGCTTGGATCAGAACTAGCTTCTGGTGATTGACTCTTGGTTACTCCTTGAGGGAGAAGCTAAAGGAAATTGCAACATCACTAATACACAAGGGCAGAGTATCAGTGGATAATTGCCTAATCACAATGTTTTAGATCAGAAGCCTCGGGAAATCATTGATTGTTGTCATTCAAACATCAAGATCCCTCAACAACTGCACTAATTCCCGGCTTGGCATTTAAGCCATGAAACTCATTAAAAATTTCTCAAATCTTCACCAAAGTGCCTTCCACCTCTCTTCCAAGTAAGTAACTGAATATTTCACCCTCTTTCCAGTACTTAAAAACATCTTTATGCTATTTTGGTGTCTATGTGAAAATTTGGAGGTTATTCATGCTAAAAACCCTATTTTATTCCTTATACCCTTATTTTCACCCTTAGATTACACCTTACACTTATATATCATTGTAAAACCCTACCATATCATCTTATAACATCATAAAATCCCTTTTCCTATCCCTTTTCCCTAAACCTAATCTCACTTCCCATTCCCTTCTACCTTATCCCTAGGGTTTCCAAACTATTAAGCTTAAGATGACTGAAGAGTATGACAAAGAGATCAATGAGGAAGAAATACCAAAGAGAGGTGATCACAAAGGAGGCTAAATCAGATTTAAGCATAATTGTTTTCAATCTGGTTCTTTGATAGTGGAATTTGGTGTTTATTGAGGAATAAGGAGGTATCAGCCAAACAAGTTACTAATGTTCAAGTGACACTATAATATTCCCAATTAGCCCTAAGCTAACTGGAATATTCAATTTTTTTTTATTTCTTTGTTTAAAGAATAAAAGTGTAAAGGAGGTCCATAATACTCCTAATAAGGAATAAATCAATTCCAAATGTGAAAAAGGCTAAATATTGGTTGTTTAAACAAACACCCTTATGTGTGAAACGGGTTGGATATTTGACTAGGTCAACCTTGACCAAATCTATAGAGCTGTCATGCAGGAGTGGCCATCAATGAGGCACAATGTAGTTTTAGATGGAGATGCTTCTTGTGAAAGAAGTGATATTATTGGAAGTGGTGTAGGGTTTGCAATATCTTAACTTATAAAAGTAAGAGGATGGTAGAATGAGAGGGTTGTTGATGAACATTATATTTCTGAATATATTTTATGTTTAGAAATATATCATTCTCTTGTTGTTTAGCTGAGAATAATGTTGTTTAGAATTGGTTGTTCCTGGTCGGGAATCCCACCTCTTCCCACTAAGTAGCTCTTGGGAGAGTTTGTACTACATTTTCCACTATCTAGCTGAAGGTCGAGCTTCTTATTTCAAGTACAATGCAGATCCTGTTGAGGGTTTGGTTGTCTTTGCAAGCTGCAGCAAGTGGAGGTTGGATCTACTCTGATCTAAGCCATTTTAGTGCTCCTTTTCAGTGGAATAGGCTTCTATTCCATTGGGAGGATAGTATTAGATATCTTGATATTCATTTTCTAATCTTGGCATGTAGCCGACCATGTTCTAAACCCTACAATGCATTTTTTCTTCCAGATCTGTGTTATTCCTGTAGGTGCTGTTGTAGGGTATTTTGGCACACCATTTGGAGAGTTGGCTTTCAAGTGTTGGGGATATGCCCTTCATTTTGGAGATCCATTAGAGGAGATCTACTTCCTCTTCATATCAGATATGATATGCATACTTCTAAATGCTTTTGAATATCTAAATATTTCTACATATTTGCAAACTTAGATCTCAGATCTACTTCATGTAAATGGTGTAAAGCTGAAAAACGCAAGGGGATTTTGAAGAGGAGCCTATATAGTGTATGGATCTGTTATATATCTAGCATTTCATGCACTTATTTTCTCTATATCTAATGTGTAATCTACAACATGTTGCAGTCAATAAAATAACGTTTTAAAGCAATTTCCAGTCCACACATATGGTTGCAGCACCTCTTTTTAAGGATTTTCTTCTATCGGTTATTTTTGTTTATAGTTATGCATATTAGCGGCCACATTCTACATATATTTTCTGTTGTAACTACATTTGAATGGTCTTCATATTGGCCCCCTGATTTGTGTTAGATGATCTACATTATTTTCCTGCATATCTGCTTTCTATTGTTGCATTCCCCATTTGGGAATATTACAGTGGTACCAGAGCTCTAATATTGTCACAGCCTGTTCTTTCTAAGAAGCCAATATGTATTCTAAAGAAGAATAACCTCTTACTGACAAAGATAAGAGGTATCTAAAGATAATACAAAAGAAGAAATTGTATTACACCAATGACAGTGAAGACAAGGGTAAAGCCCTTGTATCTGGAAGTGAAGAAGAAGAAAAGGATTTTCCTAAGATCCTTCTTAGAGCCATGCAAGATCTTGCTAGAGAGATCAAAGAGATGAGAATGGACAGAATCAAAGAATCCCCTAAATTATTCCATCTTGGAGAAGGCTCAGATATGTCTCACCACTGGAATGATCAACCAGTGCATCAGCCACATGTTTCCCAATGCTCTACCATGCCTACCTTTTTGGCTATGGGAAATGAAGGGTTTCAAGAGCATGAATCCCTTGAAGACTATTTTTAATAATATGAGTCTCAAAATCATATATTTAAAGATCAGATGATTTTTTAGGAGTTTGGTCACATAAAGGACAAAATAAGACCGGGGCATCATCATAGAGGTGGCGGATTCATCCAGAATCATGATTGACACAACACTATGGGAAAATTATTTTTACCCAAATTTGATGGTTCATCCAAGTGTTCTATGAAATATTTGGTAGAAAAACTTAACATCTAATTTCAGTTGAACAAGGTTTTGGAGATGGAGGCTATCAAGATTGCAGTGCTGCACCTTCAAGGAGAAGAACATCACTGGTGGTTCCATGCCTTGTCTATATTGGGTCATGCCAATGTGACTGCTTATTCAAATTTCACTAGAAGGATGGTGGAAATGTTTGACAGAAGAGATCCAGAGGAACCATTAATAAGCCTTGCAAAGTTAAAGCGATCAGGTAATATGGAAACTTACATTTTTGAATTTTTAAGATTTTTTGTTATGGTTCCTGATTTTTTTGTGGCAAGAAGGGTGTACATGTTCATTGATGGTTTAGATGAACCTCTTCATGCGTTGATTAAAGCTACCAAGACAGCTACCCTACGTGATTCTATTTAAAGGGCTAGAGACCTTCAAGATGCCTGGCCAAAATCAAAGGCAAATTTTTATCATAAGCCCTCCTTTCCTTCGAAGGAAAAGGAAGAAAAAGCTGCTCCTTCCAAGCAGAGCTCAGCCTCTTCATGATGAAGTCCAGAGAGATATAAGAAGAAGGAATCTTTGCTTCACCTGCTAAGAATCATGGGCACATGGACATAGATGTGCTGCTAGAAAAACACATTACATAAAGGTCTTCTTAGATGATGAGGAGGAATAAGAAGATGAACCAAGAAGAGGTCACATCGCTGACACTGCAGGAGGAGAGCGAACACCATCAAGAGATGGGAATGGGGAATTTGCTCCTATTGGAGGGGATCTTGCATCTTTGAGAGGAGTACGTAAGTACTTGACCTTAAGAGTTCAAGGTTTTATCTTGAATCAAAGGGTTTCTGTTCTGATTGGCACTGGGGCTACCCACAATTTCATTGATGCCCAAATAGTGCAAAACAGGGCCATACCCACTGATGCTTTTGAGGGATTATATGTTTTAGTCCCAGGAGATAGAAAAATGAAATGCATGCATTATGTCCCATCACTTTCAGTCACATTGGGGACCTATACATTGATTGATCAATTCTTTGTGGTTGACATACCTGACACCAATGTGATTTTGGGTGTTCAATGGCTGATTACATTGGGAAAAGTCACCACTGATTGGGAGGCTTTGCAAATGGAATGGGTGGACAAGAAGAGTGGTGAAACTCAAATGATCAAAGGCATGCATACATATCCCTCACATACCACTTCCACACAAAAAATAGAGATGGATTTGTGCAGTGGAAGAAAGGACCTTTCAGTCCCATTTATCATGCTCATGAGGTTGCTGCATGGGGCACTTTTATCTAGTGGAAAACCACCTAGGAGGCCACCTGATTCAGTTTTTGTGGGAGATGTCTCACAAATTGATGCTCCAAATTCATATCTAGGAGGGATGGGAGCATTGGAAGACAATGATATAGCATTGGGAGTCTTGGGTAGGCTCAATGAGGAGGGATATCTTCTCTCCTTATCATCATCACCCACTCTCATTTCTAATTCTACGTTATGGGAGGAGAAGAATGGAAGGAATGGCCTTCCAACATATACCTTTTGCATGGGAGATGTCAAGGAGGAGAGCAGCCTCAAGACAAACATTTTAGTTGATAGATCATCAGCGCTATCATTGTTGGGGACTTTAAATCCATATTGGAAATCCCAATTGTTGGTGGATTATTCCAAGGATCTTCACACTTGCATGATACTCAATGACCAACTGCATGGAGAGGGATATTTAGTCCAAGAGGGAGTCATCTATAATAATGGTAGAATATTCTTATCTATAGCCTCCAAGCTCAAGGATAATTTACTACAAAGAGCCTATAAAGAGTTATGTTTCGGCCACATATACTCCATGAAGATCTACAAAATCATCATGAGGAGATTTGATTGGGAAGGATTTGAAGGACAACTACATCATCATTTTCAAGAATGCATGAACCATGTGGAGTTGGGACAACAACATGACTCTATGGAAGATTTATTTCAGCCATATCTTCCTTATTTTGAGAGAGGAGATAGATCTATGCTCCACTCCATTTATATGAGGAGGATTGTTGGTGAAGAACACACTCATGTAAATCATGTTTTATTTTATAATTGTATGTATTATTTCACCATGTTTATGCATGCCATGACTCCAAGGAGGAGTATTGTATTTTATAAAATTTATGGCCAACTTTGGGCCACAAAAATTTATGAACTTGGCCACTCCCTTGGTGGACAAAGCGAGATCTTGTTTCTTGATGGGTGCATTCCTAAGGCACCAAATATATGTCACACTTTCAGCCATAGTGAGATGATATGGGCAGCAATTAAGTGGTGGGAAAACCAATTACCACATGTTGATCTGATCCAGGAAAGAGATGCACTACGCTGGTTCCACATGTGGGACTATGACCCACCTCCATATGCACAAATTTATGTTTGTTTTTACATAGTTTCACTCCCATACATTGATGATGTCCTTGTATTTTTTATGGGAATGTATGGAGGGAGGGTGGGAGGTATGTATGTTCCCTATGGGATGGATTTTATCCATGTATCCTATGCTACAGGTTTCATGGAGAACATTGGGCAATCCATGTTTGTTTCATTTGAATTATTGTCTCCTTATGGGATGGACTATTTACATCTCATGAGAAATTTGGAGGAGAAATTCATGGAAGGCTGGATTGGTTAACACTTAGATTATGGAGGAAGCTTAGCACATTTTGGTGTCACCAATGGAGGAGGAAAAGAGTTGCAACACTCACCTTGTCAGTTTCTTGAGGACAAGAAACATTTGGGAGGGGAGGACTATAATATTCCCAATTATTCCTAAGCTAATTGGAATTCACTTTTGTTTTCTTTATTTATTTAAAGAATAAAAGTGTAAAGGAGGTCCATAATACTCCTAATAAAGAATAAATCAAGCCAAATGTGAAAAAGGCTAAATCTTGGCTGTTCAAACAAGCACCCTTAGGTGTGAAAGGGGCTGGATATTTTGACTGGGTCAACCTTGACAAAATCTACAACGATGTCATGGAGGAGTGGCCATCAAAGAGGCACAACGCAGTTTTAGATGGAGATGTTTGGTGTGAGGTAAGCGATCTTATTGGAAGTGGTTTAGGGTTTTCAATCTCTTAACTTATAAAAGGAAGAGGATGGCAACATGAGAGGGTTGTTGATGAACATTATTTTTCTAAATATATTGTCTATTTAGACATATATCATGTTATTCATCAATAATTTTCACCTGTTTAGATGACTAAATTCTTTGTCAAAGATATGTAGAAATAGAATTCAAGAATCGTGTGAGTTCTAGAAATCCCCTCAAAGAGAAATTTTTTCATTATCCCACTTCCTTGTCAAAGCATGGCCAATCTATCACCCAGACAAGATCAAATACTGAACTGATGTCCCACACTCTCACTATGTTTTCCACCTATGCCTATAACACTTTTTCTATGTTTTCCTAAGCCCTCTACTTTCACACATATTTTCGCCAAGTAAGCCAAACTTTTCTCCTACTCACCAAGTGCCTCAAGCAATAGTGTTGTCAAAACTACCTGTCTAAAAGCTCTTTGAAGTAAAACAATTTTTTCTATTTGGCTAGGATGGTAGTGCATACTAGAATGTCAAAAACCCTGCCTGCTCATCCAAATCTTGTTTTAAGTTTTCAGTGATAAAACCTATTCCAAGAGCATTACCATAAGTCAAATAGGGTCACCTAAGTTATGCACTATCATGGTTCTAAATGCACTATCACCATAAGTATTCAAAGGTGAAGTCAAGAGAACACAAGGATGAGGCCTTCATTATCCAAAGAAAATTGAAATACCTCCAAAGGTATCCTCTTGATCAAGCAATAAGCTTGCAAAGGAGAAATCTACCATGTCAAAGCATTTCTGCAAGAATTTTTTTATAAATGGTCAACAACAGAAATAGAGGAAAAGAAGGATGCCTAAAAAACTTATAAAGGCATCCACATCTGGTATAAATATTCAAACAGGCTTACAAATTTTACAAGGAAGAACATGATCTCATCAGAGAGTGCTATGAAGTGTTGCCCATCAAAAGGTCCATGCAGGTCATGAAAGATAGTGGCACATGAGGAATTGTACCTCAAATCAAAAAGATCATTTAAAATTTGTTTGGCTTCAAGCATGAAACTTGTAGAGGGACAACTACCCTCGGCTTGAATTATTTCAAAGAAGACCAAAAGGCATCAGATTAGCCATGAGGTAAGGTAAAGTAAGGAAGGTCACCATATGAAAAGACCATTCACAACCTAGAAGAAAGCAACAAGGTATTTGTTTGTTAGGAATCAAGATTCATTGATTGTTTTGACTAAACAATAGAGCAATGATGAACTCAAAAGCATGGGAAGATAGAAAAAGAGGGTCAAAATAGTGACCTAGAAACCTCCTTCATCACATGAGATGGTTTCAAGGTTTTTTCAGTTACCCTAGGGTTTGGCAGACAAGCACTAACTCCCAGTTCAAAGGTCTTTTTATCTAAAAACAGTTAAAAACATCTTCAAATGGCCAAAGGGGAAAAACATGGGTGGAAATTTCCAAATACAATAACTATGATAAGCAGGGGCCATTATGTGACAAAGCAAGTTGTCCAAGTTCAAAAGAGACAGTGATCAAAGTGACTTGAAAACAAACAGATATACCCCTAGTTTATAGCAGAACAGTGAAATTCCTAACAAGGACCTCTTTGTCAAAATACTATTATGAAAAAATGTGACTAAGATATAAACAAAACTTCACAGAGCTGGCAAAGGTGTTTTTCCATAAAAATAATGCCAAGGTCAAAGGAAAGAATGTTTCAAACACAGAATATCAGTCAAAGGAGAAATGTAAAAAAGGGATGAGTTTGTTGTGTGTAGGTGTTAAACTTTCAAAACAGTTCTTTTCCAAAGTATAAGCTGAGAGGCATGGGCTTATTGTCTTCAGGAAGATTGTGAAAATAAGGAGAACCTTAAGAAGCCTCCAGGAGTGAAAAAGAACCATGTTCTCATCAAATTTTCCACCTACAGGACCAAAACAGTCAAAGACACATTGAGAAAAAGTAAGCAAACAAGAACGTTACAAAAGTGGGTTTTGACTTCAAATTTATTTTCAAAAGGGTTATAAAGGCCTTTTTCGTACCACCCCTACACCATTTGTCATATCCAAGCCAAAGGAAGCCGTTGAGTGAATTTTTCGAAGGTTTCTATGCAAATCAGTGAAAGTTGCCGATGTTACGCACCTGGCCTTCGGTGCTACGCATAGGAGGGGTGGCCGCAACATTATTTAACACTGCGTTACGCGCCCAAGGCCCGGTGCTATGCACCTGGGCTAGTGTTACACACAGACACGGCAGGGTGTCTACAAAATGCCTATTACGCACCTATGCTACGCTCTTGAATCCTGACTTGCCCGTCTCCTGCTTGTTATGCACTAGTGTTACGCACATGCGTTATACTCCTGGAGCCCGACTAGCTCGTCTCCTACCTGTTATGCACCTGCGCTATGCACCAATGTTACACACAAATAGAGTTTGTCTAAAATTGCTAAAGGGAGTCAAAATTTCAGTTTTTCACCTTCAAAGCCTCTGCAAAAGTCAAGACACAAGGTTGGTGATGTGTTTTCTTGCCTCCCAAGCTTTAATTTTCCTAAGCAAAGTCATATTTAAAGGCTTAATTGAACCAAACCCTAGGCTGCATAGCAATCATTTTTAAACACCTTTCGTTATGGTTTGAAGGAAAAAAATGTTATATATGCTAGAGGAGGGTGAGTGACATCAAAAAAACCTCTAAAAAACTCAGTGCACTCTTGGAGAATTTCATCTTGCCTTCATTTTTACAAAATTTCCCTCACTTCACTCATTGCAGCCCTTTGACCCAAAGGCCCTCAAACACCTTTCAAAAATCTTTCTGTGCTAGAGACCCGGTCACCATGTCTGAAGCAGAGATTCACACTAGTAGTGATGAAAGTAAAATACCTACCGAGCCTTAGAAAAAATACCAGGGAGGAAGGGAAAATAGGTTTGAACCCTTGGACACAATTCAAATTACTTCCTCTCCCATGATCCTTTCATGCTTTCAGGATGTTGGGTGTTATCAGTTTTTTGAAAAGGTCAAACAAGTCAAAAGCCACTCCGACTTGACTAGATTGTTTGTCATTGGCTTGCAAAATCACCGAGTTAGCCTACCAGGAGTGGAGTTTGAACTCTCATATGAATCCATTTCCAAAGCAACAGGTATACCAGACATTGGAAATATATGGTTTAAACAAAAGAAGTTGGAGTTGTGCTATTATGAACCCTACCTTAAACCAAGCTATCAACAAGGCTGCAAGGTTGTTTTTCCTTTTTCCCACTTTCTAGAGAGGTATGCCTTGGTAATCAAGAAAATTATTAGGTATTTCACCTGTGAGGGGAGATACTCCAGGATTTACTCATATCATATAAGGTTACTAATGCACTTCACCAAAGTCAAATTGATGAATCTACCATTATACCTTTTCTGGAGCATTGACAAGATGGCCTCACTTGTAAAGAAAAGAAGCTATGACCATGAAATGTCGAGCCTTTTCCACCACTCCCTGATCAAAATGATTGTATTACATCAGTTGCAGCAGCAAGGAATCCCTTGGGAAGTCTTCATCTCACATGATGTGTTTACAAACCCCCAAGCCTTCATTCAGAAGAATTTACCCTCCACTTCACAACCACCTACCTCCACTCCTCCATCATCTCTCCATGTGCCTTCTCCACAAATAGATTCACCCCCTATACCTTCTCCTAATGTACCAAGTGAGGAAGTTGGAAGTGGCTCTAATGATGAGAAAACAGATGACAATAATAAGGAAGAGGACAGTGAAGTAGAAGCTGAGATAGATGAAGATAATGAGGAAGAGGACAGTGAGGTAGAAGATGAGGAAGATGAAGAAAACCAAGAAGAGGACAGTGAGGTAGCAGCTGAGGAAGATGAAGAAGACAAGGAAGAGGACAGTAATGAGCAGGAAAGTAATAATAGCCACAAAAAACAAGAAATTCATGACAGCAAAAATCAAGAGACATATGCAAGTAAGACAAAGGTTGAAAACATTGAGGCAAATGTAGAGCTTGATAAAGATGATGAAAGTGGCAAAAATAATGAATATTATGCGATATAAATAGAGTATGAAGGAGAGGAACAACAAAGTGATGAAGACCAAGAAGAGGAAGCCTCTCAAGAAATAAACAGTGAGCAAGAAAATAAAATTAAAATCAATGAGCCTCATGATGAGCAAAAGGGCCAAAACAGTGGTTCTTATGATCAGGAAGAATACATTCATGGAAATGAAGATGTGCCCAACACAGATCAAGGCACCTCTAACATTGCAAAAACAAAGGAGGACAGTCCTAAGGATCTTGACAGTGGTAATATCATAAAATATAGTAAGGATGTTGATCAAAAGGAAAACCAAGCACAAGATAAGGAAGATGCATACACAGAAATCATCTATGAGGAGGGGAACAGTCCAAAGGTCACTAATGATCATAGTTTTCAAATAAAAATTGTTGCACCTTTCACCATTACCTAACAAAGAGGAGAGAGGCATGTGTTTTCTGCCTCCAAAGGGCAAGGGTCCATGCATTCCTCCTCAACTCCAATGAAAGACAAAGGTAAAAAACAAGTGAAAGAAGAGAAGGAAAATCATGAGGAAGAAAGAGAATTTGAGCTCATTCACATAGACAGTGATGAGGAAAATGAGACAAAAATAGTAAACTCTCTTCTACAGGACGGGAATGCGCAGATCAAAGACTTGGAATTTGAGTTAGAAAGGTCAAAGGATCTCATTCACTTTTTTTAGATGCAAAACAAACAAATGAGTGGCCAGCTGGCCATCTATGAAGCAAGGGTGCTCAAATATTGGAGAGAGGGTCAAAGGTCACAAGTGCAGTTGGAGGAATAAATGGGCGCTTATGAGGAGGATAGTGGTAAAGAAGGCCAAAGTAGAAAGAGACCTAGGACTATGGGTCTTAGGAAAGCATTGGCATAGCAAAGAGAGGAAGAATCAGCCCAAGCACAACAATTTCCTCTCACCAAACTCCTTGCCATGGAAATTGAGCATGATAGGGAATCATGGCTTGAAAGGGCCAACATGCATCTAGAGGCCGAACTAGAGAATGCCAACAAAAACTTGAGCTTGAAGAGGAGAATGACTGAGCACTATACAAAGAAATTACTTTGGCAAGGAAGAAGCTCAAAACTGCTAAAAATGAGGGCCCGACACCAAATGATGAAAAATACCAAGCTAGGCTTGGAATTTTGTCCCACATTTCTCAACAAGTATCCAAGGACCCATGAGGGATCTACCCACCAATTTTGAGGCAAATTGGACAAATTTTTATTTTTTCCAAATTTTGACCCCTAGGAGCGCAGCGCTCTAGGTGTTATGCAAAGTTTACATTTTTGGATTTTTCACATCACCAGTAGTATACTCACCAATTTTCAGATCATTTGGAGCAGGTTTACCCCCTCAAAAGGTCAAAAACCATAAAAAAATTTGACCTTTCTGCCTCCTTTTCAGACCAGGTGTTACGCAAAGCGTAGTGTTGGGAGATTTCATTTTTGAGCAGGTAAATGGCATCCATTCAGCATGAATAATTTTTTTTTTGAAGTTATACTCATCAAGATTTTCAACAAGTCATCACGGAGACAAATCCAGTGTCAGGAATGTTAGGGTCTCGTGATTTGGCCGATTGGTGAGCCAAATGACGATGTAACATCAAACCAAGCTTTGGAGCCCAAGGACCTAGCCTTCCTGGACTCAGAGAGGGCTCTCTCTATATGTGTAAAAGATGTCGGTGTGTTTGCTTATGGTGTTCTGATATTAGGCTAGTTATGAAGTGAGATTTTTTATTTTTGGTTTTTTAAGTTTGTGAGGGATAAAACTGATCAAAGATATAAAAATGGATAACAAGAAGTTAGATCAACTGGGCTATGGGGTCAAACAAGTCAAGGAAGCTATGAGATGATGATGTAAGGCTGCTGTAGGGCCGATTTGATTCAAGGTAGAAAGGATCTTTGGGAAAAATGGAGTAAATGGACATCAAGTTTGTGAAAGACGAGGGATTTCAAGTGTAACTAGTTGATAGCAGACATAAGCATGTTATAGCAAGCCATTAATCATGTTAAATGTAACTATGAGCTAATTAATACATAGAAATCAAACATTCCAGCCATGCATAGAAGTATAAGACCTTCTAACTTCGGGAAATGGCTATCAGACTTTGGGGAAAACACATAAGACAGACTAACAACTCATAAAACTATGCCGGAACACCTAAACATAGTCTTTAAGTTATTGGGCACTTGGACAAACAAGCTTT
Organism: Pinus albicaulis; assembly: GCA_034641835.2. Classification (NCBI taxonomy): domain Eukaryota; kingdom Viridiplantae; phylum Streptophyta; class Pinopsida; order Pinales; family Pinaceae; genus Pinus; species Pinus albicaulis. Next base: position 1,499,382,629 of record CM076580.1, on the reverse strand, counting down.
CATAGTTTTAGGCAAAGGGCTAGATCGGGACTAGGCCTCCTTGGTTCAACAAGATGATAAGCTAATCAGTCAAAGAGATAGTTTTATGGACAGAACTATGGACAATCATAGGTAGGCAGGGCACACCATACTTCCTACTCAACATACATAGAACTTATGAATAAAACTAGCAACAATACCTTAAGTTACTAAAGAGCAGTTAAGAATTCTTTAGTATAACTAAGGAAGAAGAAAACATAAAGCTATGAAGATTCAGGAATTTTGAGGTGCCTCCATGGGCATATGTCAAACTTAATCTCTACTGATCTATAACAGCAAGAAGCATGTATCATAAATGAAAACTAGAAGACAACAACAAAGCAAGAAATACTATACCATTCTACCATGTCATGGAATCCATCAACAATCCTTCATCATTCATCAAAAGCATCCAAGAGGCAGTCCAAAAATCATAACACAAGTATGTTCTTCAAAGCTGATATGACCAATATATTGGTTCTTCTCTCAAGTTCAGCCTTGTTTTACAATGAAACCTTTTGGAATAAATAGGCTCAAGTGAGGAAAACCTCATGGTGCAACTAGCTATCCCATTGGCCTAATCAAAATATCTAAACTTGTCCTTGAGGCTTTGCAAAGCCCAAGGCACAAAATATCCCATAAAATATCTAAAAAATGCTAAAAAAGGAAATTATATTGACTTTGCATCATTTTCCAAGTGCAAAAATAGCTAAATGCACATTTGGAAAAAGCAGATTTTTGAGGTTCAAAAATTGCAAAAATACTTCAAATTTATATTAGAAAAAGGTCCCCTGACTTGCTGGAGACAATTGGCAGCCTTCCCGGTGTCAAAACGAGACTCATGATAGCTCGTTGAAAAGATTTCTATGTCTACTTTCCAGAAAAGCTAAAATCACCTCAATCTGATGCCTGGAAGTCCTCCAAATCTGTACCTGTGTGTAAAAAGCCAGGAAATAGCAGACTGCTGATATGACGGGCAGAATGTGAAAAAAGTGAGCATTTTTCGCCGTTTTGAGGGGGCGAATGATCTCCAAATGCTCTGAAAATCGCTGAGGACCTGCTCATAGAATTATGGCATCAACTGGTATCATCCTTCTCCCTTGAAAAATCCTCAAACTGAAATGGCGAAATTATGAGTTTTCGACCAAAAACCCAAAAAATGCCAAAAAACAAAAAGTTGTCGAAATGGGCCCAAAATTGGCATGCATGACCCTCGAGGGTCCTTAGCAACATGCCCTGAAGCTGAGGCCAAAATATCAAGTGCTGATGTGCCTTTCTCCTCTTTCCGTGCCGGGCGCTTCCCCTTTGCCTTCTTCAATTTCTCTTGGGCTGCCTTTAGTTTGCGCCGGGCAAACTGATTCAACTTTTGAAAGTGATGTGTCCTCTTCCTTTGCAGCTCTAGATCTTTGTTCGCCCTTTCAAGTTTCATCTCCAAGTGTTTGTTGGCTCTTTCAAGCCATGCCTCTTTGTTTTCTTCAATTTCCTGCTCAAGGAGTGCAGTGAGAGGAAAGGCTTGGAGATGGGCTTGTTCTTCTTCTTTCTGCTTTTCCAAGGCTCTTTTAAGCCCTATGGTCCTAGGCCTCTTCCAACTAGGCTGGTCTCCCTCTTCTTCCTCATCAAACTCACCAATGAGTTCTTCTATGCTTGCTTGCGCCTTAGCTGCCTCATTCTTATATTTGATCGCCCGTGCTTCATGAACAGCTGTGTGAACATTCATCTGTTTTTTTTGGATCTCCAAGAAGTGGTTGAAGTTCCTTGCCCTTTGAAGATCCTCCTCTAATGCCTCAATTTTCTCCTCTTTCTCATCAAAATCCAGCTGCTGCTGTGCTTGGATTTCCTGCTCATTTTGTGGCTCAAGATGAGGCTCAATTTCCTTCCCAAACTGTTGTTCTTGTCCTTCCATATCAAGCTACTGTTCTTCATCTTGTACCTGCTGTTCATCACCTTATGTTCGCTGCTAATCCTCATCTCCTGTCTGTTGTTGCTCATCCCTTTCCTCTTGCTGCTGTTCATCCCTTTCTTCTTGCTACTGTTCATCCTTTTCCTCCTGCTGTTGATCTTTCTCTTCTTGCTGTTTACTCCCCTCTCCTCCTTCCTGTTGTCCTGGCTGTCCTGTAGTCATTTTGAGCCTTCTAGGAGTAGGCCTGCTGGAAAAAGGTACCGGGCGATGGAGAGGCTGAGTGGGAGACACATGGACAGGAGGAACAGTAGAGAAATCTGGGTGGCTGATAAAAACATCCCATGGAACCTCCTTTTTCTCTCTCTGGTGTAGGATGATAATTTTGATCAAAGAATGATGGAAAAGGGAAGGTATTTGCAGAGGTGGGGCCTTCTTCTGGACAGTAGATGCCAACTTCTCGATGCTCTTGAATAGAAAGTAAGGGAGGTTTAGTTGCCTGTTTCTAGTGAAATGCATCAACAGGCGGACATGGTAGGCATAAACTCGATCAAACCTCCCTTCACAAGTAAAATATTTCATTATGACTTTCATAAGAGGAGCATAGTTGTCAAGAAGATATGAAAAAGGGAAAATAGCAGTGAAAGCATCTCTATGCTCAGGCTTGATGAAAGGCTTGTAATCTTCTAAGTCAAGATGGGCCTGTTTGAACCATTTTTCGCCATGATATGGAATCTTGGTGGCCTTGGACACTGATCTTGGAGAAAACTTGAAATCAAGGTCCGCTACCCTGAAATTCTTGTTCTAGAACCTCAGGGCGCATAGGTGTGTTAATGGCGAAAAACTTTTGACTTCCTGTATCTTCTGGCAGAAATCTAGGCAACCTACTTCATGGAAGTTGAAAAGGATGGATGGATGAGCATTAACCTCTTCTGTAGAGATTGGCTCATATCTTTTATGCGGACCACTCCTGCTGTCTTTCCTTGGAGGCATTTTGACCTAAATATGCTTTGGAAGAAACAAACTACCTCACTGTGTGTAAACTGCCTTCTTGGATCCAAACTGTGTCAATGTACTGCTTTGATAGAGAAACAATGTGATTTGGATGGTTGCAACAAGTTTCCTTACAATACACAACCTCTGCTCTCTTAAAAAGTAGCCTTCCACCTTGAATGTATCTCTGCCAATAGAATTTTCAATAGGATACCATACAGTAAAAAAAAAGGGGACAGACTGCTAGGTAAATTCCCTGTGCAAAGTGTCAAGAAATCAGTTTGTTCTTGTGAAGTTTAGAGGTCACTCAATACATCTTAATCTTTGCCCATGGTAGACTTTGCAATCATTAAAAACCTTCCCTATCTAAGGTGTCAAACATTCAACAAACTTGCATATGGTGCAATCAACCATTAGTATGATTAGACAGTCAATATCATAGTTCTGAACAAGGTGACAGAGTAAAAATGCTCCAAAAGTTCAACCAAGCCTGCATTAGTCTTCTCTTTTCAAAATAACTAGGACCTCTTATCAATGTAACACCCCTGGCTATGTAGGAAACATCCTTTGCTTCTACCTGAACATCCACTTATCAAACCAGCTCGAAGACCAAAAGTCAGTCAAGCAACTGCACAGTGAAAACTGTCTTTTTATGAGGAGCAGGAGCAACTTTACCCTGTAGTCTTTCAACTTATAAACTGCTCTTTTGACAAATCCCTTTTTCTTATTATATTTCACTATTATTTATTTGTATGTCACTTCATGAAACAGAGTCATACATATACAAAGTTAACCCCCAGTGTGAGCATACAGCCAGACTCACTGCTATGGAACAAGGTGACAGAATTCTGAAGAATTTTTTACAAGTTCAACCAAGCCTGTAGGAGTTTTATCTCTTTCCCACAATCAAAACTCCTGTTTTAATATGGAAACCCTGTTCTTTGTAGAAAAAACCTCTGCCCTATCTGGATATCAACTTGTCAAAGTAAGCTGGAAAAACAAAACAGTCAAGTGGCAAATCCAGGAAAAAACTGCCTCTTCTGTGGTCTATAGGGTTAACTTTTGCCCTTTGATGCTTTGAAGATATAGGATCCCTGGTCCTTTGATTAATGAAGGTGAAACAAACTGCTCTTAGTTTCAACACCAATTCTTTCCTGTAGGTGCCTTAAATAACACATCCAGCATCTTATCACAGTTTTACACTTCGAATCATCATACAGCCAAAACACTATTTTTCTGAAAAGGTGACAAAGTTTGAAAGTTCTGTATGCTATGGTATGAGGAATTTGTAGAAGTTCAACACAATGTTCTCTCTATAGGCACTTCTAGCAATATATCTACCACTCCAACATGGTTTCAAACAAGGGCATACACAGTCAAGCCATAGAAAACACAGTGATGGCACTTCTGGTGTTGGTTGTAAGAGAACCCTGATTTTTTGATGCTTTTATGATATGGCAACCAACATTTATCATTCAAACTACATGAGAAAACTCTCACATGACACCTATCCTTCCTTTGTATCTCTGTTCCTCATAATCATTTGACATATACGCCTTCAAGTATCCTTGGCAACTTCTGACTGTTTCAAATACATAACATGATGGTTTTGACCTTGTCTTATCCAAATTTGAGAGCAAATTGCAATGGTCACTCATATTGGTGCTTAATTAACCCCTTGGGTGTTTGCTTCTAACCTCAGCACCACATCAATGGCTAGTTTTTAACAAACTTGAAATGTAGTTTTTAAAACCCTCACAGCACTTATCAATTTTGAAACCGAGGGGGAGAGCATATAAGAATACCTTCAAACTTGATAAAAATCCTTTGTGGAGAGCTGGAGTAGTTTTGCGTATGAACTGGAGGTGCACTGGAGGTCTTAAGCCTGCGCGGTACTCTGCAGAGAAAGAACGTCACGCAGAAATCTACTCAGGCGGCCTGTCGGGTCGGGGTCGGGCGCCGTGTACAGGTGCGTCGCGCATATGTACAGGCGCGTCGTGCATACGTTGACCACCCATTCAAAATCTCTTCTGAGCGGGTCGCGCAACTTTCCAGGCGCGTCGCACTATTTATGACTGTGTTAAACTTCTACAACCCACTCTGAAAAGCCTCTGTTTAATTCTGGATGGCAGCAAAAAGGCTCTGCTTGGGCTCGATGAGTTTTAAAATGAATGACAACGGCTCTGATCCTTTTTTGAAGTAATGAAACCAACGGTCTTCTTTGATTTTTTGACTTGAGAGGGTTCTTTTCACAATTTCGAAAAAGGTTTGTTTTCTTTTTACATTCATATTGGGAACCTTAATATTTCGCAAATGAACTAAATTTATTTGTTTAATCAAAACCTGATGGCGATGATTTCCCTCTTTCGAAGCTCATTTTCCTTTCTTGAAATGACATAATCTTTCGAAGAAATATGTCCTTTAGACTTCTGACTGTTCCTTATCTAAAGAATGCCTCCTCCTGCAGCAGTGGTATGTGGATTCTGTCTTTGATGACTTTCAAAGCCTAAAGAACTAAACCAACGTATTCTTGTATTTGCTGAGCTTGTAAACTTGTAGGACCTTTGCTTCTTCAACTTGGTTTGATAGACTTCTGTATCCAATTTCTTCATTGACTCTCTCCCTAGCTGTAGGTATTAACATCTTTCTGCATATTTGTAAACTTGTTTGGAGTGCCTTTCCTGTTGGAGAAAAACTTAACTGCCACTTTGTTAATCCCTTGCTTTGATAGCTTCTGTCTTGACTTGCTTTCTCAACTTCTTTCTCACTGCAGGTACCCACATTTTCTAACATTATTTGGATTTATTCATGGCTCTGTGATTTAAGAAAAGCGCCCTTTTCAAAAATATTTCCCTGCTTGTAGGTGCTTCATCAGTTTTTCTTCCACTGCAAGTGTCAAACTTTGCTGCAGCTTTTTATAGTTTTCCATGGTATTTTATTGAAGAAAGGCACCTTTTCACCACATTCCTATGCTCAAAACATATTATATAATATCTCTGTTTATTGAATAATGGAAACTTATTTTGTTTCAAACCTTCCAAACCCTGACAGTCTATCAAAACAACTTTCTTGCCTATTATGAACAATAGTCTAACTTGTAAGGCCTCTTTACAATGTCTTTTTGGGAACTAATCTTGAATTTCCTCCCATCATTTGTGATGTATATCTGAAAGGAGAAATTTAAGAACCAGGAAGAACAGGTCCCTTTGAAACACAGTTAGCATTTCCTTTGACCAGTGCATTGATCCTTTTTCGTAACAGAATCATTCCAAGGTTCAAATCTGTCCACTGCTTGACACTTTTGGTGATATTTTTAACAAGGAAAAACCACTCAAGATCTGTTGAAGAGCATTGAAAGCTGTTTTGTCATTTTTAAAAGGAGGTGGTATGCTTTCTCCCAACTTGGTTGATAGTTTCTACTTCCAGGTGATTCATAAGCTCCTCCTTTGATTGTAAGTGCCATATTTTAGTTGCATCCATTCATACTATCTTTCTCTGTTTACTTGAAAGGAACTCTTTTAGACTTCTTGGAATGTGACAGTGAGGTGTTGTTTGCCCCCTTATCCTAAGGAAACTGCCCCTTTTTGTATCAATGGCATGCATATTCAAATTGTCTCCTGTCCACCATGATGTATAGTTTGAAAGACATTTCCCTATGAGTAGAAAAACCAATATCTTTTGAAACATAAACACCATCTGTTGCCTGTGAAATGACTTTTGCTTTCCTTCTTTGTCTCTTTCCACTGCATCTTTGACCAATCAGTCTTTAAAAATAGTCAATGTCTTGGCCATCTGCTCATGAATGAAGGAGGCCCTTCACTTGGCAGAGTATCTGAAGATTGTTTGATAAGCCTGCCTGACAAGGATTTTTCTTGGATATGATGGTAAGCAAACAAACTTGAAAACATTAATACTTTTACCTCTGCCTGCAATCACTACTGTGCTTCAGAAAAACCCTAGTCAAGGTGTCACTGTCTCACTGCACTGCTCTTTGCTGAGGGGAACTGAAATGTCACCATTTGCCTTGGTCAACTTATGACAAATTATTTGAAAGATAATCTCTGTGAGTAGGGAGGTTAGCACCCTTTGAAAAACAACCACCTTTTCTTCTGCCTATGTAATGACATGATTTGTCAACATTTCTTCAATTTGGTCTTGTTGAAACAGCAGGCTGCTTATGATTAGAATTGTTTTCACTAATGATGTTTCTCTCTAAGGTTTAACAATTCATATGATTGGAAAACTTCAAATTACTTCCTTTACAAGACCAAAACTCTGTTTTCCCTTTAACTTGCATACTTTAGACTCTAGCCCTGTTATGATCATCACTTACTTAGAAAAACTAGAGTCACTGTTTCACTGTTCAGTAAAAATCAAACGTGGGCTTTTGCAATCCTTAAAGTCAATATTGGCCAGCGCCCTCTGCTTGTAAATGAAGGAGGTGCCCTAACCCTCTGCTTGTAAATTAAGGAGGTTCTTGGCCATGAAAAATTACCAGTTTGCTGTGACAGTGGTGTCTTTCTCTTACTGTGACTTTCATACTAAAAGGAAGCTGCAAGGTCTTGATGAGTAACTCTCTGTCTTGCAGATATATCTCAGGTTCATGTTTACATTGAGAATCAGTTGTTCTTCTAAATGTAGATTCAAGCAATTTCTTCTGAGATGATGTTATATTTCCTGTCTTTGTAGAAACCATAAAACACTGTGGAACACCTAATAATTAGCTTGAGACTGTGGTTTATACAGTGCTGAGACCTAGGGGTGTGTAAGTGGCGTGACTTAGAGCTGTGATCAACTTGATTTGCATAATGGGAGGTCTGTCATGAATGTTCTGTGTCAGATGGAGGTTTTTGGCTTTTTTATGTTTGCCAAAGGTAAAATGCCTTAAAGCGCCACTTCCTAACTTAGGGAAGGCTTTTGAAACAGACTTGGATTTGCCTTTTAGAGCTGATGGGCAGACCAGTAGGGCTAAAGCTAGAAAAGATAGTGATAATGGGTTTTATCTTTGACATGGGCAGACTGAAAAGTAAGAGGGTGAAAAAAGTTTTGTGAGGGTTTTCTAGATGACAAATTGACATATGGAAATCAGTTTCTAGAAAACTCAGCTATAGATATAGTCATCACTAACATGTGAAAAATACTGATGACTAACAGTGGCTCCATTTGGGGAGGGCAGCTCCTCGTCAGGAGGTGTCCAAAATTCAGATTTTTGGCTTATGAAGACCAATGCCTTATCCATTGGTGCAAAATTTCACCTTCTTTTGATGCTATTTCTGAAAAGTGACAGCATGGTTAACATCAATGATACTTCTACCTACCCCACTATCTTTCCTAACATTTTTTCTTCTCTTTGGCACATTTGAACTAGCAGCCTTTTGACAAAGTATATTTTTCTTTTTGCAAAATGAACCTATCTATTTCTACTCTTATATCTGCCGGGAGTTCAGATTAAACTGATGAACTCCTTCATTACTCTACCTAATGCTAGATCGACTGTCAAGATTAAGCAGTTTGACAGGATTTTATTCTCTGATCTAAAACATGAAATTTAAAAGATGATAAAATCAGGATTAGGCAGTCTGATTTGTCATGCATTTGCGGCATAAAATACAAGCTGCACACAAATGTTATTTTGCAACAAAGGGAAACTAGACAAGCGGGGTTAAGATGTACAATGTGTTTTTCATCCCTCGCTTCTCTCTTTGGTCCTGTTTTAGGCATGTGGAACCAGAATCTCTCCCTAATCTAAACTCTGTGATAAGTCAATCTTACACAATGTTGACTATCTTTTTCACTCACTAACTTATCAGCAAATAAATTTAAACATGCTCAGCTATGATTAGGCTAGATAGCTAAACAAGACATTGAAGTGCTAGTAGCGGCATTTAGACTTGCGTGCTTTCCGAAGGACTGTTTTTTGGAACATGGGGCTTTACCACTGCTTTTTAGAAACTGCCCTCTTTTTCTACTTTTATTGTTTTGGTATTTTCTGTTTTTTTCACTTTTTCTTTAAAAAAACTACAAATGAAAAGGTGCTCACAAGGCTGAGCTTATTTTCTACTATTGTCTTTCTACCTTAATCTAAACTGTACGCAACATATATTTGGTGAACTCTTCTTTCCAATGCAACCAGTCAAGTAGATGATGACATGGGGGATTATGGTTTAGTTCTTTCGTGATGCAGAAATAGTGAAAAGGCCACTCCCACTTGGTTTGTTTCTGTACAGTAGTGCTTAAGCTTTTTCTCATTCTTGGCAGCAACTTGTTCATGATAAAACCCACTACTCTTTCAGACTTCTCAAGGAAAACAACAAATGGATCTTGGAATAATACCTGATCTAGAGGTTTTGAGATATAGGATTCATTCAAGACTACTCTTTCAGACTTCTCAAGGAAAACAGCAAATGGATCTTGGAATAATACCTGATCTAGAGGATTTGAGATATAGGATTCATTCAAGACTACTCTTTCTTCCACTTGGCTATATTTGGGACCCCCCTGGTAAAGCAACTCTTCTTCATGATCACTCGAACTGTCAGAATCATCATGTATTGCAGTGTAGTTTTCTTTCCAAGCTGAAGTGTTTCGATAGGGCGGGCTGGAAACTGTGTGAAGGTCATCAGGTTGATGGGCAGGGATACACTTTGACAGTAAATTATCTTGAAAGGATAGTGTGACAACTCTCATGTGTTTATCAACCTCTATTTCTTCATCTGCAATTTGTAACTCAATGGAACTGGGTAACTGCAAATCTGGAGTTAAGGAAGATTCTATGTCCAAAATGATTTCCTCAACCATTTCAGGCAAAGGATTCTCATTCACAATATGCTCAAGAATTTCACCATCTTCCTCAACCTCATCATCAAAGCTGAAATACTGTTGATTTCCAATTATGTGAATGTTATATTTGACGGACTGAAGTGAAGTAGAGTCCAGAGTCTGAGACTCTTCACTTACTTCTGAACTCTCAAGGCTCTCCTTATCAGTGTTATAGATGACTTGTAATGGCTGCTCACTTTTCTCAAGTTTATGAAACTGAGCTTCCTCCCGAAAATAAAAAACTGAATCTTCTGCGAAGTTAGCTTCTGTTTGGAAATCATATAAGTCAACATATTGATCAAACATTTGAGAATCATTAACATAAGCAATGTCACCAGCCATGCATATTGGACTGCCAGATTTCTTTTCTTCAACTTGATTTACAAATCTATTTTCTGACTTATGATATGCAGGATTAACAAGAGAAAGATCAGAGAAGTTTTGGGTATTAGTTTCTGCATCTAGTAACGAAAAATGCATTTCTGATGGTTTGAGAGCTTCTTCCTTTTCCATTATCTGCTTGTTTATATCACTTTCATTGTATAAGATAAAAGAATCTAAATTGGAATGAGTGGAATAAATGGGAGTATTGTTTTCCATGACTGCTTGAGTTACCAGAGGTTGAGTTACTTCTAGTCCCAGGTTTTCCATGACTACTTTAGGCATGAGGTTATGGGAGGTACCAGAATCTAACATGGAATTATGTAATATCTTGTCCCGTATGTTCAGGCTCACATAGGAAGGAGAAACAGATCCTTCTTGGTATTGACCTTCTATTTTCGGGCCGAATAAGAGCTCGGGTTTGTTTTCAGTTAGATTTAAAGTATCTGCCTCGCTCCCTATGTCAAAAACTTTGAAAATTTGAGATCTATACCTATCTACAGTTATTAGCTTAGTAAGGGGTATGGTAATTTTTATTTCGGAAACTTCCCCTTCGAAACTAAAAGGAGTTTGTAGTTTGGGCAGATTTGTTTCAGCTTTTTCAGACATGACCTTTTCTATGCTCTTAATTTGTTGATTCTGGTTTGAGACCTTGTTTGACACAGTCGCCTCGGGAGTCTTTGTGGAGGTACTAGGAGTATCCGAGCTAAGACTTGTTTGAATAGCTTTATCTTTGTTTTGGTCAATTTTCTTAGCCATAATTTTGTTGCTATCCGTGGCTTTTCTAAGGATGGTGTCAGAGGTTTTAGCAGTGTCAGGGCTACTCTTCTTGGAGTGGTCTTGGTTTTTTCTGCTTCTAAGGTTATACTGCCTATGAGATTCTATAATGGCATTCTGAAAATCTATGGCAAGATCTTCGAGATCTTCATAGTCGGTTTCGTCCTGACTTGGGGAGCATAACTCTTGCTCTTCTGCTGTGAGGTAAACCTTACTCTCGTTATCAGAACCTATGAGTTTCCAATGATTTTCATCAATGGGTGCGGTATCCTTATTCTCTTCATCAACATAATTCTCACTAAAGGATGGTCTGATCTGCTGATCATTTCCTCTTGGTTTATTTTGAGACTGATCTTTTCTAAAGCCTTGTTTCCGGTTTTGAGGGTTTAGTTGGTTGTCCCTAGGAGGCACTTTTTCACTCATTTTTTCCCACATCTTTGTCATGGATTTGATCAGGCCATCTATTCTAGGATCTAGGGAAGGAGATGAAGTGGAGACCTTATATCTATATGGGACTTTTCCTTCTAATCTAGTCCTGGCTCTTTTTTCTGCTAAGTTGGCTTCTGTTTTTATGGCTATTTGTTGCATTTCCTCTAGGGTAGGGGGATCCTTGTCTCTCAGATGATATGTCATGTCTGGATCAAAACCCTCGGGGAATTTTGCCAAGATTAAACCAAGTGGGGGTTTGAAGTGAGGCGGGAGGGCGTTATACACACTATTGAACCTAGTGCAGTATGCGTGGACACTTTCCCCATTTTCCCGTTTTAGGTTGTTATATTCTGACAGGATTTGAATAGGGTTCCTTCAGATTTCCCACCTATTTCTGAAGATTTGATGTAGTTCTGGGATGTTGTGGATGCTGTTTGGAGTCAAGCTTTTGAACCATGTTTTGGGTTCACCACCCAGGCTTTGGGCGAATATTCTCATTCTGACGGTCTCGTCTTGTACCTCCAGGTATTCATAAGCATCAATCATCCTACTTATATGCTGTTGAGGTGTGGTGGTGTCTTCTCCAGTAAAGTGTGGGATTTTGTCTTGATATTTATTTGGGAGAGGAGCCAAAGGCGGTGGCAACACCAAAGGTGCATACCAGGTTGCCATGGCGGGAGCTAATGGATGATGTATAAGATGAGGACTAGTGGGATGAGATGAGGTGGTTTGAACAGGTGTGGCGGATGAACTTGGACTAGTGATCTGGTTTTGAGAAGATCTGGGATGATGGGAACCAAAATGATAGAGAAGCTGAAAATTGGGGGGAGTAGAAGGTGAGGCTTCTCTACTATGACTGTGTGATTGGTCTAAGGTTTCAAGATCGTCAAAGTTTATTTTACTATGAGACATGCTTCTGAAAAGAGTCTTTGATGATTCTAATTCAAAAGGTGAATCAGGTAGGATAGTGATATGTTTAGGTACCGATTTGGTTTTACGGATGGGTCTACCAGTAGCTAGATGGTCAGTTTCAGAAGCTTGCCACAGAATATTCTCTGGGTCATCTACTATGATAGGGGGATTTGGGTCTGGATGGGATCTGGTGTTGATTCTTTGTGAAGCCAGATTTCGAGTTTAGAATTTAGAGAGGATGGTATTGATGAGTGTTTTGGATGAGTGGTCTCTCTAAAGTTCTACTAAGGTGAAGGATGGTCAAAAAGTAAAAGGGATGGGCTAGTGGAGTCGCCAGGTGGAACTGGGTTTTTTTTGTGAAGATAGCTATGGTCCATCACCGGTAACTAATCTGGAAATATTTTTTAGATTTTCTGAGTTTGATGTGCAGCCTATGGTTTGTTAAAGTATCCTAGACTTGTTTCAACACTTTGCTAGGGTGATGAGAACAAAAAGAGTTTACTCTAAATGGGTCTATGGGCTGCTTGCTTGTTTAAGTATCTAAAGGACCAAAGAGTCTATAAGAGTTTGCTAGACTATCATGTACTCAGTGTCCCACCATCTCCCGCTATGTTAGTGAGCGATGGGATAGGTCTATCGGATAGTAACCTAGAGTTTGGTAAAATAGTAAGGTCTACTAGAGGTTAGTGGAGTCGCCAGGTGGATTATCAGTTGTTTTGAGCTATACTTGTATGGTCCACCACCAATATTGACAAAAACCAATCTAAGGGAGTATTTTGGGGTTTTTTGAGTTTTATGTGCCTACAAGGTTTGGAAGAGTTTTCTATAACTGACTCATCATTTTGCTAAGATGGTGAAAAAGCTATTTTCTACCCTTCAGACAATATCTAGATATACTAAGCTTGATTGAGACTTCAAGAGTTACTAAGGTGTACTTAGATTGTCACTAACTCAGAAGGTCCTACTGTGAGTGTCACTATGTTAGTGAGCAGTGGGATAAGTCAATCAGATAGTATTCTTTAAGGTCTCTTAAGGTCTAGGGAATCTAAGTTTGTTTAATACTCAGAGTCCCACCGTGATCGCCATTATGTTAGGGTCCCGTGATTTGGCCGATTGGCGAGCCAAATGACGATGTAACATCAAACCAAGCTTTGGAGCCCAAGGACCTAGCCTTCCTGGACTCAGAGAGGGCTCTCTCTATATGTGTAAAAGATGTCGGTGTGTTTGCTTATGGTGTTCTGATATTAGGCTAGTTATGAAGTGAGATTTTTGATTTTTGGTTTTTTAAGTTTGTGAGGGATAAAACTGATCAAAGATATAAAAATGGATAACAAGAAGTTAGATCAACTGGGCTATGGGGTCAAACAGGTCAAGGAAGCTATCAGATGATGATGTAAGGATGTTGTAGGGCCGATTTGATTTCAAGGTAGAAAGGATCTTTGGGCAAAATGGAGTAAACAGACATCAAGTTTGTGAGAGACGAGGGATTTCAAGTGTAACTAGTTGATAGCAGACATAAACATGTTATAGCAAGCCATTAATCATGCTAAATGTAACTATGAGCTAATTAATACATAGAAATCAAACATTCCAGCCATGCATAGAAGTATAAGACCTTCTAACTTCGGGAAATGGCTATCAGACTTTGGGGAAAACACATGAGACAGACTAACAACTCATAAAACTATGCCAGAATGCCTAAACACAATCTTTAAGTTATTGGGCACTTGGACAAACAAACTTTCATAGTTTTAGGCAAAGGGCTAGATCGGGACTAGGTCTCCTTGGTTCAACAAGATGATAAGCTAATCAGTCAAAGAGATAGTTTTATGAACAGAACTATGTAAAATCATAGGTAGGCAAGGCACACCATACTTCCTACTCAACATACATAGAACTTATGAATAAAACTAGCAACAATACCTTAAGTTACTAAAGAGAAGTTAAGAATTCTTTAGTATAACTAAGGAAGAAGAAAACATAAAGCTATGAAGATTCAGGAATTTTGAGGTGCCTCCATGGGCATATCTCAAAATTAATCTCTACTGATCTATAGTAGCAAGAAGCATGTATCATGAATGAAAACTAGAAGACAACAACAAAGAAAGAAACACTATACCATTCTACCATGTCATGGAATCCATCACCAATCCTTCATCATTCATCAAAAGCATCCAAGAGGCAGTCCAAAAATCATAACACAAGTATGTTCTTCAAAGCTCATATGACCAATATATTGATTCTTCTCTCAAGTTCAGCCTTGTTTTACAATGAAACCTTGTGGAATAAATAGGCTCAAGTGAGGAAAACCTCATGGTGCAACTAGCTATCCCATTGGCCTAATCAAAATATCTAAACTTGTCCTTGAGGCTTTGCAAAGCCCAAGGCACAAAATATCCCATAAAATATCTAAAAAATGCTAAAAACGGAAATTATATTGACTTTGCATCATTTTCCAAGTGCAAAAATAGCTAAACGCACATTTGGAAAAATCAGATTTTTGAGGTTCAAAAATTGCAAAAATACTTCAAATTTATATCAAAAAAAGGTCCCATGACTTGCTGGAGACAATTGGCAGCCTTCCCGGTGTTGAAACGAGGCTCATGATAGCTCGTTGGAAATATTTCTGTGTCTACTTTCCGGCGCAACTGAAATCACCTCAATTTGATGCCTAGAAGTCCAAATCTGTACCTGTGTGTAAAAAGCAAGGAAATAGCAGACTGCTGATATGATGGGAAGAATGTGCAAAAAGTGAGCATTTTTCGTCGTTTTGAGGGGGCGAATGATCTCCAAATGCTCTGAAAATCGTTGAGGACCTGCTCATAGAATTATGGCATCAACTGGTATCATCCTTCTCCCTTGACAAATCCTCAAACTGAAATGGCGAAATTATGAGTTTTCGACCAAAAACCCAAAAAATGCCAAAAAACAAAAAGTTCTTGAAATGGGCCCAAAATCGGCATGCATGACCCTCAGGGGTCCCTACCAATATGCTCCGAAGCTGAGGCCAAAATATCAAGGGCTGATATGCTTTTCTCCTCTTTCCATGTCGGGCGCTTCCCCTTTGCCTTCTTCAATTTCTCTTGGGCTGCCTTCAGTTTGCCCCGGGAAAACTGATTCAACTTTCGAAAGTGTTGTGTCCTCTTTCTTTGTAGCTCTAGATCTCTGTTCGCCCTTTCAAGTTTCATCTCCAAGTGTTTGTTGGCTCTTTCAAGCCATGCCTCTTTGTTTTCTTCAATTTCCTGCTCAAGGAGTGCAATGAGAGGAAAGGCTTGGAGATGGGCTTGTTCTTCTTCTTTCTGCTTTTCCAAGGCTCTTTTAAGCCCTATGGTCCTAGGCCTCTTCCACCTAGGCTGGTCTGCCTCTTCTTCCTCATCAAACTCACCAATGAGTTCTTCTATCCTTGCTTGCGCCTTAGCTGTCTCATTCTTATATTTGATCGCTCGTGCTTCATGAACAGTTGTGTGAACATTCATCTGTTTGTTTTGGATCTCCAAGAAGTGGTTGAAGTTCCTTGCCCTTTGAAGATCCTCCTCTAATGCCTCAATTTTCTCCTCTTTTTCATCAAAATCCAGCTGCTGCTGTGCTTGGATTTCCTGTTCATTTTGTGGCTCAAGATGAGGCTCAATTTCCTTCCCAAACTGTTGTTCCTGTCCTTCCATATCAAGCTGTTGTTCTTCATCTTGTACCTGTTGTTCATCACCTTCTGTTCGCTGCTAATCCTCATCTCCTGTCTGCTGTTGCTCATCCCTTTCCTCTTGTTGTTGTTCATCCCTTTCCTCTTGCTACTGTTCATCCTTTTCCTCCTGCTGCTGATCTTTCTCTTCTTGCTGTTTACTCCCCTCTCCTCCTTCCTGCTGTCCTGGCTGTCCTGTAGTCATTTTGAGCCTTCTAGGAGTAGGCCTGCTGGACAAAGGTACCGGGCGATGGATAGGCTGAGTGGGATACACATGGACAGGAGGAACAGTAGAGAAATATGGGTGGCTGATAAAAACATCCCATGGAACCTCCTTTTTCTCTAACTGGTGTAGGATGATAATTTTGATCAAAGAATGATGGAAAAGGGAAGGTATTTGCAGAGGTGGGGCCTTCTTCTGGACAGTAGATGCCATCTTCTCGATGCTCTTGAATAGAAAGTAAGGGAGGTTTAGTTGCCTGTTTCTAGTGAAATGCATCAACAGGCGGACATGGTAGGCATAAACTCGATCAAACCTCCCTTCACAAGTAAAATATTTCATTATGACTTTCATAAGAGGAGCATAGTTGTCAAGAAGATATGAAAAAGGGAAAATAGCAGTGAAAGCATCTCTATGCTCAGGCTTGATGAAAGGCTTGTAATCTTCTAAGTCAAGATGGGCCTGTTTGAACCATTTTTCGCCATGATATGGAATCTTGGTGGCCTTGGACACTGATCTTGGAGAAGACTTGAAATCAAGGTCCGCTACCCTAAAATTCTTGTTCTGGAACCTCAGGGTGCATAGGTGTGTTAATGGCAAAAAACTTTTGACTTCCTGTATCTTCTGGTAGAAATCTAGGCAACCTACTTCATGGAAGTTGAAAAGGATGGATGGATGAGCATTAACCTCTTCTGTAGATATTGGCTCATATCTTTTATGCGGACCACTCCTGTTGTCTTTCCTTGGAGGAATTTTGACCCAAATATTCTTTGGAAGAAACAAACTGCCTCACTGTGTGTAAACTGCCTTCTTGGATCCAAATTGTGTCAATGTACTGCTTTGACAGAGAAACAATGTGATTTGGATGGTTGCAACAAGTTTCCTTACAATACACAACCTCTGCTCTCTTAAAAAGTAGCCTTCCACCTTGAATGTATCTCTGCCAACAGAATTTTCAATAGGATACCATACAGTAAAAAAAAAGGGGACAGACTGCTAGGTAAATTCCCTGTGCAAAGTGTCAAGAAATCAGTTTGTTCTTGTGAAGTTTAGAGGTCAGTCAATACATCTTAATATTTTCCCATGGTAGACTTTGAAATCATTAAAAACCTGCCCTGTCTAAGGTGTCAAACATTCAACAAACTTGCATATGGTGCAATCAACCATTAGTATGATTAGACAGTCAATATCATAGTTCTGAACAAGGTGATAGAGTAAAAATGCTCCAAAAGTTCAACCAAGCTTGCAATAGTCTTCTCTTTTCAAAATAACTAGGACCTCTTATCAATGTAACACCCCTGCATATGTAGGAAACATCCTTTGCTTCTACCTAAACATCCACTTATCAAACCAGCTCGAAGACCAAAAGTCAGTCAAGCAACTGCACAATGAAAACTGTCTTTTTATGAGGAGCAGGAGCAACTTTACCCTGTAGTCTTTTAACTTATAAACTGCTCTTTTGACAAATCCCTTTTTCTTATTATATTTCACTATTATTTATTTGTATGTCACTTCATCAAACAGAGTCATACATATACAAAGTTAACCCCCAGTGTGAGCATATAGCCAGACTCACTGCTATGGAACAAGGTGACAGAATTCTGAAGAATGTTTTACAAGTTCAACCAAGCCTGTAGGAGTTTTATCTCTTTCCCACAATCAAAACTCCTGTTTTAATATGGAAACCCTATTATTTGTAGAAAAAACCTCTGCCCTATTTGAATATCAACTTGTCAAATTAAGCTTGAAAAACAAAACAGTCAAGTGGAAAATCCAGGAAAAAACTGCCTCTTCTGTGGTCTATAGGGTTAACTTTTTCCCTTTGATGCTTTGAAGATATAGGATCCCTGGTCCTTTGATTAATGAAGGTGAAAAAAATTTCTCTTAGTTTCAACACCAATTCTTTCTTGTAGGTGCCTTAAATAACACATCCAGCATCTTATGACAGTTTTACACTTCGAATCATCATACAGCCAAAACACTGTTTTTCTGAAAAGGTGACAAAGTTTGAAATTTTTGTATGCTATGGTATGAGGAATTTGTAGAAGTTCAACACACTGTTCTCTCTATAGGTACTTCTAGCAATATATCTACCACTCCAGCATGGTTTCAAACAAGGGCATACACAGTCAAGCCATAGAAAACACAGTGATGGCACTTCTGGTGTTGGTTGTAAGAGAACCCTGCTTTTTTGATGCTTTTATGATATGGCAACCAACATTTATCATTCAAACTACATGAGAAAACTCTCACATGACACCTATACTTCCTTTGTATCATTGTTCCTCATAATCATTTGACCTATACGCCTTCAAGTATCCTTGGCAACTTCTGACTGTTTCAAATACATAACATGATGGGTTTGACCTTGTCTTATCCAAATTTGAGAGCAAATTGCAATGGTCACTCATATTGGTGCTTAATTCACCCCTTGGGTGTTTGCTTCTAACCTCAGCACCACATCAATGGCTAGTTTTTAACAAACTTGAACTGTAGTTTTTAAAACCCTCACAGAACTTATCAATTTTGAAACCGAGGGGGAGAGCATATAAGAATACCTTCAAACTTGATAAAAATACTTTGTGGAGAGCTGGAGTAGTTTTGCGTATGAACTGGAGGTGCACTGGAGGTTTTAAGCCTGCGCGGCACTCTGCAGAGAAAGAACGTCGCACAGAAATTTACCCGGGCGGCCTGTTAGGTCGAGGTCGGGCGCCGTGTACAGGCGCGTCGCGCATATGTACAGGCGTGTCACGCATACGTTGACCGCCCGTTCAAAATCTCTTCTGAGCGCGTCGCGCAACTTTCCAGGCGCGTCGCACTGTTTATGACTGTGTTAAACTTCTACAACCCACTCTGAAAAACCTCTGTTTGATCTTGGATGGCAGCAAAAAGGCTCTGATCGGGCTCGATGAGTTTTAAAATGAATGACAACAGCTCTGATCCTTGTTTGAAGTAATGAAACCAATGGTCTTCTTTGATTTTTTGACTTGAGAGGGTTCTTTTCACAGTTTCGAAAAAGGTTTGTTTTCTTTTTACATTCATATTGGGAACCTTAATATTTCGCAAATGAACTAAATTTCTTTGTTTAATCAAAACCTGAAGGCGATGATTTCCCTCTTTCGAAGCTCATTTTCCTTTCTTGAAATGACATAATCTTTAGGAGAAATATGTCCTTTAGAATTCTGACTGTTCCTTATCTGAAGAATGCCTCCTCCTGCAGCAGTGGTATGTGGATTCTGTCTTTGATGACTTTCAAAGCCTGAAGAACTAAACCAATGTATTCTTGTATTTGCTGAGCTTGTAAACTTGTAGGACCTTTGCTTCTTCAACTTGGTTTGACAGACTTCTGTATCCAATTTCTTCATTGACTCTCTCCCTAGCTATAGGTATTAACATCTTTCTGCATATTTGTAAACTTGTTTGGAGTGCCTTTCCTGTTGGAGAAAAACTTAACTGCCACTTTGTTAATCCCTTGCTTTGACATCTTCTGTCTTCACTTGCTTTCTCAACTTCTTTCTCACTGCAGGTACCCAGATTTTCTAACATTATTTGGATTTATTCATGGCTCTGTGATTTAAGAAAAGCGCCCTTTTCAAAAATATTTCCCTTCTTGTAGGTGCTTCATTAGTTTTTCTTCCACTGCAAGTGTCAAACTTTGCTGCAACTTTTTATAGTTTTCCATGGTATTTTATTGAAGAAAGGCACCTTTTCACCACATTCCTATGCTCAAAACATATTATATAATATCTCTGTTTATTGAATAATGGAAACTTATTTTGTTTCAAACCTTCCAAACCCTGACAGTCTATCAAAACAACTTTCTTGCCTATTATGAACAATAGTCTAACTTGTAAGGCCTCTTTACAATGTCTTTTTGGGAACTAATCTTGAATTGCCTCCCATCATTTGTGATGTATATCTGAAAGGAGAAATTTAAGAACCAGGAAGAACAGGTCCCTTTGAAACACAGTTAGCATTTCCTTTGACCAGTGCATTGATCCTTTTTCGTAACAGAATCATTCCAAGGTTCAAATCTGTCCACTGCTTGACACTTTTGGTGATATTTTTAACAAGGAAAAACCACTCAAGATCTGTTGAAGAGCATTGAAAGCTGTTTTGTCATTTTTAAAAGGAGGTGGTCTTCTTTCTCCCAACTTGGTTGATAGTTTCTACTTCCAGGTGATTCATAAGCTCCTCCTTTGATTGTAAGTGCCATATTTTAGTTGCATCCATTCATACTATCTTTCTCTGTTTACTTGAAAGGAACTCTTTTAGACTTCTTGGAATGTGACAGTGAGGTGTTGTTTTCCCCCTTCTCCTAAGGAAACTGTCCCTTTTTGTATCAATGGCATGCATATTCAAATTGTCTCCTGTCCAGCATGATGTATAGTTTGAAAGACATTTCCCTATGAGTAGAAAAGCCAATATCTTTTGAAACATAAACACCATCTGTTGCCTTTGAAATGAATTTTTCTTTCCTTCTTTGTCTCTTTCCAATGCATCTTTGACCAATCAGTCTTTAAAAATAGTCAATGTCTTGGCCATCTGCTCATGAATGAAGGAGGCCCTTCACTTGGCAGAGTATCTGAAGATTGTTTGATAAGCCTGCCTGACAAGGATTTTTCTTAGATATGATGGTAAGCAAACAAACCTGAAAACATTAATACTTTTACCTCTGCCTGCAATCACTACTGTGCTTCAGAAAAACCCTAGTCAAGGTGTCACTGTCTCACTGCACTGCTATTTGCTGAGGGGAACTAAAATGTCACCATTTGCCTTGGTCAACTTATGAAAAATTATTTGAAAGATAATCTCTGTGAGTAGGGAGGTTAGCACCCTTTGAAAAACAACCACCTTTTCTTCTGCCTATGTAATGACATGATTTGTCAACATTTCTTCAATTTGGTCTTGTTGAAACAGCAGGCTGCTTATGATTAGAATTGTTTTCACTAATGATGTGTCTCTCTAAGGTTTAACAATTCATATGATTGGAAAACTTTAAATGACTTCCTTTACAAGACCAAAACTCTGTTTTCCCTTTAACTTGCATACTTCAGACTCTAGCCCTGTTATGATCATCACTTACTCAGAAAAACTAGAGTCATTGTTTCACTATTCAGTAAAAATCAAACCTGGGCTTTTGCAATCCTTAAAGTCAATATTGGCCAGCTCCCTCTGCTTGTAAATGAAGGAGGTGCCCTAACCCTTTGCTTGTAAATGAAGGAGGTTCTTGGCCATGACAAATTACCAGTTTGATGTGACAGTGGTGTCCTTCTCTTACTGTGACTTTCATGCTGAAAGGAAGCTGCAAGGTCTTGATGAGTAACTCTCTGTCTTGCAGATATATCTCAGGTTCATGTTTACATTGAGAAGCAGTTGTTCTTCTAAATGCAGATTCAAGCAATTTCTTCTGAGATGATGTTATATTTCATGTATTTGTAGAAACCATAAAACATTGTGGAACACCTAATAATCAGCTTGAGACTATGGTTTATACAGTGCTAAGACCTAGGGGTGTGTAAGTGGCGCGACTTAGAGCTGTGATCAACTTGATTTGCAGAATGGGAAGTCTGTCATGAATGTTCTGTGTCAGATGGAGGTTTTTGGCTTTTTGATGTTTGCCAAAGGTAAAATGCCTTAAAGCGCCACTTCCTAACTTAGGGAAGGCTTTTGAAACAGACTTGGATTTGCCTTTTAGAGCTGATGGGTAGACCAGTAGGGCTAAAGCTAGAAAAGATAGTGATAATGGGTTTTATCTTTGACATGGGCAGACTGAAAAGTAAGAGGGCGAAAAAAGTTTTATGACGGTTTTCTAGATGACAAATTGACATATGGAAATCAGCTTCTAGAAAACTCAGCTATAGATATAGTCATCACTAACATGTGAAAAATACTGATGACTAACAGGGAAGACCTGCAAAAGACTGCTGCAACAAGGCCTATTTCTGCGTTACGCACTTGGAAATTTTTCACTATTTGACACATGTGTTACGCTCCTGTGGTTGAGTGGACAAAATGTGCATTTGGAAAGTTTTCTTAGGCATGTCATGCCTAAAAGTCAATTTTATTTCCTCTTATAGTCAGAAAAGATATTTATTTAGATATTTTTGTGCCTTGGGCTTTGCAAAGCCTTAATAACAAGTTAGGATATTTCTCTTTGGCCAATAGGCTTCTAGATGCTCTAGTAGGCTCTCCTCTCCTCATTTGTTATATAAGACATGAGGATTCATTGTAAAAATTTGGGACTTGATGTGTTTAAGAGCAATACATGGTTTTATAAGCTTGGAAAATATATTGGTTTTATGAAGTGAATGAATGGCTTGTGTGGCTTGATGTTGGAGAAGCTTGCTTGCCGAATTCCATAGATTGGTGAATGGTGATGTTTTCCTAAATTTTTAATGTTTTCTTATCCTCATTTTGTTTCAGTCTTCTTGGTTGCTATAGATCGTAAAATTATAGGTTAAGATATGCTCATGGAAGCACCTCAAACCTCCTGTTTTCTATAGTCTTGATGTTTTCTTCTTTTAGTCATCTTAAGGAATTCTTGATTGCTCCTTAGGCCCACTAAAAATTGTTTTTGTTTCATGAATGGTTAGTATTTTAGCTTATAAATATGATTCATGGTATGCCCTACTTATTTAAATTTTTCAAAACACTATTGTGAAGCTTTTCTATGGAATACTGATTGATTAGGTTAAGAAAAAGAGGCCTTGTTTCGAACTTTCCCTTTTCCCATGCTTACCAACTTGTTTCAGAGTTCCTGATAGTTTGATATATGTTTTTTAGGGGTTCCCTCTCCATATATTGAGTTGTTTGATTATCTTATGTGTTTTATCAAAAAGCTGAAGGTTAATTTCTAAAGTTAGGAGTTCTAATGCTTGTATGTATCACCGGAATGTTCATCATACATGTTTATCAGTTTAAGTATTGTTCATAGAGATTAAAGGTTTTCCCTACCTCGTGAGTTATTTATTTTAGAATATATATGTTTAAGACCTCTTATTTTCTTCCCAAACTTGATGTTCATTACACCTCACACATCACCTAAGGATCCATTAACCTTGCTAAATCAGCCTTGTAATACACTTTTCTTCATCATTTAGACACCCTCGAATTCATCTAACACCATAGCGCTATTGATTTGATAATATCTCATTCCACCTATCCTACTTAGTCATCTTACTCCAACCCAAAACAAACAAACAAATTACACTTAACAAATAGCCTAAAATCAATCATCTGAAGCGAACAAGTTCACATCCTTCGCATAATAGAGAGAGCCCTCTCTGAGTCCAAGAAGGCTAGGTCCTAGGACTCCAAAGACTGGTCTGATGTTACCCTATCATTTGGTTTAGCCATTCTTCCAAATCATGGGACCCTAACATATCATTCTCTTTCTTTTTAGCTAAGAATAATGTTATTTATCATTGGGTGTTCCTGGTCGGGAATCCCACCTCTTCCGTTTGAGTAGCTCTTGGGAGATTTTGAACTACATTGTCCACTATCTGGCTGAAGGCCAAGCTTCTTATTTCAACTACAATGCAACTCCTATTGAGGCTTTCGTTGTCTTTGCAAGTTGCAGCAAGTGGATGTTGGATCTACTCAGATCTAGGCCATTTCAGTGCTCCTTTTCAGTGGAGGAGGCTTCTATTCCATTGGGAGGAGCGTATTGGATATATTGAGCTTCATTTTATAATCTTGGCATGTGTACAACCATGTTCTAAACCCTACAATGTATTTTTTCTTCCAGATTTGTGTTATTCCTGTAGGTGTTGTTGCAGGGTGTTTTGGCACACCATTTGGAGAGCTGGTTTTCAAGTGTTGGGGATCTGCCCTTCACTTTCGAGATCCATTGGAGGAGATATACATATTTTTCATATCAGATATGATCTGCATACTTCTGAATACTTCTGAATATCTAAATATTTCTACAGATATGTAAACTTAGATCTCAGATCTACTTCATGTACATGGTGTAAAGCTGAAAACACATAGGGGATTTTGAAGATGAGCCTATATAGTGTATGGATCTGTTAAGGATCTGAAACTTCATGCACTTATTTTCTCTAGATCTAACGTGTAATCTACAAAATGTTGTAGTCAATAAAATAATGTTGTAAAGCAATTTCCAGTCCATACATATGGTTGTAGCACCTCTTTTTGAGGATTTTCTTCTAATGGTGACTTGTATTTCAATTATGCATCTTATGGGGCACATTGTACATCTATTTTTCTGGTGTAACTACATTTCAAAGGTCTCCATATTGGCCTCGTGAGTTTTCTTACATGATCTACATATTTTCCTGCATATCTTATTTCTATTGTTGCATTCCCCATTGGGAATATTACAAACACAGAGAGACAACTTGAAAAATTGAATACAAAGTTTGATGCTTCCCATGATGGAAAATAGTCCATTCCCAATGAGGAAAGTATGGATGAAACTTCCAATGAAGTCAAGGTTTCTTTGCTATTGAACATGAAACAGGTTTACTAATTTCTACTGAGATGAATTTTTTTGTCACTGACAAATGTATCCTACCTACTGTCAACAAATCTGAACCACTTAATTTTTCAAATTTTGGTACATTTTCTACAAAAAATGATGTTGGCATAACTTATACCAATTCAGAATAAAGTGGCAAAGGTGGAGGGATTTAAAATTGTGTGAAAAAAAATAGTAATAGAGATGCATATGTGCAAGAGTTTGAACTTAAATGTAGGTCTAAGTTGGTGAGAAATAACACCATACAACAACTTCAAATCTGCAAATGATGACACTGTTGAGGATGTTGTAAAGGATCTAAGTTATTTGCCCACAAACATTATGTTGTCATGGGAAGCAAAATTTGCAGGGAAGGTAGGAAATGTTCAGGTTTCATATTCTCAGACGAGGAACTCTTTTGCATTCGTCTTGGTTCTATAGAGAAATTCCAAGAAGTTTGGAGATCCTTTCAAAGAAATTGTTGGGTCTAAAGATAAGAATACTAAATAGAGTGAGGAAAATGCAATGTGACTTTAAAGGCTAATGATAAGAAATAGGAATCAAAGGAAGAGAAGCTTATAGGGCCAATTTCAACTGAAGCTAAAACGGGAAGCAACTTTGTTCTGAATAACCTAGATAAAATGAGAACTAAGCAGGATTGTGTCCCAAATAGTAATGCTGCTAGATCTCCGACAATAAAGAGAATTGTTAACAAAGAGGACATGATTGGTTTTATTTTCAGAAGATGGACTATGGAAGAATCTTAGGTTGCGTGCAACCCTGATCCTCCGCAGAGGCCTCCATTTACTATAATGGGAATTGAAACTTTTGGATCATATGGTAAGTCCGTTCCAAATAGACCGATTGAAATGACTTCTAACATGGAAAGTCCAATAAATATTGCAAGGCTTTCGTTTCCTACAGGCACCCAACTTATGATTTCAATCCTTGCAATGTGCCATGATCTAGGAAATGATGAAAATGAATTTAAATCTGGGGCAATTTAATGAACGGATTGTAAGGCTCATTATATAGCAGGGATTGTAAGGCCCTTTCTACTTGTTGGTGCATGGTATTACCATATTTTAAGTTACTTATGAGAAGTATATGGATGGCACAACTGATTTTACATGGATTGTGCACTTTGGCAAGCCCTTGTTAGATCCCAGGCCTGAGTACGTGCCCATCGTCTTAAGATGAGCGAACAAGATGTTGGGAAATCAGTTCATATGCAACAAAAGTAGAGACGAAGACATGATTACCGTCCTCAAAGATTCATTGAAGGATGTAATTTCAATTCTGCTATAGATAACATAAAACTTCTCACAGAGAAGGAGGAGTTTTGTGAATGGATTTCCCCAGCAGGAGATCATAATAAACTTATATGACAGCGCAAAAAAAATTGTGGAAGAAGCAACAAAAGTCCGTTTTCTTAGATGAAAGGTATTCTAGCTTGCCATTAAAAGAGTTGAAGGATCACCCAGAACTTTTTGAAGAATCCTATAGAGCTTGATGGTTTAAGAAAGGCACATATTCGTGATGGCACTGTTGTTGTGAATTATCTTGCATGGCTTGATAGAGAAATGCAAGAGATGTATGGAGCTATTGGTTATTTTTCTGAAGTCAAGGGGTCAAACAAATGTTGTCTTTGCCTTATTCAAGTCCAATTCATTGAAATGGCCTGGTTTTATAGAATTTGATGATGTGAACAGAAAAGTTCTTACCTACTTTTCCCAGGATTACATCTATAAGGTGTTCGACTTAAGAACTACACATTGTTTTATTCAATATTAGTTTAACATGTTCAAGTGATAAAGCTCAGCCCAGGGATAATGTTACTAAAACTCGACAAAGTCAGTGGGCATGTTCCTTTAAAATTTTATCTATCAAGGATGGCACTGTTTTAAAATAATTTAATCACCTATTGCATCAAAATAAAAAGGTTGAGCTTTTGGTGTTTGACACTCTGTCAAATGCACACAAATTTTATTTTTGGGGGCTCTTCTCAGAAGTTATATGTAATTTTGGCATGTCTCTAGCCTCTCTGATGAGCTTAGCAACAAAACTATTTTTGGGTGAGATGTTTGGCACTACAAGGCCTACAAAGTTAAATTCTCCTACTCATCACTTATTGTGTTAAGTTTTCATCTCTACAGAGAGGTGCGTGGAGCTCCCTCATTTTTAGTTTTGAGAAACTTCACAATATGGCAAGGGAAAACTAGAATGATCATAAAAGAACACTCCACTGGTGCGATTTCATACAAACAAGGATTGAAAAATGGCATAGGTGGCAGTCATTGCAATACTTCGACATTTGATTCATCTTCAGATTGAAAGAAAATATATGGAAGATTTGACCCATATTTTTAGCATTAAAATATTGTAGACCTTTTCCTAATTTGGGAAAAGTGGCAAATGCATCTCCAGAATTTGAGGGCAGTAGTGCAGGAAGGTGCAAAATGGAATTCAAGAGGCAGATTTTTTAGGCCCAAAATCAGCAGCTACAGGATTCTAGGCTCAAATTCAGCAAAGGAATCCTACATTTCATGAATGAACTCAAGCAAACTTCAACAATTTAAAAAACATATTGTAGCAAAATTATTTTATTTTAGATAATTTAATTAAAGTATTTAGTTGTAATTTAATTTATTTTATTTTCCAGTACAAATATATTTTATTTTTTATTTATATTTTGATTCCTATATAAAGGAATCAAAATAAGTTTGTAATAGGGTATATATAGGGATATTTTTGAGAATATAGGGGTTCGATTTTCAACTGAGAGATGGCTGCTTTGGAATGTGCAAATTTTTCCTGAATATTATTTTAGTTGAGTAGTTTCTACGCTTCAAATTTGAGATCCATCACAATGTTTCATGTTTGCCATGTTTTTCTTGTAAGATAATTTTCATATTGTGTTTTTTCTACTAATTTTTGTTACAAAATTCTCTAAGAGAAGTGTTAGGAATACATCCATGCATGATGCTCCTGTCAAAATGATTATGTTGTTAAATGTAGTGGTTATCTTTATAGAATCCATCCTTTGTTAGCTGCTCTTTTTAGTAACCCTGTGATTTCCTTTCTGCTAAAGCTGCCACTAGAGATTCATTTACTGATTGATGATTGCAGGGTAGTGGGATTTCTCCTCTTTTATTTTCTCATTTACATAATTTATTTGGCTAAGCATTGCGCCTAATTTGCCCCAAGTTGGCAAGTAGGAACTAGCCTCGACTCCATAGCCCAATGATTGTATATCTCTTGTTTTTTCGAACCAAAATTTTTAAATCAAATTCCCATACTTCATAGCTAGCCTAAGATTCACTTATTGCATCCATCCTTCATTGGCATAGAGAGAGCCCTCTCTGGTCTAGCAGGGCTAGATGCCAGATCGAAAGCTTGGTCTATGGTTACCTCGGGATTGCCCCTTCTCAGCCTTGAGGTTCAATCCGAGTTCTAACACCTGCGGAGCACGAAAATTTGTTGTTGGCTCCATACGCTATATTGGTTGCAATTTTGGATTCTTTGGGGCTATGCTCACTTCACCCACACTCGATTTTGTCATGTTCACTTGAGTCATGCTCGCTTGAACTATGCTCTCTTATACTTTCAACTCAGTAAATCCCTACTGAGCCTATGTCAATACAACCTTGTATTGATCTTCGATATCACTCCATAAATTCTTAGTGGCATGCAATACTTTGTCACCAATCTCATGGAGGTCCCCTTCAGTAAGGACCATCAGCTACGCTCCTACTAATCTATTATGAATTTTTCTTCTTATGTCGACATGCCATAGTAGGTATTTTTTTTCACTTGAAAATAATCTCGGGGTCTATTCTCCTTGTTGTATCATCAACATGATCCTCGCCTCCCTGATCGCCTTCTGTAGTTTCTTCTTTATCCTTATCAACCTTTGGTTCTGCTTCTAGCTAAGTTTATTTCCTTAGGTTTTTCTTCATGAAACTTTGTGCAATGGTAGCTTTCCCACTGTTTCTTGCTTGGTCTGTTTCAAGGGGATTCAACCAATGACTCATCCATCGCGTATAAATTTCACAAGATCCTCCTCTGTGACCAAATATGGAAGCGGGTGCCCTTCCCCTTCAGAATCTATTTAGGCGCAGATGTAAAAAAAATGAAAATATGCTTTAAAATCTATAATCGCGTGATATTATTCAAATAAAATTGGTGATAGCTTCAGATTTTGGCTCAGCACCGTGCACAAATCCATCTCCAATAAGACCTAGAATAACTTGTTCTCGATCGCCTGGGTTGGCTCCTTAGAAAACCATACTGAGGCGTACATCCTAGCTTCATATAATTCTAGATCCACATTAATGAATTACGACTCCTCAGGCTCTCTCCATGCCATAAGAGCTATCAAGAGAAATAACCATGCATAGTGGAATTGTTTGGCATCCTCTTGGGAATATCTACAATCACCCAAAAACTGCTTACAAAAATAACTAGCTCAGTTATACTGCACTCCTTTGACGCACTGTGTAGCCAAAGACGTGACTCATGTTGACAACTCCTTTGCGTAACACTTTCGCATAATCTTTCGAGTCAAAATGTGTGCGGCGAAGCACATAGTTTGATCATTGATAGAGATGATAATGTATCCTTGATATTTATTTATTAGGTTTCATTTCTGATTTATTTTATTTTCAACCTCCTTTTCCTTATTTTTCTTGAAAAATTCATCGACACTGTTCAATCCTTGGCATGGACGTGTGGCTATTTTTCAGATAAGAATATCTTCAATAGGGATTTTCTCACCCAACCAAACACATTTGTTATGCACTAAGTCCAACAATTAGTGCACATAGATGGTGGTTATGTTACTATGCCCGAAGTGCGGAACATAAATCATATTCAGTATCCACGCTAGTTTAATTCCTGTTGCCCACATAAGTGGCTCAAACCTTGTCGCTCTAGTTTCTCCATAATAGATGGCATGCAAGTATTTACTAGGCTCGAACTAGGGATATTATCTCTAGTAATTACAATCTGAGTCCTCCATGTGCAATTGTGGCACCTTCACCAAATAATATACCTCAAGTGGTACTTCAACTAGAAATAATGGATTAAACATAGTTAATTTAATGTTGTCTGGATCCTTCGTCGCTTTGGTAGTTGACTTCGTTGGTGGCATATACGGTAGCAACCTAGAAATGGGTTCCACATATTTTGTGTTAATATATTCTAGCATACCAGCCATAGCTTCATCGTTGGAGTCTTGAACCTCCATTGGTTTCTTCTTCTTATCCAGCCTCTCCTTAGACCAATGTTCCTTAGTGATATTCTTCCGAGGTGATTGTCTCACTATAGACTTCTTTGGATTCTTTTTTTGCACTTCTCCTGCAACATAGTGCTTCCTCGATGACCTTGACCCGATCACAAGCTACGATTGCATGACAATCATGAGGTATCATAGCCCTCACCTAAGAAATTCTTCTTCAAGCTCTTCAAAACTCTTTCTAGTCATACAACGGAACACTCGACTCACACTTAGGCGAAAAATCACAAATCTAATTCTTAGTGAGAAAAGTGTCCAAATGCAGATCCAGATGAACTGTTTATAACAAATTTGAATTTTTGACCCCATGATCCTCTTTAGATTCATCTCATTAATGCAGATTTTGCGACATATTTTCCCAGCTAAGCTCATTAAATGCATTGTCCCCACTCCCTTTAACAAAAAATTTCCTGTCAAATCATTTTTTTCACTTCCAATGGTCATATTTTTGGTGGACATCGAGAGACCTTGCTTCATTTCATAGTCATTCCTCCCTCTTCATAGTTTCTATGAACTCCTCCATATTCCTAGATACCACATAGTACTTCCACTTCATCTAATCCCTTCTGTTGCAGGGTAGTTTATAGTCCCATGATCTATTATAGCTTCTTGAAGCACTAAGACGGTTTCCCATTCATATATTCAGTGCGAAGTACCACAGCAAAAATCATCCGTATACAACTTCAACCTACTTCCATTTACTTGTCCTAGCATCATTTGGCTGTCCAACTTCGCAAGCTGAACTGCGCCTTCCTCCGAGACGTATTTGATAATATATGGCCCTAACTAATGTGTTTGGAACTTGCTTGGGAATGTCACGAACTTGCTATAGTACATCAGCACCAAGTCTCCTTGAATGTTTTCTACTTGATATTCCTATCATGCAAGGCCTTTTCCCTTGATTTTTGTACTTGCTGGTGATATCCTGCAATGAATATGTCTTTCTCAATAGAAAGAAAATTTTCTAACCTTTCATGCATGATACCTGCATTATCCATGTATGTTGTTAGGGTCCTGTGATTTGGCAGATTGGTAGACCAAATGCACATGGTAACATCAGACCAGTATTTGGAGTCCTAGCACCTAGCCTTCCTGGACACATAGAGGGATCTCTCTATTATATGCAAAGGATTTGAATTTGTTTGCTTCTAGGGTTTTGATTTTAGGCTAGTTGTTAAGTGTAGGGTTTGTTGTTTGTTTTGGTTGGGTAAGATAGTCAAGTAGAATAGGTGGAGTGAGAGGTCTTCAAATCATTGGGCTATGGAGTCAATGAAAGTCATGGATATCTCAACAATGAAATAAGACGCATAACAGGGAAAATCTAGCATGGTCAAATGGATCTTAAAAGGTATGTGTGAAGTGAAATGGACAATACATTTGTGAGCATATTAGGTGTGTAAGGGAAGTGAAGAATCCTTAAAAAAGTACTTTTTAAATAAGACGGTCTCAAATACTGATCAAAATAAGGACATAATCATAAGACATGCTAAAAAAAATAGATTTTTTATTATACTTAACCAAACAAGCATTCAAGATGAACAATTCCGTGAACCATAGAAGCAAGAAACTAATCTAACTTTTAGTGATTTCACCTTCAAGGTTTACAAAATATACAAGATAACATATAACTTTAATCGAAGAAGAGGGAAATCATAAGCATATATGATCAAGCTACAAATAAATTTAAGGCATCTTCTCAAGCATGAACAAAGGGCATGATCAGAACATGGCCTCTTTGGCTAAATCCTAACAAGTAATACTTGAAAGGGAGATTCCAAAATAGAGTTTAAGTAGCATCAAGTAAGAAGGGCTAACCATAAAACATATTTTAAAACTACTATATTGAACCATTCATGGAATAATAAGCATAGGTAGATCTACGGAGCAGCTAATAATTCCTTAAACAAACCTAGCAGAGGAAAACATAAAGGAAATAGTAAACAGGAAGGACTATGGTGCCTCAAGAAACATTTCTTAGCCTATACTCTTCTGTTTTATTGCAAAATAGAAAATGAACATAATGATAAACATGAAAACAAGAACTAATAGAGGCACATCACCATTAACCATGCTTAGTGATCCTGCAAGCCATCCTCCTTCATCAACAATCCAAGCAAGCCATTCAGAAACTCCACAAGACCAATTTCTTCTTCAAACTCAAGAAAACCATGTATTGCTCTCAATACTCATCAAATTCCAACCTTTACAATGAAACCATCATGCTATATTTATCTTAGCAAAGGAGGGAAAAAACACTAGATAGGGTTGGAAAATGTCAAAATCACTCATAAATGTCATTAATGCCCAAGAGACCATGCAAGGCCAAAGGCACAGAATATCCCATGAAATAAATACCAAAATAACTTCTAGCACCTAATTATAGAGTGATTTGCCTCAAAAAACACTAAAATATTATTTTTCAATAAATGAGTGTGTTTTGTTGACTTTTGGCCAAAAACACACAGTGTTGTCCATAAGCACAGCGCCACCTTAGGCATAAAATAGGTCCTGTTGCAGCCAAGTTTTAGGGACCTTCCTGATGTTGGATTTTTCTCTGTGATGCCCCATTGGAAATATTACTGAGTCCTCTTTCTATATATACCTTTTTCTTTCTGATCGAGAACCTGTAACCTATTCAAAAATTCAAATCCCCAATACTTCTCTAAGCACAGCGCTAGGCCTGAAAAGGAGGCAGAGTGTTGCAAAATGAGGTCTTTTATGACCTTTTGAGGGTTAAAAAATGATACAATTGCTCTGAAATTTAGTGATAGTAGTGTGCTAATCATGAGAAATCCAAAAATGTAGAGCTTTCCCTCTGAGGATGCCTGAGGGAAAAGCGTAGTGCCAGTGGCACTGCGCTTATAGGCCTTCAAATTCTCAAAAAATGAAAACTTATCCAAATTCCTTCAAAATTGGTGGATGTCTTCTTCAAGGGGTTTTAGAGACCTGTAGAGAATATTGAGCCAAGAATCCAAGGTTTTCGTGGTCTTTTTCTCCTTTTAGTGCTTTAATTTCAATGAGAGCCTCTTTGAGTTTGGCACAAGAAAGTTTGTTTTTCATTGCATAGTGCTTGGTCATCTTTTTATGGAGATCAAGGCCCCTTTTTATCTTCTTAAAATACTTGTGTTCATTCTTATAATACTGAATGATACATTGGGCCATGCAAAAATCTCTCTCCAGCTCCCTAATTTGTGCATCTTGGCTTTGGAGTAGTATTCTAGGGGCCATCTCCTCATCTTCATTATCACTGTCAAGGTCAATGAATTGGGGCTTTTGTTTATTTTTCCTGCCTCTCTTACCTTTCTTACCATTTTTCATATTTTTTTTTCCCTTTTCAATCTTTTGAGTTGAGGTGGATGGCATGGTCACTTTCCTTTTGGAGGCAACAAACACAATGTAATATTCCTTTTCAGGAATTTCTGCAATATGTTCAATGGAGACGCTGTATAAGGAAAAAAATGAAACAGAAATGAAAAATAGGACTTATATCCTCTTATATATTTTTTATGTAGCTTAAATGTGGAATTGCATCAGAAAAAAATCATTGTAGCTACATTAAACAGATCTCCCCAGCTCAAATGTGCTCAAAAGCATTCCAATCCCATGACTTCACACAATAGAATTTATGAAGACTACAATAGTGTAATTTTCATTAGGATTTATACAAAAAAAGATGATTCAATGCAGATTATGAGCTTTCATTAATCATAAAATCAGAAATGGGAGGTTTGACCCCTTTTACATGGACATTAGAACACCCCGACAGGAGTTTCTGGAAAAATACCAATGTAAAATGCAATACTGCAGAAAATAACGCAGTCCACTGCAACTCTGTATTAAATAAGACTGAATATTATATGAAATAGATGAAAAATACAGAAAATGGCCAAAGCCCCTCCTTAATATATTTTCCAGAGAGAAATGGACAACTCATCCTGCAATACAAGCACAAAATCAAGGGGTTTAACCCTGCTACTGCTGCACCTGCAAAAAAGACACAGTTACTAGAAGTGACTACACTGTAGATGTTGATGGCTAGATGACCTCAAGTCAAATGATGGAAAATTAGCTCAGGCCCTTTCCTTTTGATCCCTTAAGCAAGCTCATCCAAAGAGAGGATGGAATTCCCACATCAGAATTCTTTGCACTAAACAGTGCTACAACCACAGCTAAATAGCTGAAGCATGTTTTATCCACCCATAAATTCTTTCCTATCAAGTGGTGGCTAAATTATTTTGGATAGCCTTCAAGAAACAATTTCATTACTAAAATGGTTGGTGCTTAAATTCTTTTGATAATATCCTATCCTTTGGATAATCGTCACTACTTTTCCCCTTTTCAACTCAGAAATCCTGTTGATTCCCAAGAAATAATACTGCTGCAAGCACCATTTTCCTTTTCATCCTCCTTCCAAAACTAACCTCATCTTTACCTTTTATTTTCCCATAAATCCCTCATTTCCATGTTTTCCCCTTTTCCCCTTCATCAAAACCCATTGATAAGGCCTAAGACCTTTTCTTTGCCTTATTGAAACCCTCAAAATCCTTTGAAAACCCTTGAAAATCCATAAAAATGCATTTCTCATATATGGTAGACTTAAGCCCCTTTGGGCTAAGTCTTTAACCCTCCCCCTCCATACACCCTGGTGTTGGAACCAAGCACCAACCTTCCAAGTGCTTATCGAATTGCCCCATACCGATTAGCCCTTCATCCATAACCCCCCGGTCATATGGCTTTCCATGCAATCCACGGCCCCGCAGTCAGGCGCCTATCCACTTTGAATTAATATTTCACCCCCCAAAGTTTAAAACCTTCGTTCATAAAAAATATTTTGGTTTTTATTATATTTTAAACTTTTCCACCGGTACAATGTTTCTAGTAGCTCTCCACCATCTATCTGATCTGTATATCGAAGGCGGGCAGTCCATCGCCTCGGTGGCCCCCACCAGCCACTCGCCGATTTCAAAAACAAGTGGATTTCATCACACTACTTCTAAGCGGGGGGAAATTTTTTCCATTTCACAGCAATTCCATACGCTGGCTGACACGTGTCTTGAGCACTGTTCACAAAACTGCCATTCATCGTGCGTTAAATATCAGATGTGGACCTGACGCGATATTGACCTCCATCGTCCGATCTGAGGCCGCTCATCAGATGGTGATCGCTCTCAAAATATTCTCGTGTGCTAACTTAGGGTACGACATGGTGTTTAAAGGATCTCCACCGTTGATTTGATCTGCAGATCGATGGCCCATACTCCATCACCCTAGTCCCCAGTGCCACATCAACATCCACACAGTAGAGTCTAATTGGGGTGGATCTCCATGTGTTTTCCATACAGTCACCCTCGATCCTAACCGTCGATCTCTACGAGATCGACGACTCTGATTTAATTTCCTCCTCCGCTTCCCTTTGACCCCTCTAATCAATCTCGACCGTTGGATGATGCCATCCAACAGCCATGCTCCATCCACGTGCCTTCTCAAGTAGTTAGCCTATACATGCAGGATTTTATAATATTTGTTTGTATTTTGCAGGGTTAATGGTTTTTCTGCCATGATTGAAGAAATTTCAGAGGCAGAGGGTGACGATCCTCCTGCCTTCGATTCAGGAAAGAAAATCCTTCACAGGGTTTAAAATTCATGTTTCATCGGTGTTTCATGAGGCATTGATGCCATATCATCCTTGCGCAACCCTGCACACCAAAAAAAAACACAGTGAATCAAACACAAATCAAAGAGTATCAGTGTCAAAGACAGATTTGTGGGATTACGGCTAAGATGGTTTATCAGAAGCCTAACCCTCCCGACTGAAATATAGTTTAAAGAAAATCATGAGTGTTTTATCAGACAGAAAGCATACGCTGCCACATCAGGGGCTAATTAAATCCACCAGCCACATACAACCTCAAAGCAATCAAAAGAAGGCTGAAGTTATCACCAGACCAGGAGGTATTTTGCGTCAATACAACTGAACAGTTATTTCAACCAAAGGAACTTATTGTAAGCTGTCAGCAAAAGTTATTACAAGGATAACAACGAGCCTTGAATTCAACAAATTCTTTCCAGCAAACCTAATAGTTAATATAAATGATTTAATACAGAGGACACCTATGTAAGCTTCTTCATTGAGCCCCCAAAGGCCAAGAAGCCATTAAGTCTGTATTAATTATCTTTAGAGATCTTTATTAGAATCCACCTCGTCATTTCTTCTATAAATACTTCTGTAGAAGATGAGGAGTTGGTTGGTTGGTTGTTGGTTGATCACTAGTTGTAATTTTGGAACTCTCTGAAATAATACATAGTTTGTTGAAGTTGAAGAAGAAATTGAAGTCTTGGAAGCCTTGATGATGTTGTTGCATGCTTGTTACTGAGAAGGCTCTATCATTGGATCCATGAGCTTGGCTGTTGGTGAAGTATTCTAAATTGTTTAATATTTTCTCCTGTTTTCATTCTGTTCCATAATTTCTTACTACAGTAGGTTGAAATTTTTAGGCTAAGAAATGACTCCTGGAAACACCTTAGACCCGTTCATCCTTCACTGTTTCATGTTTTCTTCTACTGAATTATTTTAGAGTCTTTAATCTCTCTCTTTAGTCTTCATGCTTGTTTATTTCCTTAATAGTTCAGATAGTTGGTTTTAGCATGATTTATGGTTCTCCCTGCTTGTCTGCTGCCACTTAAAAACTGTTATTGAAGTCTCCCTTTGAAGTTTTTCTATTTATAGTGAGTCAAGGAGGTATGTTCTGATCTTGCCCTTTGTAGTTGCTTAAACATTTTCCTTGAAGGTCTTTATAGTTTTAATCATAGATGTGTTAGGTGTTCCCTCTTCTATGACTGCAATTATCAGTGAATATTTTATGTTTTCTAAGTCATTTGAAATAAAATATTTGAGGAAATAGGGTGTTCCCCGAATCTTAGATTTCATTTAAAAAAAAAATTTGGAATCATTGTTTGCTTAAAGGTGTGATTTGTAGAATTCATGGTTAGCTCTGTCTATCAAAAAGCTCTTTATTGTTCAAATTGTGTTTTCAAATTCCCTTTGTTGAGAATTAAACTTCTCTTTCCAGATAATTGATGTCCATCTCATTCCAAAAACCAAAGGATCCTATGGCCAAGTTAGATTTTCCCTCTAATATCCCATATCCATTGATGAGTATGTTATGACCTCTTCTTGACTCCATTTCCCAATGAACTAGATGTTTCTCCTTTCTATATGTCTTTCCTAGTCCTTTCATATTCTGTTGTGTCAATCCAACCAAACAAACAAAAAAATACCTACACTTAATAACTAGTCTAAAATCCATATTCTAAGCACACAAGATAAACCTTTGCAAACAAACATTTGAGAGATCCCTCTCTAAGAACAGGACGACTAGATCCTGGAACTCTAAAGATTGGTTCTAATGTTGCCTTGTATTTTGATTTGCCAAACTATCAAAACACGGGACACCAAGAGCATGCAAGTAGTTAAAAGACCAAATATTTATGAATACTGAATGCCTTCCTTGCTTCTACCCCCCTCTTCTTATCCTTGGTGAGCCTCCTCACCCTGGATCCCACTCATTGTTAAGGTGACTTCCTAGAAAATATTCCCCTTCAAAACTGTGATGTCTTGTTGGTTTCCCTCCTCTTGTAGTAGCACTGTTGACTTGGTCAACTGGATCTAGTTCACTTGCATTGTCCCCCTTACACACCAAGGTGGCTTTATTAGTCCTCCTAATCTAATCCCTTTTTACACTGGGATTTTTTTTATTGTTCTTTTAATCTTCTACTGCAAAAATGGAACAACTATAATATTCCAACTAGCAGTGGCTAATTAGGAATATTACAATACTCCCCGCTCAAAAAAATTTTGCCCACAAGAAATAGTAAAGAAGGATGCTGCAATATCTTCTCTCCCTCCCAAGTGGCATCCTCATCTGGTAGATTCCTCCATCGAATCAGATATTCCTTAATGACTCTGTTTCTTAGCTTCCTCTCCCTTGTGTCTAAGATTTCTTCTGGCTGCAAAATTAGGTGGCCCTCATCATCAATGGGGGGGAGATCCATGTTGGCAACTACATTCCTTCCAATGGCCTTTTTGAGGCAAGATACATGGAAGATATTGTGGATCTTGCTTCCCTTAGGAAGCTCCAGCTCATATGCTACCTTATCGACACACTTGATCACCTTGTATGGCCCATAGAAACGTGGTTTGAGCTTCTCAGCCCCCTTCTCCTTTAGTGTGGATTGTTTATAAGGTTGAATATGCAGATATACTAGATTTCCCACCTCAAACTGTCTCTCTCTGCGACCACGGTCTGCATATATCTTCTGCTGGTTCTGGGCAGTAGAAATGTTGTCTTTGAGTGCTCTGAGTATGTCCTGATTCTCCTAAATCCATTCCTTTGCTCTTGGAGCCTCACTTTCCCCAAAAATAGCATTAACAAATGAGAGTGCCTCATACCATATAAGGCCTAGAATGGAGTCATGCCAATAGACATATGGTGAGTAGTGTTTTAACAATACTCTCCCAAGTGGAGCCAACACAACTGTTAGTCATCAATAAAAATTTTCTTTGGTGATGACTAAATGATTACCCCAATATTTCTAGAAACAAAGTTTATAGAACATTGTGAGTTCTAGAAATCTCACTTCCTTCATTATCCTCAAGATAAATGTTTCACTATTTTGTCATCCTATCTAGTCATGACTGGCCCACTACTCTCGGACGACCCATTAGGGGCTCAAGCCATTCATTTTTAAACCTAACTTGTCTCCTTGGCTCAAAACCTGTGTTTTTCTTGTCTACACAATTCCCCACCACCACCTAAGCCTACCAAACAGAGCAGCTTTGTTGTGCCTCCTTTAGCAACTCTCAAAAACTGAGTGTCTTTGTAGAGTCTTTAGATATTCAAGTATGTGTGTTGCGTCTTAGGCCCACAAATAGACAAAGCTTGGCATGGATCCTGTCTTACACTTGCAAATCCTAATTCTAGATCCCAGCCTAAAAACTAAGCCCAAGAAGGCCTCCACTAGATCACCTACGGTTTTACAAAGTCATAGGATGGATTTGGTGCCATATAGATTTTGTTTCTTCTTCTATATAAAGGGAATACATTCAAAATAATGGGACAAGTCACATTTTCCTAGATTCACCAAAGAGATCAGTCAAGGAACTTTTTATTCCTAAAGACATGAATCTTGCAAGGAGATAGTTGCTCTTTGCTCACATCTCTACAAGAATGGTCAAAAGGACATCAAGTTAGCAAAAAGGAAAGGTAATGGAATAAAAATTCTCCTTCATAAAAAACAGAGGGGATGTCAAAGGGACCTCCAAAAGTAGCCTCTTGTTTCAGCACCTAAACATACAAAGGATAAACTATCAGCTCCAAACCTTTCTGCAAAAATACCTTGAAGAGTAATCTGAAGCAGAGATAGAAAAAAAGGAAGTACATTTGAAAGTGTTCATAAAGCCATTTTTGATAAAATAAAAAGTAAACTTAAGACAAACAGAAACACCATGGGTTTATGGTAAATCAGTAAAAATATTGATCATCAAAGGGCCTGTGTTTAAGGAGAAAAGGGGTGTTTTTATTAGTCACAAAACAATGGTGACAAACAAGAAAATCACCACAAACACCACAAATGCAGAATTCACCTCCACAAGGTTACTTCCAAGGATAGAATTAGGTCATCTGCACTGAAGGAAAGGGATAAAGAGTATCGGTATGCAGAGTCTTATCTCACCAAAGAGGCAAAAATAGAGTTTTTACCTTAAAATCAAAATGGGACATAATTCATTAACAAAAATGGATTAAGAAGCATTTTTCCCATGATTTACATCTCGGGTGAAGACCCCCAACAAGGCCATCCCTGTTAAAGGATTGTCCTACAAAAAGATGATAAAAGCGTGAGTAAACATTTTGCAAAAACTATGATGAAAAGTGTTAGACACAATGAGATGTCAGTAAAATGACACATGCAAGAATAGAGGGAAACATGAACTTTACAAAAGTAGGTTTTCCCTTTTAATTTATTTTCAAAAAGGCTATAAAGGGCCCCTACTAGTTTTCCCCCTGCACCATTTGCCACTTTACAAGAAATAAGAAACCATTGGAGTAGAGTTACAATATTTTTCGGGCAAAACTGTGAGAATCTATCAGCGCTACACACAAAGGCTGGCGCTACACCCCTAGCCTCCAGCGCTATGCACAGAGGTGAGCCGAGTAGTGTAAAATTAAATTGTGCTATGCGCTTGCAGATGGGAACTACGTGCCTGGGTTGGCACTATGCTCAGGCCCAAAAAACTCAATGGGCGTCCAAGAGACCGCCCATTTCACCCAGCGCTTTGCTTCGACAGCCCGACCAGCCCAGCGCTGAGCTCTTGGCAACATTCTCTAGATTTTTCCAAAGACCTTCAAAAATAAAATTTTCAGCCTCTAAAATTCTAGAGGCTAAACACAAGCCTAGTAAAACCCTTTTCCTCCTCCCAAGCATTATCTACGTAAAATCAAAGAGGTCATCCATAGTCAAAATTTTACCAAACCCTAGACTATGCAAAAATCAATTTTTTATGTCTTTGAGCTAGGGTTTGTAAGAAAATTTGGTTTTGAGTGAAAAGAGTGGGTTGAGTAACTATAAGGCTGACCTCCACCACCAAGTGCAAGCTTTGAATTTTTTTTTCACCTTAGCTTTCCTTTTACAAAGAGTTGACCTACACCACTTGTTTTAATCCAAAAAAAAAAACCCTCAAGAAAGGCCCAAGGTTTCTACTGCTATTTTGGCCTAGCCATCATGTCAGAGAGAGGCAGTCACACTGATGGTGGTGAGAGTCACACTCCCACCAAGCCAAAACATCATGGAGGAAAAGCTAAAATATTTGAGCCCCTAGACACCACTCCAATCACTTCCTCTCCTGTGATCCTTTCATGCTTCCAGGATGTAGGGTGCTGCAAATTTTGTGAGAAGGTCAAGCAAGTCAACAGTCATCTAGACTTGACTATATTGTTTGCCTGTAGCCTACAAAACCACAAAGTTAATCTAGCAGGGGTCCAATTTGAGCTTTCATCTGAACTCATTTCCAAGGCAACAGGTATACCAGACATTGGTGAGTTTTGGTTCAGACAAAAGAAGTTGGATTTGGGTTATTATGGGCATTATTTGAAACCCATCTATCAGCAAAATTGTAAGGCTATTTTCCATTTTTCTCATTTTATAGAGAGGTATGCAACATTAATGAGGAAAATTATCAGTTTTTTCACATGTGAGGGAAGATACTCCTAGCTCTACTCATATCATATCATTTTTCTGATGCATTTTACCAAAGTCAAGATGATGAACCTACCTTATTACCTTTTCCAGAGTATTGATAAAATGGCCTCCGTTGTCAAGAGGAAAAGCTATGACCACCAAATACCAAGCCTTTTTCACCACTCTCTGATCAAGATGATTGTCCTCTATCAGCTATAGCAACAAGGAATTTCATGGGAAACCTTAATCTCACATGATGTGTTTTTTGATCCCCAAGCCTTCATCCAGCAGAGCTTGGCTTCCACTTCACAGCCATCTACCTCCACTCATCCATCATCTTTGCATATACCCTCTCCACAAAGAGTTTCACCTCTGGTTTCTTCCCCTAATTTTCCAAGTGAAGGGGATGACAGTAGCCCTAGTGAAGAAAAAATGGGTGGCAGCAGTTAGGAGGAAACTAAGACTGATAGAATGGCCATGAAGAAAGAAACGGTGGCCCTAAAGAAAGAAGCCATGATCATGAATAAAGAAATGAAGATCATGAGGAAAGCATTGAAGAAGAAGATGATGTAGATGAAGAAGAAAATGAAGGAGAGGAAGGTGGCCAAGAAGAAAGTAGAAATGGCCAAGAGCAACAAGATGATGAAGGAGAAAACAAATATGAAACTAGTAATGGCAGCCATAAAGATAACATCAGTGAAAGCTGCCACAAGGATGAAAGTAGTGAACATGATGATAAGGAAGAGGGTATCAATGATGAGGAAGAGGAAAACAGTGAAGAATAAGACAGTGAAGAGGGAGAATAGCCAGATGAGGAAGACAACTATCTAAATGCCCAAGACAGTCCAAGAAAGAGTCATGATAGTCACGACAGCTATCATGATTGTCTTAACAAAAATCAGTGCACGGAAGACAAAGAGAATCAAAGTGAGGAAGGTATTGAAAATGTAGAGCAAATTAAAGGTCAAAATGATTACAACACT
Organism: Pinus albicaulis; assembly: GCA_034641835.2. Taxonomy (NCBI): domain Eukaryota; kingdom Viridiplantae; phylum Streptophyta; class Pinopsida; order Pinales; family Pinaceae; genus Pinus; species Pinus albicaulis. Next base: position 1,499,340,508 of record CM076580.1, on the reverse strand, counting down.
ACCTTTCAGACTCCATTTATTTCCCCTCTCTCATGCACTTATCACAGAGGGAAAAGAGATGTGTTTGCTGCCTCTAAAAGGAAAAGGGCCATCTCCTGACAAAATACCAAAAAAATCGACAAAGGAAAAGAAAAAATGAAGAGTGTTGAGTGAAATACACCAGTGAGGAGGAGCAAAAGGATCGAAAAGGATTCTCAAAGGCCTCTCTTTATTGATCTAGACAGTGATAATGAGGACCAAGAGATGAGTACTAAGTTGCTCCTCTTAGAGAAAGATGCCCAGCTTCAAGAATGGGAAAAGGATTTTGAAAGGGCACAAATAATTATTTACTAATACAAGAAATAACACAATCATTTCAAAGAGGTGAAGAGGGGCATTTCCTTGCAGAATAAAATGGTCAAACACTATGCAAGGAAGAGCATGCTTGCTAATGCCAAATTGAAGCAAGCCCTCATAGAGCTAGAAGAGCTAAAAAGGCCCAAATACATGACAGCCTCGAGATCTTGGCTAATTCTTCTCAGCAAGTGTCTAAAACCCCTTGAGGGGTATACACACCAATTTTGAATAAAATCCGGAAATTTTTTGTTTTTTCCAAATTTTGGCCGCTAGGAGCGTAGCACCCTAGGCGATATGATCCTTTTTGGGGAATCCTAAGCTACTAAATTTTAAATTTTTAGGTTTTTAATGTCACCTGTAGTCTACCTACAAAATTTCAGGTCAATTGGAGCATTTTGGCCCCCTCAAAAGGTCAGAAAACACCTTGAAATTGACCTTTCTGCCTCCTTTTTAGGCCTAGCACTACGCACAGATAAGTCATGGGAGATTGGAATTTTGAGCTGGTAAATGGCATCCATTCATCACCACTCAAGTATTTCTGGAAATTAGACTCTTCAAGCTTTCGAACGAGCCATCACATAGCCAAATATGATGCTAGGAAGGGGTCCAAAACTCAGTTGCAACAAACCCTATTTTCTGCTAATATGGCACTACACATAGAGACAGCTTTTGGCCAAAAAGTCAACAAAAGACACAAATTAATGGCAAATTGGTTTTTTATTATTTTCTTGGACAAATCACTCCTGATTTGATTGGGGAGTTATTTTTTGATGTTTTTCATTTATTTCCTTATCTATTATGTGTCTTGGGCCTTGCATGGTCATTAAGCACATTTATGACATTTATGGCTAAATTAGGGTTTCAGGAAGCCTCTTAGGGTTTCCACCTCCTCAGTTGCTCCATAAATAGAGGATGAGGGTCTTCTTTATTTGGTTGGATTTTTATGACTTATGCTGAAGAAATCAATAGTCTCTTGAAGTTTTTGATAATAATTTGATGTCTTGGAGCTCATGCATGCCCTGGTTGCTTGTTGATGGAGAGAGACTATTTGTAGGATCCATAAGCCTGGTTGATGGTGAAGTTTTCTTATGTTCATTTTTTCTATTTTTACATTATGTTTTCCATCTTACTATTTTGCAATAGGACAAAAAATTTAGATTAAGAAATGTTTTCTAATGGCACCTTAATTCTGTTTGTCCTTAATTGCCCCAATGTTTTCTTCTGTTGAGATATGTTGGGGAATCCATCTCTTGCTCCCTAAGAAGTTCTTAGCTTTTCCTTTTCTTGAATGGTTTAGATCAGTTTGTATCAAGTATGATTTATGGTTAGCCCTGCATATTGTTGCCACTGAAATACTCTGTTCTTGGAATGATCTCTTTAAAAGCACCTTTGCCTAGTTTTATGAAAGAAGTATGTTTCAATCCTGCTCTTTTCCTTTACTTAGCTGAATTTGTTTGAAGGAACCTACATAGCTGTAACTTTAGATGTTCAGGGTTTTCTCTCCTTCTATGGTTATAGCTACTTATGCATCTTAAATTTTTTTCTGCTCTTAATAATGAAATCTATGAAAGTTAAATAAGTTTCTTGCCTTTCTATGTTTCATCTAAATGTTTGTCTTGGTTGATTATCTACTTTCAGTCTGAAATCAAATGGATTAGGTTTTTCTTATGCCTTTGATTCTCTTGCTATTCTCATAAATCTTCTAACCCTCTCAGCTTACAAGTACATAGAGGATTCAGTTTTTTCCCTTTATTAGCTTATTTGTTCTCAAGCTTAACTTTGACCTCATGATCCTTCACAACCTTAAAGATCCACCAACCAAGTTAAAATTTCCCTGCAAATTCTCTTAACACCATTGCTGAACTTATCATGACCTTGTTATACTCCACTTCCCAATGACTTAACAATATTTCATGTTTTCTATCTAAAATCCATCTGAGCATCATACCCAACCAAAAACAATCAAAATACCCTACACTTAACATCTAGCCTAAAATAAACCATAACCAGCAAACAACTTCACATCTTTGCACTTACTAGAGAGATCCCTCTTTGAATCTAGGAAGGCTAGGTCCTTGGATTCCAAATCTTGGTTTGATGTTACCCATGTCCATTTGTATCTCAATAAATATAGAAAATTATGGGGATCTAACAGCAGCCAAGACCTTTGCTGCCCTGCTACATAGTTCCTCAAGTAGCCTTCCAGCCACTTGTTCACTATCTCGGTTTTTCCATCAGTTTGTGGGTGATTGCTAGTGCTTGGAGTCAAATCAGTCCCCACAAGCTAGAAAATTTATTTCCAAATGCCACCCATGAAGTGGTTGTCCCAATCACTCACTATGGTCCTTGGGAGACCATGGTGTCTAAATACATCTCTAAAGAAGAGCTCAACTACCTGCGAAGCAGTATAATGGGTAGAAATGGAAAAGAAATGAGAGTAATTTGTTATTCTATCAACAAATACAAAGATACAATCCTTACCCTGTACTGTCAGTAGGCCGGTGATGAAGTTCATATAGATTCTTTCCCACTTCCCATCTGGAATAGATAGTGGATGCAATAACTTAGAAGGGTGGGTGTGTTCTTCCTTGTTCTGCTGACAAATTGTGAACCCTTTGACATGTTGGAGTGCATCCTCTTTGAGACCCTTCCTTGAGAATCTCTCTCTTATAGCCCTATAAGTATTTTTCAAACCTTGATGCCCTGCAAGTGGGGAATCATGTGATGCTAGTAAGATCTTCTCCTTGAGCTTGGAATTCTTAGCCAAGAAGATATGTTCCTAGTAATAGATGATATCATCCATCACCCTATACCTCTCACCTGATACCACTCCATCAAGTATCTCACACGCAAAGTCATCTTTGGAATACTCAACTAAGAGTTGAGCCTTCCAATCTATGTCCATGCCCCTCGAGGACAGCGTTATAGGCCTCCTGGATAGAGCATCAGCCACCACATTGCTCTTCCCCTTGACATACACTATGTCAAAGTCATGTGCTTGGAATTTTCTCACCCACTTCTGTTGTCTCTCCTGGAGTTTCTTCTATTCAAGGAAGAATCTAAGGCTATTATGATCAGTATTTACCTTGAACTTGTTCCCCACCAAGTATTGCTGGAACTTGGCTAATGCATGCATGATAGCCAACATTTCTTTATCATATATGGGGTATAACCTTTCATGAGGAAGCAACTTACTACTCTCAAAGGCTATAGGATGCCCTCCTGGCATCAAGACTGCTCCAATTCCTTCACCTGATGCATCACATTCTAGAACAAAAGGTTGAGAAAAATCAGGCGAAAGCAATATAGGAAAACTATTCATTACCTATTTGAGCTTATGAAAAGCCCTCTATGTTGTAGGTGTCCAATGGAAAGCTCCCTTCTTGGTCAAGTCTGTGAGAGGTGTTGCTAGCTGTGAAAATCCTTTCACAAACTTCCGGTAATAAGTGCATATGCCAACAAACCCCCAAAGTCCTGTGACATTTCTGGGCTTAAGAAAATATCTAATAGCCTGGATCTTCTCCTCATGTACCCTTACTCCATCCACTCCTACGATGTGCCCCAAATACAACATATCTGTGAGGCCAAATTCACATTTGGAGAGCTTGGCATAGAATTTCTTCTCCTTGAGGATATGTAAAACTGTCTCAATATGATGTAGGTGCTCCTCCCAAGTGCGGCTGTAGATAAGAATATCATCAAATAAGACCAATACAAAATTTTTCAAATTATCACTGAAGATGTGGTTCATGAAAGATTGGAAAGTTGTTGGGGTATTGGTCAATCCAAAGGGCATCACCAAAAACTCAAAATGACCATGGTGACATCTGAACAATGTCTTGGGGATATCTTGATCCCTCACTTTGATTTAATGATTCCCGGATCTCAAATCAATCTTGGAGAAGTATTTAGATCCCATAAAATCATCCATTAGTTCATTGATCCTGGGTATCGGGTACCTGTTCTTCAGGGTCTTCTTTTTCAAGGCTCTATAGTCAATGCACATCCTTAATGTGCCATCCTTCTTCTTTACCAAGACTACAGAAGAAGAAAAAAGGGCTAGTACTAGGCCTGATGTGTCCTAGAGCTAGAAGTTTTGGGATGTCCCTCTCAATCTAATCCCTATAAGCCTTGGGGTGCCTATAAGGGGTGGTAATTACTGCTTGGATCCCTTGCTCCAACTCAATAGTGTGTTCAAACCCTCGATCAAGAGGTCTCCCTGGTGGGATATCTCCAAATACAGTAGAATACCGATCCAAATGAGACTAAACATTAGGATGCACTACTGAATCCTTGCCCCCTACTTCCGATATATGTAGCTCCACTGCCCATTCTACATATCCTCTGTGCAGATATGCCTCCATCCTGTGTGCTAAAACAACCTAAGGGGTGCATGTGTTTATACTCTTGATCTTTCGATGTTGACCATTCTTCCCTTCTGTCCATTCCATCTCCAAAGTATTCCAATTAGTGGTAACTCTCCCCAGAGTGATCAACCACTACACTCCCAATATGACATTGGTGTCTGGAATATCTACCACAAAGAAGTGGTCTGTCAAGGTGTAGGTCCCATGGTAATGGTTAGTGCCAGAACATACTTGGCACATTGCAGGGTCATAGCTCCTGGGACCAAGACTGATAATCCCTCAAACTCCTCTATGTGGATCCCTCTCCTTTGTACAAGATGTGCATCAATAAAATTATGAGTTGCTCCACTATCTATCAACACAGATACTCTATGCCCCATAATAGTACCTCTTACCCTGAAGGTCAGATATTTTGGGACCCCTCTTAATGCTGCAATAGATCCGCCTCTTGGAGAAAAGTCTTATACGGATGGTACAATGCTGGCATCCTTCTTGGAGAAGGTCTTGACATAATGTGTCCCTCCTGCAACACATTCTTCCTTCAAATCGCAAACAAGGATTGTCTTCTTTGGCCTTGAAGAGGTCTCCTGTTGCAGCAATGCTCTTGCCCTGGGCAAGGTGTGTTGTAAGTCTCTAGACTTCCCCATAGCTTCAAGGAAAGTGGTTGGTTTAGTGAATTTGACCAACTCCTGCAATGGTTCAGCCACCCCATCAATAAGCATGCATACCTTTCTGCTCATAGCGAGGTTGGATACCATCACTGAAAGCTGCAAATATGAAACAATATAGTCTTCAAGATCTCCCTCCTCTTTGAGCTTGGTTAACTTGACAAAATGGGCTTCTGGATCTCTCGAATCAAATATTTCCACTAGCCTCTTGGTGAAAAATGAGCATGAGGTGATGTGATGATGGCCAAGTGTGGTTAGTCCATGAAACCACCATTCATGAGCCTCCCCCTCTAGGTGCAACACAACTATCTTGAAGGCTTCTATTTCAGAAACCTTGTTGAGCTGAAAGTAAGTGTCCAGCTTCTCCACCCAAGCCTTGGTTGTACACTTAGGTGTTCCATCATATGTGGACAAGAAGAACCTTCCCATACTATGATGTAGGTCTAATCCTTGCATCAATTTCTCCTCCTTTTGATGAGGATTAACCCTCCTTCCATCCTCGATCTGGAAAAAATCCTGAAAGCTCAAGTGCTCTTTGAACCTTTGGGATTGGGATTCATATTCCTAAAAATAATCTCCCAGGGTTTCCTCCTTATCTTCTCTAGATAGAAATTAAGTCATGGTAGAGCGTTGTGGTGCAACTGAATGCTCCATGCCATATGAAGTGCTGGTGCTTGCCTCATGGAAAAACCCTATAGAATCCCCTTTATGCCTCATCTCCTTGAGGCCCCTTGCAATGCTCTGCAGGGTATGAAGTAGGAGATTCAAAATATATTCCTCCTCCATGCTGAATATAGATTATCCCCACAAGATGAGCCAAGAGCAGAGCTCTGATACCACTATAATATTCCTTTTCAGGAATTTCTGCAATATGTTCAATGGAGACGTTGTATAAGGAAAACCATGCAAAAAAAATAAAGAAAAAGACTTGGATCCTCTTATATATGTTGTTTTTAGCTCAAATATGAAATTTCATCAGAAACAAATCATTCTAGCTACATTAAACAGATCTCCCCATCTCAAATTTGCTCAAAAGCATTCCAATCCCATGACTTCACACAATAGAATTTCCGAAGACTGAAATAGCATAATTTTCATTAGGTTTTCTACAGAAAAGGACGATTCAATGCATATTTGGAGATTTCATTAATAATAGAATCATAAGTGGGAGTTTTGACCCCTTTTACATGGACATTAGAACACCCAGGCGGGAGTTTCTGGAAAAATACCAATGTAAAATGCAGTACTGCAGAAAATAGTGCAATCCACTGCAAATATGTATTAAATAAGACTGAATATTGTATGGAATATATGAAAAATATATAAAATGTATAAATTCCCTCCTTAATAGATTTTACGGAGAGAAATAGACACCTCCTCCTCCAATACAAGCACAAAATCAAGGGGTTTAACCCTGTTACTACTGCACCTGTAGAAAAGATGCAGTTACTAGAAGTGACCACACTGTAGATGTTTATGGCTAGATGACCTCAAGTCAAATGATGTAAAATTAGCTCAGGCCCTTCCCTTTTGCTCCCTTAAGCAAGCTGATCCAAAGAGAGGATGGAATTCCCACATGAGAATTCTTTGCACTAAACAGTGCTACAACTACAGCTAAATAGCTGAAGCATGAAAGTAGTCAAAAGAAAAAATATAGATGAATATTGAATGCCTTCCTTGCTACTATGCCCTTCTTATTATCCTGTGAGCCTCCTCACCCCGGAGCCCACTCATTGTGGAGGTGACTTCCTAGAAAAGATTCCCCTTTCAAAACTACGCTGTCCTTGTTGGTTTCCCTCCTCTTGTAGCAGCGTTGTTGACTTGGTCAACTGGATCTAGTTCACTTGCATTGTTCCCCTTCCACACCAACGTGGCTTTATTTTTCCTCCTAATCTAATCCCTTTTCACACTGGGATTTGTTTTATTGTCCTTTTAATCTTCTATTGCAAAAATGGAGCATTTATAATATTCCAACTAGCAGTGGCTAATGGGGAATATTACACACAAGCCTTGGCCCTCTTTGATATGTTAATGAAAGAGGTGTGATTGTGGGCTTATTGGTTTCTTGATCATGGCTATGATCCTTGTTGTTGTCTTCACCCTCTTCATTTTCATCATTAGGATCATCAATGATTATGTTTCTTGTTTTATCATTGCACTCATTTTCCTCAACATTATCATCACTTTCAACCTCTTCCCTATTTTCTGCATTGTCATTTTGTTATTCTTTTGAGCTTCTTGCCTCTTTACCGTTGTGATCTTCAATTTGATTATCAATCCCTTCCTCTCCTTCATTTTATTCGTGACTATTTTCATGACTGTCATAACTATTTTCATGACTTTCATGAATGTTTCGCTCTTTTCTATATTGTCCATCACTATCATTGTCTTTATCATTGTCATGCTCACTTCCCCTTTCTTCATTATCTGCCCCTGTGCCTTCCTCAATTTCTGTTTCTGCCTCTCCATCATTTTCTTCCTCTTTATCATTCTTTGTATTTGCCTCATTATCATCATCTTCATTCTCTGCTTCTGTGTCCTTTGTTTTATTGCTAACATATTCTTCATCAATGCTCATTTCATTTCCACTTTCAACCTCCTCATCTTCTTCATCATCCTCTTCGATTTTGTCACTGTTTTGCTCAATTTCATGCTCACTATTTTCACCTTCATCACTGTCATGCTCACTGCCACTTTCTTCATCATCATTTACTTCTTCCTCTTCATCAATTTCTGTCCTTGCTGTTGGGGTTCCCATGTTTTGACAGATTTGGCAATACCAAAAGATGAGACAACATCAAACCACTTTGGGGCCCTAGGATCTATCCCTCCTGGACCCGGAGAGGGATCTCTCCAAATAGAGCAAGAATGATATATCTTTGAAGCTCAAATAAGGTATTAGGCTAGGTATGAAGCACAAAAGGGGGTTTAAAATGATTTGGTTGTTGGGTTGCTGGGTTGGTTATGAGATCATAGACTAAGAAAATAATGGGAGGAAAGGAACAAAACAGCAGGAGGCTTTAGCAAAGAGGATAGGCCAAGACAGTGCCATCCATTGGGCTATGGAGTCATGAAAGGAAATTACTTGCATCCACTAGCCAAGGCTTTCAAAGGGAAAGTCATCTACACTAAAGGATCTTTTAGGCAGATGGTGGAATAGAACATTAAGGAGAGAAGGTGGAAGAAGGAAAGACAACCAATTTTCTGTCTATAGATCGGGTCAGAGGTCATTTAACTCTAGACCTGATTGGACATACTCAAAGGCAGCTCTCAAAAAGGGACGAAGGGGCAGCTTATAGATCGGACCAGAGGTCATTTAACTCCAGGTCTACTTTAGCAACTCTAAGGGAAAATAGAGATAAGTTAATCAGAAGGGATCTTAGAAAGGCCAGCTGGTCGCACAAGGATCCTAGTGGACAGGGCTAACACTCATCCCTAGTGTTCCCAAACCTTCCAGCTTAAACCCAGCAAGAACATCTAAGAACTGATTCAACCAATTCATACATCAGAGAGTAGGCAATAACATCCACTACACGGGTTAAATCAACTGAAATCAACTCTTATATAGCACATAAGGCAGAAAACATTAAAGGTAGGGAGAGCAGGAAACATAGGGCACCTAACAAGGGTGAATCCTATGCTATATTTCTGTTGCCTACTAGAAGAACATGAAACAACATGAAAATGTAATAAACTGAGTGAGGAAAACATCACCAATAGTAATAGACCAGGATCCTGTGAAATGTACTTTGATTAATTGATGCAAAACCAATCATGTACAATAAGCTCAATGGCTAATACAGTCCATAATTTCTCCTCCCATCCTATTACATACAACTACTCTGCTACTCCCTCCCACGACTCTTCTAACAGTCAAGAATGAATCCCTCTAACAGCAACTGCCACAGCAAGGCAACAACAGCAACAACCTTTACATTATGTTCTCGGGGGTTATTATAGGAGAAGAGGAAGAAACAGAAGTAGGTGAACAATTAAATGAGTCTCATTAATACAGAATGGTGGAGGAAGCCGAGCCCATTCTGCTTAATGGTTATATGCAGCGGTGTGTGTATTCTGTAGATCGGTTTGCAGATCTCTGTCAGGTTGAGATTGGCCTCTGATATGTTCTTCAAGTCCTTATGGCATCTGGAACTCTGTGTTGCCATTCTGGAATTAATGAACTGGATGAAAGTCTGCAAGGCCGCTCCATACCTCATACCTGCCACCTAACTGTCTTAAATGAGCTTTAGTCAGTGTAATTAATCGTTTTAGGGCTCGAGGAGGCATGGAGATTTCTTGTAGGAAGGTGAATGCCTGGAGAAGAGTACTCTGCTGATATTAAACATGAGTAAGCTTTTGACAGCGTGCTTAAATCTTCAAACCGTGCCCTTTCCCTTTGAATGCGGGGTTTAAACATTAACTTCATTAATAACAGGCACCAACCACCTTTTGAATTCCTTCTGTTGGTCCGCTGACAAATGCTGAAACAGACTCTCTGTGCTGTCTTCGTAATAAAATACACCTGTTATAAACCTGGGCAGTAGTGGTGAAGAAGTGCTTTGGAGGCTCGGAGGAAAAGTGGCAGAATAGTGGGAACAGCGGAAACAATGAGAAGTGGCGGAAGAAATGATTATGGTGTAAGGGCCCAAAGGTCTTTGCTTAAGTGAATTGCAAAGGGAAACGGGGAAAAATAATGGAGCGGAGCCACGGACGTGGGACACGGTGTGGGCAGAGGGAGATTTATTAAAGTTTAATGAAAAATGCGAAGGTTAAGACTTTGGTGGGAATGCAAAGGAATTGAATGAAATGCAATGAAGAGTGACGGGAATGATCGTATGAGGTGGGACCAAAGATGAATCGCAAAATCGAAAATAGAGAAAGTGTGATGGGAGAAAATGCGACTGGCAGAAAGTGCGATGGGAGAAAATACGACTGGCAGAAAGTGCGATGGGAGAAAATGCGACTAGCGCAAAATTCGATGGGGAAAGTGTGATGGCGCAATCGGCGATCGCATCGCAAATATTTGCGACGCGATCAGATCGTATCCCAAATATTTGCGATGGATCTAACGAACACAACCCGCAAAAAATGTGATCTGCGATTTCCGATGGGTGCCTTAAGGAGCAGCGCTCAGTCACAGCGCTTGGTAACATGGGGGAAAGAGCTAAAGGGGCTGGGGAAAAGGGGCTAAGCCCTTTTATATGGTCGGAAGTGGGTTTGGCCCATTCCAATGTGATTTAAAGGTTAGAAAGGGGAACGATGGAGGGGTAAGGGTAAATTAGCCCAAAGGAGGGATATGGGTGGAATTCAAAGGGGATTTTTTGGGAATTTGAAGGGTAATGAAGAGAAATAGAAGGGGGGACAAGGGGAATAAAAATAGGAGCTAAGAGGGGGGTGAAATAAGAGGAGAAAGGGGCCTCTAGGAATTTCTTCAAAAACAAAGGGGCTTTATAATGGGAATCAACAGAGGGGATTTTATCAAAGGATAAACGATACATGGAGGCTTCAAGGAGACTGTGTTTACAGAGGAAATGCATTCCTTGAAGGCTCAAAAACAATTTAGCCCCCTTTTGCTTGCCAAAAAATTTATAGGGGGGGCTAACAGTGGCTCCACATGGGGATGGCTTCTTCTTGAAGGAGTCAAGAATTCAGAAAATGATCTCTTGGTGTAGGCCAGGTGCCTACTGCTTGAACCATCCATTTCTTTCTTTGATCATCTGCCACAAGCTATGAAGACAACATATCAGCAGTAAAATTCTCCCAAACAACTACCTACCCATACTATAGTCCTAACATTTTTCTTTTGGGTGAATTTGGGCTTGCAGAGCCTTTACATCATTTTATTTTTATAAACAGAAAATAAACCTATTCTAAGTCTACCCTTATTACTCCATGAGACCAGATTAGGCTATTGGCCTGATAAGCTTCTCTACCTACACTACTACCTGCTAGGATTAGACTGTCTAGCAGGTTTCTTCTCTACATTCTAAGACATAAAACAACTAACTACATGCTCATAGACTGAGCTTTATTGAGCTTTTCCTACCTACCCTACTCTAACTGGAAATCTATGATGTTCTAGGTGATACAATAATGCCAATACAGCGAGTCAAGCAGTAACAAAAAAGGATATGAGCACTGGCTGCCTGTCAGAGATAACCATAGGGTGCTCTGCCTGTGGTCCTTCAAAATTGTGGTCACCATCAGCAGTGACCCTTCCTGATGAAACTGGCCCATGCTAAGGATCAACGCTGGAGTATTTGAGCGCATCAGGGCCTCCACGTATTCTGCCACAGGATCAATGAGCATATGATGTGCACTTTCTTCACTTAGGCCTTCCATGATTGGTAGGTTGTTTGCGTCCTGGGAGGCTTCGATTATTGCATTTTTCGCTGCGTCTTCAGAGTGGCTCTTGGGAGCCGGATCGTCTTCTTCTTACACATCAAACCGCAGTGGAATTTCTTCTCTTTTAGGGTGCGGGAGACTTTCCAAAAAGGCTCTCGGGTCTCTGAACTCGTATGATTTTTCTTGTGATTTCAAAAGTTTGAGCTCAGCTTCATACCTCTCCGCTAGAACTTCTAAAAAAAATTTCTTTAGCTCAGGTTGATCATTGAATCTTGAGCTGGAACAGAAAAATTTTGGAAGTTCTTCGCTTCTGAGTTGAGCCAGTATATTTGATATTCCACAACAAAACTCTTCAAGGGGGCTCAACTTAGAGTCTTCCATTTGGTAGGGATGATGTTGTACTGCGACTGGTCTCCCAGTGGAGTCTTATGTGAAACCACAGATAATCAGTGGCCTGCTGATCACTAGTGGAGTTTTTTAGTTATTCAAGAATTGTGGAGTCACCAGGTAGATGATTTACAACTTACTGTCCACTATAGTGGTTTAACAAATCAAAGCTGACTGATCTATCCCCAGTGGAGTCACCATTATGTTGGGGTTCCCATGTTTTGGCAAATTTGGCAATACCAAAAGATGAGACAACATCAAACCACTTTGGGGCCCTAGGATCTAGCCCTCCTGGACCCGGAGAGGGATCTCTCCAAATAGAGCAAGAATGATATATCTTTGAAGCTCAAATAAGGTATTAGGATAGGTATGAAGCACAAAAGGGGGTTTAAAATGATTTGGTTGTTGGGTTGCTAGGTTGGTTATGAGATCATAGACTGAGAAAGTAATGGGAGGAAAGGAACAAAACAACAGGAGGCTTCAGCAAAGAGGATAGGCCAAGACAGTGCCATCCATTGGGCTATGGAGTCATGAAAGAAAATTACTTGCATCCACTAGCCAAGGCTTTCAAAGGGCAAGTCATCTACACTAAAGGATATTTTAGGCAGATGGTGGAATGGAACATTAAGGAGAGAAAGTGGAAGAAGGAAAGACAACCAATTTTAAATACTGGAGTCGAGGTGGAGGGTCATTTAACTCCCGGACACCTTGGACATACTCAAAGGTAGCTCTCAAAAAGGGACAACGAGGGCATCTTATAGATCGGACCCGAGGGTCATTTAACTCTAGCTCTGCTTTAGCAACTCCAAGGGAAAATAGAGATAAGTTAAATATAAGGGATCTTAGAAAGGCTAGCTGGTCGTGCAAGGATCCTAGTGGATAGGGCTAACACTAATCCCCAGTGTTCCCAAACCTTCCAGCTAAATCCTACCAAGAACATCTGAACACGGATTTCATCAATTCATACATCAGAGAGCAGGCAATAACATGCACTACACTGGTTAAATCAATCGAAATCAATGTTCAGATACGCATATAAGCAGAAAACATTGAGGCAGGGAGAGCAGGAAATATAGGGCACCTATCAAGGGTGAATCCTATGCTATACTTCTGTTGCCTACCAGAAGAACATGAAACAACATGAAAATGTAATAAACTGAGTGAGGAAAACATCACCAATAGTAATAGACCAGGATCCTGTGAAATGTACTTTGATTAATTGATGCAAAACCAGTCATGTACAATAAGCTCAATGGCTAATACAGTCCAGACTTTCTCCTCCCATCCTATTGCATACAACTACTCTGCTACTCCCTCCCACGACTGTTCTAACAGTCAAGAATGAATCCCTCTAACAACAACTGCCACAGCAAGGCAACAACAACAGCAAAATTTACATTATGTTCTCGGGGGTTCTTATAGGAGAAGAGGAAGAAACAGAAGTAGGTGAAAAATTAAATGAGTCTCATTAATACAGAATGGTGCAGGAAGCCGAGCCCATTCTGCTTAATGGTTATATGAAGCACTGTGTGTATTCTATAGATCGGTTTGCAGATCTCTGTCACGTCGAGATTGGCCTCTGATATGTTCTTCAAGTCCTTATGGCGTCTGGAACTCTGCGTTGCCTTTCTAGAATAAATGAACTGGATGAAAGTCTGCAAGGCCACTCCATACCTCATACCTACCGCCTGACTGTCTTAAATGAGCTTTAGTCAGTGTAATTAATCGTTTCAGGGCTCGAGGAGGCATGGAGATTTCTTGTAGGAAGGTGAACGCCCGGAGAAGAGTACTCTGCTGATATTAAACACGGGTAAGCTTTTGACGGCGTGCTTAAATCTTCAAACCGTGCCCTTTCCCTTTGAATGCGGGGTTTAAACATTAACTTCATTAATAACAGGCACCAACCCCCTTTTGAATTCCTTCTGTTGGTCCACTGACAAATGCTGAAACGGCCTCTCTGTGCTATCTGCATAATAAAATACACCTATTATAAACCTGGGTAGTAGTGGTGGAGAAGTGCTTTGGAGGCCCGGAGGAACGGTGGCAGAATAGTGGGAACAACGGAAAAAATGAGAAGTGGCGGAAGAAATGATTATGGTGTAAGGGCCCAAATGTCTTCGCTTACGTGAATCGCAAAGGGAAACGGGGAAAAACAATGGAGCGGAGCCACGGACGTGGGACACGGCATGGGCGGAGGGAGATTTATTAAAGTTTAATTAAAAATGCGAAGGTTAAGACTTTGGTGGGAATGCAAAGGAATTGAATGAAATGCAATGAAGAGTGACGGGAATGATCGTATGAGGTGGGATCCAAGATGAATCGCAAAATCGCAAATAGAGAAAGTGCGATGGGAGAAAATGTGACTGGCGAAAAATGCGATGGGGAAAGTACGATGGCGCAATCGGCGATCACATCGCAAATATTTGCGACGCGATCAGATCGCATCACAAATATTGAGATGGATCTAACGAACACAACCCGCAAAAAATGTGATCTGTGATTTGCGATGGGCGCCTTAAGGAGTAGCGCTCAGTCACAGCAATTGGTTACATGGGGGAAAGAGCTAAAGGGGCTGGGGAAAAGGGGCTAAGCCCTTTTATATGGTCGGAAGTGGGTTTGGCCCATTCCAATGTGATTTAAAGGTTAGAAAGGGGAACGATGGAGGGGTAAGGGTAAATTAGCCCAAAGGAGGGATATGGGTGGAATTCAAAGGGGATTTTGGGGGAATTTGAAGGGTAATGAAGGGAAATAGAAGGGGGGACAAGGGGAATAAAAATAGGAGCTAAGAGGGGGGTGAAATAAGAGGAGAAAGGGGCCTTTAAGTGTTTCTTCACAAACAGAGGGGCTTTATTATGGGAATCAATAGAGTGGATTTTATAAAAGGATAAACGACACATGGAGGCTTCAAGGAGACTGTGTTTACAGAGGAAATGCATTCCTTGAAGGCTCAAAAACAATTTAGCCCCCTTTTTCTTGCCAAAAAATTTATAGGGGGGGGCTAACAGTGGCTCCACATGGGGATGGCTTCTTCTTGAAGGAGTCAAGAATTCAGAAAATGATCTCTTGGTGTAGGCCAGGTGCCTACTGCTTGAGACATCCATTTATTTCTTTGATCAGCTGCCACAAGCTATGAAGACAACATATCAGCAGTAAAATTCTTCCAAACAACTACCTACCCACACTATAGTCCTAGCATTTTTCTTTTGGGTGCATTTGGGCTTGCAGAACCTTTACATCATTTTATTTTTATAAACAGAAAATAAACCTATTCTAAGTCTACCCTTATTACTCCATGAGACCAGATTAGGTTGTTGGCCTCATAAGCTTCTCTACCTACACTACTACCTGCTAGGATTAGAGTGTCTAGCAGGTTTCTTCTCTACATTCTAAGACAGAAAACAACTAACTACATGCTCATAGACTGAGCTTTATTGAGCTTTTCCTACCTACCCTACTCTAACTGGAAATCTCTGATGTTCTAGGTGATACAATAATGCCAATGCAGCCAGTCAAGCAGTAACAAAAAAGGATATGAGCACTGGCTGCCTGTCAGAGATAACCATAGGGTGCTCTGTTTGTGGTCCTTCAAAATTGTGGTCACCATCAGCAGTGACCCTTCCTGATGAAACTGGCCCATGCTAAGGATCAACGCTGGAGTATTTGAGTGCATCAGGGCCTCCACGTATTCTCCCACAGGATCAATGAGCATATGATGTGCACTTTCTTCACTTAGGCCTTCCATGATTGGTAGGCTGTTTGCGTCTTGGGCGGCTTCGATTTTGCATTTTCCGCTGTGTCTTCAGAGTGGCTCTTGGGAGCCGGATCATCTTCTTCTTGCACATCAAACATCAGTGGAATTTCTTCTCTTTTAGGAGGCGGGAGACTTTCCAAAAAGGCTCTCGGGTCTCTGAACTCGTATGATTTTTCTTGTGATTTCAAAAGTTTGAGCTCAGCTTCATACCTCTCCGCCAGCACTTCTAAAAAAACTTTCTTCAGCTCAGGTCGATCATTGAATCTTGAGCTGGAACGGAAAAATTTTGGAAGGTCTTCGCTTCTGAGTTGAGCCAGTATATTTGATATTCCACAACGAAACTCTTCAAGGGGGCTCAAATTAGAGTCTTCCATTTGGTAGGGATGATGTTGTACTGCGATTGGTCTCCCAGTGGAGTCTTATGTGAAACCACGGATAATCAGTGGCCTGCTGATCACCAGTGGAGTCTTTTAATTATTCAGGAATTATGGAGTCGCCAGGTGGATGATTTAAAACTTACTGTCCACTACAGTGGTTTACCAAATCAAAGATGACTAATCTATCCCCAGTGGAGTCGCCATTATGTTGGGGTTCCCATGTTTTGGCAAATTTGGCAATACCAAAAGATGAGACAAATTCAAACCACTTTGGGGCCCTAGGATCTAGCCTCCTGGACCCGGAGATGGATCTCTCCAAATAGAGAAAGAATGATATATCTTTGAAGCTCAAATAAGGTATTAGGCTAGGTATGAAGCACAAAAGGGGGTTTAAAATGATTTAGGTGTTGGGTTGCTGGGTTGGTTATGAGATCATAGACTGAGAAAGTAATGGGAGGAAAGGAACAAAACAGCAGGAGGCTTCAGCAAAGAGGATAGACCAAGACAGTGCCATCCATTGGGCTATGGAGTCATGAAAGGAAATTACTTACATCCACTAGCCAATGCTTTCAAAGGGCAAGTCATCTACACTAAAGGATCTTTTAGGCAGATAGTGGAATGGAACATTAAGGAGAGAAAGTGGAAGAAGGAAAGACAACCAATTTTCTGTCTATAGATCAGGTCAGAGGTCATTTAACTCCAGACCTGCTTGGACATACTCAAAGGTATCTCTCAAAAAGGGACGAAGGGGCAGCTTGTAGATCGGACCAGAGGTCATTTAACTCTAGCTCTGCTTTAGCAACTCCAAGGGAAAATAGAGATAAGTTAAACATAAGGGATCTTATAAAGGCCAGATGGTCGTGCAAGGATCCTAGTGGACAGGGCTAACACTCATCCCCAGTGTTCCCAAACCTTCCATCTTAAACCTAGCAAGAACATCTAAGAACTGATTCAACCAATTCATACATCAGAGAGTAGGCAATAACATCCACTACACTGTTTAAATCAACTGAAATCAACTCTTAGATAGCACATAAGGTAGAAAACATTAAAGGTAGGGAGAGAAGGAAACATAGAGCACCTAACAAGGGTGAATCCTATGCTATACTTCTGTTGCCTACCAGAAGAACATGAAACAACATGAAAATGTAATAAACTGAGTGAGGAAAACATCACCAATAGTAATAGACCAGGATCCTATTTCGGGGAATATCACCCTAGAGGTTCGTTGGGTTACAACCTCCACAGAGCAGGGGCATGCTACTTAACAGAGACTCACACAACCATGCACGTTCAGAAAAACTAAATAGAGTAGAATGAGAAAGTTACCCGTAGGTCCTACGGTTGAAGAAGATCCCGCGGGGTTCAAACCCCCAGCAACCGTCCTTCCTTCTTAACCTGAAAGACAAGAAGAAACAAGCACAAAGGACTGGTTGTACAGCATATATCTACTCTAAATGTTAGTGAGATTCATATAAAACATTAAACAAATCATAATGAATGCTTGTATAACAAATATTCTCATACATATAAGCATACACTAACACGTTTATTTCGGGAACAGCATGATACTTCTGTATTATAAATAGCATGTACAAAAGTAACGAGTGGAGAGATCACCTGATCCTTCCACGACCTTCGCAGACCGTCGTCCGGATCCGTCCGGCCCTTGCCTCGCTAAGACTCCTTCCAAACTGGTGCATACGAGATGACATATAGGGAGATGTGCATCTCAAGGAAACAAGGGTTTCCTATAATGAACTGGGAAAGTGCAGGAGGCACGGGGAATCAGACTTGGATAGGGAATACCAACAGAGTATAATATCAATAATTCTCTCTCTCTTAGGCCATACACATGAGGGGCTTTTATACTCCCTCCAATTAGTTTCAACAGTTGGAAACAGTTGGCCACGTGCTGGGGTGGTTGAACTACCTGAGTAACCATCAACCCAGCCCGAAAATAGGGAATATTTATATATTTTTTAATCATTTTAATGGCATGCGCGGAAAAGTCTAGTTGGACTCGCGTATACACGCGGAAAATCACGGGCATAGTCGCGTATGGGGATTTTTACACTGTTTTTAAGTGAATTTGTCCAAGTCTGTAGGAATGGGTGCCCAAAACCATCAAAGAAATCATGAATCATGTGAAGGTGAGAAATGATGCTATAACAGATGCCCCCTAATATATGAGGTCAGAAGGGGTACATGATGGCCGAAATGTATTATGCACATAGAAAGAACTTCGCAAGAACAAGAGAGGACTTCACCAGATTTCAGCCTGCCAAAAACCAATGAAAGAAAACAGAGAGTCAACTCATGCTGAGGCGGGCATACCCATGCTCAGTCCAAAAAATACATCATATAGAAAGTAGTGAATAGATCCAACATGTATACAAGTATAGCTGAACTGAAAGTACACAATGAATCATCTGAGCATGGCCCGGAAGTGTAAGTCTGAATCAATGTCCAAGTATCACATATAAAAAGCTGATCAAAGATGGTGCAACTGGATGTCTGATCATATAAGTAACTGAATCTCCAAGTACCGAATCATAAGAGGTGGAACAAACGGTACAATCACGCAGCTCGGGAGCCAACATATAGGATGCTGATGTACTGAACTGCAACATATAAGGGTGGACGACATCACTGGCAGAAACTGAATGGACTGTCAAAAGTGAACCGAGAAATGCTGATGCAACCCGAGGTCTTCACCGATCACTATGGCACAATTCTACACAATGGGAATAAATGAACTGAAGTCGACCATGTGAGAAATCGTTGGATTACCGGTCAATGATGTATACCGTTAACCAACGCGAGACAACCCACCAATAATGAAAATGAGTGTCAAGGTGCCCCAGTACAATCTAACAAGTGCGAATGAATGAGTTGAAGTCGAACACTTGAAAGAATCTACCAATCGGGAGGCAATGATGAATCCCCACTGTCGATAGCGAAGAGTCTGCCACTGATGACTGCAAACCCTAAGGTACTGACAAAAAGACTCTAGACCTTATTCCCAGAGCAATGAGTCGAAGTCGATGGGAAAATATCTGCTGGAAGGAAGGCATTAAGGCATCCCACATCGGTCCAGCGCGAGTGTAACCCGCAGGCCAAGATTTGGAAGGAATCGGACGAAGTAGAGTGATGGAACCAAAACCGAAGTACGTTTCCGACGTGCACAAGATGAAGCTAGCGCCCGGAAGAAACCCTCTGAACCAACCAATAATGAAAGCTGACACAGAGGCGAGAAATCCACCGATAGGGTCAAATGGAAATCCAGGTACTGCACGAATCCCAAGTGTGATAATGTGTGCTGACGTCGAACACAGGGGAAACCACTCAGTCAAAGACCCATGATGATGATCAAATGATGAGCACGAGGTCACCTATCAATGATGGAAATAGGCCCAAGGTGCGGCTCTAGGTTTTCTCTCAGAGCAATGTGTCGTAGTCAGTAAGAGACAAACCCGTCGGCAAGAAGTCAATGGGGACCTTCTCAAACCAGCACGAGCAGAAGACCAAAACATCTGATGTGATAGAACATGATACTGACAAGACTGGGAAGGCCGACTGAATAATGAGTCAAGAGACACCACAGAATGGCCGACTCAGGTTAAACTTCCCTTGAACAAAAGCACGACTCGTGATGACCATGGCAGTAAAAAGTGACACTGTATAAGTCTGTTATGCAGGAGGCACAACAAACTCTCCATATGATTGGAAGAGATAACCAACCGGGGGAGGACTGACAAGTGAAACATGGTAAAGGCTGAACCTAGGTCAAACTAGAACCATCCCAAATGAAGGAAATATATATAAGTATATGTGTTTTGTTCAAGGGCGACAAACTGACTCTGTACTGCCATCAAAATAACGAAGATACATCCCGTTCCCGCTCTTTTTGTTATATTTGATTTTTTTGTCTTTTTCATATAATAAGCCCGAAAAAGAATAAAAGAATGCTATGGTACAATGGATAGAACGAGTATAAAAAATCAGATGCACTAGTTCCTGGGATTGGAACAATCCTATGCTCAATGCAAGGTGGCGAAAACTGGTAAGCGATACTCAGAGGAACGTTCCATCCATGGGTAAAAGGTGTCAAGTCGTGATAGCTAAGTGCATGCAATGGTTAACTTGTACAGAGAGTCAAGGTCAAAATTTGGCTTAAACATCAAGTCCAAATGAAGCTGGCTAAAGGCCAGGATAAACAAGTAGCCAATATGCAATGCAGTAATACAACTTAACGACACCAGGGAGCCTCTAAAGTAAAAGCCAGAAAAAATGATAGTGATGAAGAAGAAGAATGAAGCTTCAACACATAAGACATGGCGGGACTAAAGAGGACTCCCGAGCCTACATAAAACACAGCATGGGCAACAAGTGATAGCGAGGAACTAACTAGGAATCCCATGTAAAGGAAGGCTCTACCATCAAGTCATGATTAAATAATCGGCGAGTGAAATGGGTGTAATACTCATGACCTGATGGGATCGACCCTAAGGCAAGTGATCAGTATGGAGGCTAGAATGCAAGATGCAACGGAGAGTGATTTCCCTAACCTATATGCCAGTGAAGATCATATACCTGTCGTGACAAGTCGGTAATCATGGGTCAAAAACCGAGAAAAATCTCAAAATCGTCAAAATGTACCTGAAAACATACCAAACTGGGCACTTCCAAGCAACCGGGTTATGCAGCTTAAGATAGATCGAAAAAATAAGCATAAGGAATTTTTGTGAAAATTTTCAACTTTTTAGCCATAAATAGACAAATTACCTCATATTTGGTTCATTATTGCATTGCTGATTTGGAAAAAGTGCTCTGGAGCAAAAAACTTCTTTCGTCAAATCAGGAACAATCGACCATCGGAACTCAGCGAAACTTCAGGTAGGCTCCTTAATCATCCTGTTTATTCATTTTGTCCGTTTGGAAATTAAAATTAAGTGATTTTTAGCTTTAAAACCCTTGCTAAAATATACGGACTTGCGCATACGCGGGTTCATTAAAGGAAACTCGCGTATACACGTGACTGTGCAAAGGAAAAACCGCGTATGCGCAGGTCCGAATGCAAAAAAGCGTGGCTAATGCATAATTTGATGAAATTTGACAGGATGACAATCTCATGGAGGGAACGTGAGCATAGCACAATAGACCAAGAGGTCATGCAAGATCGCGCAGCGCAAAATATCCTTCGGAATTGCGGATTGTTCAAATTCTTCAAGATGCCAAATATGAAAAGCAATGTGTGGTTGCTAGAAATGCTCATAAATTACTGGGAACCAGATCAGGATTGCTTCATTATTGATTATATTACAGTACGCATTGAAGTGGAAGACATATATTTCATTACTGGACTCTCCTGGAGGGGAGAACCAGTAGACTTGCACGGGAAGCCCCTGGGAGGGTTAACCGTGGAAGACTATGTCCACGTGTATTGCGTACCGGGTTCCAAAAAGGTTGGAACGCAGATTGCCATTAAATATATGAGGGATTTGCACATGAAAATCCTCCTTTTCACCATCAATAGAGTGGCAGGATCCGCCTCTCTACATCAAGCGTCCAGGACGCAAATGAGCATAGCAGTAGAATGTTTGACTCATGTGTACGATTGGTGCACAGCCCTATTACTGAACATGAAACAACAGTTGACCTCAATCCGCCAAGTGAAGACCAAACACTTTGGCTACGGTACAATTTTGACAACATTCTTCTTTGAGAAGATTCCAGCGTTGAGACCCAGAGTCATCTCTACCATCAGTAGCCTGCGGGACCCAAGAATTGCCCGTTGGGCGGACATGATGAAGAGATTGGGGGGTAGTGAAGTACCCCGGACCACATGGGACGATGAGTTCTTCCTTTGGTGGGGAGAACAAATCATCGCGGTGGACGACTATCCCTATGCCGGGATGGACTTTCGTGGAGATCCAGATCTAGTTCTTCCACCAGGCACAGCATGGGGCACAGTCGGTAAGTTTGCAAATTTTTTTGACTTATATAATTTTTTTTGGATTTTTTCAAATATGTATGAAAAAATGAAAAACAAACATGTTTTTGATTGGATTCATAATGACTGACAATTAAAATGATCATGTTTCAGATGTTGGACCAGTTCGTCCTGAGGGCCTACCGCGCCATAAGCGCCGCAGGGGTGAAGCGGATACTGTGGATTCAGATAGGACTCTCCAGGCCGTGCAGAGAAACTTGGAGGGATTAACCCGCCAAATCCCTATGGCTGCCGTGGAGGATCTACCGGAAGCCATCCAGAGACGGGTGGTAGGAGTGCCCCGAGACTGGGTTAGACTATTCCGCCGAGTTGCCACTGCAGTTATGTTCTATAGGAACACGACTTCTGGGCAGGGACCTCAGGAGTAGACAGATTTTATGTATTAGATGACTGTATATTCTTTTTTGAGACTGAACATGATGGGGCATAAGCCCAAGTTTTGTACGAGATTATGGATCCAAATTTTGTAAAGTTTTTTGACACTCAGATGATATATATACAGCGATATTTGATGTGATGTGATAAATGTATCAAATGTATGATGTTTTTGATGATTAAAAATTTATTGTATGGAATGATTAATATGCCAATCTAATGCTTGATTAGCTAATGAGTCAGCAAACCAATTGTCAGCTCGAGGAATATGAATGAAAGTTAGAAATTGAAATGACCTTTGTAACAAACGTACCCTCAAGAACAATCGTAATAAAAATGGATCTCGTACCCGATAAGTGTTGTTCAACTGCGACACCACCAGCTGGGAGTCCAAGAAAACTACCAGCGAATCAACACCCAAAGATATTGCCTCCGAGAGTAGATGAATGACTGCAGTGTATTCTGCTACGTTATTGGAAGCAGGACCAATGCAGACCCCTCTTGATACCAACAGCTGACCGGAAGGATGATGAAGCACCCAAGCCGCGGAAGCTAAGTTCCGGGTGTGTCTACTAGCACCATCGGCGAAACCAAAATGACTCATGACATCCAACACAACCTGCCAAAGCAGATCAAAAAACATCACCACCTCATCAAAAATCGAAAATCAATCAGATATGTACAAAGCAAAAAACTACTATATACAAAAGCAAGATGCCAGGCCGAAACCTAGGCATAATACTTCTTCAAATAGAGCCCATTTCGGGGCTCCGGTAACTCGTTCCCTTTGAAATCAACCAAGGTATATGCTCCTTTCTTAAGGACTTTTTAGCGATATAGGGGCCATACCACATAGATTTAAACTTTCCTGCCCCCAGGGCATCCTTTTCTTGGGCATAGAACAAAACAAGGTCACCTTCCGAAAAGACCCTAGGCTTAACCGCCTTATCGTACTGAACTTTTACTCGGTTTTTATGCGCTTCATTCATCGTGGCGGCATCTCGACGCTGCTCATCACGATGTTCCAGATGAAGAAGCCGTTCTTCCAGACTAGAAGTGTCAGGAAGAAGTTCAACAGCTAATTTAAGAGAAGGAATCTCGCATTCAATAGGAAATATGGATACCACCCCGTGCACTAACTGAAACGGAGTAAATCCAGTTGTAGTTTTCACTGACATCCTGTATGCCCAAAGTGCAGGATATAGCATAATATGCTAGTTGGATATATGTTTATCAATTGTCCTTTGAAGAATTGTCTTCAAGGATTTATTCACGGCTTCCACTTGCCCATTGGCCTGAGGATAATATGGAGATGAATGCTCCTGCCGGAAACCCAATTTGAGAGCCAACTCAGCCATCATACTATTCTGAAAATGACTGCCATGGTCAGTGACAATCTCTCTAGGTATACCAAAATGAGCAATAACTTGGTTGAAAAAGAACAAAGCTGCAGTCTCACCATCGTTCCCAAAAGTAGGCATAGCCTCGACCCACTTCCTAAAGTAGTCTACTGCTACGATAATGTACTTGTGACCTTTTGCCGAAGGCGGGTTACAAGTAGTATAATCCATACCCCACTTTGTCACGGGTCTGACAGTAATGACTGGAAAAAGCGGAGCTGGATGAGCGCGCATTTTTCGAGTATAAACCTAACACGGATGACACTTCTTGACCGATTCAATACAATCTTTGAAAATCGAGGGCCAAAAGTATCCAGCACGCAAAATATTTTGGGCTGTAGCAAGCCCAGATAAATGACCCCCACAAGCTCCACTGTGAGAATCATTGAGCATAGCCTCGGCTTCTTCGAAAGTTAAGCAGCGTCTTAGGATTGAATCAACCCCTCGACGGTACAAAGCATCACCAATAATCAGATAATTCTTGGCTAAGTGACACAACTTACGACGCTCATATTTCGAAAAAGTGGAGGGAAACTTCGCAGTCTGGAGATACATAATGATATCCCCATACCAAGGATCCTGTGGAGAGATTAGAAACAAGTGCTCGTCCGGAAAGGACTCATCATAGATCATCTCCTCTCCACAAGGCAACTCGGAGATCAATTCCGCAAAGACTAATGACTTCTTGGATTTGGCAGACATGAACTCAAGATCAAATTCTTGTAAAATCACAATCCATCTATTATATTTGCCCCCAATCACTCGCCTGTTGAGGACAAACTGAAATGGATTGGCAGCTGCCAAGACATAAGTTTTGCGAAGAATAATGTAATGCCGGAGTCGCTGCACAGCATGAACTGTTGCTAAGGCTAATTTTTCTATCGGAGTGTATCGCAGTTCAGGTCCTACCAGTCCTCGACTAAGGTAGTAAATAACATGCTCTGCAAGAGCATCATCTTCCTGAACCAGAACCATACCGATGGTAGATTCTGCTGTTGCCAGATACAAAAGAAAATCTCTGCTATAATCAGGTGGACTCCGTAAAGGAGCAGAGGTCAATGCATTTTTCAAAGCATCGAATGAGAGTTGAGCGTAGTCGTCCCAAATAAAAGGAACTCCTTTCTTCAACAATCTCATATATCCCTTTGTAATCTCAGCATAATTGACGATAAACCTCCGAAGAAAATTAGACTTCCCTTGGAGACTTTGAAGCTGACGGATTGAAGACGGGGGAGGCAACCAAAGTATTGCCTCAACCTTGAAGGGATCTACCCTTATCCCTTCCCTAGACACAATAAATCCCAACAGCCGACCGGATGTAACCGCGAAAATGCACTTGTTCGGATTCAATCGAATTTTATAAAAACGACATCTTTCAAATATTTTCCGGAGGTGACCAGGATGATCCATCCTCTTTCAAGAATGAGCAGCTAGATCATCTAAGTATGCCTCGATAATCTTCTTGATGTCATGGAAGGCGTAAGACATGGCCCGCTGAAAGGTAGCTCCAGCATTTTTAAGACCAAAAGGAATTTTCTTGTATGCAAACGTACCCCAGGGACAAATAAATGCAGTCTTATGTTGATCTTCAGGACGGATAGTAATTTGATTATATCCGGAGAAACCGTCCATGAAGGAGAAAATCTCGTTACCGGCACACTCGTCAATGATATGATCGATGAATGGTGTGGGGTAATTGTCTTTAGGACATGCTTTATTTAGGTCTCTGAAATCGATGCACACTCGAATCGTTCCTTGCTTTTTATCTACGGGAACGGGGTTTGAAACCCATTCAGTCAGAGGAACAGGGAAAATGAATCCCGCCTTAAGCAGCTTCTCAACTTTAGCTTTGATAGCTGCTGCCTTCCTAGGATTGACCGGACGAAGTTTTTGCCTGACCGGCTTAGCGTTTTCATACGTCTTGATCTCATGCTGGACAATAGATGGGTCTATGCCAGGAATTTCCTCATAAGACCAAGCAAATACATCCCTATACTCTTTAAAGAGCTCGGTATACATTTGAATCTCCTCATGGGAACATTCAGCTCCGATGAAGACATTCTCGATAATATTGGGATCCCTGGAAATGTTCACCGGGATAGTAGGAGAGATCACAGCCATGTTCCCTTCAGCATAAACCTGTGTTGGTGCCAAAGGGTTCAAGACTGGGTGAACAGGTCCAGGAGACTGAGGACTTGGAAAGCTAGTTTCAACTTCGTTCAAGTCAGGTAGGAAGTAAGACCGATGATGCAAATCATCCCACGGTCTATCTATACCAGTCATGGCTTCCAGGATTGCCTCTTCAGATGGAAGAGTGGTATCAAGACAATCCTGGGCCGAAGAAGAACTAAGCGTCCAAGCCGGAGCCACATCACCATCCAACTCTTCCGGTGAAAGAGGAGCTGGAACGGATTCTGCAGTGTCAACAATAGACTGATATGCAATCTCAGCTGCAGAAATCGGAAATGCCATTCCACCCACTTGACCTTCCACTAATTTGGCAGTAGGGGAAGGTAAGGTCCAAGGGTCCGAAAAATAATGAGTTCGAAAGAACTCTCTTCGAAGGGGAGCCTTGGAGGATGAAATAGCATTAATATGCACCATAGGAGGAGGAAGATCGAAAGAACCCATCAGGGAAGAATACATTCCAACTCCTAGATTCTCAACAGGCGCCTTAGTATTATCCAACTTAGGAACGGATGAGTCAGAAGGCGCATTCAGGTCTACCTGAGGACAGTCCAGTTGATCCACTGTGACAATCCTCCCTTCGTGGGGGAAACATACAATTCGAAATAATGAGGATGCAATGGCATCCATCTCATAAATCCAGTTCCTCCCCAACAGAAGGTTGTAGTCCAAGGCTGCATCTACTACCTCAACCTCTATGTTGACAGTTTTTCCCCCAACACAGATGGGCAAAGCCGGGACAATACCATGGGGTCTATGAGAATGACCATCGAACGCAGTAAGAACAGTGCTAGATGGAATAGCTTTGGCAGATCCAAGCGTCTTCCAGCATGCGAGAGACATCACGCATGTAGAATCACCCTCATCAACAACCGTTCGAAAGATATTGCACTTCCGATACGTCGATTTAATATGAAAAGCCATGTGATGAGGAAGTCTCTTCTTAAAATTATTCATATCAAAAGTAATCAGAAGAGAATTTTTCGGATCAATAGCCCCAATGGCAGTGAGCAAATCACTGCGCTGAGCCGGACAAGACTGGAGTACCTCTAAAGCTGACATAGCACAAGGACTTTGCGCCAGATCTTCTACAATCGAGTAGTTCTGGGCAGCCCTAGCGTTTGGATTAATCGTTGACCGCTTAGAAGATGCTTTGGGCATCCGAGGCATAGACTCAATAGTTGGCTTCGTAATGTGAAGCGGCTCAGTAGCATCAAGAACTTCCTTAGCTTTCGAAGACTCTTCTCCGCCATAATCATGGGATCTCGTAGCGATATCCGCGTGAGCACTCATCATAAAAATGTTCGATGGAATTTCCCCTTCCTGGGTGCCCCCAGAGGAAGCCCCAGGATTTTGGTTCGCGCCAACAACTAATTGCTGCCCTTGGGGAAAAGGGTTTGTTAACATAGCCTGGGAACTAGAAGAACCCTGCTGAGCTAACAAGCGCTGAGCATCCTGAATTTTAGGGCAAAGGTGTGTGAGATGGTCTCCAACACAGAGCTTGCATGGAAACTTCACTTTCTTTTTCTCCTTTTGACCCTCACCAACACGCTCGTTGGTTTTATTTGCATTGCCCTTCCCATTCTTGCCCTTCTTCTTTTTATTTCGTCCCTTCTTCTTCCCATCGGATTGTTGATTTCCTTTGGGATCAGAAGCTTGGACAACATTTATGGACAAAGACTAGGAAGGTGATGAATCAGCAGGCACAGCCTGACCAGAAGGAGCAGATTGTAAAGACAATTGCTGCAGTTGAGAAAGCAGGCTAGCTGCACCACTATTGACCGATCCGACAAGCCCGTCACCATGCGGACCAGGTTTAGTTTTCGACAAATCCAATTTGGAGCAAGGAGCATTGGGAAAATACTTATAAAGTACCCCAGACTGAGAATAGATCAGTTCTAACTGCTGGGCCCTAAAAATGGCCTGCTCCTACGAAAATACCCCAGATAGGGATACATCTTTTGAAATATCTGACTGCAGGGATTTCAAAAACCACTCAAGAAGGAATTCACCTTGAATATGAGCTTTGATAAGCCTCTTCCTTCTCCTCCATTCCTGAATGTGATCAGAAATGTGAGTTGCCTCATCCTGCTTAAAATTAGCCAGGAGTTCGGTCCTAGCCTCATATCTGACAGGCAACTAAAAATGGTTCAGAAATGTGACATCCAGTTCTCCAAATGTGGCGAAACTGCCCCCAGTGAGCTCGATATACCATTTGGCAGCATTTCCAGTTAGGTTGCGTTGAAATAATCTCAACCTAATCGAATCATCGATCAGGGAGTTCGAAGAACACCATAAGTGGAAAGTGGTGATGTGGTCCGCCGGATCCTCTCCATTCTTACCGTCAAACTTTGGAATGTCTGAAGGAAGTTTGGTCAGGACCGGAGGCCATCCCGGACTATAACGAATCGGGTCATTAGTCAACTTCGACAAATCTGGCAAGTTTAACGTTGCCAGAAAAGGTAAGCGAGGCGGAGCTTGAGGATTTCATCCTTGATGGGATGGATTCCCAATATTCTGAAAATAATAGCCTGGATTTGATGAGGCACCAGGTTTCCAGAAAGGACTCGTAGAAAATGGAGAAGAACCTCCTCCCCACGCCGAGTTACCAAAGCCCAGACCAGTTCCCCTCGCTGAAGTATTGATTGAAGAGGAAAGCCCCTGATAGGGGTTCCAAGCATTAGACAAAAGAGAAAAGGACTGATAAGCACTCGATGAAGGGAAAGAAGCATTCCCTTGATGACCTGCAAAAAACTGATTCCCTGCCCCCGCTGTAGTAAACACAGGATTCCATCCCGTAAAAGTAGTCAAACTTTGCCCCCCAGACCAAGGGTTGAAACTCTGGGTCTGGGACGTCAACAGAAATGACCCTAAAGAAGGATTGGAACTAGGAATATGTCCAGTCCCAAAGGGGAAACCCTGAAACGAAGCTGATCCACTAGCCATGTTAGACATGGGCATACATCCAGTTGAAGCAGCGGAAAAGGAAAAAGAGGGATTCCCACTAGAGGGGAACCCTGAACAGAAGGGACCAGAATGAGAAGCATGTGCTTGGGTGAACCTAGAGCCAAACACAGCAGCACTAGAAGCAATCGAAGATGAAGCAATAGTGCCCCCTGCTTCAACAGAAGCAGGAGTCTGAATGCCTGCAGCACTCACGGTGGAAGCCGCGTTCCCAGTCGTGGCCATCGAAAGATAAGAATGATATGGAAGATCTTCCGGTCTCTCAGACTCTGGTCCGATGTACTGAAAACCGAACGGATAATCAGGAGGAAGAGGAGATGGACCTGTAGCAGGGGGCTCAGGTACGTCTTCGATTTGAAAATCTTCTTCCTGAGGAAAAAAAACTCGCGAGGTGAGCGAAACGCTCCTCTCGGGACCGACACCAGAATCAGCTACGAAACCTTCAGACCTTTATGGAGGATCTCTCTCCACTGCATCAGATGCCATAGGGTGGTAACCACCTGCTAAATCACTCCTACGCCTTCTCGAAGAAGGCTAAGAACTCTCGGGAGATAACCCCCGGATTCTCCTCGATCGTCGAGGCGCTTGATCAGCCACTTTTATAGATTTTAAATTAGACTCAAAAAAGTGAAAATCTAGGCAAGCTAGGAGCAAAGAGCACTCACTAAAATAAAAATCCCTGAGATACAATCAAGCAAACAGCCTCCAAGTATTTCCGCTCCGGGTGATGAGGACCGGACACCAAAATACAGGAAAGCGAAGTATAGGACCTCCCGAAAGCAGTCTGGGATGATTAGGGCCCAGAACAACTAGCGAAGGTATCAGAAACAGTTACGCCGACCTCCTAACAACAGCCTTTGCCGGCTCAAGCACCCAAGCTTCGCAAGGGCACCCCCCAGAAGTACTGCTGGAAGTGATGCGACGTCTGCCTCGGGTACCACGGGTATTCCCCCCCGCAGTCACCTGTGTGGAACCTAGGAACAGCAACTATGGACACCAATCCGTATCAGAAGCTGGGCGGAACGGTCTTGAGGTCAGATTCAACTAATCGGAGGGGGGGTATCCCTCTTCTCAACCTTCACTTCCCCTTGCGCTTGACTCTCAGATGAGAGCTTTCTCGGTCCACCTCACGGAGTTGGATTTTGCTCAATTAATCAACTTCTATGTTTCTTTGAGCGGCCTTGGAGAGTTAACTCTCCACTCCCCTATTCCAAGGCCCTACAACCTAGCTAGTCACAAGTTCTGTTTCGGGGAATATCACCCTAGAGGTTCGTTGGGTTACAACCTCCACAGAGCAGGGGCATGCTACTTAACAGAGACTCACACAACCATGCACGTTCAGAAAAACTAAATAGAGTAGAATGAGAAAGTTACCCGTGGGTCCTACGGTTGAAGAAGATCCCGCAGGGTTCAAACCCCCAGCAACCGTCCTTCCTTCTTAACCTGAAAGACAAGAAGAAACAAGCACGAAGAACTGGTTGTACAACATATATCTACTCTAAATGTTAGTGAGATTCATATAAAACATTAAATAAATCATAATTAATGCTTGTATAACAAATATTCTCATACATATAAGCATACACTAACACGTTTTCGGGAACAGCATGATACTTCTGTATTATAAATAGCATGTACAAAAGTAACGAGTGGAGAGATCACCTGATCCTTCCACGGCCTTCGCAGACCAAATCGTCGGATCCGTCCGGCCCTTGCCTCGCTAAGACTCCTTCAAAGTTTGGTGCATACGAGATGACATATAGGGAGATGTGCTCTCAAGGAAACAAGGGTTTCCTATAATGAGCTGAGGAAAGTGCGGGAGGCACGCGGGGAATCGGACTTGGATAGGGAATACAAACGAGTATAATATCAATAATTCTCTCTCTCCCTTAGGCCATACACATGAGGGGTTTTTATACTCCCTCAGTAGTTCCAGCAGTTGGAAACGATTGGCCACGTCTTTAAGGGTGGTTGAACTCCCTGAGTAACCATCAACCCAGCCCGAAAATAGGGAATAATTATATATTTTTTCATAATTTTAATGGCATACACGGAAAAGTGCAGATGGACTCGCGTATACACGCGGAAAAGTACGGGCATAGTCGCGTATGGGAATTTTTACACTGTTTTTAAGTGAATTTGTCCAAGTCTGTAGGAATGGGTGCCCAAAACCATCAAAGCAATCATGAATCATGTGAAGGTGAGAAATGATGGTATAACAGATCCTGTGAAATGTACTTTGATTAATTGATGCAAAACAAGTCATGTACAATAAGCTCAATGGCTAATACATTCCAAACTTTCTCCTCCCAGCCTATTACATACAACTACTCTACTACTCCCTCCCACGACTGTTCCAACAGTCAAGAATGAATCCCTCTAACAGCAACTGCCACAGCAAGGCAACAACAACAACAACCTTTACATTATGTTCTCGGGGGTTCTTATAGGAGAAGAGGAAGAAACAGAAGTAGGAGAACAATTAAATGAGTCTCATTAATACAGAATGGTGGAGGAAGCCGAGCCCATTCTGCTTAATGGTTATATGCAGCACTGTATGTATTCTGTAGATCGGTTTTCAGATCTCTATCAGGTCGAGATTGGCCTCTGATATGTTCTTCAAGTCCTTATGGCGTCTGGAACTCTGCATTTCCATTCTGGAATAAATGAACTGGATGAAAGTCTGCAAGACCGCTCCATACCTCATACCTACCGCCTGACTGTCTTAAATGAGCTTTAGTCAGTGTAATTAATCGTTTCAGGGCTCGAGGAGGCATGGAGATTTCTTGTAGGAAGGTGAACGCCTGGAGAAGAGTACTCTGCTGATATTAAACACGGGTAAGCTTTTGACGGCGTGCTTAAATATTCAAACCGTGCCCTTTCCCTTTGAATGCGGGGTTTAAACATTAACTTCATTAATAACAGGCACCAACCCCCTTTTGAATTCCTTCTGCTGGTCCACTGACAAATGCTGAAACGGCCTCTCTGTGCTGTCTGCGTAATAAAATACACCTGTTATAAACCTGGGCAGTAGTGGTGGAGAAGTGCTTTGGAGGCCCGGAGGAACGGTGGCAGAATAGTGGGAACAACGGAAACAATGAGAAGTGGCGGAAGAAATGATTATGGTGTAAGGGCCCAAAGGTCTTCGCTTAAGTGAATCGCAAAGGGAAACAGGGAAAAACAATGGAGCGGAGCCACGAACGTGGGACCCGGCGTGGGAAGAGGGTGATTTATTAAAGTTTAATGAAAAATGCGAAGGTTAAGACTTTGGTGGGAATGCAAAGGAATTTAATGAAATGCAATGAAGAGTGACGGGAATGATCGTATGAGGTGGGACCCAAGATGAATCGCAAAATCGATAATAGAGAAAGTGCGATGGGAGAAAATGTGACTGGCAGAAAGTGCGATGGGAGAAAATGAGACTGGCGGAAAATGCGATGGGGAAAGTGCGATGGCGCGAACGGCGATCGCATCGCAAATATTTTCGACGCGATCAGATCGCATCGCAAATATTTGCGATGGATCTAACGAACACAACCCGCAAAAAATGCGATCTGCAATTTGCGATGGGCGCCTTAAGGAGCAGCGCTCAGTCACAGCGCTCGGTTACATGGGGGAAAGAGCTAAAGGGGTTGGGGAAAAGGGGCTAAGCCCTTTTATATGGTCGGAAGTGGGTTTGGCCCATTCCAATGGGATTTAAAGGTTAGAAAGGGGAACGATGGAGGGGTAAGGGTAAATTAGCCCAAAGGAGGGATATGGGTGGAATTCAAAGGGGATTTTTTGGGAATTTGAAGGGTAATGAAGGGGAATAGAAGGGGAGACAAGGGGAATAAAAATAGGAGCTAAGAGGGGGGTGAAATAAGAGGAGAAAGGGGCCTTTAGGCGTTTCTTCACAAACAGAGGGGCTTTATAATGGGAATCAGCAGAGGGGATTTTATCAAAGGATAAACGACACATGGAGGCTTCAAGGAGACTGTGTTTATAGAGGAAATTAATTCCTTGAAGGATGAAAAACAATTTAGCCCACTTTTGCTTGCCAAAAAATTTATAGGGGGGGGCTAACACCTGCTTCATCATAATTTTCTTCCTCTTCCTCATCATTTTCCTCTTCTTCATAATCTACCTCTTCTTGATTTGATGCATCAAGAGAAGGGGAGAAGGGGATGTTTTCTTGAGGTGAGGACACTTGTGTAGATGATGAGGGAAAGTTAGGCTGATGAGGGAGATGTGGGCTTGTGAAGACTTCATGGGCTATGAATACCTCCTAAGGTATGCCCTCCTATTCCAACTGATGTAGTACCACCATATTGATCAAGGAATGGTGAAAAAAGCTCTACATTTGTTGGGAAGGATTCCTTCTCCATACAATAGAGGACATTTTGTCCATACTTATTGTTAGGTCCCCTATGAAATTTTTGACAAGCAAATAGGGGGCTAAGATGTTTTTGAGCCTTCAAGGAATGCATTTCCCTTGAAAACACATCATCCTTGAAGCCTCCTTGTGCCCTTTGCCCTTCTGATGAATCATCATTGTTGTTTTCCATTATAAAGCCTCTCTGTTTTTGAAGAAATTCCCAAAGGGCCTTTTTCCCTCTTATTGCACCCCCACCTAGCTTCTATTTTGTTTCTCCTTCTATTTCCCTTCTTACCTTTTCAAATCTCCTTTATATTCTTCCCTTCCCCTTTGTTGGCCACCATTCCCCTTCATTCCTCTATCGTACCCCTTCTTGCCTCTAAATCTGTTGAAATGGGCTTAAAAACCACTTTTAACTTTACCATAGGCCTAAAATACTTCCCCTTTTCTATACCCTGCAAATACATTCCATATAGAACTTTATTATAAAGTTCTTATATATTAACCCGCCGCTTATAGCGCAAATCACAAATCGCATTTCCATTGTTTGTGTTCGACCAATCCATTGCAAATATTTGCGATCACAAATATTTGCGATGCGATGGATCACGCCATCACACTTTCCGCCCATCGCATTTTCCTCATCGCACTTTCTTCCGGTTGCATTTTTTCCCATCGCACTTTTT
Source organism: Pinus albicaulis (assembly GCA_034641835.2). NCBI lineage: Eukaryota > Viridiplantae > Streptophyta > Pinopsida > Pinales > Pinaceae > Pinus > Pinus albicaulis. Next base: position 1,499,306,295 of record CM076580.1, on the reverse strand, counting down.
CTATTTGCGATTTTGCGATCCAGCTTGGGCCCACCATACAGTCTTTCCGCCCATCGCATTTTCCCCATCGCATTTCCGCTCCGTCGCAGAGCGCAAAGCATGGTTTTCCGTTTGGTGCTGATTTTCGCCGTTGCACTTTCTCCATTTACGATTTTGCGATCAGACCCCCGTGTCCCACATCCACGGCTCCCCTCATTGCATTTTTTTCATTTCCTTTGTATTTCCTCCGTTAGTTAAACCTTTGCATTTTACATTAAAGTTTAACGAATCGCCCTCCGCCATGACCGGGTCCCGCCATTTCGAATGCATTTCATGTGTTTGACCTTTCCCCTTTGTAGCTCAGCCAACGGTTAAACCTTAGTGTTTGGCACTAAAGGCATTCTCTGCCATTGTTCCATGTGTTCACCATTTCCACAGTCGCCACCGCCTTTCCACCATGGGCCTCCAAAGCATTTCTCCATCACCACTGCCCGAGTTGGTAATAGTTTCATTTGACTGTTCAGTTAGCACAGAGAGGCCAGTTCAGCGGCCAAACGAAACATCAGAGACGGATTTGAGGGATTCAAGCCAGTTAATTGAAGATTAACAATTATAATCCTGCATTCAAAGGAAAAGGCGCAGTTCGAAAATCCAAGCACATTGTTAAAGTCTTATCTGTGTTTAATATCAGCAGGGTACTCTTCTCCAAATGTACACCTTCCTACAAGAAATCTCCATGCCTCCTCGAGCCCTGAAACGATCAATTACATCGACTGAAGCTCATTTAAGACAGTCAGGCAGCAGTTATGGATGTATGGAGTGGCCCTGCATATCTTTCAGCCAGTTCATTTATTCCAGAATGGCAACGCAGAGTTCCAGACCGCCGTAAGGACTTAAAGAACATATCAGAGGTCAATCTCGACCTGACAAATGTCTCCAACCAATCTACAGAGTACAACACAATGCCATTAAGAAGAATGGACTCGGTTTCATCCACCATTCCGTCTTAATGAGACTCATTTAATTGTTCACCTACTTCTGTTTCTTCCTCTTTTCCTATAAGAATCCCCGAGAACATAATGTAAAGATTGTTGTTGCCTTGCTGTGGCAGTTGCTGTTAGAGGGATTCATTCTTGACTGTTAGAACAGTCGTGGGAGGGAGTAGCAGAGTAGTTGTATGTAATAGGCTAGGAGGAGAAATTATAGATTGTATTAGCCATTGAGCTCAGTGTACATGACTGGTTTTGTATCAATCAATCAAAGCACATTTCACAGGATCCTGGTCTATTACTATTGGTGATGTTTTTCTAACTCTGTATATCACATTTTCATACTGTTTCATGTTCTTCTGGTAGGCAACAGAAGTATAACATAGGATTGACCCTTGTTAGGTGCCCTATGTTTCCTGCTCTCCCTACCTTCAATTTTTTCTGCCTTATGTGCTATATAAGAGTTGATTTCAGTTGATTTAACCAGTGTAGTGGATGTTATTGCCTACTCTCTAATGTATGAATTGGTTGAATAAGTTCTTATATGTTCTTGTTGGGTTTAAGATGGAAGGTTTAGGAACACTGGGGATGAGTGTTAGCCCTGTCCACTTGGATCCTTGCGCGACCAACTGACCTTTCTAAGATCCCTTCTATTTAACTTATCTCTGTTTTTCCTCTGGAGTTGCTAAAGCAGACCTGGAGTTAAATGACCTCTGGTCTAATCTATAGGCTGCCCCTTCGTCCCTTTTTGAGAGCTGCCTTTGAGTATGTCCAAGCAGGTCTGGAGTTAAATGACCTCTGACTTGATCTATAGACAGAAAATTGGTTGTCTTTCCTTCTTCCACTTTCTCTCCTTAATGTTCCATTCCACCATCTTCCTAAAAGATCCTTTAGTGTAGATGACTTGCCCTTTGAAATCCTTGGCTAGTGGATGCAAGTAATTTCCTTTCATGACTCCATAGCCCAATGGATGGAACTGTCTTGGCCTATCCTCTTTGCTGAAACATCCTGCTGCTCTGCTCCTTTCCTTCCATTACTTTCTCAGTCTATGATCTCCTGACCAACCCAACAACCAACCAACCAAATCATTTAAACCCCCCATTTGTGCTTCATACCTAGCCTAATATCTCAATTTGAGCTTTCAAAGATATATCATTCTTGCTCTATTTGGAGAGATCACTCTCTGGGTCTAGGAGGGCTAGATCCTAGGGCCCCAAAGCGGTTTGATGTTGTCTCATCTTTTGGTCTTGCCAATCTGGCCAAAACATGGGAACCCCAACATAATGGCGACTCCACTGGGGATGAATCTGAGAGTCCAGAACTGCTAATAGTTGGTCTATTTCCCATTGTCGTCACCAGCATAATGGCGAACATACTGGGGAAGAGACCACTTTGCCTTTAGATTGGCATTCAATTGCTGATGGTAGACAACAGCCTGCTTCAAATGTTCATATACATCCACCTGGCGACTCCACACTCCATAATCCTCAAAGACTCCACTGGAGGAAGAACTTAAAATATGGCTAGACCTCATAGAAGGGTAGAACATACGGGTTGGATTTGGTTTAAAGAATTCATTGTTTTTGTCTATCACTATGTTCTGTCCTACTTTAAGCCTAATCAAGTGTACAAAGATGAAACCCACACTGAATGTGGGAAGGACCTCAAGCCTTAGTCTGCAGACCGTGAGCAGACCTGTACTCCTGTGAAGAAAATGGTGGAACAAGAAGCTCATGTTGTATCTCCCACCCTTCAAGAAGATTCAAGCAGCCATGAGCCCATTGTTACACCACCCACACCTACAAAGGTCATAGAAAGATATAAGCCTCTGGTTTTACCTCTTTTCTTCCAACCCCTGCCTGCAGAACTTATTAACCAGCTACCTCATTTTGACGGAGAAAATAAAGGGGCCACTGCCGAGGAACATGTTCAAAACCTTGAGGATTTACTTGAGCTGTATGAAATAGAAGAAGATGATGTGTGCATTAGAATGTTTGCCTTGTCATTGCAAGGAAATGTTAAGAGTTGGTTCAAATGCCTTCCAGTGGCAAGCATTTTCAGCTTTCATCAATTTTCTCGAGTTTTCCTTGATAGATGGGTAGCCCCGAAAAACGCTCTCCTCATCCTAAAAGAATATCAGAATTTGAGAAGGCAGCCAGGAGAGACAGTGCAGAATTTTTCAGCCAGGTTCAATAAGGTATATGATGCAATGCCTTCTGATATAAAACCACCTTTGGGATGGGCTTTATTGCACTATCCAAGTTCTTTTGACCCCGAGGTGGAATTCCATATAAGGCAAAAAGAGCCTTTGAGCCTGGAGGAAATGAAGGAAATAGCAATCACTGTCGAATACAACATACAGTTCATGGAAGAAATATTACAAGCAGCAAGGAAGGACCGAACAGAGCAAACATCGCAGATATATTTAGATGACAAGCTGGAAAGACTGATAGAGACTGCCAGTTCCTTGCTGAAAGCAAAAGAGCAAGAATATGAGGCTGAAACCAGAGAGGATGATTGGAAGAGACCTACACCCTGTCCACAAGAAATAAAAACTAGATCGCTGCAAGACAGAAGTCACATGCCAAGCCTACATGATGCACCAGAGCTTGCATCAGAAAATGAGCTTGCAGTTCTCTGTAAGGGAAAACTTGTCAAGAGTCCCGAAGATTCGATGGGTAACAATGCTTTTAATTATGATTCCTCTGATGATGATTTGTCTGATGATGATTTTTTCCAAAGGGAAACTGAGCTGGCAGGGCCGTCATCAGTAGATTCATGGGAGGAAGACTATGACCATCAACTTCAAGAAAATGATGAGTCAATGCAGGCCATATATGATATTGATGGAGAAAGCATTGAAAGCATGATAGCAGACGAAGATTCATTGAATTTTCTCTCTGTTTTATATCCAAACATTGGTTATGCTTGCCAAGAGGACAAAAGCCGATAGCTCTTCAGTACAGAGGACGAGGAGGAAAGAGACGAGGAAAGTCCTGAGCGGAACGAATATCCAGCGCCTTCTCCCAAAGGGATTGAGGTAATAAAAAAAACCCCCTGCATAGGAAAACGTTAATTTTTTCACAAAGTTCAGTCCACTCCAGCAAAACTAGCCAGGGTTAGACGAGGACAGCGCTGTTGAATATAATGAGCCTTCTAGCTTAGGCTGCAGTGAAGATGAGGCAGATCTCCTTTCCCACAAACATCTTTGTCTCGATCCAATGGAAGAGGAGATATTCCTGGTTAATGTCCACATGCGAAATACTCCCAACCAGGAAAAGAAGGAGTGTGGTTACAAAGGCCTCACTGCAGATGCAGTGATTGAAGTTTCCTGGGATGCAGACAGCCTATCAGTCATGGTAGGCTCTGAAGGAAAAAGTTTACATCATGATTTTGTTGATCCTGTGGCAGAATACATGGAGGCCTTCACTGGCTCAGTTCCTCAAGCATTGATCTTCTGCAAGAGCCAAACACAACAAAATTGGTCACCACTGCTGGTGACCACAGTTTTGAAGAACCACACGCAGAGCACCCTGTGGTTATCTCTGACATGCAGTCAGTTCTCATATCATTTTTTGTTACTGCTGGACTGGCTGCATTGGCATTATTGTATCACCTAGAACATCAGAGATTTCCAGTTAGAGTAGGGTAGGTAGGAAGACTGAAATAAAGCTCAACCTGTGAGCATGTAGGTAGTTGCTTTGAATTTCTGCAAAATCCAGCAAGTCAGACAGTCTAACCCTGGCTTGACTGTTTTCAATTTCTGCCTTAGAATGTAGAAAGGAGTCTGCTAGACATTTTAATCCTAGCAGATGTTAGTTTAGGTAGAGAAACTATGAGACCAACAGTTTAATCTGGTCTCATGGAGTAGTAAGGGTAGAAGTAGAATAGGTTTATTTTCCTGTTTGTAAAAATTGATGATGTAAAGGGTTTGCAAGTCCAAATGCACCCAAGAAGAAAAAATGTTAGGATTTTAGTGGGGGTAGGTAGCTGTATGGGAGAATGTTACTGCTGATTTGATGTCTTCGTGATTTGTGGCAGCTGATCAAAGAAAGAAGAAAGGTGGCTTGAGCAGTAGGCATTTGGCCTACACCAAAGATTTATTTTCTAAATTCTTGACTCTTTCAAGAAGAAGCCATCCCCATGTGGAGCCACTGTTAGCCCCCTTATGAAATTTTTGACAAGCAAATAGGGGGCTAAGATGTTTTTGAGCCTTCAAGGAATGCATTTCCCCTGAAAACACATCATCCTTGAAGCCTCCTTGTGCCCTTTGCCCTTCTTATGAATCATCATTGCTGTTTTCCATTATAAAGCCTCTCTGTTTGTGACAAAATGCCCAAAGTGCCTTTTTCCCTCTTATTGCACCCCCACCTAGCTTCTATTTTGTTTCTCCTTCTATTTCCCTTCATACCTTTTCAAATCCCCTTTATATTCTTCCCTTCCCATTTTTTGGCCATCATTCCCCTTCATTCCTCTATCGTACCCCTTCTTGCCTCTAAATCTGTTGAAATGGGCTTAAAACCCACTTTTAACTTTACCATAGGCCTAAACCACTTCCCCTTTTCTATACCCCACAAATACATTCCATATAGAACTTTATCATAAAGTTCTTATATATTAACCCGCCGCTTATAGCGCAAATCGCAAATCGCATTTCCATTGTTTGTGTTCGACCAATCCATTGCAAATATTTGCAATCACAAATATTTGCGATGCGATGGATCACGCCATCAAAATTTCCGCCCATCGCATTTTCCTCATCGCACTTTCCGCCGGTCGCATTTTTTCCCATCGCACTTTCTCTATTTGCGATTTTGCGATCCAGCTTGGGCCCACCATACAGTCTTTCTTCCCATCGCATTTTTCCCATCGCAATTCCGCTCCGTCGCAGAGCGCAAAACGCGGTTTTCCATTTGGTGCTGATTTCCGCCGTCACACTTTCTCCATTTGCAATTTTGCAATCAGACCCCCGGGTCCCACATCCACGGCTCCCCTCATTGCATTTTGTTCATTTCCTTTGTATTTCCTCCGTTAGTTAAACCTTTACATTTTACATTAAAGTTTAATGAATCACCCTCCGCCATGACCGGGTCCCGCCATTTCGAATGCATTTCATGTGTTTGACCTTTCCCCTTTGTAGCTCGGCCAACGATTAAACCTTAGTGTTTGGCACTAAAGGCATTCTCCGCCATTGTTCCATGTGTTTGCCATTTCCACAGTCGCCACCTCCTTTCCACCACGGGCCTCCAAATAATTTCTCCATCACCACTGCCCGAGTTGGTAATAGTTTTATTTAACTGTTCAGTTAGCAAAAAGGGGCCAGTTCAGCGGCCAAACGAAACAACAGAGATGGATTTGAGGGATTCAAGCCGGTTAATTGAAGATTAACAATTATAATCCTGGATTCAAAGGAAAAGGCGCAGTTCGAAGATCCAAGCACATTGTTAAAGTCTTATCTATGTTTAATATCAGTAGGGTAATCTTCTCCAAACGTACACCTTCCTACAAGAAATCTGCATGCCTCCTCGAGCCATGAAACGATCAATTACATTGACTGAAGCTCATTTAAGACAGTCAGGCAGCAGTTATGGAGGTATGGAGCGGCCCTACATATCTTTCAGCCAGTTCATTTATTCCAGAATGGAAACGCATAGTTCTAGACCGCCGTAAGGACTTAAAGAACATATCAGAGGTCAATCTCGACCTGACAAACGTCTCCAACCAATCTACAGAGTACAGCACAACGCCATTAAGCAGAATGGACTCGGTTTCCTCCACCATTCCATCTTAATGAGACTCATTTAATTGTTCACCTACTTCTGTTTCTTCCTCTTCTCCTATAAGAATCCCTGAGAACATAATGTAAAGGTTGTTGTTGCCTTGCTGTGGCAGTTGCTGTTAGAGGGATTCATTCTTGACTGTTAGAACAGTCGTGGGAGGGAGTAGCAGAGTAGTTGTATGTAATAGGCTAGGAGGAGAAATTCTGGACTGTATTAGCCATTGAGCTCAGTGTACATGACTGGTTTTGCATCAATAAATCAAAGCACATTTCACAAGATCCTGGTCTATTACTATTGGTGATGTTTTTTTAACTCTGTATATCACATTTTCATATTGTTTCATGTTCTTCTGGTAGGAAACAGAAGTATAACATAGGATTCACCCTTGTTAGGTGCCCTATGTTTCCTGCTCTCCCTACCTTCAATGTTTTCTTCCTTATGTGCTATCTAAGAGTTGATTTCAGTTGATTTAACCAGTGTAGTAGATGTTATTGCCTACTCTCTGATGTATGAATTGGTTGAATCAGTTCTTAGATGTTCTTGCTAGGTTTAAGCTGGAAGGTTTGGGAACACTGGGGATGAGTGTTAGCCCTGTCCACTAGGATCCTTGCACGACCAGCTGGCCTTTCTAAGATCCCTTCTGTTTAACTTATCTCTGTTTTTCCTCTGGAGTTGCTAAAGCAGACACGGGTCAAGCATTTATAAAATTCAGATCTATATTGCCTTAAATCCCTTTTTTGAAGACGGCCTTGAGTATGTCAGCCGGAGTTAAGGTTAAGCATGACCCCATTACAGTCTATAAATAGAAAAGATGGTTATGTCTTTCCTTCTTCCTTTCTCTCACTGTGTTCTCCTATGCCTAAAAAGATCCTTTAGTGTAGATGACTTGCCCTTTGAAAGCCTTGGCTAGTGGATGCAAGTAATTTCCTTTCATGACTCCATAGCCCAATGAATGGCACTATCTTGGCCTATCCTCTTTGCTGAAACATCCTACTGCTCTTCTCCTTTCCTTCCATTTCTTTCTCAGTCTATGATCTCCTGACCAACCCAGCAACCAACCAACCAAATCATTTAAACCCCCCATTTGTGCTTCATACTTAGCCTAATATCTCAATTTCAGCTTTCAAAGATATATCATTCTTTCTCTATTTGGAGAGATCCCTCTCCAGGTCCAGGAGGGCTAGATCCTAGGGCCCCAAAGCGGTTTGATGTTGTCTCATCTTTTGGTCTTGCCAATTTGGCCAAAACATGGGAACCCCAACACGTATATAGAGGTAGTAGGGAAAGTTGAGAATATTGAACCTTGTGAAATGCATGAAGAGTATGAAAGGGTAGGAGTAAAGCTTGGAGTATCTACCCTCACAAGTAAATTACTTCATAATGACTTTCATCAAGGGTGAAAATATCTATTTGAGGTGTGAGAAAGGGAAAATTGCCTTGTAGCCTTCTCTGTACCTAGTCTTGACAAATGGCTCATAATGGTTCATAGCCAACCTTGCCTTCTTGGAACATTTCTCACCAACAATAGGTATTCTTGTACCATTAGAGATGGAAGCTACTGATAATTCAAAATAGACCCCTGCAAGACTCACCTGTGTGTTGTGGAAGTTAAGAATGAAAATTGTTGTAAGCTCTAGGTGGCTTTGAACTTTTTTGATTCTCTCATGAAATTGGAAACACCCTACATTCTGGAAACATGAGAGTATCATGGGAGATGAGGTGATAGCCATTGTGCTCTCAGGTTCAAATCTATTCACTTTTCCTCCTTTGTGGTTTGGCCTCATAATCCCTTGGCCTCTTTCACTGCTGCTACTGTCTTCTACTCATGACATGGTAATTAGGACCGTTTGTGGACAAACTTGGGCAATATAAGTAAAATTAAAATGATGGTGGGAAGTAAATGAGTGATATGGAGGTGAGGTATGACACTTTTCTTTTGAGCTTGATGAGGGACTTTACTTGAAATGGTTAGAGGTTACCCTATTTCATTCCCCTTCATATGAAAACTAACTTCTCATAGGTCAAAATCAGAGGCTTACTTGCTATGAAGAGCTAGAGTTTCCCAAACACTAGGGTTTAATCATTTTTAATCACCAAATCATAAAAACACTTGGAGGTCAAAGGGGAAAATCCACCTACCATATTAAGCTTGCTTGCAGGGTCTTGAAACAAATTTCAAGGAATTTCTTTGAACCATTGGCACTTCCTCTTCAATCTAGAGAAATCTCGCATAAGCATTGTGCCTTTCGAGCACTGTTGGGTTGCCCTTCGTGCACAGCACTAGGCAAGTTGGGCCTTGTTCTACGCAACACCACATGTGTGCAGGCCTGCTCGCCTATGGGAGCAACGCCCGGTGGGTCGGGCCTCTGTCTGAGTATAGCGTCGGTGTTTAAAACTGGGTGTCATGCGTTCTGTGTGCAGCGCCGACAGGGGAAACGGGATGTCAGGTCGGCCTTTGCACAAAGCATCATGGTGCAAAACAGGTGAGTTGGGTCATGGGCGTGTCATTTTCGCCTGCACGTAGGGCAACCCTATTCGCGCAGCACCACCCGGTGTATGCGTAGCACAGTATAAAAATTACACTACGGAGACCTCTATTAGCGTAGCGCCAGGGTCTATGAGTGCAACGCTAGTGTCTGCACGTAACGCCAGTGATTTGGCCTAGTTTTTCTCAGAAAACTCAGAAATTTCTCCAGAAGGGTTTTTATCTTTTTGCAAATGAAAAATGAGTTCAAAACATGATATCTGAGATGCCTCTATACTTTGAAAATAAAAATGAGAAAACCCACTTTTGTTAAGTTTTGGCCACTTTATCCTTTTAACTCATATCCTTTTTAATCTTTTGTAGGGGTTTTGAAAACTTTTCAAGGCAACTTTTCTTCATCTTGTGGTGATGGCTTGCTGAGGAGATGACGATGTCCCTTTTAACCTTTAGGGTTTTAGCACTATCAGACTTCCTTTGTTTACATATGAGACACTATTAGAAAACAATTTTTTAATCTCTTTTGGAAGCTCTGAGCTTTAGTGAATATAAAACATGTTTCTTTACCTTCTTACTGATTTTTGGCAGTGATATATCCATTTTGACAAAGATTATATATCATGCCTGCTATGTCTCTTGTTGTCCACTTATGATTTGTTTCAGGTGCCATGACACATATGTTTTTGGTCTCTTTTGTCATTTTTTAGAGTTTGACAACCTTCAATCATATAACAACAAACTCATGCTCAGCTTGGTCTTCCATTTTGAAGCTTAACCCTATGCCTTCTTTCCTCTGACCATTTTGAGGGCAATTGACTGAAAATAGAGGTTTGAACTCTTTCACACTGATACTCTTTGCATTTTCTCCCTTTGATGTAGTGAAACACCATTTCCTTTTCAAATCCTAGAAATTACTTTTAACAACTTTTTAGAAACTTTCTGCTGCCATGATGGAGGCCCGTCACCTTTATTTTACCTGATTTTCCTATCTTTCTAAAATATTAGGTTTTAGGGCTGTTAGAGAAGAATAATTAGTGTTGTCTTCTAAGTTCTCTATAGCACTTTCAAGTTCATTCATTTTTGTTCAGTTCACCTCAACTTTTTCACTTTTCATTTATAATTTCTAAAAATCTTCAATTTATGCTTCGTTTTGTGGATGTGCCTCTGTCCTTGTGGTATTTTGCATTGGCTTCTTTCTTGGCAACAATGTTTTAGCCAATCAGTCCTAAAAACCCTGATTCTCTTTGAACATAGACCTGCTTCCTTTGCTTTGCTGTGGATGTACTTTACTAAGGATTTTTCCTCCTATGTTACCTCATTTTCTGCATGATAGCCATCTCAATCATTCCTCCATAAATGTTTAAAATGCACAATTATCGTCTGGCAGAATGTTATATTTGGAAAAGTAATCCTTCTTGAAGGTCTTTCTGATCTAATTTGGACAAACAGTTACTTCACCTTCTTTCACATTTGGTTTCATCTTCTTGGCATAAGAAAAATAGTGTTTTAGAACATTAAAGGCAGACCGATAACCTATGAAACCCTAGCGACCTAGTGAGAGGCTCTTTAGACATTGTTCCTTGACTGAAAACTTGGCTTAAGGTCCTCAAGTATGAAAAATAGATTTTTTGATATTTTGATGTATTGAAGATCCAAAATCCAATGTACTTGATTTATCTAAAAAGCATACAGAGATAATTTTGAGACCATGAATTCTTGATGTATCCAGGAAAACACAAGAATGAGTAGGTTGGTTGGTGATCCTATGTAGCAAGTGGAGGGGTTAGGCAAGTCAAAATAGAGTGCTAAGGTTAGAGGTGGTAAAACATAGTGAAAATGAGTGGCATGAGCCCATGGTGGGTCTTCTGGGAGTGGTAAATTGACCATGACATGAGAGGATAGTGAAAAAGTGAAACATTTATCGTAAGGATAATGAAGGCAGTGAGATTTCTAAAATTTTGTTTTTTATAAATCTAGAACAAGCACTTAGTCATCTAAAAAATAGCCAAAATTACTGATGACTAATAGTGGCTCCACTTGGGGAGGGCAGCTCCTTTTTAGGAGGTGTCCAAAATTTCAGATCTTTGGGTTTATGAAGACCAGTGCCTCATCCATTGGGAAGATTTTTCCTTCTTTTCATTTATTGATGATTCTTTGAAGTTGTGATCTCAATAATATGAAAAACATGATCACTTAAAACTCATCGCTACCTACCATGTCTACTTGGCCTAGCATTTTTTCTTCCTTGGGTGCACTTGAACTGGAAAACCCTTGACATTTTCTTCTTTTGAAAGCAAAACAAACTATCTGCTTCTACTCTTATCACTTCCAAGAGTTCAGATTATGCTAGTGAAATATTTTTATTCTCTACCTAGACTATTTGACGGTCAAGATTAAGCTATATGACAAACTTCATTCTCTAAACTATTGAAATGAAATTGAAAACATTGTTTAAATCGGGATTAGGCAATCTAACTTACCATGGGTTGTTTCATTAGGACAAGCTGCACACAAACATTTTTTTTGTACAAAAAAACTAGAAAAATAAGGGTTGTAATCTAGCATTTTCTATGCATCCCCATCTTTATCTTTGGTTTAGTTTTGAGCATGTGGAACCAATATTTTTCACTCCTAATCTATTATTTTTTACAAGTCAATTTTGAATGATTTGACAAGCTCCCTTTTACTAACTTATCAACACAAAATTAAAAACATATTCAGCCATGACTAGGCTAGATGACCTGAAAAGATCTTCCTTTTGAACAAGAAGTGGAAATTAGGCTTGCACACTATCAACATTACTATTTTTTGGGTATCAGGCTATACCTTTTTTTCAAATCTTCCCTCTTTTTCCTTCTTTCTATGTTTTTTTATTTTTTCCGACTTTCCTCATGCAATGTTATGTACAATGAATGATAGTATTAAACTAGGGATTTTGAAATAAATGGTACTTAAGCATCATGTCATCAACAGGATCTCCAAAATCTCTTCCATTCAACTTTGGTAAACAAAAAATATTTCTACCCCTATTGGAATGCATGATGTGAAGATTTTCCCACAAACTCTGAAACTTGTCATGTTTTCTTTTATACCTTCTCATTGATTTTTTCTTCTCAATTTGGTCTCTGTTAAAGAACTCTCTAAGATGAAAAAGGTAGTATTTATGAGTTTTAAAATAGACAATGATGTCATCAATGTATATCATGGTAGAATAGCTCAAATCAGGAGCCATGGATCTTTGGAAAGTAGCTTCCGCACTCCATGACCTAGAAGGCATTTGATCATACAAGTAGGTACCCTAAGGTGCTTTGAAAGTGGTTTCATGTTGATTTTTTGGAAGTATTGTCACTTGTTTGTAATATGAAACACTATTAAACAATGAAATCTTGTTAGAACTTTTTACCCTTTGCAGCATATGATTAGTTTTGAAAAAAGGGTATTTTTTATTTAGGGAGGTTTGACCTAGATCTATAAATTCTATATATAGCATACATCCCTTTGTTTTCTTTCTCTGCAACATAATCTGTTTAAAATATTTATGATTTTCCTTAAAATGGATGATACTTTGAACAATGTTTGTGTCAAAAGTGTTTGAACTGTCATCACTATATGCAAAATCATACTCAAACTCCTTACATAGTTTTATGTATTTCAGTTTTGTGTGTAGTGATAGAGTTCGAAATGTTGTTTCGGAATATCTTCAGTATTCATTCTAATTTGATGATATCCTGAACGAAGATCCAACTTGGTAAAATAAATTGCTCCATGTAATTCATCCAATAATTCATCAATCATAGGAATGGGAAATTTATCTTTAATGGTGAGCTTATTGAGCTCTCTATAATCTGGACACATGCCCCATGATCCATCCTTCTAATGTACCAATACTATAGGAGAAGAGAAAGAACTTTGACTAGGTTGAATTATACCCGCCTCTATTTCTACAATCATATGTTCAATTTCACTCTTTTGGACATAAGGATATCTATAAGGCCTGATGTTTGGAGGAACACTTCTTGGAATCAAATGAATAGCATGATCATGATCATGAATAGGTGGGAGTCCTTTGGGAGTTTCAAGCACCTTGGAATGATTGTCCAAGAATTTTTGTAGATCTGCAGAAATAGATGATTTTGATGTTGGAACTTCTAGTGAGCATAATTGTGCAATCACACCTCGTTGTTCTTTCTTTAGAAGCTTTTTCATAACATTAGAGCTTATTATCTTTCCCGGCTTCCCTATAATACCCTATAATTCAACTTCTTTTCCTTATGAAAAAAATTTCAAGTAAAGTTCTTGAAAATTAAAAGCTATCATCCCCAAAGATTGTAACCATTGTACTCCTATTACAACATCAACACCTCGCATAGGAATGGAAAGCATTGGAATATTCAATACATATACCCCCATGGTTCGCTTGATATTATGGAATTTTCTAGAGAAATTTCTAGTTCCTCCATTTGCAACCATCACTTGACATTCTGGTGCCGGGTATAGGAAACAATTCAATTCCTTGGCTACCTTACAATGAATAAAATTATGGGTACTACCTGAATCAATCAACACTATTACCTTTTTCTTCTTGATATGTACTTCTATATTGAGAGTTTGAGGAGTGGTAATTCCTTCCAATGCATTACACGATATGGTCAGACTCATTTCTTAGTCTTCTAGGGTTGTTTCTTAGTCTATATCATTTTATTGTTCATTTCCTTCCTCTTCACAATCTATGTAAAATAATTTCTTCTCAGCACACTTATGAACTTTAGTGTATTTGCTATCACAATTGTGGCAAAACCCTTTTTCTCTTTTTTCTTCCAATTGTTGTGGTGTCAACCATGTAGGTTTTGGAAGGCGTAGCAACACTTCCTTGTTTATAGAAGTGAGTGGTAGGCTTCCTTGTAGCCATAATTTTACATTCATTTTTTCTTGCCAACCTAAATGCCTTCTCCAATGATTCAGGTTCCAAAACGCGAAATTCATGTTGGATGTTATCCTTTAAAGTACCTATGAAAAGATCAATCATGTGTTCCTCTGGAATATTAGTTACCCTTATATTCAATTTTTCGAATTCCTCAATGTGCTCCCCCACTAAACCCTTTTGTTTGAGATTTATCAATTGGCTAAAGAAGGTGTTGCTCTTTGTATCCTCATAATGTGCTATCATTTCCTTCGTAAAAATTGACCAAGTGACAATTTTTTTATGGGAGAAAAGCCATTGATACCGTACAAATTTATTTTGTTCTAAATGTAAAGTTGCAATATGTACCTTTTGTGTGTTTTGCACATTATGGAGATCAAAATATTGCTCCATCTGTAGTATCCATGTTACAGGATCATTTCCATCAAACTTCCTGATATCCACTTTTGGAATATGGTGGTTCTTCCTGCCAACATTAGAGTTTATGAAATCATGATTAACATTTATTTTGTTCTCATCGTGAGTTTCCTCTACTATATTTTCACCATTAGGAAACATTTCATCTATCAACTTTGTCAAACCTTCCATGTATGCTTTTAGATCATTCTTCATGTTATTGATCTTAGCTTCCATGTCATCCATCTTAGATTCCATGCCAGCTTCCATGCCATCTATCTTAGATCCCACACCTTTCTTCAAACCATCCATCTTAGTTTACACAACTTTCTTCAAAACTTGCATGCCATTTTTTGTTTCTCTTCGCGAGAGTGAAATTTTTTGCACGTACTCTTGTAATTTTGATATGTCATGTTGCCATTCTTCATCTACATGAGTCATAGTAGAGAATTCTAAAGGCTTAATGGGTGTTGAATTCTCTTTAGGGGCCATTTTAGAAACCAATACTGATATCTATTCTACAATATGACCTTGGAATCAATTCAACTTGATTCTTCAAACAAGACTTATGCAGTTAGGAAAAAAAATACACACCTTTTACTTGCTTTTGCAAAGCTCTATATTGAAATTGAATTATTTCTATAATTGAAGATCCTAAATATATGGAATTTTTCCCCGTAGTAGTCCTCTAAAGCTTCTTTCAAATGCCACAGGTATGAATTGATTTGGATTCTTCAAGGAAAAGTTATGTCCAACGTCCCACAATGACCTAATTATGGACTGGTTCAGTAGAGCGAAATTTTACGACTTTCCACGTGTCACTGTTTGCTCCTTTGGTTCTAAAATTTATAGATAGGAAACTATAGTCCGTGTACTTCTAGTCACTTTTTATAGAATTCCAATCCGATGCACAGAGATAGAGCTATGAATATTTTCCCACGATCACCTCTTTGTGATGAAATTAGTGAGCCTGAAAAAGACCTAACTTCCACAGATCATATCTCCAAAAATATTGCGAACCAAGATTTGAAATTTTGTGATGATGTTCCTCGGGATCTCAGCTTCATGCTCTAAAAATTTTAATTTCTAAACCTTCGTAGAAAAAAAATTATACTGAAAATTCTGCGATGGCCTATTTAAGTTAAATTCAGGAGCCTGCAAAAAGCCCTACCTTCCATAGATCATATCTCCGAAAATGTTGCGAACGAAGCTCAGAAATTTTGGGACAATGTTCCTCGAGATTTCGGCTTCGCACCCTAAAAATTTCAGCTTCTGAACCTTTGTAATAAAAACGTTATAGTGAAAATGCCACGATGACCTGTTTGGAGCAGCGAAACCCTAGAATCCGAGGCTATGATACCAAATGTTGTGAATTCAGCTCCAAAAATAGAAGAAAAGAGATATCAACGCCTTAGAAATAAGCCACTTCTAGGGGGAAACCTCCAATGCATTACATGGATGAACAATTCTTGGATGAATCAAATTACAAAACCTCATTTCTATATATAGGAGTCCATGGGGCCACAATGTAATCCTAGTGGGGCTACAGTGTAATCCTAGCCGACCTAACAATAATAATTTAAGGGCACAATAATAACAATATGGGGGTTATAGGGGTACAATAATAACAATAAGGGGGTTACACTAACAACAATAGGGGACTATACTAGTAATATAGGGACCTAACAAATTGTGTAGTCACTAAGCCCATTTCCCAGATTGTCACCATATTCTGGCTCAATCAATGGATCAACATGAACTATCTCAGACTAAGATTTTTTTTAGACGTGTCATCTCGTCATGAGTGAATTGTAGATTCAGGTACCTTATTATGCCATGGAAATATTATGAATAAGGATATGAAGAAGGGAAAAATGTTGAAATAAAAATTTGTAGATGATTATGCAAGTTGATCAACTAAGAGAAAGAAAAGGGACACTAGTTTGCGACCACAACTCAAGACTTGAGATTATTGAAGAGTCCTTACCATCAAGCCATGTAGAGCTAGATAGAAGAACATTCTCAACAAGACATATAGAACGGAGCTACAAGAGTTGTCTGACATTGCCTCGTCATCAAGAAATCCATGTGAGTAGTTTCATGTCATGTCATGTCATGAGTTGTCACATGCCACACCATATTGTCTATTATGTAAATTATGTTTCAAAAATGTATTGTAAAGTGGAAGTCAAAGGACATGTATAGAATATGAAGAGTCATGTAAAGTTGAGAATTCATAGGAATTCAAATAGTCATGAGGGTAGATGAAGAGCCACAAGGAAGGTGAGGCATCATCTCTTCATTTTTAATATATACAACCTCATTGTATGGGAAAATGAATTTTCACCTTGGATTCTCTCAGAAGGCATTAGAGAGACAAGATAGCTCTTTTGAGGATAAAGGAGTGGCTCCAACGCTACACTACTAGAGCTAATGGTGTTCATTGTTTATATGTGTCTTGGAACTTTTAATTAATAATATAAGACTTCATGGCGAGCATTTTCTTCATGCACTAATTATGAATATTTGTAATAATATTATGTGGATGCTTGTATCTAATGTTTTTTTTCATATGTGCTAAAGTAGTTGAACTATTTTGGTTATTTTAGTACTTCACCTATTGAGAATGTGTTGTAATGGTTGTTACAATTGACCCATCCTTGTGGAATATTCAGTAGGATACTATACATATCGTTATCATTGATCAGTTGTAATGACCGTCACATATTCTGTGCATTATTCCGCTGGATGTTAGACATATCCTTCTTGCTTGTGTGTGTCTCTACTTGGGTGGTACTATTACCACTCTCTTAGAGGCTCAATTTACTCTTTCCCTTTGAATTATAAGAACTTAAACATACCTCCAACCGAACACTCACTAGGCACACCTTCTTGATTTTCAAAGGCACAATTGCACTCGTCTCTCTTGTTGACAGTTAGAGCCAAGGAAAATATTTAAGAATTTGGAAACTCGGCCATATTTCGGTTTGGGCTCTATTGGTGAGGAAACAAGTCTCGCAGGCAAGACCTAGGTTCAGGGATTTTGGCCAACAAAGGAATCTGCTGTAGTCTAGAACCATGCCGACGTTTTCACCCTACTCCGAAGAGCAGAGAGTCTCACCCGAGGCGTGCCGCGACCACATGCAGAAGGGGAATAGATTGGTAGTGGAAGATGGATCTGAAACTCAAAGTTAACATAGAATCATTTGCATACATAACATCATACATAGAAGATCTTCTCAGAACATTATGCAGATACTAAGAAAATAAAATTTTAAGGTACCACAGACATCATGCATACGTGAACTCATACAATAAGACAACAACCTTCAAGTATATTAATAACCTTTAGCTGGATCCACAGTTACATCGCTCGACTAGAAGAGCTTACCATTTCTATTACAGACATCCCACAGGATAGAGAGAAAGATAATACAGCCATGATAGATCAATAGAATCCTAGGAATATACAAGGATTTCGTGCTCAGGACAGAGCTCTTCTGCGGCATATGCTATAACCTCAATCCCTCTGCATCCGTGCAAGACATTATTTTCGGCTGGGTGACAACCTATTTATTCACCCACCAGCGCAACTGCTAGTTTCTCTTGTGTTCTTCTTCAGCTGCTTTTGGCTTGTTTCTGTTGCCCATGAGTTTCGATATCTGTTCTCTACCATATCTTCTCTTTGTCTACACTTATCTACGTTAGCCTCATCAGCTATCTCCTGTTCCTCCACAACCTCAGTAGCTCTGCTACCTACAGTTGTTGCGCTTTCCATGTGTCGATCTGCAACCCAAAATCTATTCCTCATACAAAATTCAAAACAAGGGCCCCAACAGGACCCGACCACAGTTTCTTGAATCGTGCTGAGTCAATCACAAATCACTGTCTCCACCTCAATAGCTCCGTCGGACCCTGTGCCTTGTTCCTGCTATGCACCTTCATTTTGTTGTTTAAACAAGCGCCCCAACTCTGGGACCTTTCTCAATGCTGAAACCTTAATCTCATTGAAGGTTACCACAGCCTACTGCGACCCTTGTAATAATGCGTCCATCTTCGTGGCGATTGTTGGTCTCCCGTGTTTTGACAGTTTGGCCAATCAAAAGACAAGGCAACATCAGAACTAATCTTTAGAGTTCCAGGATTTAGTCCTCCTGTTCTCAGAGAGGGATCTCTCAAATATTTGTTTGCAAAGGTTTATCTTGTTTGCTTTGATTATGGATTTTAGACTAGTTATTTAAGTGCAGATGTTTGTTTGGTTGGGTTGAGTTGATACAGAAGAATATGAAAGGTCTAGGAAAGATAGACAGAAAGAGGAAATATCTGGTTCATTGGGCAATGGAGTCAAAATAAGGTCATGACAAACTCTTCAAGAGATATGGGATATCAAAGGGCAAATCTAACTTGGCCACATGATCCTTTTGTTTTTGGAATGAGATGGACATTAATGATTTGGAAAGAGAAGTTTAATTCTCAACAAAGGGAAATTGAAAACATAACTTAACAATAAAGAGATATTTGATAGACAGGGCTAACCATAAATTCTACAAACATTCTTTAAGCAAATAATGACTTCAAGAAAAATTTTAAAATGAAATCTAAGATTCGGGGAACTCCCTATTTCCTCAAAGATTTTATTTTAAAGGACTTATAAAACATAAAAGATTCACTGATAGCTGCATTCATAGAAGAGGGAACACCTAAATAACATCTATGCTTGCAACTATAAAGACCTTCAAAACAACTGTTCAAGCAGGGGCAAAGGGTAAGATCAAAACTGACCTCTTTGATTAACTTAAGACAATGGTACTTCAAAGGGAGACTTCAATAATAGCTTTCAAGTGATGGTAGACAAGCAGGGAGAACCATAAATCATGCTAAAACCAAGTATTTGAGCTATTAAGGAAATAAACAAGCATGAAGACTAAAGAGAAGGTTTAAAGCCTCTAAAATATTTCAGCAGAAGAAAACATAAAACAGTGAAGGGTGAACAGGTCTAAGGTGCTTCCAGGAGTCATTTCTTAGCCTAAAACTTTCAGCCTACTGTAGTAAGAGATTATGAAACATAATGAAAACAGGAGAAAACATTAAACAGTTAGAATACTTCACCAACAACCAAGCTCATGAATCCAGTGATAGAGCCTTCTCAGGAACAGGGATGCAACAGCATCATCAAGACATCTAAGACTTCAATTTGTTTTCAACTTCAACAGACTTGTATATTTATTTCAGAGAGTTTCAATGTTACAACTTGTGATCAAACAACAACCAACAACCAACCAACACTTCACTCATCTCTGCTGTGGTATATATAGAAAGATGAGGAGGTGAGATCTGAAAAAGATCTCAATTACAATTAATACAGGATTTAAATGGCCCATTGGCCCTTGGGATGCTCAATGAAGAAACAGAAGAGGTGTTCACCGTATTAATTGATTTGCACTCATGATTTTAAGCTGGGTAGGAGTATTTGTTGACCTTTGAGGCACAGGTAGTCCAAAGTAACTCTGCAGATATTCTTTGCATTGAAGGGCCTGGCGGATTGACTTCTTTGGCTGTGTCGAGGAAAAAATCTGATCCTGATCAATAAATCCAGCTCCTGATTGAATATTTTGAGGCACAGGTGGCGCTGTGGTGGTTGAGGAATCAATTTGCCTCAGATATGGCGGTGGAGGCATTATGTCTAATAAACACTTTTAGGTTCTCCTTTTAAGCTGTGTTTTAGGCTGGGATATTAGGCTTCTGATGGCCGTCTTAGCCGTAATCCCTTCCAATCTATCCATTAAACTCTCACTCTGATCCATTTCTGCTTTCTGATACTCTTTTTCTAAGTTTTTTTGATGTTTTCTAGGTTTGACAGGGGCATGATGCATCAATGGCTCATGAAACCTTGTTGACAACTTAGTCCTATATCCTGTGGTCAATTTCCTTTGTTAAATCGAAAGAACTGGAGTTGTCACCCTCGTCCTTCGAATCTTCTTCAGACATGGCGAAATATTTTTAAAACCTGAAAAATATAAACAAAATTATAAAATCTTGCGTTTATATGGAAAACTGCATCGGAAGGTGTGCAGGGGATTGGGGCGATCGAAACTGTTGATCGCACTGTGATCAACGGTCGGGAGCGATTTGGAAAGTCCGCGGAGGAAAGAGGTTAACCGTGTAATGGAATCAAGAATTTGAATGTGGACCGTTGATCTGCAGAGATCGACGACAGAGATGGATTTTCAGTTGCACCGAGGTCCAGCTAAAACGCATGCAGCTTGATTAAAGGGCAGGCAGCTCGGATAGGCGATCACCGTTAGATGTGCAGGACCAGATCGGACGGCTGTTATTTATTCCGCTGGGCGGCTATGGTCTGACGGATAATGCGTGAGGGACTGACTTTACACAGTGGTTTTTGAAAATTACAGAGGACGCGTGTCAAGAGGTGTGTGGAATCGCTGGGCCTTGGGCCAAAACAACCTTTGCCCGAAGAGTGGTGCGGAATAAACCGTGGTTTTGGAAAACAACGCGGGGAATGGCGGGGTCCACAGGTCAAGTAGCGCTCCGTGTCGTCTGATCTGTGGAACAGAACAATGGTCGAGATAACTTCATAAATTATTTGGGCGGAAAACCTTAGAAATTAATAAAAACCCGATTTTCATAGTTTACCAAGGTTTTTGGTGTTTTCGGGCGGAGGAATTTCTTTGGAAAGATAAGTGCCTGATGCTTAGAGCAGTTGGTTCTGGCGCTCAGTTATATGGACGGAGGGATGCTAGGAACTTGGCCCGCGGGGGCTCAAGTCTAATGTATAGGAAATATGCATTTCCTATGGTTTTTTAATGGGTTTTTCAAGGGAAATGAAGGTTTCTGATAAGGTCAAGAAGGGGTCTTACACCTTTAGGAAATGGATTTAATGAAGAAAAAGGAAGAATCATGAAGTCGAGGGGTTTTCAAGGGAAATGGAGAAAAGGAACTGAGATTATCTTTTGAGGAGAAGGGAGGGGAAAAGGGGTCCTTTGTGTTAGGGTCCCGTGATTTGGCCGATTGGTGAGCCAAATGACGATGTAACATCAAACCAAGCTTTGGAGCCTAAGGACCTAGCCTTCCTAGACTCAGAGAGGGCTCTCTCTATAAATGTAAAAGATGTCGGTGTGTTTACTTATGGTGTTCTGATATTAGGCTAGTTATGAAGTGAGTTTTTTGATTTTTGGTTTTTTTAAGTTTGTGAGGGATAAAACTGATCAAAGATATAAAAATGGATAACAAGAAGTCAGATCAATTGGGCTATGGGGTCAAACAGGTGAAGGAAACTCTGAGATAATGATGTAAGGTTGCTGTAGGGCCGATTTGATTCATGGTAGAAGGGATCTTTGGGCAGAATGGAGTAAATTGACATCAAGCTTGTGAAAGACGAGGGATTTCAAGTGTAACTAGTTGATAGCAGACATAAACATGTTATAGCAAGCCATTAATCATGCTAAATGTAACTATGAGCTAATTAATACATATAAATCAAACATTCCAGCCATGCATAGAAGTATAAGACCCTCTAACTTTGGGAAATGGCTATCAGAATTTGGGGAAAACACATAAGAAGGACTAACAACTCAAAATACTATGCCTGAATGCCTAAACATAGTCTCTAAGTCATTGGGCACTTTGACAAACAAGATTTCATAGTTTTAGGCAAAGGGCTAGATCGGGACTAGGCCTCCTTGGTTCAACAAGATGATCAACTAATCAGTCAAAGAGAAAGTTTTATGGACAGAACTATGGACAGCTTATAGGTAGGCAGGGCAAACCATACACCCTACTCAACATGCATAGAAATTGTAAATAAAACTAGCAAACAGTATCCTTAAGTTACTAAAGAGCAGTTAAGAATTATTTAGCATAACTAAGGAAGAAGAAAACATCAAGCTATGAAGATTCAGGAATTTTGAGGTGCCTCCATGGGCATATCTCAAAATCAATCTCTATTAATCTATAGCAGCAAGAAGCATGTATTATGAATGAAAACTAGAAGACAAAAACATAGCAAGAAACACTATACCATTCTACCATGTCATAGAATCCGTCACCAATCCTTCATCATTCATCAAAAGCATCCAAGAGGCAGTCCAAAAATCATAACACAAGTATGTTCTTCAAAGCTCATATGACCAATATATTGATTTTTCTCTCAAGTTCAGCCTCTTTTTTACAAAGAAACCCATGGATTAAATAGGCTTGAGGAAGGAAAACCTCATGGAGCAACTAGCTATCCCATTGGCCAAGTCAAAATATCTAAACTTGTCCTTGAGGCTTTGCAAAGCCCAAGGCACAAAATATCCCATAAAATATCTAAAAAACTGCTAAAAATGGAAATTATATTGTCTTTACATCATTTCCCAAGTATAAAAATAGCTAAACGCACATTTGGGAAAAGCTGATTTTTGAGGTTCAAAAATTAGAAAAATACTTCATATTTATGTCTGAAAAAGGTCCCCTGACTTGCTGGAGACAAATGGCAGCCTTCCTGATGTCGAAATGAGGCTCATGATGGCTTGTTGGAAAGCTCTCTGTGTCTACTTTCCAGCGCAACTGAAATAATCTCAATCTGAGGCCTGGAAGTCATCCAAAACTGTACCTGTGTGTAGAAAACCAAGAAATAGCAGACTGCTGATATGGTGAGCAGAATGTGTAAAAAGAGGGCATTTTTCGCCAATTTGAGGGGTCGAATGATCTCTGAAAGCTCTGAAAATCACTGGGGACCTGATCATAGAATTATGGCATCCACTGGAATCATCCTTCTCCTTTGACAAATCCTCAAACTGAAATGGCACAATTATGAGTTTTTGACCAAAACCCAAAAAATGCCAAAAAACAAAAAGTTGCCAAAATCGGCCCAAAATTTGCATGCATGACCCTCAAGGGTCCATAACAACATGCTCCGAAGATGATGCCAAAATATCAAGGGCTGATATGCTTTTCCCCTCTTTTCGTGCCCGGCGCTTCCCCTTTGCCTTCTTCAATTTCTCTTGGGCTGCCTTTAATTTTCGCCTGCCAAACTGATTTAGCTTCTGAAAGTGATGAGTCTTATTTCTTTGCAGCTCAAGATCTCTGTTCGCCCTCTCAAGCTTCATTTCCAAATGCTTGTTAGCTCTCTCAAGCCATGCTTCTTTGTTTTCTTCAATTTCCTGCTCAAGGAGTGCAGTGAGAGGAAAGGCTTGGAGCTGGGCTTGCTCTTCTGCTCTCTGCTTTTCCAAGGCTCTTTTAAGCCCGATGGTCCTAGGCCTCTTCCGCCTAGGCTGGTCTTCCTCCTCTTTATTATCAAACTCACCAATGAGTTCTTCTATCCTTGCTTGTGCCTTTGCTGCCTCTTTCTTATACTTAATCGCCCGTGCCTCATGAACAGCTGTGTGCACATTCATCTGTTTGTTTTCAATCTCCAAGAAGTGGTTGAAATTCCTTGCCCTTTGAAGATCCTCCTCTAATGCCTCAATTTGCCCTTCCTTATGGATTAGGAGATTTTCAAGAAGGTGGGCCTCATTATCACTGTCATCGCTTTGGATAGGGATGACAGCTAATTCACCTCCATGCTTGGTACTTTCTCCAACTTTGCTTTTACCTTTGAAAGCCAATCTGGCGCTTTTCCTCCTTGGCATGATAGAAGATGTCCTTTTGGGCAATTTCCTCTTGCTAGGAACAACCTTTTTCACTGTTTGAGTGGCAGCCTTAGCTTGCTGTTCTTCATCAATGTCTTGTCCAATTTGTGGCCCAAGAGCTGTTTCAATTTCCTGCCCAACTTGTTGTTCTTCATCTTGCACTTGCTGCTGTTCCTCATCATCTAACTGCTGTTCATCAATATGTACCTGTTGCTGTTCATCTTGGACCTGCTTTCCTTCACTTTCTATTTGCTGCTGTCCCTTAATTTGTATCTGATGTTCCTCATCATGGACCTGCTGTCCTTCATCACCTATCTGCTGCTGTCCCTCATCCCTTTCCTCTTGCTGCTGTTTACTGCCCTCTCCTTCCTCCTGTTGACTTGGATGTCCAGTAGTCATTCTGAGCCTCCTAGGAGTAGGCCTACTAGACAAAGGTACCGGGCGATGGATAGGCTGAGTGGGAGACACATGAACAGGAGGAACAGTAGAGAAGTCTGGATGGCTGATCAATAAGTCCCATGGAACCTCTTTCTTCTCTAGCTGGTATAAGAAGATAATCTTGATCAAAGAATGATGAAAAAGAGAAGGGATTTGCTGAGGTGGGGCCTTCTTTTGGACAGTAGATGCCATTTTCTCTATGCTCTTGGACAAAAAGTAAGGGAGGTTTAGTTTCCTGCTTCTAGTAAAATGCATCAATAAACGGACATGGTAGGCATAAATTCGATTAAACCTCCCTTCACAAGTGAAATATTTCATTATGGCTTTCATAAGCGGAGCATAGCTGTCAAGGAGATATGAAAAAGGGAAAATAGCAGTGACTGCATCTCTACGCTCAGGCTTGATGAAAGGTTTGTAATCTTCTAAGTCAAGATGAGCTTGTTTAAACCACTTTTCGCCATGATACGGGATCTTGGTGGCCTTGGACACATACCTTGGAGAAATTTTGAAATCAAGACCCGCCACTTGGAAGTGTTTTTCTTTGAATCTCAGGGCGCACAAGTGTGTTAACGGCGAAAAACTCTTGACTTCTTCTATCTTCTGGCAAAAATCGAGGCAGCCTACTTCATGGAAGTTGAAAAGTACAGATGGATGAGCATTAATCTCTTCTGTAGAGATAGGCTCATATCTTTTGTGTGGGCCACTCCTGTTGTCTTGCCTTTGAGGCATTTTGACCTGAATATGCTTTGGAAGAGGCAAACTGCCTTCACTATGTGTAAAATGCCATGCTGGAATCAAACTATGTCACTTTACTGCTTTGACAGATAAACAATGTGATTTGGATGGTTTTGCAACAATGTTTCTTTGAATACACAACCTCTACTTTCTTTAGAAAATGACCTTCTACCTTGAATGTACCATAGCCGGGCAGATTCCTCAATAGGACACCATATAGTAAAGAGGAGACAGACTGCTGTGTGAATTTCCTGTAGACAGTGTTAAGAAATCACTCTTCTTGTGAATTTGTTAGAGGCCAATCAACACACCTGTATTTGTGTCTCCAAGACAAATCTCAATCATTAAAAATCCTGCTCTTCAAAAAGTGACCTCTCACCTTGAAAATATCTCAGTCAACAACTTCTTAGTAGGAAATCACACAGTGGAAAAGAAAGGTAGACTGCTTAGGAAGAGTTTGCTGTGAGAAGTGCTTTGATCACCCCGTTCTTGTGAGTTTTAAGATGTTACTCAATACCTCTTACTCCTTTCCCATAGTAGATTTTGCAACCATTAAAAACTCTGCCCTGTATAAGTGTGCCAACATTGAACTAACTTGCATATGTGAAATCAACCCTTAGTTCTATTTAAGCAGTCACTGTCACAGTCCTGAGCAAAGATGACAAAGTTTGAAAGACTCCAAAGTTTTTAGGCAGAGGTTATGTGAGTTTTCTCCTTTCAAAAAAATCAATGGCCCCTTATGAATGTAACCCTCTGGTTATGTTAGAAAAACCTCTGCTTGGATGGATAGCAACTTGTCAATAAGCTTTGAACAACACAAGGCAGTCAACCAACAATACAATGAATACTGTCTCTTTATGAGTAGGGTGAACAACCTTCCTCCGGAGCTTCAACCTATAAATTTCTGTTTGACCAATAACCCTTTCTCCCACTGTAATTTCACTGTTCTCTATGCATGTCACTTTTTAAACAAAAACATGCTCATAAATTTAACCTTGATGTGAGTATACAGTCAGATTCATATTTAAAGCAGAGATAACAGGGTTTTTCAAAGCTCCAAAATCTTTGAGCAAAGGCTATGAGAGATTCCCTTTTTCACAATAATCAAGACCCTTTTTAATGTGGAATATCAGTCATCTTTGGGAGAAAGCCTTTATGACCTCTGAAAATCCACTTGGCAGTGAGGTTTTGAAGGACAGAAACAATCACAGAGTATTCAGAGAATAATGTCTTTCGGTGGTTGAGTAGGGTAACTTTGCCCTACAGTGCTTTAAAGAAATGAAACCCTTGCTCTTGACTAATCACAGGGTGAAAACACCAGGCTTTTAACTTTAATCACAGCTTCTTTCCCACAGGCACTTCTAACAGTGACTTTGTCATTCAAACATAGTTTCAAATTATGGGCATTTTCATAGCAAAATCGTTTCCCAGGTATGGTGATATATCAAATAAACTAGGACAAGCTGCCCTTTGATTTGATCTTGACTTTGCTAAACAACTTTCTTAACATATATGTTTGATATATAAACAAGGTCTACCTCAACAGTTTTGTTCCAACTCTTTAATTTCACACCACAGTTTGAGTTTAAACTTTCATGTTACTTGGCAAATCTTTTGACATCGAGGGAGAAAAACGTGTGGAAATACCTCAATATTTGATGAACAACCCTTGGGGAGGGCTGGAGTAGCACCGGAGGTCTTCAAGATTTGCGTGGCACTCTTCAAGGATAGCACGACGCGCAAAAAATACCACCCGGGTGGCCTGTCGGGTCGGGCTGTCGGGCAGTCGAGCGCCGTGTACAGGCGCGTCGCGCCAACACTGAACGCTAGTGCAAACACACTCCCAGGCGCGTCACGCGGGTTTCCAGGCGCGTCGCTCGGCCAAAACTGACAGAAATTCTTCGAATTTGCTTGAAAACTATTTTTATGCCTGAGGATTTCGGAGGCAAACTAAATTTCTCGCTTGTTGTATTGAAAATGAAAGTTTTTACCTTCGACCCCACTTCTTTAAATGTGTCAAACCCCAACGGTCTTAAAATTTTGAAAAGCAACCTTGGCTTTCAGCTCTGCTTTGTTTAACCTTCGTAATGCTGCTTTGGTGTGTTTCTTTGACATTTGAAAACATATTGACTTCATTTGAGGGGTACTCCCTTTTTGACATGGTTTCAGCCACAGAAATTATACCCCCTTTAAAAAATATCAATAGAGTTTCCAACTCCTTTTCAAAGAAAACAAACACAGTTTTTCTCCACAGGTCAGAACTCTGTTTTACTAATGTACAGGTGTTTGAAGGGTGATTTCCATTTTTGTTCTTTGGGGGATAAACACCGAACTTCAAACTTTGACAAATGACTCAATAACTTCCACATCATCTCTGCCACTGTTTTAAAGATGCTGGTAATACTTATGATGTAAAACAACCCCTCTTTAACACTGTCAAGAGAATGCTTGAATACTGGTTTGTTTCTGAAGGACAGGGCTTGTTTTGTCAACTTGTTTTGACAGTCCTTGGTCTTTGATAGCTTCTTCAACCTTTATCTACAGCAGGTGCCAAGTTTACTGGTCTTCTTGGACTTGATCTAAGAAAAGCTCACCCTTTCAACATACTTTCTTGCTTATAGGTGTATCATCTGCGCTATATCTGTCCTTCGGAATGATGAAAAACTGTGTTTGTTTTAAATCATTTAAATAGTGACAGTTTATCAAAACACACTCCTTTTGCTTATTCATAAAATTGTATACCTATTCACCATGTCCATCTTGGGTGTATATCTGAAAAGATAATCTTGTGAAGCAAGAAAAACAGGGTTCTTTGATACACAGTTATCATTTTGCTTTGACCAGTGTATTGAGCTTTTTGTAATAGAACCATTCCATAGCTCAACTCTGTTCACTGTTTTACCTTCTTGGTGATTTATAGGCTTCTCTTTGGATTGTAAGTGCCATTTTTGGTTGCATCCATTCAAACTATATTTCTCTGTTTTCTTAAGAGGAGTTCCCTTTAAACTTCTTGGCATGTGACGGTGAGGTGACTGTGTGGCCTCTTCCCCTAAGGAAACTGCCCTTTTTGTATCAATGGCCTGCATAGTCAATATTGTCTCCTGTCCACTATAGGTACAGTTTGACAGACATTTTCATATGAATAGGAAGAGCAATATTTTTGAATTAGAAACACTATATTTGACCTATGTAATGACTTCTATTTTCCTTCTTTGTATCCTTCCACTGCACCTTTTGACCAATCAGTCTTCAACAACATCCAATGCTTTGGCCATCTGCTCATAAATGGAGGAGGCTCTTCATCAGGTAAAGTATCTGAAGGTTGTTTGACAAATCTGTTTGACACAGATTTTCCCTGGATGTGATGGTAAGCAAACCACTTGAAAAACATCAATACTAGCACCTCTGCTTGCAATCATCACTGTTCTTCAGAAAAACCCTAGCCAAAATGTCACTGTCTTCCTGCACTGCTCTAAGGGTGACTAAAAAATCATTATTTGCTTTGGTTATCTAATGAAAAATTCTTTGAAAGATAGTCTTTGTGACTATGGAGGTCAGCACCTTTTGAAAAACAAACAACTTTTCTTCTGCCTAGGTGATGACATGATCTGTTAGCATCTCTTCAATTTGGTTTTGTGGGGAAAACATGTTTCCTATGATTAGAATTGTTATTACTCATGATATGCCTTTCTAAAGTTTAACAATTCATATGATTTGAAACTTCAATTGACCTTCTTTACCAGACCACACTCTGTTTTCCTTTGAACTTGCATATTTCAGACCCTATCCCTGTTATGATTATTACTCACATTCATAAAAACATGGAGATATTGTTTCACTGTTCAGTAAAGGAAAACCTGGACTTTTGAAATATTTAAAGTCAATACTGGCCAGCGCCCTCTGCTTGTAGATGAAGGAGGCGCCCTAACCCTCTGCTTGTAATTGGAGGTTCTGGGCCATGACAATTTACCAGTTTGCTGTGACAGTGGTGTCCTTTTCTTACTGTGATTTTCATACTGGAAGGAAAACTGCAAGGTCTTGATGAGTGACTTTCTGTTTTGCAGACATATCTCAGGCTCATGATACATTTAGAAGTAGCTGTTCCTCTAACTGTAGATTCAAGCATTTACTCCTAAGATGAAGTTATATTTCCTGTCTTTGTAGAATCCATAAAACACTGTGAAACACCTACTAATCAGCTTGAGACTGTGGTTCATGCAGTGCTGAGACCTAGGGATATAAGTGGCGCGACTTAGAGCTGTTGTCAATTTCATTTTCAGAGTGGGAAGTCAGTCATGGTTGGTCTGTAGCAGATGGAGGCTTTTTGGCTTTTGATGATTGCCAAGGGTAAAATGCCTTAAAGCGCCACTTCCTAACATAGGGGATACTTTTGAAATAGATTTGTATTTGCCTTTTAAAGCTGATGGGTAGACCAGTAGGGCTAAAGCTAGATAGGATAGGGATAATGACGTTTTGACTTTGACATGGGTGGACTGAAAAGTAGAAAGGCGAAAAAAGTTTTAGGAGGGTTTTCTAGATGACATATTGACATAAGGAAATTAGTTTCTAGAAAACTCAGCTGTAGATATAGTCATCACTAACATGTAAAAAATACTGATGGCTAACAGTGGCTCCATTTGGGGAGGGCAGCTCCTCGTCAGGAGGTGTCCAGAATTCAGATTTTTGGCTTATGAAGACCAGTGCCTTATCCATTGGCACAAAATTTACCCTTCTTTTGATGTTATTTCTGAAAAATGACAGCATGATTAACATCAATGATACTTCTACCTACCCCACTATCTTTCCTAACATTTTTTCTTCTCTTTGGCGCATTTGAACTAGCAGCCTTTTGACAATGTATATTTTTCTTTTTACAAAATGAACCTATCTATTTCTACTCTTATATCTGCCGGGAGTTCAGATTAAGCTGATGAACTCCTTCATTACTCTACCTATGCTAGATCAACTGTCAAGATTAAGCAGTTTGACAGGATTTCATTCTCTAATCTACAACATGAAATTTAAAAATGATCAAATCAGGATTAGGCAGTCTGATTTGCCATGCATTTGCGGCATAAAAGACAAGCTGCACACAAATGTTATTTTGCAACAAAAGGAAACTAGAGAAGTGGGGCTAAGATGTACAATGTGTTTTTCATCCCTCGCTTCTCTCTTTGGTTCTATTTTAAGCATGTGGAACCAGAATCTCTCCCTAATCTAAGCTCTGTGATAAGTCAATCTTACACAATGTTGACTATCTTTGCACTCACTAACTTATCAGCAAATA
The DNA here is from genome assembly GCA_034641835.2 of Pinus albicaulis. Classification (NCBI taxonomy): domain Eukaryota; kingdom Viridiplantae; phylum Streptophyta; class Pinopsida; order Pinales; family Pinaceae; genus Pinus; species Pinus albicaulis. The sequence goes on along the minus strand of CM076580.1, from coordinate 1,499,275,656 downwards.
AATTTAAACATGCTCAGCTATGATTAGGCTAGATAGTTGAACAAGACATTGAAGCACTAGTAGCGGCATTTAGACTTGCTCGCTTTCTGAAAGACTGTTTTTGGAACATGGGGCCTTTGTTCTATCTTCACTCGCCCTCTTTTCTGTTTTTACTGTTTTTGAGTTTCCTATCTTGTACTGTTTTTGACTTTTCTATTTTTTAATATTTCAAACAATGGTATGTACAATGACGGAAAGTGTTTCAAACTCAAAAATCTTGGAAATGACGGAATTTAAGCATCTTATCCTCGTAAGGATCTCCTCTCACCCTTGGCCCACTTAACTCCTGAAAAGAAAAATTTTGGAAATTTTCTCTCTCTAACATGACATAGGGATTCATGCAAGAATCTCTAAATAGCCCAGTATCTTCCCTTTGTACCTCTCTGAATATCTGATTTCCACTCCTTTCCTTACTGTATGCTTTCCTCAAGTAATGCATGTATTCCCGGTCATTCTTAAAATAGATAATGACATCATCAAGGTATGAAAAAATGCAGAAGTTTAAAACTGGGAACATGGCCTTCATGAACAGATTTCTGACATTAGGTGGTTTTGCAATTTTGAACTTGAAATCTGATCTACCTCCCGCAAACTTGAAAAAATCTTTAAGTTGTCTATTCTGCAAGGGAATCTTATGATCATGACCTGAAACATCATCTTGCAAAAGTACATGATTAAAAGCACTTTTATTTGGTAAATCATGGTCTTGGGTAGAAAAAACATATTTTCTGTTATAGGGATATGCAGTATTATTTCTAAAATTAAAGTAGACTCTATGGCCATCTGTTTTATCCCTGATTATTTCAGTTTGTTTCAGATTGTTGTGTTTTCTCTTGTCAAAGCTGTTCTTTGAGGGGAAGGTATTGACACAGTAGTTTCTCTTGCTTTTTCTGTAGAAATTGGTATTCTGCATGAGATTTCTGATTTTAGCATTTCTAAGTTCTTCATGAAAAGACAGAATATGAGCCAATTTCAGTAGTTCAGGTATGCTGGGATTGCAACTGTCATCCTTGCTCATAAGAAGTTTATCTGGCATTTTCTCAAGATGTTGAGCTGTTGAGGTTATGGTCAAGGTTTTATTTGCAGTAGGAGAGTCACATGATGGTAAATCTTTGAGGTATGGTAGAAACATTAAACTCCCTTGCTCCCGGGTTCCAAATAGGTTTATAATGTGTAGGTCTTCTAAAGCCTTTACCCGGAAGAAGTTTCCACAAATCACTGCTGGTGTTTGACTAAAACTAGAGCAATTTGCTTGATAGTACATAAGAGTTTCTGCTTCTTGTTCTAATCCTACTTCAGAAAAGGAAAACTTACTTTCCTCAAGACACAACTGTTCATGATCATGGTAGTTTTGAGTGTCTAGCTCATCATAAGGTACCAGGGACAGCTGATGTGGTGGATCTAAGTCTACATCAGTTTCCTCTGACTCTTCCTCCATGTTTTCATCAATATGCATAATGAAAGAGTTCAGGTCGGAACGCAAGGAACACATTGGAATGTTGTCTGGCCTATCTTGACTGCTAATCATATATTTCATGTGTGATTCACAGTAGAGTATCTTGGTCTGGCCAAACACAGGAATGGTGGCATATGACATGTCCAGTTGGATATTCCCTTGGAGTTTGGCTCCCCAAGATCTGGATAAAAGCATCCTGTACTTGGGAGGAATGTCTACCACTACTATATCCATGATCAGATGTTTCGCGGGTATTTGGGCCAGACTGAAACAAAGGTCTTTGATCAAACCCAGGCATTGGACTCCGCTTGAATCAAATGAATACAAGTCTTTGTATGGTCTTGTGATTTCCAAGCCTAATCTTTCCATTACTACCTTCGGCATAAGATTATGCGAGGCACCGGAGTCTAGCATGGCATTGTGGAGGATTTGGTCGTGGATGTTTAGGCTAATGTAAAAAGGAAGAGTAGCTCCCTCTTGGAATTTTCCCTCTACCTTTGGACCAAACAATACTTCAGGAGTGTCATCAGTGAGATTAACAGTGTTTGCATCATTCCCTAGATTTAAGACTTTTAGTACTTGGGATTTATAAGAGTTTTGGGCAATGAGTTCAGTAAGAGGCATGGTGATCTTGATCTTGGCAATTTTGCCTTCAAAGCTAAAAGGCAACTGAAGTTTAGATATGTTTGTTTCAGCTTTTTCAGTCACGACCTTGTCTATGTTCTGGGTTTGTTGACCTTGTTTAGGGATTTTGTTTTCCATAGTTGTTTCGGTGACTTTTGTAGAAGTGCCAAGAGTATCTGAGAGAGGACTAGTTTGGGTAACTTTGGCTTGGCTTTGGTCAGTCTTCTCAACCTTGATTTTGTCACTGCCTACTGCTTTCTTGAGGATGGTATTAGGGACTTTAGCAGTATCTGAGTTACCTTTCTTGGCATTATCTTGGTTTCTTTTGCTTCTAAGGTCATATTGCCTGTGAGCTTCTATAATGGCATTCTGAAAATCTATGGCAGGGTCGTCGAGATCTTCATAGTTGGTCTCATCTTGATCAGGCGAAAAGAACGCTTGTTCTTCTTCTGTGAGGTACACCTCACCCTCACTATCAGATCCTATGAGGTTTAAATGATGTTCATCAAGAGGTTCTATGTCCCTATCATCCTCTTCCACATAGTTTTCATTGAAAGGTGGCCTAATCTATTGGTCATTATCCCTTGGTCTGTTTTGTGGCTGCTCCCTCCTAAAGTTTTGGTTTCGGTTTCTGTTTGGAGGGTTTGGCTGGTTTTCCCTAACAGAAGTTTTTTCATTTATCCTTTCCCACATTTTGGCCATGGTTTTGACTAAGTCATCTATTCTGGGATCTAGGGAAGGTGATGAAGTGGAAACCTCATCTTTATATGTGACCTTTCTTTCTGCTCTAGTCCTATCCCTTTTTTCAGCTAAGTTGGCATCTGCTTTTATGGCTATTTGTTGCATTTCCTCTAAGGTAGGGGGATCCTTGTCTCTCAGATGATATGTCATGTCCGGATCGAAACCCTCAGGGAATTTTTCCAAGGCTAAACCAAGTGGGGGTTTGAAATGAGGTGGGAGGGAGTTATATACACTGTTGAACCTAGTACAGTAAGCTTGGACACTTTCCCCATTTTCCCGTTTTAGGTTGTTATATTCTGACAGGATTTGAATGGGGTTTCTTTAGATTTCCCACCTATTTCTGAAGACTTGATGTAGTTCTGGGATATCATGGATACTGTTTGGAGTTAAGCTTTTGAACCATGCTTTGGGTTCACCACCAAGACTTTGGGAAAATATTCTCATTCTGACAGTCTCGTCTTGTACCTCTAGGTATTCATAAGCATCAGTCATCCTACTTATATACTGTTGAGGTGTAGTGGTGTCTTCTCCAGTAAAGTGTGGGATTTTGTCTTGATATTTATTTGGGAGAGGAGCCAAGGGCGGTGGCAACACCAAAGGTGCGTACCAGGCTACCATGACGGGAGCTAATGGATGATGTACAAGATGAGGACTAGTAGGCTGAAATGAGGTGTTTTGAACAGTGGTGGTTTGACCAGGTGTGGCGGATGAACTTGGACTAGTGATCTGGTTTTGAGCAGAACTGGGATGGTAGGAGCCAAACTGATAGAGAAGCTGGAAGTCAGGAGGGGTGGTAGGTGGAGCTTCTCTACTAGGACTCTGTGGTGGGCTTAGGGGTTCAAGATCGTCAAAGTTTATCTTACTATATGATTTGCTTCTGGGAAGAGTTTGTGATGACTCTAGTTCAAAAGGTGAATCTAGTAGGATAGTGCGATGTTTAGGAACTGATCTTGTTCTACGGATGGATCTACCAGTAGCTAGATGGTCAATTTCGGAAGCTTGCCACAAAATCTTCTCTGGGTCATCTACTATGATAGGGGGATTTGGGTCTGGATGGGATCTGGTGTTGATTCTTCGTGAAGCCAGATTTTAGATCCAGAGTTTAGAGAGAATGGTATTGGTGAATGTTATGGATGAGTGGTTTTTCTAAAGCTTTACTAAGGTGAAGGATGGTCAAAAATAAAAGGGATGGATTAGTGGAGTCGCCAGGTGGAACTGGGTTGTTTTTGTGAAGATAGCTATGGTCCACCACCGGTAACTAATCTGGAAATGTTTTTTGGATTTTCTGAGTTTTATGTGCAGCCTATGATTTTTTAAAGTATCCTAGACTTGTTTCAACACTTTGCTAGGGTGATGAGAACAAAAAGAGTTTACTCTAAAAAATGGGTCCATGGACTGCTTGCTTGTTTCTGGTATCTAAAGGACCAAAGAGTCTATAAGAGTTTGCTGGACTATTATGTACTCAGTGTCCCACCATCTCCCGCTATGTTAGTGAGTGATGGGATATGTCTATCGGATAGTAGCCTGGATCTTGGTAAAATAGTAAGGCTTACTAGAGTTTAGTGGAGTCGCCAGGTGGATTATCAGTTGTCTTGAGGTAATATTTGTATGGTCCACCACTAGTAATGTCAAAAGCTAATCTAAGGGAGTGTTTTATGGTTTTTTCTGAGTTTTATGTGCAGCCTAGGATGTAAGAGTGTTATAAAACTGATTCATCACTTTGCTAAGATGGTAAAGCATAGAGTTCACACTAAATGATTCTAAAGGCTGATGGTTTAAGTTAAAATTTGAAGGACTAAGGAGCCTATAAAAGTTTGCTAGACCATCATGAACTCAATAAGTCCCACCGTGATCGCCATTATGTTAGGGTCCCGTGATTTGACCGATTGGTGAGCCAAATGACGATGTAACATCAAACCAAGCTTTGGAGCCCAAGGACCTAGCCTTCCTGGACTCAGAGAGGGCTCTCTCTATAAATGTAAAAGATGTCGGTGTGTTTACTTATGGTGTTCTGATATTAGACTAGTTATGAAGTGAGTTTTTTGATTTTTGGTTTTTTTAAGTTTGTGAGGGATAAAACTGATCAAAGATATAAAAATGGATAACAAGAAGTCAGATCAATTGGGCTATGGGGTCAAACAGGTCAAGGAAACTCTGAGATGATGATGTTGTGGAGCGATAAAAGGGTGTCTTTTTAACCCCTAATTACCTTCACATTAATTGTCAACCCAGGGACGACTTTTTGTTTCAAGAGTGTACTCAGTCTGAGGTGGCTATTTACTCAAGAGTAATGTTTGTGAAGATGTAGTATAGAAATACAAATGCAGAAATAATAAATGCTTGAAAAGAAATCTGCTTGAAAAGAAATCTAATTACAAATGACAGAAATGTAAAGACTACACTACAGCAACCTTGCTAGACATCGATTAGGGATGCGGTAGTAATAACTCTTTCCCCTAGAAATCGATGTGAGATGACCAAATCTGGGGACCTGGAATGATTAGCTCTGCCCTCTACAGTTTAGAGATCTCAAAGCAAGTGAAAACAACTCAAAGGAAATGAAATCTAAAACGCAAACTGGAAAGGAACATCAATCTAAAAACAATGAACATGAATTGAATAGCAGCGTAAAATAAACAGTGAATTCAATTCATAACCAAGAAAACTAGATTTCTACTCTTTAATCCTGTCGACAGCCACGCAACAATCAACTATCGTAATTCATAAACAAAAGGAACAACAATTGGAATTAGATACAGAAAAACAACATTTTATAAAAATTGAATCATGAATCATGCTTCTTGTAAAGAATGGAATAACAATGACTCTGTATTTGATCCAATTAGCAATAACTCAATTCTTTAATTGTAATAAACGAACTTCACACAACAGAAATAAACTAATAGAAGTACAAACAGCAGATCGCTCCACCAGGGCCGGGCCCTCAACCACCGGTGAAGCGTTGCTGTGCTTTACTCCAGCGCTTGAGAAATGGAACAACAGTGAACTCTTTTATTAATCAGGCATCAATAATGTTTACAAACAGCTCACACTCTCTTAACAAGAGCCAATGCACAATTCTGCAAATTACAATAAGAAAAGTCTCTCCATCCCCCATACACAATACATGCTTCTCCTTTTATAATCAGAAGGTGGAGAAATTAAATAGCAAATAGGATCTCTAATAATAATATTGAATTTCTTCCAACCAATTGATCAACAATAAAATATATTTACATCCCTCTTTCAACAACAGCAAGTCGAATTTGGCTTTGTAGCTGAGATTTGGAGGACGGCCGCAATCATAGATCTGAGAAAATCGTGCTCAAAGAACCCTGCGTTTCTCTCAGTACGAGCCGAATTTGGGCAAACTGTTCTTTAATAAAGTTAATTGGGTCTGTTCTGAACAAAACCCATGTTTCGGATTTTCCAGATTCATCTTCATTTGCTCAGAATCTCAACCGAAAAATTGTCACTCCTTATTCCAGCGCATTTCTGAGTTGGCACTTTTAATGATCAAATCTTCAATCTGGAAATTACCTTGGAGGCTAAAAATGGTGAATAATGTTATAACCAATTTATTAAAACTATCATTGATAAAATAATTCATAATAATCAATTTATTAGAAATAAAGGAGAATAAATAACATTCATTCATAGAAGCATAAATCATCATAAAATGGATTTAAATAATAAATTATAATAAATGACGTGATGAAGAATGGTAGAAATGGGTGGAATAAGCGTTCACAAGTGATAATAATAATGGCATATTAACGGCCCAACATACCCCCACACTCAATATGTTGCATGTCCTCATGCAACGAAAATCTGAATATATTGCATGTCCTCATGCAACCCAAAGACAAAAACCCATGTGTTAACCAAGCAATAAAAAATATGTTCATCTCAGCTCATGAAATGGATAGAACAAATGAATTCTTCCTTAATTAATGAATATTCACTTTTAGTAATCTTGATGAAGGCATAACAAATTTTATATTGACATTCAACTATATGTATATATGAAGTTGCAACAAAATATGATATAAGTAACAACAAACTTCATTAACCATTTTCTCAAAAACTACAAACTAGCTTTTGTTGAAATTTGGCAAGTAAATTTATAATATATGAATGCCTTTATGATCCAAAAATCAGATCGTTTTGATGCACGGATCATGAGATATAAACAAAATGGCTGTAGGTGAGAGTGCATGATTTCCGAAATTTTATGAACCAATTTATCTTGAAATTATCCGGGTTTGTATTAATGATACGTCTGTGTTTTCCAGAAATCACAAGAATTGAGTTCATGGTTTTTAAAAAATATTATGGAAATCAATTTCTGCATTGTGTAAAAATGAAATTGTATGCCTTAAATGAGAAAGAAAATTGAAAACATCCATCATGCGTAGCAATTCCTCCCCCTCTCTGAAAAATTAGCATGCCCTCATGCGATGCTAGAAAAAAAATTGAGGTGGTTGCTACCAACTGTTGAATTCTATGCTTAGTGTAAAACAACATGGAATAAGGGAGGTGGTGAGAGTGAATAAGAATAGCAATGGATGATAAAGAAGATGAATAACATGGTCATAAGAAAGAAATGAATGAAAGGAACACTCCCCCATACTCGAAAATGATATGCTGCTGAAAAAGGGAAGGTGGTAAAGATGTGGAATGAAGGATGATAAATAATGCTCAAAATGGATTTTCATGAAATTCTCCTAAATTCGTAATAAATCAGAAAATTATGCTATTTTACCTCAAGTTTTATCTCCAAAAATGTGGAATGACATATATGGACTGGCAGTTGTTGAAGCTGATGTAGGCAGAGTTGGTGCTGAAAGTGATGCAAAAGGTGGAATCCAGGTAAGCACATCATGTCTAAAGAATTGTTCACGTTCGCGAGTTGCTCGAGCCTCTTCTGTTAGTTGCAATAGTGTGGTCATGCTGTGAATAGAATTCTGCCCATACTTGTTGTTCTCCTGTAAACAAAGCACTATTTTGCATACAATGTTCTTGAATCCATAGTGTTAGTTTTGAATAGAAATATATAAGATGCATGCAAAACTTTCAGTCAGAAAAACTTTTGTCAAATCAACAAGTTATGGCAGAGTGTAGTAATCATATCACATGCAATCCCATAATGCAGACATTCCCCCTTCCAATTGGAAAAGAAATCCCATGACCATAAAGCATATGAGAGGTGTTGTGCTAATGGCAAGGCAGGGGAATGAACAATACAGGAGTAAATGAAACAGAGTACACATATCAATGATAGGACAACGAGAGTTATGATTATAATGAGAGCAGAGTGTGTAAAGATAGTTATGAATAAGAGATAGGACGCTTTGGATTGATGATAAGTTACGAAAAAGAGAAAAAGGACAGCAATATGCCAAAAAGATGCTTTACTGATAGTATGCTAGCTGAAAATGATGTGATTGATCATAAAACAATTTCTCATGCATAAAGGTTCAAAACAGGGAAAAGTTAAGGAAATAAATTCTCTGATAAAAAGAAAAAAAATAAGAAAAAGGGTATTATAATAATAATTGACGATAAGATATAACTTCAATACCATAAGCAGAGCCGCTGCTGCCAGCAGGCGTCCATAGCCTCGGCAGGGTTGCTTTTTAACCCATATGAGCCAGAATCCTCAATTTATAACTAGAGAGTTACATTGTTGTTCTACAGAAAAGATCAATGTGCTGGCGTGGTAACCAGATAACCACACTGCCATTCACTGGGATGTAGCAAAAGTGATCAGGCCGGCTCGTGGTGAGACCTCCTGTTCCAAGGATAATTGGGCTATCCAATGGATCATAACCCTGGTGTGGTGGCCATAATGGGAATGTCACTTTGTTACAGCCTTATGAACATGGTAGGCTGGCTCGTAATGAGACCCCCTATCCTCCATCTGCGAACAAAATTTTGTTATTATTACACATTTTATGATAAAAAGAGGGAGGCTCAGCACTCCTTAAGAGCAGGGATGGTGGAAGAAGTGGAACATGTCAATAGAAAAAAATATACCCATAATCTCATTTATTACAGACAGAGAAGATTATAACCAGGAAGGGTGGAACCAGCATGGTATTAAGATGATCAATCAATATCATGTTCAACAGAAAACAATGTAGTAAAGTAGTATATAAATAATTGTGTCCCTTTTGAAAATAATCTATCATCAAGGAGTTGTCCTGTTAAAGATCATAACATGAATGATATTAACTTGCTTCAATAGAATCCATAATTCTTGTCCTCATAAAAGTAGTGTACTTCATGCCATGAAAGGGAATCAGTAAAATGTGGTTGAGATGAACTAGGAATAATCCCACAAGAGGAACGAAGGGTTGCTCCCAAAGTGTTGCTTCTTTGAAGGAACAACAAAAACACTCAAAAAAAGTGTTGTTCCTTGTAGGGAACAACAAAGGAAATGCACACAAAAAAAGCAAAAATACACACAAAAAAAAGTGTGAAAATGCAAATGTCGTTCCTTTGGAAAAAGGAACAGCAAAAACTAAAAGTGTCGTTCCTTTAGAAAAGGAACAGCAAAAACGCAAGTGTCGTTCCTTTGGAAAAGGAACAGCAAAATGGACAGTCATACAATGCAAACATGCAAAAAAACAAATTAGCTGTTCACGGTATTGATGCTGAGGATGAGTTACACTTTGAATGAAGCAATACCTGAAACACAAAATATAAGAGAAATTAGAAAAAAAAAACAACAAAAACAGTATGTAAATAAATAAATTAAGTTACAACAGCTATGATGTTATGTCAAAAAAATGATCTCTTTGAAAAATGTTTTGGCAGTAGTGATAAGACATGAATCTTCAAATTGAAATCAATTCTTCATTTCTTCTATTACGAATCCGTTGGGTAATGAGTTAGATGAAATTCTTTTGTTTCATAAAATTTCTTTCAAAAATCACTCGTCCATAAATTGACCTTCTTTATTTTCCCAAGACCTGCAAAAAACGAGTGTCTACCTGCAAGAAAACATTAAATCATGGAGAAAGAGAGGTGCGCGGGCTCCCCTAATCCAAGAATTATGCAAAAAAATAACAAGTAGTTACTCTGTAAAACAAATCCACGGAGAAAATAACAAAGTAAAATTTATTTGTTACTTGCGGGAGAGCAGTGGCCAATCATGCTAACCTGCAGTGTTTTAGTCACAACTTCTTTGTTTTTTGTCCAAATTGAGTGATTCCAAAGCCAAATGAGAGCTAATTCAAAGGTTAATCTCCAATAGCAACAGGTTTTAAAAATTCAATGATATGATATTTCAATTTTACTTAGAACAACCTGCATAACAGAGTCATTTTCGCTTACCCCACTTAGAACAACAGTGAATGTTTTAAGCATAGATTCTTCGTTTTATGTCGGATTCGAATGATTCAAATTGGAAATGAAAGTATATTCATTTATTTATCTCCAATAGAAACAGGTTTTGAAGAAAAGAAGAATTGATAGGTGAAATACTGTAAGGAACATCCGGAAAAACAGAGTTTTAAGGGTGCTGATTTACGATAGACAGTCAGTATTTTGATCATAACTTCCCCATACGATATCGCAAATGAGTGATTCCAATTGCATTGGAAACTAAATTCATAGGGGAATATACCATAGAAACAGGTTTTAAAAATATGGTCATTTAGGCCTCCAAAAACTGACTGTCTCAACTCTGTTCCTAAGCTGCCGGCTAGACATCCGGTCAATGTTTTGGTTCTAACTTTTTCGTTTCAAATCCAAATTGACTGATTCAAATTGGGTTAGAAAGTAGACATAAAGGGCTATCTAGTGTAGAAACAGGTTTTAAAAATATGGTCATTTAGGCCTCCAAAAACTGACTGTCCCAACTCTGTTCCTGAGCTGCCCGCTAGACATCCGGTCAATGTTTTGGTTCTAACTTTTTCGTTTCAAATCCAAATTGACTGATTCAAATTGGGTTAGAAAGTAGACATCAAGGGCTATCTAGGGTAGAAACAAGTTTTAAAAATATTCATTTTTGGTCCCTCAAAACATGACTGTCCCGACTGTTTTTCCAGAAAGTTCATCAAGCCCGCAAGCCAAAAAAATGATATTCAAGCATTTTTTCAAATTGGTGATAAAAAATGAATATGAGTGTTTGTAGAGCTATTTTTTCCATTATAATTCATCTACATACACAAATGAATTAAAAAATTATCACCAATATTGATTTGCATAGCATGTTGCAAAAAAACAACTAGTTTTACATAAAAAACAAAATGCATTTATTTATTCCCTTATTTATTTTATGTTCTATACTAACCTATTTTGATTTGAAAAATGAATATGACTACGTATATGAGTACTTCCAGTGGAGCCATTTTCGAAATAAGGCTTCATGTATACACATACCCAAATTTGAAAAATGCATATTAATGAAAATTAGGGTACGAGAAGCCAACTTCCCTTGAAAAAATGGTATCAAAAATTGTTGAAGCATAGAGTGATGATGCAAACACGTGATGGAGTGAAACCAATCTTCAATATATCCATTACTTTCTTGATTTCCCATCATACCATGAAGTTCTTGAGCTTTTAAAATGGTTTGTTGGTGCAACCTAGAAGAAACCTCATTTGCTTCCATAGCTTCTACAATTTTTGAATTTGAAACATTATGAATCTCATTGTAAGTTTTCTCTAATGGCGCATGTGAGATAGAATGGGTGGGAAGGGTGGGTAAATTTGGCAGTTCAACATTGTAAGCATGTTGTACTGGTTTATTGTGATGAGGGTGTGGAATTAGTTGAGCAGGAAATTGTGTATGGAATGGAGCATTGTGATGATGTGTTTGGTTGGGTTGAGTGGATAAATTTGATATGCAAGCAGGATGTTGTGAAAGAGCTGGTGGAGAATATGGAGAATGTGCTTGTGCTACAAGATGAGGGAGAGAAGTCATGCAATCATAAGGTGAACCATGCCAAACTTGTAGATAAGATTGGTGGTTATATTGAAATTGACATGGCTGCCCTAGAACATGAGTATTCCATAATGGATTATGCAAGTAAGAGAATGGAAAAGAAGTGTTTTGAACCATACCTGTAGGCCATGATTTCCATGGTTTTGACCTTGTTGCAGCTTCCTCACCTCTTTGATATGATACTTCCATCCTAGATAAGGAAGAGTAACCATCTATGGGCTGCTCCTTTTGGTCATGAGGGAAAAACACTTCATCAAATTCTTCATTTTTATGAACCTGCAAAGCGTCCAATTTTGAGCTTAGAGAGCTAATAAAATCAACTTTAAAATTTTCAAATAAATCATTGATTTCAGCTCTTATGTCTCCTATTCTTGTAGCAGATTTGGAAAAGAAAGAACAAACATCTCTAGAATTCTTACCAGCCTTGGAGATTCCTCTTGAATACCTTAAGCACAACTCACAAACATCATCATATGATAACTGAAAAACATCACCTTTTCCTATCAGATTTAAGAGTTCTAAAAATTCATCTTTGATTCCTTTAAGAAGGAGTGTTTTTAAGATCTCTTTTTCCAAATGCTTATGCTTTGATTTTTGAAGGTTATAATGAAATCGATCTACATAATCCTCCAAACTTTCATCTTCCCCTTGTATTATATCGAAAATATCTTCATTGGATTTGCAATAGTCTTGGTACTTTTTCAAGAATATGTTCTTCATGTCCTCCCATGATTGGATGCAATTCCCACCTAGGCTCATGAACCATCGGAGAGCTGCTCCTTTTAGAGTAAGAGGAAACACTTTCAATCTTTGATCATTAGTACAATAATTATATCCTCTACAAAGTATTTCTAACTCAAATAAGAATGTATCTGGATCTTCATTTGCTAAACCATGAAAATTTGGTAAAGATGGGGGAATTATGTGCATTTGTGTCACTCCTCCTAGATCTTTGATAGGAAATTCAAAAGTAGAAACGTGAGCCATTTCTTACCATAATATAAGATGTTCTTCATGTTCTTCTTCGAGGCTCCTTCTTCAAATGTTCCTGTCAATCGGTTAGTGAAATGGGTGGTGCTTACATCACCACTTGAATGAAATCATGTGATTTATTTTTCAAAATTTCTATTTTTTCCCTAGTCACTCACACAAAAATTCAAACATCTATTTCTACCCAACAAAGCAACAACAAATCTGTTAGGAAATCGGACAGTGGAGCAGGGCTTTTACATGCTCCGCACGTAGGTTCTTACCTTCCGTTTTTAAGATCCAACTCTTCCCTAGCAGGCACTCATCAGATTCACACTACTCTTTAGAAATGGCTACACTCTTCCCGGCAACAGCGCCAAAATGTGGAACGATAAAAATGTGTCTTTTTAACTCTTAATTACCTTCACATTAATTATCAACCCAGGGATGAATTTTTGTTTCAAGAGTGTACTCAGTCTGAGGCGGCTATTTACTCAAGAGTAATGTTTGTGAAGATGTAGTATAGAAATACAAATGCAGAAATAATAAATGCTTGAAAAGAAATCTGCTTGAAAAGAAATCTAATTACAAATGACAGAAATGTAAAGACTACACTACAACAACCTTGCTAGACATCGATTAGGGATGCAATAGTAATAACTCTTTCCCCTAGAAATCGATGTGAGATGACCAAATCTGGGGACCTGGAATGATTAGCTCTGCCCTCTATAGTTTAGAGATCTCAAAGCAAGTGAAAACAACTCAAAGGAAATGAAATCTAAAACGCAAACTGGAAAGGAACAACAATCTAAAAGCAATGAACAGGAATTGAATAGCAGCGTAAAATAAACAGTGAATTCAATTCATAACCAAGCAAACTAGATTTCTACTCTTTAATCCTGTCGACAGCCACGCAACAATCAACTATAGTAATTCATAAACAAAAGGAACAACAACTGGAATTAGATACAGAAAAACAACATTTTATAACAATTGAATCATGAATCATGCTTCTTGTAAAGAATGGAATAACAATTACTCTGTATTTGATCCAATTAGCAATAACTCAATTCTTTAATTGTAATAAATGAACTTCACACAACAGAAATAAACTAATAGAAATACAAACAGCAGATCGCTCCACCAGGGCCGGGCCCTCAACCACCGGTGAAGCGTTGCTGTGCTTTACTCCGGCGCTTGAGAAATAGAACAACAGTGAACTCTTTTATTAATCATACATTAATAATGTTTACAAACAGCTCACACTCTCTTAACAAGAGCCGATGCACAATTCTGCAAATTACAATAAGAAAAGTCTCTCCCTCCCCCCATACACAATACATGCTTCTCCCTTTTATAATCAGAAGGAGGAGAAATTAAATAGCAAATAGGATCTATAATAATAATATTGAATTTCTTCCAACCAATTGATCAACAATAAAATAGATTTACATCCCTCTTTCAACAACAGCAAGTCGAATTTGGCTTTGTAGCTGAGATTTGAAGGACGGCCGCAACCACAGATCTGAGAAAATCGTGCTCAAAGAACCCTGCGTTTCTCTCAATACAAGCCGAATTTGGGCAAACCGTTCTTCACTAAAGTTAATTGGGTCCGTTCTGAACAAAACCCATGTTCCGGATTTTCCAGATTCGTCTTTATTTGCTCAGAATCTCAACCGCAAAACTGTCACTCCTTATTCCAGCGCATTTCTGAGTTGGCACTTTTAATGATCAAATCTTCAATCTGGAAATTACCTTGGAGGCTAAAAATGGTGGATAATGTTATAAACAACTTATTAAAACTATCATTGAATTGATAAAATAATTCATAATCATCAATTTATTAGAAATAAAGGAGAATAAATAACATTCATTCATAGAAGCATAAATCATCATAAAATGGATTTAAATAATAAATTATAATAAATGGCGTGATGAAGAATGGTAGAAATGGGTGGAATAAGCGTTCACAAGTGATAATAATAATGGCATATTAACGACCCAACAGATGTAAGGTTTACGCAATTTGATTTGATTCACGATAGAAGGGATCTTTGGGCAAAATGGATTAAATGGACAACAAGTTTGTGAAAGACAAGGGATTTCAAGTGTAACTAGTTGATAGCAGACATAAACATGTTATAGCAAGCCATTAATCATGCTAAATGTAACTATGAGCTAATTAATACATAGAAATCAAACATTCCAACCATGCATAGAAGTATAAGACCCTCTAACTTTGGGAAATGGCTATCAGACTTTGGGGAAAACACATAAGAAGGACTAACAACTCAAAATACTATGCCGGAACGCCTAAACATAGTCTCTAAGTCATTGGGCACTTTGAAAAACAAGCTTTCATAGTTTTAGGCAAAGGGCTAGATCGGGACTAGGCCTCCTTGGTTCAACAAGATGATCAACTAATCAGTCAAAGAGAAAGTTTTATGGACAGAACTATGGAAAGCTTATAGGTAGGCAGGGCACACCATACATCCTACTCAACATGCATAGAACTTGTAAATAAAACTAGCAAACAATATCCTTAAGTTACTAAAGAGCAGTTAAGAATTCTTTAGCATAACTAAGGAAGAAGAAAACATCAAGCTATGAAGATTCAGGAATTTTGAGGTGCCTCCATGGGCATATCTCAAAATCAATCTCTACTGATCTATAGCAGCAAGAAGCATGTATTATGAATGAAAACTAGAAGACAAAAACATGGCAAGAAACACTATACCATTCTACCATGTCATGGAATCCATCACCAATCCTTCATCATTCATCAAAAGCATCCAAGAGGCAGTCCAAAAATCATAACACAAGTATGTTCTTCAAAGCTCATATGACCAATATATTGATTATTCTCTCAAGTTCAGCCTCTTTTTTACAATGAAACCCATGGATTAAATAGGCTTGAGGAAGGAAAACCTCATGGAGCAACTAGCTATCCCATTGGCCAAGTCAAAATATTTAAACTTGTCCTTGAGGCTTTGCAAAGCCCAAGGCACAAAATATCCCATAAAATATCTAAAAAATTGCTAAAAATGGAAATTATATTGACTTTACATCATTTCCCAAGTATAAAAATAGCTAAACGCACATTTGGGAAAAGCAGATTTTTGAGGTTCAAAAATTACAAAAATACTTCATATTTATGTCTGAAAAATGTCCCCTGAATTGCTGGAGACAAATGGCAGCCTTCGTGATGTCAAAATGAGGCTCATGATGGCTTGTTGGAAAGCTCTCTGTGTCTACTTTCCGACGCAACTGAAATAATCTCAATCTGAGGCTTGGAAGTCATCCAAAACTGTACCTGTGTGTAGAAAACCAGGAAATAGCAGACTGCTGATATGGCGGGCATAATGTGCAAAAAGAGGGCATTTTTCGCCAATTTGAGGGGGCGAATGATCTCTGAAAGCTCTGAAAATCGCTGGGGACTTGCTCATAGAATTATGGCATCCACTGGAATCATCCTTCTCCTTTGAAAAATCCTCAAACTGAAATGGCGCAATTATGATTTTTTGACCAAAACCCAAAAAATGCCAAAAAACAAAAAGTTGCCGAAATCGGCCCAAAATTTGCATGCATGACACTCAAGGGTCCATAGCAACATGCTCCGAAGCTGATGCCAAAATATCAGGGACTGATATGCTTTTCCCTTCTTTTCGTGCCCGACGCTTCCCCTTTGCCTTCTTCAATTTCTCTTGGGCTGCCTTTAATTTTCGCCTGCCAAACTGATTTAGCTTCTGAAAGTGATGAGTCCTCTTTCTTTGCAGCTCAAGATCTCTGTTCGCCCTCTCAAGCTTCATTTCCAAATGCTTGTTAGCTCTCTCAAGCCATGCTTCTCTGTTTTCTTCAATTTCCTCCTCAAGGAGTGCAGTGAGAGGAAAGGCTTGGAGCTGGGCTTGCTCTTCTGCTCTCTGCTTTTCCAAGGCTCTTTTAAGCCCGATGGTCCTAGGCTTCTTCCGCCTAGGCTGGTCTTCCTCCTCTTTATTATCAAACTCACCAATGAGTTCTTCTATCCTTGCTTGCGCCTTTGCTGCCTCTTTCTTATACTTAATCGCCCGTGCCTCATGAACAGCTGTGTGCACATTCATCTGTTTGTTTTCAATCTCCAAGAAGTGGTTGAAATTCCTTGCCCTTTGAAGATCCTCCTCTAATGCCTCAATTTGTCCCTCTTTATGAATTAGGAGGTTTTCGAGAAGGCGGGCCTCATTATCACTGTCATCTCTTTGGATAGGGATGACAGCTAATTCACCTCCATGCTTTGTACTTTCTCCAACTTTGCTTTTACCTTTGAAAGCCAATCTGGCGCTTTTCCTCCTTGGCATGATAGAAGATGTCCTTTTGGGCGATTTCCTCTTGCTAGGAACAACCTTTGTCACTATTTGAGTGGCTTGCTATTCACTTGGCTGCCCCTGTTCGCCAACATTTGCTTGCTGTTCTTCATCAATGTCTCGTCCAATTTGTGGCTCAAGAGGTGTCTCAACTTCCTGCCCAACTTGCTTTTCTTCATCTTGCACTTGCTGCTGTTCCTCATCATCTAACTGTTGTTCATCAATGTGTACCTGCTGCTGTTCATCTTGGACATGTTGTCCTTCACTTTCTATTTGCTGCTGTCCCTCTTCATCATCTATCTGCTGCTGTCCCTCATCATGGACCTGCTGTCCTTCATCATCTATCTGCTGTTGTCCCTCATCTCTAATCTGCTGTTGTCTACTACCCTCTCCTTCCTCCTATTGACTTGGTTGTCCAGTAGTCATTTTGAGCCTCCTAGGAGTAGGCCTACTAGACAAAGGTACCGGGCGATGGACAGGCTGAGTGGGAGACACATGAACAGGAGGAACAGTAGAGAAGTCTGGATGGCTGATGAGTAAATCCCATGGAACCTCTTTCTTCTCTAGCTGGTATAAGAAGATAATCTTGATCAAAGAATGATGAAAAAGAGAAGGGATTTGCTGAGGTGGGGCCTTCTTTTGGACAGTATATGCCATTTTCTCTATGCTCTTGGACAAAAAGTAAGGGAGGTTTAGTTGCCTGATTCTAGTAAAATGCATCAATAAACGGACATGGTAGGCATAAATTCGATTAAACCTCCCTTCACAAGTGAAATATTTCATTATGACTTTCATAAGAGGAGCATAGCTGTCAAGGAGATATGAAAAAGGGAAAATAGCAGTGAGGGCATCTCTATGCTCAGGTTTGATGAAAGGCTTGTAATCTTCTAAGTCAAGATGAGCCTGTTTGAACCATTTTTCGCCATGGTACGAAATCTTAGTGGCCTTGGACACATACCTTGGAGAAATTTTGAAATCAAGACCCACCACTTGGAAGTGTTTTTCTTTGAATCTCAGGGCACACAAGTGTGTTAACGGCGAAAAACTCTTGACTTCTTCTATCTTTTGGCAAAAATCGAGGTAGCCTACTTCATGGAAGTTGAAAAGTACAGATGGATGAGCATTAATCTCTTCTGTAGAGATAGGCTCATATCTTTTGTGCGGGCCGCTCCTGTTGTCTTGCCTTGGAGGCATTTTGACCTGAATATGCTTTGGAAGAGGCAAACTGCCTTCACTGTGTGTAAAATGCCCTGCTGGAATCAAACTGTGTCACTTTACTGCTTTGACAGATAAACAATGTGATTTGGATGGTTTTGCAACAATGTTTCTTTGAATACACAACCTCTGCTTTCTTTAGAAAATGACCTTCTACCTTGAATGTACCATAGCCGGGTAGATTCCTCAATAAGACACCATATAGTAAAGAGGAGACAGACTGCTGTGTGAATTTCCTGTAGACAGTGTTAAGAAATCACTCTTCTTGTGAATTTGTTAGAGGCCAATCAACACACCTGTATTTGTGTCTCTAAGACAAATCTCAATCATTAAAAATCCTGCTCTTCAAAAAGTGACCTCTCACCTTGAAAATATCTCAGTCAACAACTTCTTAGTAGGAAATCATATAGTGAAAAAGAAAGGTAGACTGCTTAGGAAGAGTTTGCTGTGAGAAGTGCTTTGATCACCCTGTTCTTGTGAGTTTTAAGATGTTACTCAATACCTCTTACTCCTTTCCCATATTATATTTTGCAATCATTAAAAACTCTGCCCTGTATAAGTGTGCCAACATTGAACTAACTTGCATATGTGAAATCAACCCTTAGTGCTATTTAAGCAGTCACTGTCACAGTCCTGAGAAAAGATGACAGAGTTTTAAAGACTCCAAAGTTTTTAGGCAGAGGTTATGTGAGTTTTCTCCTTTCAAAACAATCAATGGCCCCTTATGAATGTAACCCTCTGGTTATGTTAGAAAAACCTCTGCTTGGATGGATAGCAACTTGTCAATAAGCTTTGAACAACACAAGGCAGTCAACCAACAATACAGTGAATATTGTCTCTTTATGAGTAGGGTGAACAACCTTCCTCCGGAGCTTCAACCTATAAATTTATATTTGACCAATAACCCTTTCTCCCACTGTAATTTCATTGTTCTCTATGCATGTCACTTTTTAAACAAAAACATGCTCATAAATTTAACCTTGATGTGAGTATACAGTCAGATTCATATTTAAAGCAGAGATAACAGGGTTTTTAAAAGCTCCAAAATCTTTGAGCAAAGGCTGTGAGAGATTCCCTTTTTCACAATAATCAAGACCCTTTTTAATGTGGAATATCAGTCATCTTTGGGAGAAAGCCTTTATGACCTCTGAAAATCCACTTGGCAGTGAGGTTTTGAAGGACAGAAACAGTCACGGAGTATTCAGAGAATAATGTCTTTCGGTGGTTGAGTAGGGTAACTTTGCCCTACAGTGCTTTAAAGAAATGACACCCTTGCTCTTTACTAATCACAGGGTGAAAACACCAGGCTTTTAGCTTTAATCACAGCTTCTTTCCCACAGGCACTTCTAACAGTGACTTTGTCATTCAAACATAGTTTCAATTTATGGGCATTTTCATAGCAAAATCGTTTCCCAGGTATGGTGATATATCAAATAAGCTAGGACAAGCTGCCCTTTGATTTGATCTTGACTTTGCTAAACAGCTTTCTTAACATATATGTTTGATATATAAACAAGGTCTACCTCAACAGTTTTGTTCCAACTCTTTAATTTCACACCACAGTTTGAGTTTAAACTTTCATGTTACTTGGCAAATCTTTTGACATCGAGGGAGAAAAACGTGTGGAAATACCTCAAGATTTAATGACCAACCCCTGGGGAGGGCTGGAGTAGCACCGGAGGTCTTCAAGATTTGCGCGGCACTCTTCAAGGATAGCACGACGCGCAAAAAATACCACCCGGGTGGACTGTCGGGTCGGGCTGTCGGGCGGTCGGGCGCCGTGTACAGGCGCGTTGCGCAACTGTACAGGCGCGTCGCGCCAACACTGAACGCTAGTGCAAACACGCTCCCAGGCGTGTCGCGCGGGTTTCCAGGCGCGTCGCTCGGCCAAAACTGATAGAAATTCTTCGAATTTGCTTGAAAACTGTTTTGATGCCTGAGGATTTCGGAGGCAAACTAAATTTCTCGCTTGGTGTATTGAAAATGAAAGTTTTTACCTTCGACCCCACTTCTTTAAATGTGTCAAACCCCAACGGTCTTAAAATTTTGAAAAGCAACCTTCGCTTTCAGCTTTGCTTTGTTTAACCTTCGTAATGCTGCTTTGGTGTGTTTCTTTGACATTTGAAAACGTATTGACTTCATTTGAGGGGTACTCCCTTTTTGACATGGTTTCGGCCACAGAAATTATACCCCCTTTAAAAAATATCAATAGAGTTTCCAACTCCTTTTCAAAGAAAACAAACACAGTTTTTCTCCACAGGTCAGAACTCTGTTTTACTAATGTATAGGTGTTCGAAGGGTGATTTCCATTTTTGTTCTTTGGGGGTGTTAGCGCTCAAATCTACCTTAGGCTAAATTAAGGTAAAACTCAAGGCTACATCAAACCACGCTTAGCCTCGTAGCTATCCCTACGAGGGCAGGAGAGGGCTCTCTCCGTCGATCTCGATAAAATGAACAATAGGGTGCGAGATGACTTACGATAGGAGATGATTTTAGGCTAGTAAAGAGATAGGTATGTTTGATTTTTGATTTTTGGGTTTTCGCTGGAGAAATGGGAAAAACAAATTTTGGGTCCGGGGATAAGGTCAGACCTTTGCAGAATTCGAGTTGGGGCGAGGTAGGTGATTGTCTTGATGCTTTTGATTGGATATACGGATAGATTAGACCGACGAGGAGCTGAAGAGGGCAAAGAAAAACTTGGATCCTCTCCAAACAGTCGAAAACATATAGAACTAAATGAATTCAAAGGCAGAGCACAGTGAACAATGGATTCAACCTCATCTACTCATTCAATTTAGTTCAGAAGCATATGAAAGGAATGGCATACATTAAACATGAAGAACTTACAGTAAACAGAGAGAAAACACCATCAAGAACAAAACACCACAAGGATCCCAACAAGTGCCGCAAACCTCTGATCTTTCCTTAGCCAAAATATGAAAAAATATGTACAATGATGCCAAAAGTCTCCCAAGAGTCCAACTTCTCTAACCTCTGAAAATGATTGAGAAATTACATCATATAGATCATCCTAACCCCTTTCCACACCTCTAGGGGTCGAATTCCTCCTTCAGGGGTCAGTTTTAACCAAATTCTAATCAAGGAACTAAAATCTAGGCATCTAAACAACTTGCCTCTAAAAGGGTGGAAATTGATTCATTTACCTGATTTTCACTTTTTTAAGAGTGAATCTTCTAGAATAGGTAAAAATGAACCAAAGTTACATGCCAAACATAAATTTACATCATAATAACTCAAAAATTTCATCCCCAAGCAAAACTGGTCCAAACTGGCCGAAAATCTGAGCTAGAAGTTGAAAATTCAGCCAAAAATTTAAGTGGGTCGCATGCCTGAGCCAAGTGGGTCGCATGTCTTTCAGCCCGATTTTGAAGTACTTCCTGGCATCCAAATTGAGCTCATGATAGCTCGTTGGAAAGCCCTGGATGTTGGCTATCCAACCCAAGTGGAATTTCCCAATTTGGAGCTCATTTGACCCTCCAAAACTTCTTTCTCCCAGAAGTACTTCCTGCTGGTGCAAAAGGTGGCAGCAAGGTGGTTTTCATGGTGTTTTTGAGCTTTTTGACCATCCAGAATCTGATGAAATGCTTTGGAAATGCCTGAGGATGCATAAATTATCATGAAAAATCCAAAAATGCAAATATTTCCTTCAGCAAGTGTCCCAAAAAAAAGTGAGCATATGAGTGCGAGACCCGCTTAACTGAAAAACCTGTTTTTGAGACCAAAAATTTCAAAATGACAAAAATTTCTCCGAATTTGCTCAAATTCGGAGCGAAGACCCTCCATCATGTATCTTGCCCAGCCAACGAAGCCTCGGCCAAAATCCGGAGTGGATCAGGCCTTTTCCGCCGTTTTAGTGCTTCGCTCAACCTCCTCTTCAAAATCTTCATTCTCGCTTTGCAGACATGCATGCGAGCCCAATAATGTCCTTTCATGTGACGAAGCATGTCCTTCTCTCTATTTTCCTTTGCAATCAACTTCTCCAAATGGATGTTCACATAAGTGAGTACATAATCTCGATCAATTGGTGTCATGTCGCCGGGTCTTTTCCGGGCCAATTGTCGATCCTCACGGATTCGACGCAACTCATAAAGTGTGTGCTCATCCTCAAGCTATTTGTTGCGCTGCTCCAGATATTTTATCACCCACTGAGCCTTCTGAAATTGATCTTTCAGCTTGTCATTCTCGGCCCTTTGCTCCTGGATGATTTCCTTCAGTTTCGAGCTAGGAGAGCTCGCATCAACATCAATAATTGTGAAGTCTGTGTCCCGGCCTCCTGATGGGCCCTCATCATGCATGGGCTTCTTGCCCCTATCCTGGATCTGTACCTGTGCTGAAGAAGAAGGCGAGACCCCTTCCACCCTGAGTGGAGATAATACTCGCTCTGCTGATGAAGTCGGCAAGACCCCTTCCACCTCACGTGGAGATAATACTCGCCGTGTAGCTGCAAATAAGGCCCTGTGGCCTCGCTGATATGTCAGAACCAATGGAGCGCTGATGTGCTCAACCTCAGGGATGTCCGGCTGGTGTGAAGGCTCTCCCACATCATGAACTACCCCGGGAGACGGCTGTGACGCTGTGAAAAAGTCACGGGAGATGAAATCCTCCCAAGTGATGCCCTGCTGTGCCAACTGATGTAACACTATGATCTTGATCAAAGCGTAATGATATATGCTCCTATATTGCTGTGTTGGGCTCTTCTTTTGTACAAAAATCACCATCCTCTCTATGTTGCGATATATGAAGTATGGAATGTTCATCATACGTACCCTTGTGAAGTGCATCAACAAATGAACATGGTATGCAAAGAGACGCGCGTATCTGCCCTCGCAACTGAAATACTGAATGATGAGTTTCATCAGCGGTGCAGCTCATCCCTCAAGAATCTGAAAGGAAAAACTCTGCCCAAGTGCCTCATATACCCAGGTTTAATGTATGGCTCATAGTGGAATTTCTCTAAATGCTTACGTTTGTTCCATTTCTCTCCTATGTTTGGTATGCCAGTAGCTTGAGCAATAGTCAAGGGTGACAGAATGAAATCAACCCCGGCAAGATTTACGCGGCCATCACGTAAATGTAGAACAAACAGACGAGCTAGTTCACGATGAAGCTGGGTTTGTGAAATCATCTCACAAAATTGAAAACATGACAGATACCGAAAACAATCCATTGCTAATGGACATGCCTGCAACTGAGCCAAAGAAGTAGGCTCCTCCCTGCGATGATCACCACCTTTGAAACCTCTGTGAGGCCTCCGTGACACATTACCCTCTGTCGTGGAATCACTGTCCGAGTCCCGCTCATAAACTGACTCTGTCTCTGACATGGCTTTGAACAAGATATTTGCAATGTAGATATTGATATAGATGCAGTGAAGTCAAAGTTTCAATGCATTCTCAAAACCCAAATATATTGCATATATACCAAAGAATCATAGGAAACACACAATGGTAATAGCTCTGTTTAGGTGGATTGGGATAAAAGAACAGTCTCTGTTTTGATTACAAGCGGATCTTGACAAATGAGTACCAAGTGCAAAATGTGGGGTGAAGCCTTTAAAAGACTGGATAAAATTTGTCAAAGGGAACAATGAGTATAAGACTGTGTTTGTCAATGGAAAGTGAGATACAATGTGACAATGATCACAGTGAAACAAAAAGCCATAACAGTGGTAAAATAATGATGATGACAACAGTGGTAGAATGAGTGTGAGGGCAGTGAGACTTTGACAATATATGCAGAGGTATATATATCAACCATACAAGGTGGGAAAAGCTTCACCAAACCATCCAAATGTATTTAAAACCCTAAGGAATAAATCTGCCATGAATATAGGGTTTCACCTCTCCATTCAAATAAATCAATTTTTCCCACTTCAAGACACCACAACCATATTTAAAATCTACTGAGCAATGATTTAAAACCTGTTTGGAAGCAGCTGGAGTCGATTCAACACGAAACTGGGCACAAACACGAATTTTCTGGGCTCTGTTTTTAAGTGGGTCGCAACCACTCAAGTGGGTCGCAACCGTCAAGTTGGTCGCAACCGTGCAATTTTACACTAGCTGAAGCTAACAAGTGGGTTGCAGCCCTCAAGTGGGTCGCAACCACTCAAGTGGGTCTCACGCCCTCCAAACGCTGTCCAGAATGATGAGAACTTGTCCACGGCCTTCAAAACACGATTTCGACTCCTGCCTTGGCGAACTTCTTCCAAATGATTATGTTTGTCATGCTCATACATGAAATAAATATCTCATAAAATCAGATTGCTTTTCAAATGTGTTAGACAACCCACTCTTATAATGTTTCTGCATTTTTACATTTGGCTATTTAATACAATATTTCTCTTTGGCTTTTCTGAGTTTTTGGACTAATAACTCTGCTGTCTTTTGCAGGGATGTGGCTCTTTAGTTTAGGAAAAGATCAGAGGCTTGCAGTGAAGCTTCTCATGGTGAAATGGATATAATTATTACAAAAATGGAATTAAACAATTTCTAGTTCCAAAACAGAGTTTTGGAATAGAAATGTTTTCAAATGCTTATGATAATAATAAAAAAAAAATATGAAATCAAAATTTGCGAAACCAACCTCATGGCCTGCGGGCTTTATGACACATATGAAAAAGACGCGTAAACCCTAGACTCTAGGACTAAAGACCCTTTTTAACGAAACGGATATTTAGTGACCATGAATGAAATGACGATGAACTTCAGTACTTTTTGAGAAATTTTTAAATAGCCTTGCAGGTACAAGCATGAGGAAACAAAGGACAACCAGACCCCCTCGTCAGTCAGTGGCATGCTCCTAGCGAAATGCAACGAAGTGGAACAAGCGAGACACCTAAGAATGAATATGCAAAAGCGAAACGATCTCTGACGGAGGGCTATAAGGACCGACTCTAACATTGGCTCCAATGGGGATGGTGGCTCCATGGAGATGCCAAGAACGGCAGATCTTTGGGGGAGTCAGACAGTGCTTTCATCGATTGGGCAATGGAATCATTATTTCAACTGATAAAACAAAAACTTTGGACATATTTATTGACTGCAGATTTGACTAAAGACTGACTGAAATTTGACCAAAACTGACATGACTTTAAAACTGAAAGACTGATAAAAGTGACTTGACAATTTCAAACCAACCAACCTCCATCTCCAGAATTATAGCCTTCGCTCCGGGCCCCAGACTGAAGATGAGAGATCAGTACACACTTGCGATGAAACAGAAGTAAAACGATATGTACAATGATGATGAAATCAGCAGAAGATACTCAGAAGTGATATCATTTCAGCAACCGACCATTGATCGGTCCTCCAGGACAATCATCTCCATTCATTTCTTTGAGAAGAAAGGCATTTTGACCCCGATACGCTGCGATCTTAAAAGGACCCTTCCATAGATTTTCAAATTTTCCGTGCTTTCCCTTATCTTCATTCTGAGCATCCCATTTCAAAACTACCTCATCCAACTGAAACTTATCCACTTTTGCCTTTCTATCGTAGATCTTCTTTATGCGCTCCTGCAACTTGAAAGTATTTTGGAATACCTCTTCCCGTGTCTGCTGTAAATGAATCATCTGATTAATTCTCCGCTGCATGGGATCTTCCTCACTACCAGCTTCCTGAAGCAATTTGACCACCGGGACAGCAAGTGAAGTAGGAAGAGTCGTGTCTGTTCCGTACACCAGCTCGAAAGGAGACATGCCAATAGACTTTTTCTGACTTACCCTATCAGCCCACAGTGCATTCACTAACTTCTTGTGCCAGCCCTCTTTGTTGATTTCCAGCAATTTCTTAATAATGTTCACCAAGGATTTATTTGACGATTCCGCCAAGCCATTTCCTTGCGGATGGTAGTCGGTCGAATGCCCCAAGGTGATATTGTACTTATAGCAAAATTCAACCATCCTTTTAGACTTAAAGGCTGTTGCATTATCTGTAATTATTTTACTAGGACACCCAAAACGTGACAGAATATTGTTTTCAAGAAAAGAGATAATTACCGCATCCGTGGCCTGTCGAGTGGGAATTGCTTCGATCCACTTTGTGAAGTATTCCGTAGCTGTCAAGATCCATCTATGCTGTCCGGAAGATGCTGGGTGGACTTCCCCGATAAAATCCAATCCCCACTACTGGAATGGTGCACTAACTTCAATTGGTTTTAGAGGCAAAGGCTGTAGTTTCTGCTTCCCTTCGAAAATTTGACACTCATGAAAATTTTTAACAGCCTTAAATACATCCGAAAACAAAGAAGGCCAATAATACCCTTCCCTTAGAATCTTATTCGCTGTGGTCTTCCAAAAAAAATGACCTCCGCAGTCACCTTTGTGAAAGTCCTCCAAAACTCTTTGAGCTTCCTCCTCTACCAAACAATTCAACAACACTCCTCCAGGGTCTTTCCAATATAATGCAGAATTCAGAATGCAGAATTTAGCAGCTCTCAACTTCAATGTTCTACTCTTATTTCTAGGCATCCCGGGAGGTGGAGACAAATTCTGGAGCACGTATAAAATGTCAGCATACCAAGGGGAAGAAACAAAAATATCAGATACCTGAACTGACGTACTTTCCTCATCTTCATCGGACATGGCAGCGATCAAATTTATATCTAGAGCATGCAGATTTGTTTCAGCCATGAGCTTGGCGAGTCCTTGTCCTTTGATCAGCTTGGTTGGTTTAATCTCCACATCGTATTCTAACAACGCAGCGATCCACTTACCCCTTCTTCCCTCTGGATCTGCCTGTACCAAAACATCTTTAACTTCTGCGTTAGGAACGTATGCTATAATGTGAGAATGCAGTATATACACATGGAAATCTTTCAAGGCCTTTACAAGCGCTAGCGCTTGTTTCTCAATAATATTGTACTTCAATGCTCCATCCCTTATGATCCGACTGAAAAACGCAATGGGCTTCTCAAATCCATCCCTTTTTTGCATCAAAAGAGCTACCAATGTGTGCTCAGAAGCAAAAGAAAATAAAATTAAGTCCTATGTGTAATCCGGGCTGATTAAAATAGGGGTTGAGGAAAGAGCTATCTTTACCAAATTGAATGATTTCACCGCCTCTTCTGTCCACTTTACCTGACTGTCCTTTTTCAGCATGTTCGTGATTTCTTTAAGGTGCTCTGCAAGGTTTGGAATGAAACGACGCAGAAAATTCATTTTACCATTAAATGACTGTATTTCTTTCTTGTTCTGGGGCTGTTCAATCTGCTGTATGGCTTCAACTTGTGCAGGGTCAACTCGAATTCCATCTTTCGATATGATGTGCCCAAGGAGCTTGCCTTCATCCATGGCAAAAAGGCTCTTTTTCGGATTCAACGAAATGCCATACTTTCTGCACTTCTGGAAAACAATTTTCAAATGATATAAATGTTCCTCATCAGAATTTGAAAACACAGTTAAATCATCAAGGTAAACAACCAAAAATACGTCCTTTTCGTTGGCAAAAGCCATGTCCATTGCACGCTGAAAGGTGGCGCCTGCATTCTTCAAACCAAACGACATTTTTGCATAATGAAACGTTCCCCAAGGAGTGGTGAACGCAGTATTATCACGATCATCTTCATGTACTAAAATCTAATTATAACCTGAGTATCCGTCGAGTAGTGACATCCTTGATGCTCCAACTACTCGCTGCAATATATGGTCCATTTTTGGCAGCGGATAATTGTCTTTTAATGATACCTTATTCAAATTTCTGAAATCGATACATAAACGGATCTCACCTGTTTTCTTTCTCATGGGCACCAAATTTGATATCCAATCTGAAAATCGGATAGGCACAATGATTCCTGACTTATACAACCTGTTTACCTCTTTTTCGATCGATGGTAGCAGCTTTGGATTGATTCTCCTCAACTTTTGACGGAAAGGCTTCTGATTTGGTTTGATGGGGATAGTATGTTGAATGATGTTAGTATCATATGTTTTTAGATCTGAATAATCCCACGCAAATGCATCAGAAAATGAAGACAACAATTTCACATATTCTGCCTTTACCTTTGGTGACAATGACTTTGATAATTTTACCATCTTGGGATTCTCAGCTGTCCCAATATTTACCTCCTCAACACCTTTTTCTGTTGGCCTCAATGTCGGTTTGCGGGCTACATCGTCTTGATCAAACAACTCTTCCAAAGGAATCAATCCCTTAGGAATGATGTTATCCTTAAGTTGCAGCACTTCCATTTGGTTTATTTGTATGTCATCACTACCATCATCATGTTCTGTATCTATGGAGGTGTCTTTGAACTTACCCTTATTCTGCAGAAATTCACTAATCTCCTCATCATCCTGAAAGACTTGCCAACATCGCTGATTGTCTGGAACGGTAGGGCGGTGTTTCACATGAATCTCGAATTTGTTGCTGGAATTCATCGGAATTTTAAGATTGCTTGCTGCCTTAGCAAGTCCATCAGCAACACCATTTTGTATGCGGGGCACACATGTCAAAGTATGATCAGAAAATAACTTCAGAATGTCTAAAACTGCATTACGGTAAGCCCTCATGCGAGGATGCTTAGCCTGAAACTCACCTTTAACTTGCTTTATCACCAATTCTGAATCACCATATACTACAATCCTTTTCGCTTTCAGCTTCTTAAGAATCTTAAGGCCAGAAATAAGAGCCTCGTATTCCGCTTCATTATTAGAGCAGTCAAATGCCAGCTTGTAGGAACATACTCTGACATTGCTCGGAACCTTATCCGGAGCGGAAAACGGACTACGAATCCACACACCAATCCCAGCACCATCACTGCCCACTGCGCCATCAAAATCCATGGTCCAAAGACCATCTTCATCGTCTTCTAAATGCTGAAATTGCACCGGCTCTGCTTTTTCTGTTTGCTGCCCATTGTCTTCAGCTGATTGCTCCACAATAGCTTGTTTTTCTTTTCTTTCTTTTTGCAAAACTTCTCTAAAATTCTCAGTGATTTCTGGTATATCTTATGCCTGAACTAATTGACTTTCTATATCATTAAAACTATCAGCAAGCAACACAAATGACTCTAAGTCGGTATGTACATAATTTACAGGATGATTGATTGGCTTCTCTTTGCTGGTTATCATGTATTTCATCTTCTGCTCTCGATATAACTTTCTCATTTGACCGAAGACTGGAATTGTAGCATAAGAGAAATCTAACTGAAGTGTACCTTTCAACTTTTCCCCCCAAGATCTCGAAAGGAGCATACCAAATCGCGGAGGAATGTCGGCCACCACCATGTCCATTAAAACATTCTTTGCTGGAATTTGATCTAAGCTTACAACCAAATCTTTGATGAGTCCTATACACCTCACACGGCTGGAATCAAATGAATACAAATCATGATATTTTCTTGTAATGTCTAGTCCCAACTTTTCCATGATTGCCTTTGGCATCAAATTGTGTGAAGCACCCGAATCGAACATAGCATTGTGCAAAACATATTCATGCAACCTCAAACTGATATAAAAGGGGGGAACATCACTGTCAGGTGACTCACCATCTAATGCAGGCCCGAAAATCAGTTTTGGCTGATCATCCTCAACATTAACTGTATCGAACATTGGATCAAAGTTCAGAATTTTGGAGACTTGCCTGCGATAGCTACTGTTCTTCATGATTTCTGTCAAAGGAATAGATATTTTTAATTTGGAAATCTCATTTTCCAAACTAAATGCTGAAACTTTCTCAACTTCTTTGACCGGAACTTCCTTCTTTTCAGACTTGTCTTTCACTATGTTTGACTGATTTACTTTTTCTGCTGATGATACTTTACTAGCTGCTGGATCAATTGTCTCTTTTCCTTTCTTCTGTGGTATCGGTGAATCCGTCTTTGGTGCTGAAGCTTCTTTTCGTTTCTGAATTGGATTTATGGGCACATCTCGGTTTCTCAATGAGTATTGCTTTTGTTGGGCAGACAAAGCATTCAAATATCCTCTTTGGTATTCATCTGATTCTTCCTCTAAACTTGCATCATTTGCTAGAATGAAGTCTTCATCTTTCTGAACAACTGAACTTTCTCCGTATTCTTCATCCTCAGTGATATAAATAGGCAGATCGTCGGGAGTAAAGAAATGATTTTGCTCACCTGCTACATCATCATCATCGTCTGAATCTTGACTCACAAAATTCTGCAAAAGAGGTGTCTTGATCTGTTGTTGGGCTGCTGGCTCTGGTGGTCTTTGTTCACGCTGCTTTATTCTGAACTATGGCTGCTGCTGGCCACGGTAATTTGGATTTCGAATCTGCGTTTCTGATTTGTCAAGGTTCATCCTTTTGAACATTTTTTCCATCTCACGAATCAAGTGTTGTTCAGATGTAGATGTGGAAGGCTCTTCCTTTATTGTCACTCTTTTCTCTGCTTTCAACCGTGCTCTCTTATCATTCAAATTTGCCTCAACACTAACGGCAATCTTCTGCATATCTTCTAAGGTAGGCGGATCTCGATCACGAAGGGAATAAGCCATCTCCGGATCAAAACCATCCGGGAATTTAAGAAGAGCTGACTTTTTAGACGGCCTCAAATCATCTGGGATCGCATTGTACACTGTATTGAATCTATTGATATAATCCTGTACGGACTCACCAGGATTACGCTTGATGTTTGTATACTCTGAAGTGATCTGCAGTGGATCCTTTTTCATCTCCCATCGATCTAAGAACTGTGTCTGAAGGTCTTGCAATGTATTGATACTTCTGGCCGGTAATGCTCTGAACCATTTGTGAACTTCTCCTCCAAATGTCTGGGCAAACAATCTCATTGAAACATTTTCTGCATCAATTTCATGCAGATCCAAGAAGTCTGTCATTCGAACAATATGCTGCTGAGCTAATATACTTTGTGGGGTGCCATCAAATATAGGAATTTTGCTCTGATAATCAGCAGGCATAGCATCTAAATTGGCCGGCAAAACAAGAGGTGCAAATCTGGCTGCCATGACTCTTGGCGGATTGATGATAATCTGCTGTCTAGGAGAAACATGAGGACTAGGAGCAGTAGGTGTGCGAGGTGTATGCGGTGGAGATGGAGGAGAAATTACTGTGGATTGCTGATCAGAAAACTCAGGCTGAACAGGAATGGTAGGGATAAAAGGAGGTTCAGTGGGAATGCGTGAACTAGATGCAAATTCAGATGATCCAAGAATTTGTGAAGCAGATTCAGTGAATTCAGGAGTATTGGTAGCCAGAACGGAATTTTGCAACTGTCTATCCAAGTAATGTGAAACAAATCTATATTGCAAATCTTCAGCAAACAATGGATCCGGAACTAATCTTGACAATTCAGTTTCAGAAAAATTTACAAACAAGGATGTTTCAAATCGTGCATCAAAAGGAATTTCATCAACATATATAATTTTCACAGGACAGGATGCAGATCTAGTAAGCAATCTGGAACTCCCAAAACTCACTTGAATTTCTCTTTCAGAACTTTCTTGACTTCCTTGTCTTCTAAGGATCCTAGGAATCGGATTTGGATTTTCAAATATTGTTGGTGGATCAGGGTCAGGATTCGACCTAGTATTCCTTCTTGAAGCCAGTGTATTGATCTTCTCGGGATAAATTTCAAGGAACACAATCAATTATCTTCAGCCTTTCGACTTCTAGACTCAATCATCCAAAGGGTCTAGAACGAATAAGTATACTGGGGTGATTTGCAAATCAAGTGCTGCACTCACAAGCTTACCGGAGATCGACTGAAGCAGCGTTTATCTACTACCGCTTATGCATGGCAAAAGCGTTTCGAAAGCTACCTGGCGTGACTTCAGACTCCGTCTAAGACTCATGAAACGAACACATCAACAAGCAAACCATTGAGATTGATGATTTTTTCCCCAGTATGGTCGCCACTATGTTAGCGCTCAAATCTACCTCAGGCTGAAATGAGGTAAAACTCAAGGCTACATCAAACCACGCTTAGCCTCGTAGCTAGCCCTACGAGGGCAGGAGAGGGCTCTCTCCGTCGATCTCGATAAAATGAACAATAGGGTGCGAGATGACTTACGATAGGAGCTGATTTTAGGCTAGTAAAGAGATAGGTATGTTTGATTTTTGATTTTTGGGTTTTCGCTGGAGAAATGGGAAAAACAAATTTTGGGTCCGGGGATAAGGTCAGACCTTTGCAGATTTCGAGTTGGGGCGAGGTAGGTGATTGTCTTGATGCTTTTGATTGGATATACGGACAGATTAGACCGACGAGGAGCTGAAGAGGGCAAAGAAGAACTTGGATCCTCTCCAAACAGTCGAAAACATATAGAACTAAATGAATTCAAAGGCAGAGCACGTTAAACAATGGATTCAACCTCATCTACTCATTCAATTTAGTTCAGAAGCATATGAAAGGAATGGCATACATTAAACATGAATAACTTATAGTAAACAGAGAGAAAACACCATCAAGAACAAAACACCACAAGGATCCCAACAAGTGCCGCAAAACCTCTGATCTTTCCTTAGCCAAAATATGAAAAAATATGTACAATGATGCCAAAAGTCTCCCAAGAGTCCAACCTCTCCAACCTCTGAAAATGATTGAGAAATTACATCATATAGATCATCCTAACCCATTCCCACACCTCTAGGGGTCGAATTCCTCCTTCAGGGGTCAGTTTCAACCAAATTCTAATCAAGGAACTAAAATCTAGGCAGCTAACAACTTGCCTCTAAAAGAATGGAAACTAATTCATTTACATGATTTTCACTTTTTTAAGAGTGAATCTTCTAGAATAGGTAAAAATGAACCAAAGTTACATGCCAAACATAAATTTACATCATAATAACTCAAAAATTTCATCCCCAAGCAAAACTGGTCCAAACTGGCCGAAACTCTGAGCTGGAAGTTGAAAATTCAGCCAAAAATTTAAGTGGGTCGCATGCCTGAGCCAAGTGGGTCGCATGTTTTTCAGCCCGATTTTGAAGTACTTCCTGGCATCCACATTGAGCTCATTATATCTCGTTGGAAATCCCTGGATGTTGGCTATCCAACCCAAGTGGAATTTCCCAATTTGGAGCTCATTTCACCCTCCAAAACGTCTTTCTCCCAGAAGTACTTCCTGCTGGTGCAAAAGGTGGCAGCAAGGTGGTTTTTATGGTGTTTTTTAGCTTTTTGACCATCCAGAATCTGATGAAATGCTTCGGCAATGCCTGAGGATGCATAACTTATCATGAAAAATTCAAAAATGCAAAGATTTCCTTCAGCAAGTGTCCCAAAAAAAAATGAGCATATGAGTGCGAGACCCGCTTAACTGAAAAACCTGTTTTTAGACCCAAAAAAATTTCAAAATGACAAAATTTTCTCCGAATTTGCTCAAATTCGGAGCAAAGATCCTCCATCATGTATCTTGCCCAGTCAATGAAGCCTCGGCCAAAATCCGAAGTGGATTAGGCCTTTTTCGCCGTTTTAGTGCTTCGCTCAACCTCCTCTTCAGAATCTTCATTCTCGCTTTGCAGACATGCATGCGAGCCCAATAATGTCCTTTCATGTGATGAAGCATGTCCTTCTCTCTATTTTCCTTTTCAATCAACTTCTCCAAATGAATTTTAACCCGTGTGAGCACAGAATCTCGATCAATTGGTGTCATGTCGCCGGGTCTCTTCCGGGCCAATTGTCGATCTTCACGGATTCGCCGCAGCTCATAAAGTTCGTGCTCATCCTCAAGCTGTTTGTTGCACTGCTCTAGATATTTTATCACCCACTGAGCCTTCTGCAATTGATCTTTCAGCGTGTCATTCTCGGCCCTTTTCTCCTGGATGATCTCCCTCAGTTTCGAGCTAGGAGAGCTCGCATCAACATCAATGATTGTGAAATCTGTGTCCCGGCCTCCTGATGGGCCCTCATCATGCATGGGATTCTTGCCCCTGTCCTGGATCTGTACCTGTGCTGAAGAAGAAGTCAAGATCCCTTCCACATCATGTGGAGATAATACTCGCTCTGCTGATGAAGTCGGCAAGACCCCTTCCACCTCACGTGGAGATAATACTCGCCGTGTAGCTGCAAATAAGGCCCTGTGGCCTCGCTGATATGTCAGAACCAATGGAGCGCTAATGTGCTCAACCTCAGGAATGTCCGGCTGGTGTGAAGGCTCTCCCACATCATGAACTACCCCGGGAGGCGGCTGTGACGCTGTGAAAAAGTCACGGAAGATGAAATCCTCCCAAGTGATGCCCTGCTGTGCCAACTGATGTAACACTATGATCTTGATCAAAGCGTAATGATATATGCTCCTATATTGCTGTGCTGGGCTCTTCTTTTGTACAAAAATCACCATCCTCTCTATGTTGCGATATATGAAGTACGGAATGTTCATCATACGTACCCTGGTGAAGTGCATCAACAAACGAACATGGTACGCAAAGAGACGCGCGTATCTGCCCTCGCAACTGAAATACTGAATGATGAGTTTCATCAGCGGTGCAAACTCATCCCTCAAGAATCTGAAAGGAAAAACTCTGCCCAAGTGCCTCATATACCCAGTTTTAATGTATGGCTCATAGTGGAATTTCTCTAAATGCTGACGCTTGTTCCATTCCTCTCCCATGTTTGGTATGCCAGTGGCTTGAGCAATAGTCAAGGGTGACAGAATGAAATCAACCCCGGCAAGATTTACATGGCCATCACGTAAATGTAGAACAAACAGACGAGCAAGTTCATGATGAAGCTGGGTTTGTGAAATCATCTCACAAAATTGAAAACATGATAGATACCGAAAACAATCCATTGCTAATGGACATGTCTGCAACTGAGCCAAAGAAGTAGGCTCCTCCCTGCGATGATCACCACCTTTGAAACCTTTGTAAGGCCTCTGTGACACATTACCCTCTGTCGTGGAATCACTGTCCGAGTCCCGCT
Organism: Pinus albicaulis; assembly: GCA_034641835.2. Classification (NCBI taxonomy): domain Eukaryota; kingdom Viridiplantae; phylum Streptophyta; class Pinopsida; order Pinales; family Pinaceae; genus Pinus; species Pinus albicaulis. The sequence goes on along the minus strand of CM076580.1, from coordinate 1,499,240,465 downwards.
CATAAACTGACTCTGTCTCTGACATGGCTTTGAACAAGATATTTGCAATGTAGATATTGATATAGATGCAGTGAAGTCAAAGTTTCAATGCATTCTCAAAACCCAAATATATTGCATATATACCAAAGAATCATAGGAAACACACAATGGTAATAGCTCTGTTTAGGTGGATTGGGATAAAAGAACAGTCTCTGTTTTGATTACAAGCGGATCTTGACAAATGAGTACCAAGTGCAAAATGTGGGGTGAAGCCTTTAAAAGACTGGATAAAATTTGTCAAAGGGAACAATGAGTATAAGACTGTGTTTGTCAATGGAAAGTGAGATACAATGTGACAATGATCACAGTGAAACAAAAAGCCATAACAGTGGTAAAATAATGATGATGACAACAGTGGTAGAATGAGTGTGAGGGCAGTGAGACTTTGACAATATATGCAGAGGTATATATATCAACCATACAAGGTGGGAAAACCTTCACAAAACCATCCATATGCATTTAAAACCCTAAGGAATAAATCTGCCATGAATATAGGGTTTCACCTCTCCATTCAAATAAATCAATTTTCCCACTTCAAGACATCACAACCATATTTAAAATCTACTGAGCAATGATTTAAAACCTGTTTGGAAGCAGCTGGAGTCGATTCAACACGAAACTGGGCGCAAACATGAATTTTCTGGGCTCTGTTTTTAAGTGGGTCGCAACCACTCAAGTGGGTCGCACCCCTCAAGTGGGTCGCAACCGTGCAATTTTACATTGGCTGAAGCTAACAAGTGGGTCGCACCCCTCAAGTGGGTCGCAACCACTCAAGTGGGTCTCACGCCCTCCAAACGCTGTCCAGAACGATGAGAACTTGTCCACGGCCTTCAAAACACGATTTCGACTCCTGCCTTGGCGAACTTCTTGCAAATGATTATGTTTGTCATGCTCATATATGAAATAAATATCTCATAAAATCAGATTGCTTTTCAAATGTGTTAGACAACCCACTCTTATAATGTTTCTGCATTTTTACATTTGGCTATTTAATACAATATTTCTCTTTGGCTTTTCTGAGTTTTTGGACTGATAACTTTGCTGTCTTTTGCAGGGATGTGGCTCTTTAGTTTAGGAAAAGATCAGAGGCTTGCAGTGAAGCTTCTCATGGTGAAATGGATATAATTATTACAAAAATGGAATTAAACAATTTCTAGTTCCAAAACAGAGTTTTGGAATAGAAATTTTTTCAAATGCTTATGATAATAAAAATATGAAATCAAAACTTGCGAAACCAACCTCACGGCCTGCGGGCTTTATGACACATATACAAAAGACGCGAAAACCCTAGACTCTAGGACTAAAGACCCTTTTTAACGAAACTGATATTTAATGACCATGAATGAAATGACGATGAAATTCAGTACTTTTTGAGAAATTTTTAAATAGCCCTGCAGGTACAAGCATGGGGAAAGAAAGGACAACCAGACCCCCTCGTCAGTCAGTGGCATGCTCTTAGAGAAATGCAACGAAATGGAACAAGCGAGACACCTAAGAATGAATATGCAAAAGCGAAACGATCTCTGACGGAGGGCTGTAAGGACCGACTCTAACAGGGGGATAAACACTGAACTTCAAACTTTGACAAATGACTCAATAACTTCCACATCATCTCTGCCACTGTTTTAAAGATGCTGGTAATAATTATGATGTAAAACAACCCCTCTTTAACACTGTCAAGAGAATGCTTGAATACTGGTTTGTTTCTGAAGGACAGGGCTTGTTTTGTCAACCTGTTTTGACAGTCCTTGGTCTTTGATAGCTTCTTCAACCTTTATCTACAGCAGGTGCCAAGTTTACTGGTCTTCTTGGACTTGATCTAAGAAAAGCTCACCCTTTCAACATACTTTCTTGCTTATAGGTGTATCATCTGCGCTATATATGTCCTTCGGAATGATGAAAAACTGTGTTTGTTTTAAATCATTTAAACAGTGACAGTTTATCAAAACACACTCCTTTTTCTTATTCATAAAATTGTATACCTATTCACCATGTCCATCTTGGGTGTATATCTGAAAAGATAAGCTTGTGAAGCAAGAAAAACAGGGTTCTTTGATACACAGTTATCATTTTTCTTTGACCAGTGTATTGACCTTTTTGTAATAGAACCATTCCATAGCTCAACTCTGTTCACTGTTTTACCTTCTTGGTGATTTATAGGCTTCTCTTTGGATTGTAAGTGCCATTTTTTATTGCATCCATTCAAACTATATTTCTCTGTTTTCTTAAGAGGAGTTCCCTTTAAACTTCTTGGCATGTGACAGTGAGGTGACTGTGTGGCCTCTTCCCCTAAGGAAACTGCCCTTTTTGTATCAATGGCCTGCATAGTCAATATTGTCTCCTGTCCACTATAGGTACAGTTTGACAGACATTTTCATATGAATAGGAAGAGCAATATTTTTGAATTAGAAACACTATCTTTGACCTGTGTAATGACTTCTATTTTCCTTCTTTGTATCCTTCCACTGCACCTTTTGACCAATCAGTCTTCAACAACATCCAATGCTTTGGCCATCTGCTCATAAATGGAGGAGGCTCTTCATCAGGTAAAGTATTTGAAGGTTGTTTGACAAATCTGTTTGACACAGATTTTCCCTGGATGTGATGGTAAGCAAACCACTTGAAAAAAATCAATACTAGCACCTCTGCTTGCAATCATCACTGTGCTTCAGAAAAACCCTAGCCAAAATGTCACTGTCTTCCTGCACTTCTCTGAGGGTGACTAAAAAATCATTATTTGCTTTGGTTATCTAATGACAAATTCTTTGAAAGATAGTCTCTGTGACTATGGAGGTCAGCACCTTTTGAAAAAAAAACAACTTTTCTTCTGCCTAGGTGATGACATGATCTGTTAGCATCTCTTCAATTTGGTTTTGTGGGGAAAACAGGTTTCCTATGATTAGAATTGTTATTACTCATGATATGCCTTTCTAAAGTTTAACAATTCATATGATTTGAAACTTCAATTGACCTCCTTTACCAGACCACACTCTGTTTTCCTTTGAACTTGCATATTTCAGACCCTATCCCTGTTATGATTATTACTCACATTCATAAAAACCTGGAGATATTGTTTCACTGTTCAGTAAAGGCAAACCTGGACTTTTTCAATCTTTAAAGTCAATACTGGCCAACGCCCTCTGCTTGTAGATGAAGGAGGCGCCCTAACCCTCTGCTTGTAATTGAAGGAGGTTCTGGGCCATGACAATTTACCAGTTTGCTGTGACAGTGGTGTCCTTTTCTTACTGTGATTTTTATACTGGAAGGAAAACTGCAAGGTCTTGATGAGTGACTTTCTGTTTTGCAGACATATCTCTGGCTCATGATACATTTAGAAGCAGTTGTTCCTCTAACTGTAGATTCAAGCATTTACTCCTGAGATGAAGTTATATTTCCTGTCTTTGTAGAATCCATAAAACACTGTGAAACACCTACTAATCAGCTTGAGACTGTGGTTCATGCAGTGTTGAGACCTAGGGATATAAGTGGCGCGACTTAGAGCTGTTGTCAATTTCATTTGCAGAGTGGGAAGTCAGTCATGGTTTGTCTGTAGCAGATGGATGATTTTTGGCTTTTGATGATTGCCAAGGGTAAAATGCCTTAAAGCGCCACTTCCTAACATAGGGGATACTTTTGAAACAGATTTGGATTTGCCTTTTAAAGCTGATGGGTAGACCAGTAGGGCTGAAGCTAGATAGGATAGGGATAATGAGGTTTTGATTTTGACATGGGTGGACTGAAAAGTAGAAAGGCGAAAAAAGTTTTAGGAGGGTTTTCTAGATGACATATTGACATAAGGAAATCAGTTTCTAGAAAACTCAGCTGTAGATATAGTCATCACTAACATGTAAAAAAAATACTGATGGCTAACACTTTGAAGCAGTACTTTGGCTTTAGAAATCAGCAGGATTTCTGAGTACTAAATGGAAATAGTAGTGAATATTAACCAAGGATAGGACATTATCAAAAGTCTTCAAGTATCAGCAATTTTAATCATGAAATTTTTTCTTGAAGGCTATCCAACATTATTTAGCCACCATCTGATATGACAGAATTTTACGGGTGGCTAACAGTGGCTCCACTTGGGGATGGTGTCCTTTTGAAGGCATCAAGAACTGCAGACTTGTATTCTCTGGGAGGCTGATCAGTTGCCTCATCCATTGGGTTGTTTCTTCTACTTGAAAGATCTTTCTTTGTTCTGGAAACCAATTTTCAATCTTTGGAAAACAATGGAGCTCTTATCAACAAACTTTCTACCTACCCAATCCTACTGATCTGACATTTTCTCTTCATCAAAGTGCACTTGGATTGGAAAACTCTCTTACAACATTTTATTCTTTTGAAAGCATAAAAAATAATCTAACTCTACTCCTTATTTCTTCATTGATCTAGATTAAACAGTTGGATCCATATGATTCTCTACCTAATCTATTGTCTGTTGGGATTAAGCTGTCCAACAGACTTCCATTCTCTAAATTCTATAACATAAATTCAAAAACATTCAAGTCAAGATTGAGCTTTTTAAATTTCTGTGATCTATGGCATGAAAACAAGCTACACATAGATTATTATTTGCAGAAAATTAAAATCAAAACGGAAGGTTTTAAGATTTGAAAGTTTCTCATCATGGCCTTCTCTTTTCTTCACAGCTCCATTTTTTCTTTTGTTTGAGTTGTCTCTTCTTTGATAACTGATTCAGATTTTGGGAAAATTAGAACCAGTTTTTCTCTTTCATGACTCAGAAAATAAAACAGTTTTGAGTCATCTCTCTTTGGAGACTTTGGTTCAGATTTTGAATTTGTTTGAACCTTTAATTTCTATCCTAATCTATCTACTGATAATCCAAGATTAAACAGTTTGGCAAACCAAATTCACTACTCTATCAGCAGAAAATTTAAAACTAATTAGTCAAGATTAGGTTGTTTGACTAACTAGAAGTGTGGTTATCAGGAGTGGCATTTAAGCTTGCACACTTTCAGATTTGTTTCTCTTTTTTGGCATGGGGCTTTTCCTTTCTTGTTTTTTTTTTAAAAACCTCCCTCTTTTCTTTTCTTATATTGTTTTTGTGTTTTTGATTTTTCATAACTTTGAATGCAATGGTTAGACTATGATATTTTCAATGATAAAAACAAAAATGCTTTAAAACTTAGTATTCTTGGCAGAAGTAATGCTTGAGCATCCTGCCATTGATGGGACCTCCATATAGGTCTTCTCCATTCATTTCTTTTAAGAAAAATGTATTATGACCCCTCTCAGCATGAATAATATATGGCCCTTTCCACAAGTTCTCAAACTTGCCATGTTTCCCCTTCTCTTCTCTCCTTGAATCCCATTTAAGAACAACACTTCCAATCTAGAAGTTGTTTGCCTTAGTCCTTTTATCAAATTGCTTCTTCATATTTTCTTGGACTAACTGTGTTCTTTCATAAACTTCTTCTCGGGTCTGCTGCAAATGAATTGTTTGGTTGATCCTCCTCTGCATATCATTTTATTCAACCTGTACTTCTTGAAGGAGCTTCATGATTGGAAGTCCTAATGAGGTAGGGAAGACTGCATCCATGCCATAAACTAACTGATAGGGGGACATATTTATTGATTTCTTTGTGGTTAGTCTATCAGCCCATAAGGCATGAACCAGCTTATTGTGCCATGATTTTCTATTTTCTTCCAACAGCTTTTTAATGATATTAATGAGACTCTTGTTGGAGGATTCAGCTAATCCATTCCCTTGGGGATAGTAAGCAGTGGAATGGCCCAAGGTTATATGGTATTTGTGACAGAAATCAACCATCTTTTTGGATTTGAAAGCAGCAGCATTATCTGTTATGATTTTTCTGGGACAACCAAATCTGGATAGGATATGGGTTTCAAGAAAATTGATAATGACAGAGTCATTAGCATTCCTGGTAGGTATAGCTTCTATCCATTTGGTGAAGAAGTCAGTGGCTGTGAGGATCCACTTATGTTGAGTTGAGGAAGATGGATGAATTTCTCCAATGAAGTCCAGCCCCCATTGTTGAAAAGGTGCCTCAACTCTGATAGGATGTAGGGGTAAGGGAAGGAGCTTTCTCTTGCCATCAAATATTTGACACTTATGGCAAGACATGACCAGCTTCTGAGTGTCTGGGAAAAGGGTAGGCCAATAGTAACCTGATCTGAGAATTTTGTTTGTTGTGGCCTTCCAGTAGAGGTGTCCTCCACATTCACCATCGTGCAATTCATGCATGATTTTTCCTACATCATCTTGAAGTAAACATTTCCAACAACATTTTTCCAATACAATACTCCATTTAATATGCAAAAACTCAAAGCCTTTTGTTTCAAGAATCTAGTTTTAGTTTTAGATAAAGAAGGAGGGGTATTTAAATATAAAAGAACATAAACAATGTCAGCATACCAAGGAGAATTTAGAAAGGTTTCTTTAATAAAAGGAGCATCAGATTCTTCTATTTCTTCCAACACATCTACCATATTCATGTCTAATGCTTGGAAGTTAGACTTAGCCATGAGTTTTGCTAATCCTTGCCCTTTTACTAGTTTGGTGGGCCTAATTTCTAAGTCATATTCAAGAATAGTTGCAATCCACTTTCCCCTTTTACCATCAGGGTCCTGACTTAGAATATCGTTGACAACAGTATGTGGAACAAAATAAATTATGTGAGAGTGTAATATGTAGACCCTAAAGTCTTTTAAAGCTTTCACTAATGCTAAGGCTTGCTTCTCCATGATGTTATAATTGAGAAGAGCATCTCTTAAGGCTCTACTAAAGAAGGATATTGGTTGTTCTTGTCCTAAATAATTTTTCTGAAGCAAGACTGCAGCTATTGTATTTTCAGATGCAAAAGAAAAAATATAAAATTCTTTGGTAAAATCAGGACTAATTAGGACTGGTGTTTGGGTAAGAGCTTGTTTGACCAGTTCGAATGATTGTTTAGCTGGTAAAGTCCATTTTACACCCACATTTTTCTTAAGCATGTTTGTAATGTTTTTTAATAGCTCAGCAAGGTTGGGAATAAACCTTCTCAAAAAATTAATCTTTCCAGTGAGAGATTTCAATTCTTTGAGGCTTCTAGGATGGCTGATTTGCAATATGCCATCTATCCTTGTAGGGTCTATTCTGATTCAATTTTCTGAAATTATGTGACCAAGGAGTTTCCCTTCTTGGAGATCAAAGAGGGTCTTCTCGGGATTCAGTGATAAGCCAAATTTCCTACACTTCTCAAAAACCTTTCTTAGGTGAATCAAATGTTCTTCATCAGTTTTCGAGAAAACAGTTATGTCATCAAGGTAAATAATTATAAAATAGCCAATATATTGAGAGAAGGCTATGTCCATGGACCTTTGGAAGGTGGCCCCTGCGTTCATTAATCCGAAAGGCATTTTGACATACATAAAGGTGCCCCAAGGTGTGGTAAAATCAGTTTTCATTTGGTCACTTGGGAACACTAACACCTGATTGTAACTTGAGAACCCATCTAATAGGGATATTCTTCTTGACCCAACTACCCTTTGAAGTATATGGTCCATCTTGGGTAATGGGTAGTTGTCTTTTAGAGAGGCTCTGTTTAAAATTTTGAAGTCAATACAAAGCCTGATTTCCCCTGTTTTCTTTCTAACAGAAACTAAGTTTGATACCCATTCTGAAAATCTAATGGGTACTATGATCCCAGCATTGTACATTTTCTCAATTGCTGCCTTAACCAAAGGTAATAAAAGGGGATTTATTCTCCTTATTTTTTGCTTGAAAGGCCTTTGATTTTCCTTCAAGGGAATTTTATGCTGGATGATGCTGGTATCATATGATTTTAAGTCTTTGTATTCCCAAGCAAACACATCTTTAAATTATTTGAAAAGCTCTATGTATTTCAATTTTATGTGAGCTGGGAGGGTGCTAGATAGCTTGATCGTCTTAGGTTCTACTAGACTGCCTATGTTATGCTCTTCTATATTTGTTTCCACAGGCTCCATTCTGGGTTCTTTAGCTACATCGTTGAGATCAAACAGGTGTTCTAAAGGTGTGAGACCTCTTGGGATCTTATCATTTTTGCATTGTAAACTTCCAAGTCTTCTTGGTATTCATTGTTCACTACCTCTGCTTCAAATGTATTTTCGCAATGATTTATATTAGCAGGATACGTCATTTCAGCCTCTGGGATTTGTTCAATATACAAACATTTTTCTTCATGGCTAGTTTCTAGTGTTGGTATGCTGAAATCATTTTCTGATTTCAAGAAATCATATATTTGTTTGTCAGATTCAAACACCTGCCAGTGATCTTCGTTATCAGGCATAGCAGGTCTGTGTTTCACCTTTATACTGAGTTGTTCATTTATTTCAGGTACTTGGCAATTGCTGGCCATGAAGACAAGTTCATTTTCTAGATGATTCAGTGCTCTAGGAATGAAAATGAGTTCATATTTTTCGAAATTTTTTAGTAGGTCCAGGGTATCATTTCAATATTCCCTAAGCCTTGGATTCTTGGCTGAGTATTCTCCTTTGATTTGTTTGATGATAAGTTCAGAATCTCCTAAGATAGATATCCTTTGGGCTTTTAACTATTTGAGCAATTGTAAACCTAGGAGGAGGGCTTCGTACTCAGCAATGTTGTTAGTGCACGGGCAATCTAATTTGTATGAAAAACTCTAATTTGTGTTCTGAATCCAGACACCTGCCCCTGCACTAGTTTTATTGCAGGATCCATCGAAATTTACTGTCCAGAGTATGTTTGACTCATTTTCACTTTCTTGTTGCTGTTGATTGTCAATATTTTGAAGTTGATTCGAGGTAAGATTGGATTGTTCTGGTGAATTGATTGGGTCCATGTTTTCTTTACCTTGTTGGGTAATTTCATCTTTGTTACACAAGATAAAGGAGTCTAAACTTGATTGAATAGAATATATTGGAGTGTTGTTTGGTTTGTCCATGTTACTCACCATGTACTTCATGTGGGATTCTCTGTATAGTCTTCTCTTTTGGTTAAAAACAGGGATGGTGGCATAAGACATATCCATTTGAAGGCTTCCCTGAAGTTTGGCTCCCCATGATCTTGATAAGAGCATGCCATACTTAGGGGGAATGTCAGCTACAACTACATCCATTACTAGATTCTTGGCGGGGATCTGAGCTAAGTTAACACATAAATATTTGATTAAACCCAAACATTTGACTCTGTTTGAGTCAAAAGAATACAAATCTTTGTATCGTTTAGTAATCTCTAAGCCTAGAATTTCCATTACTACTTTGGGCATTAGATTGTGTGAAGCTCCAGAATCTAACATGGCGTTGTGTAGAATTTTATCGTGTATGTTCAAACTAACATAGAAGGGAGGGACTGGTCCTTCTTGATATTTTCCTTCAACCTCTGGGCCAAACAACAACTCAGGTTTTTCATATGTCAAGTTTAAGGTGTCAGTATCACTTCCTAAGTTTAAAGCTTTCAAAACTTGGTTTTTGTACACTTCTTGGGTTACTAGTTCAACTAGGGGGATGGTAATTTTTATCTTAGCAATCTCTCCCTCAAGGCTGAAAGGAATAATTTACTTGTTAATATTTATATCTGTTTTTTCAATTGAATTCTTTTCAGCAGCTTTGATTTGCTGAACCTTGCTTGAACTAGTGATAGGAATAGTTTTACTAGGACCACTAGCTGAAGTGCTAGGGGTGCTTTGTTCAACATTTGGCTGGATTCCCTTGTCTTTATTTAAATATGGTTTTTTGGCCAAAATTTTGGTTTTTTCTGCTGTCTTCTTGGGCTGGTGTTCTACGTTTTTCTTGACAGCAGTGCTAGTATTATTATCTTTTGGATTTTCTACACTTCCCTTGCTCCTAAGATTATACTGTTTGTGTACCTCCATGATTGCATTTTCAAAACCCAATCTATAGTCATCAGAATCTTCATAGGTGTTTGTATTCTGATTATTAGAGAAGAAACCTTGTTCTTCCTCGGTGAGGAAAACATCATCGCCACTGTCTGATCCAATCAAGTTTACATGTGATTCTTCCAACCTTTCCAACTCCCTGTCTTCCTCATATTGATCTACATAGTTCTGTTGAAAGGGAGGTCTAATTTGTTGGTCACTTTCCTTTTGCTTATCTTGATTGTTATCTCTTCTATAATTCTGATTTCTATTCCTGTTTTGATTTTTTTGAAGTGCAGTCTGGTTTTGATTTGCTTGTGATTTCTTAATTATGCTCATCTCTTTCATCATTTCTTCCAACATTCTCTCCATTTTTGAGCTTGAAGTAGAGGGAGGGGATTCCTCTCTGAAAGATACTCTCTTTTCAGTTTTCATTCTTGCTCTCTTTTCTATTAGGTTGACTTCCACAGAAAGAGCACCCCTTTGCATATCTTCAAGAGTTGCAAAATCTCTTTCTCTCAGTGAATAAGTCATGTCAGAGTCAAATCCTTCAGGAAACTTGTTTAAGGGCGAGCCTTATGGAGGTTTTAGTTCTGGGGAAAGTGCATTATATACATTGTTAAATCTAGTACAATATGCTTGTACACTTTCCCCAGGATTCCTACGGAGATTGTTGTAATCAGCAAGGACTTGGAGAGTGTTAGGGTCCCGTGATTTGGCCGATTGGTGAGCCAAATGACGATGTAACATCAAACCAAGCTTTGGAGCCCGAGGACCTAGCCTTCCTGGACTCAGAGAGGGCTCTCTCTATATGTGTAAAAGATATCGGTGTGTTTTCTTATGGTGTTCTGATATTAGGCTAGTTATGAAGTGAGTTTTTTGATTTTTGGTTTTTTAAGTTTGTGAGGGATAAAACTGATCAAAGATATAAACTGGATAACAAGATGTAGATAAACTGGGTTATGGGGTCAAAAAGGTCAAGGAAGCTATCAGATGATGATGTAAGGCTGCTGTAGGGCCGATTTGATTCAAGGTAGAAAGGATCTTTGGGAAAAATGGAGTAAATGGACATCAAGTTTGTGAAAGAATAGGGATTTCAAGTGTAACTAGTTGATAGCAGTCATAAACATGTTATAGCAAGCCATTAATCATGCTAAATGTAACTATGAGCTAATTAACACATAGAAATCAAACATTCCAGCCATGCATAGAAGTATAAGACCTTCTAACTTCGGGAAATGGCTATCAGACTTTGGGGAAAACACATAAGAAGGACTAACAACTCAAAATACTATGTCGGAACGCCTAAACATAGTCTCTAAGTCATTGGGCACTTTGACAAACAAGCTTTCATAGTTTTAGGCAAAGGGCTAGATCGGGACTAGGCCTCCTTGGTTCAACAAGATGATAAGCTAATCAATCAAAGAGATAGTTTTATGGACAGAACTATGGACAATCATAGGTAAGCAGGGCACACCATACATCCTACTCAACATTCATAGAACTTATAAAACTAGCAACAATACCTTAAGTTACTAAAGAGCAGTTAAGAATTCTTTAGTATAACTAAGGAAGAAGAAAACATAAAGCTATGAAGATTCAGGAAATTTGAGGTGCCTCCATGGGCATATCTCAAACTTAATCTCTACTGATCTATAGCAGCAAGAAGCATGTATCATGAATAAAAACTAGAAGACAACAACAAAGCAAGAAACACTATACCATTCTACCATGTCATGGAATCCATCAACAATCCTTCATCATTCATCAAAAGCATCCAAGAGGCAGTCCAAAATCATAACAAAAGTATGTTCTTCAAAGCTCATATGACCAATATATTGATTCTTCTCTCAAGTTCAGCCCTGTTTTACAATGAAGCCTTGTGGAATAAATAGGCTCAAGTGAGGAAAACCTCATGGTGCAACTAGCTATCCCATTGGCCTAATCAAAATATCTAAACTTGTCCTTGAGGCTTTGCAAATCCCAAGGCACAAAATATCCCATAAAATATCTAAAAAATGCTAAAAACGGAAATTATATTGACTTTGCATCATTTTCCAAGTGCAAAAATAGCTAAATGCACATTTGGAAAAAGCAGATTTTTGAGGTTCAAAAATTGCAAAAATACTTCAAATTTATATCAGAAAAAGGTCCCCTGACTTGCTGGAGACAAATGGCAGCCTTCCTGGTGTCAAAACGAGGCTCATGATAGCTCGTTGGAAAGCTTTCTGTGCCTACTTTCCGGCGCAACTAAAATCACCTCAATCTGATGCCCAAAAGTCCTCCAAATCTGTACCTGTGTGTAAAAAGCCAGGAAATAGCAGACTGCTGATATGACGGGCAGAATGTGCAAAAAGAGAGCATTTTTCGCCAATTTGAGGGGGCGAATGATCTCCGAATGCTCTGAAAATCACTGGGGACCTACTCATAGAATTATGGCATCAACTGGTATCATCCTTCTCCCTTGACAAATCCTCAAACTGAAATGGCGAAATTATGAGTTTTCGACCAAAAACCCAAAAAATGCCAAAAAACAAAAAGTTGCCGAAATGGGCCCAAAATTGGCATGCATGACCCTCAGGGGTCCCTAGAAATATGCTCCAAAGCTGAGGCCAAAATATCAAGGGATGATATGCTTTTCTCCTCTTTCCGTGCCGGGCGCTTCCCCTTTGCCTTCTTCAATTTCTCTTGGGCTGCCTTTAGTTTGCGCCGGGAAAACTGATTCAACTTTTGAAAGTGATGTGTCCTCTTCCTTTGCAGCTCTATATCTCTATTTGCTCTTTCAAGTTTCATCTCCAAGTGTTTGTTGGCTCTTTCAAGCCATGCCTCTTTGTTTTCTTCAATTTCCTGCTCAAGGAGTGCAGTGAGAGGAAAGGCTTGGAGATGGGCTTGTTCTTCTTCTTTCTGCTTTTCCAAGGCTCTTTTAAGCCCTATGGTCCTTGGCCTCTTCCACCTAGGTTGGTCTCCCTCTTCTTCCTCATCAAACTCACCAATGAGTTCTTCTATCCTTGCTTGTGCCTTAGCTGCTTCATTCTTATATTTGATCACCCGTGCTTCATGGACAGCTGTGTGAACATTCATCTGTTTGTTTTGGATCTCCAAGAAGTGGTTGAAATTCCTTGCCCTTTGAAGATCCTCCTCTAATGCCTCAATTTGCCCCTCTTTATGGATTAGGAGGTTTTCAAGAAGGCGGGCCTCATTATCAATGTCATCGCTTTGGATAGGGATGACAGCCAATGCACCTCCATGCTTTGTAATTTCTCCAACTTTGCTTTTCCCTTTGAAGGCCAATCTGGCGCTTTTCCTCCTTGGCATGCTAGTAGGTGTCCTTTTGGGCGATTTCCTTTTGCTAGGAACAACCTTTGTCACTGTTAGAGTGGCGGCCTTAGATCCTTTCTTTCTTGCTATGCTGAGCTTTGTTCTTTTGGGAGGAGGAGAAACAACTGATTTACCTTTGACATCTTCTTGAACTTGCTGCTCTTCTTGAGGCTGTTGGACGTTTTCTTCTTGCTATGCACTTTGCTGCTGCTGTTCGCCAACTTTAACTTGTTGTTCTACATCAATGCCTTGTTCATTTGGTGTTTCAAACTGCTGCCCTCCTTTGCCAAAATCAAGCTGCTGCTGTGCTTGGATTTCCTGCTCTCTTTGTGGCTCAAGATGTGGCTCAATTTCCTGCCCAACCTGCTGTTCTTCCTCTTGTACCTGATGTTCATCATTTTCTGTTTGTTGCTGACCTTCTCCACTGTACTGCTAATGTCCCTCATCTTCTGTTTGCTGCTGTCCTTCATCTTGTATTTGCTGTTGTTCATCCCTTTCCTCTTGCTGTTGTCCTTCATCTTGTATTTGTTGTTGTCCTTCATCTTGTATTTGTTGCTTTTCATCCCTTTCCTCTTGCTGCTTTTCACTCCCCTCTCCTTCTTCTTGTTGACTTGGCTGTCCTATAGTCATTCTGAGCCTTCTAGGAGTAGGCCTGCTGGACAAAGGTACCGGGCAATGGATAGGCTGAGTGGGAGACACATGGACAGGAGGAACAGTAGAGAAATCTGGATGACTGATGAATACATCCCATGGAACCTCTTTTTTCTCTAGCTAGTGTAGGAAGATAATCTTGATCAGAGAATGATGGAAAAGGGAAGGTATTTGCAGAGGTGGGGCCTTCTTATGGACAGTAGATTCCATCTTCTCGATGCTCTTGAATAAAAAGTAAGGGAGGTTTAGTTGCCTGTTTCTAGTAAAATGCATCAATAATCGGACATGGTAGGCATAAACTCGATCAAACCTCCCTTCACAACTGAAATATTTCATCATGACTTTCATAAGAGGGGCATAGCTATCAAGCATATATGAAAAAGGGAAAATAGCAGTGAAAGCATCTCTATGCTCAGGTTTGATGAAAGGCTTGTAATCTTCTAAGTCAAGATGAGCCTGTTTGAACCATTTTTCACCATGATATGGAATCTTGGTGGCCTTGGACACATACCTTGGAGAAATCTTGAAATCAAGACCTGCCACTTGGAAATGTTTTTCTTTGAATCTCAGGGCGCACAAGTGTGTTAATGGCGAAAAACTTTTGACTTCTTCTATCTTTTGGCAGAAATCTAGGCAACCTACTTCATGGAAGTTGAAAACGATGGATGGATGAGCATTAACCTCTTCTATAGAGATTGGCTCATATATTTTATGCGGACCACTCCTGTTGTCTTTCCTTGGAGGCATTTTGACCCAAATATGCTTTGGAAGGAACAAACTGCCTCACTGTGTGTAAACTGCCCTTTTGGAGTCAAACTGTGTCAATGTACTGCTTTGACAGAGAAAAAATGTGATTTGGATGGTTGCAACAAGTTTTCCTTACAATACACAACCTCTGCTCTCTTAAAAAGTAGCCTTCTACCTTGAATGTACCTCAGCCAGGCATATTTCTCAAAAAGAGACCAAACAGTGGAATGAAGGACAGACTGTTAGGAGGAATTTGTTGTGAGAAGTGTCAAGAAATCACCTTGTCCTTGTGAAGTTTAAGAGGTCACTCAATACATCTTAATCTTTGCCCATGGTAGACTTTGCAATCATTAAAAACCTGCCTTGTCTAAGTGTGCCAACATTCAACAAACTTGCACATATGCAATCAACCCTTAGTGCAATTAAACATTCACTGTCACAGTCAGAGAACAGAGGTGACAAGCTATAAAGTTTCAACAGAGGTTGTAGCAGCTTATCTCTTCCAAAATAATCAGTGTCCCCTTATCAATGTAACCCTTGCCTTTGCAGAAAAAATACTTTTACTCTATATGCACATCCACTTATCAATATGAGCTGGAAAAACAAAAGACATTCAAGTGGCAAACACAGTGAATACTGTCCTTTCTGTGAGAAGTGTGAGCAAATTTCCCTTGTAGCTTTCAACCTATAAATTGCTCTTGATCAAGAACCCTTTTCTGATTATACTTCACTGCCTTCTATAGGTATGTCACTTCATCAAACAGGATCATACACATACAGAGTTAACCCCCAGTGTGAGCATACAGCCAGACTCACTGATATGGAACAAGGTGACAGAAATTTTGAAGAACGTTTCTACAAGTTTAACCAAGCCTGTAAGAGTTTATCTCTTTCCCATAAGCAAAACTCCTATTTTAATATGGAAATCCTGCCCTTTGTAGAAAAACCTCTGCCCTATCTGAATATCAACTTGTCAAAATAAGCATGAAGAACAAGACAGTTAAGTGGAAAAACTCAGGACTAAACTGCCCTTTCTGTATTTTATAGGTTTAACCTCTGTCCTTTGATGCTTTGAAGGTATAGGATCCTTGGTCCTTTGATTAATTAAAGTGAAATCACACTGCTCTTAGTTTCAACACCAATTCTTTCCTGTAGGTGCCTAAAATAACACATCCAGCATTTATCACAGTTTTACATCTCAGATCACCACGCAGAAAACACTGTTTTTTCAGCTATGGTGACAAGGTTATAAGGTTTTGAATGCTGTGGTATGAAAAACTTGTAGTGGTTCAGCACACTGTTTTCTCTATAGACACTTCTAGCAGTGTATTTACCTTTCAAGCACAGCATTCAACCCAGGGGTATTTTCACAGCAAAATCATTTGACAGATATGGTGATATAGAAAAATAAATGAGGACAAGCCACTCTTTTGATTTGACCTTAACCTTGCTAGGCAGCTTCTTAAAATATATGTCGATATATAAACCAGGTCAAACTCAACAATTTGTCTCACACCATAGCTTAAAAACAGGGCTTTTTAAACCTTCATGTCACTTAGCTCTTGGTTTCAAAAACTGATAAGGCATATGGAAATACCTTGAGAATATGATGGAGAAGCTTATTGATGCGCTTAGTCCAGCTCCGGAGGTGTTTCAGACAGCTTATAAGGGTCATACAAACGCGCGACGTGCTGGGCTCTCAGAGTGCCGCGCCGAAACAACTGTCGGGTGGCTCTGTCGGGTCGGGCGGGCGCCATGTACAGGCGCGTCGCGCACACGTACAGGCGCGTCGCGCATACATTGACCGCCTGTGCAAATTCCCTTCCAGGCGCGTCGCGCAGTTTGCGAGGCGCGTCGCGCGGTGTTTAAATGGTGCAAAATCCTGCAAGTCGACCCGACACTTCTTTGTTTGATGCAGTGAAAACCTTGTTTGCAATTTTGAAAATGAAATTTCACTCTTCGATTTTCTCTTATGTCATTTCAAACTCTTCAACGGTTACTTTTGTCATTTATTTGAAATGCAAAAAGAGCTCTTTGGTGACCTTTTAACATAGCAATTTCAAATTTGAAAAATAACCTAATGGCCTTCAGACCATCTCTGCCACTGTGTTAATAAAGCTGGTGATATTCATTATGTAAAGTAACCCTTCTTCAAAACTGTTTTTTTTTTTAAACCTGAAGACTGCTTTGTTTTTTGAAAGAAAGAAGTTTATCTTTCACCTTGTTTTGACAGTTTCAGTCTTTGCTTGTTCCTTCAACCTCTTTCTCAATGCAAGTGCCCACATTTTCTAACATTGTTTGGATTTAATCACGGCTCTGTGATTTAAGAAAGGCGCCTCTTTCAATATGCCTTTTTGCTTAGAACATATCATTTATGATATCCCTATCCCTTTGAAAAATGAAAGAGCTGCATTTGTTTCAAACCTTCCAAACCCTGACAGTATGTCAAATGACTTCTTTGCCTTTTCACAAACTTGTATACCTATTCACAATGTCCTTTTGGGAACTAATATTGAATTGCCTCCCATCATTTGTGGTGTATATATGAAGGGAGAAATTTATGAACCAGGAGGAACAGGTCCCTTTGAAACACAATTATCATTTCCTTTGACTAGTGCATTGATCTTTTTGTAACAAAATCATTTCAAGGTTCAAATCTGTCCACTGCTTGACACTTTTGGTGATATTTTTAACAAGGAAAAACCACTCAAGACTATTGAAGAGCTTTGAAAGCTATTTTTTCATTTTAAAAGGAGGTGATCTATCTTCTCCCAACTTAGTTGATAGTTTCTGCTTCCAGGTGATTCATAAGCTCCTCCTTTGATTGTAAGTGCCATATTTTAGTTGCATCCATTCATACTATCTTTCTCTGTTTCCTTGAAAGGAATTTTTTTAGAATTTTTGGAATGTGACAGTGAGGTGTTGTTTGACCCCTTCTCCTAAGGAAACTGCCCTCTTTTTGTATCAATGGCATGCATATTCAAATTGTATCCTGTCCACCATGATGTATAGTTTGAAATACATTTCCCTATGAGTAGGAAAACCAATACCTTTTGAAACATAAACACCATCTGTTGCCTGTGTAATGACTTTTTCTTTCCTTCTTTGTCTCTTTCCACTGCATCTTTGACCAATCAGTCTTTAAAAACAGTTAATGCCTTGGCCATCTGCTCATGAATGAAGGAGGCCCTTCACTTGGCAAAGTATCTGAAGATTGTTTGATAAGCCTGCCTGACAAGGGTTTTTTTTGGATATGATGGTAAGAAAACAACTTGAAAACATTAATACTTTTACCTCTGCCTGCAATCACTACTGTGCTTCAGAAAAACCCTAGTCAAGGTGTCACTGTCTCACTGCACTGCTCTTTGCTGAGGGGAACTGAAATGTCACCATTTGCCTTGGTCAACTTATGAAAAATTATTTGAAAGATAATCTTTGTGAGTAAGGAGGTTAGCACCCTTTGAAAAACAACCACCTTTTCTTCTGTCTGTGTAATGACATGATTTGTCAACATTTCTTCAATTTGGTCTTGTTAAAACAGCAGGTTGCTTATGATTAGAAATGTTTTTTGCTAATGATGTGTCTCTCTAATTCATATGATTTGAAAACTTCAAATGACTTCCTTTACAAGATCAGAACTATGTTTTCCCTTTAACTTGCATACTTCAGACTCTAGCCCTGTTATGATCATCACTTACACTTAGAAAACTTAGAGTCATTATTTCACTGTTCAGTAAAAAGCAAACCTGAGTTTTTTGTAATCCTTAAAGTCAATATTGGCCAGCGCCCTCTGCTTGTAGATGAAGGAGGCGCCCTAACCCTCTGCTTGTAAATGAAGGAGGTTCTTGGCCATGACAATTTACCAGTTTGCTGTGACAGTGGTGTCTTTCTCTTACTGTGCTTTTCATGTTGAAAGGAAGCTGCAAGGTTTTGATGAGTGACTCTCTTTTTTGAAGATATATCTCAGGCTCATGTTACATTTAGAAGCAGCTGTTCTTCTAAATGTAGATTCAAGCAATTTCTTCTGAGATGATGTTATATTTCCTGCCTTTGTAGAATCCATAAAACACTGTGAAACACCTAATAATCAGCTTGAGACTGTGGTTTATGCAGTGCTGAGACCTAGGGGTGTGTAAGTGGCGCGACTTAGAGCTGTGATCAACTTGATTTGCAGAGTGGGAGGTCTGTTATGAATGTTCTGTATCAGATGGAGGTTTTTTGGCCTTTTGATGGTTGCCAAGGGTAAAATGCCTTAAAGCGCCACTTCCTAACATAGGGGAGGCTTTTTGAAACAGACTTGGATTTGCCTTTTAGAGCTGATGGGTAGACTAGTAGGGCTGAAGCTAGATAGGATAGTGATAATGAGTTTTGACTTTTACATGGGTGGACTGAAAAGTAGGAGGGCGGAAAAAAGTTTTATGAGGGTTTTCTAGATGACAGATTGACATATGGAATCCAGCTTCTAGAAAACTCAGCTATGGATCTAGTCATCACCAACAAGTGAAAAATACTGATGACTAACAGTGGCTCCATTTGGGGAGGGCAGCTCCTCGTCAGGAGGTGTCCAGAATTCAGATTTTTGGCTTATGAAGACCAGTGCCTTATCCATTGGTGCAAAATTTCACCTTCTTTTGATGCTATTTCTGAAAAGTGACAGCATGGTTAACATCAATGATACTTCTACCTACCCCACTATCTTTCCTAACATTTTTTCTTCTCTTTGGCACATTTGAACTAGCAGCCTTTTGACAATGTATATTTTTCTTTTTGCAAAATGAACCTATCTATTTCTACTCTTATATCTGCCGGGAGTTCAGATTAAACTGATGAACTCCTTCATTACTCTACCTAATGCTAGATCGACCGTCAAGATTAAGCAGTTTGACAGGATTTTGTTCTCTAATCTAAAACATGAAATTCAAAATGATCAAATTAGGATTAGGCAGTCTGATTTGTCATGCATTTGCGGCATAAAAGACAAGCTGCACACAAATGTTATTTTGCAACAAAGGGAAACTAGACAAGCGGGGTTAAGATGTACAATGTATTTTTCATCCCTCGCTTCTCTCTTTCGTTCTGTTTTAGGCATGTGGAACCAGAATCTCTCCCTAATCTAAGCTCTGTGATAAGTCAATCTTACACAATGTTGACTATCTTTGCACTCACTAACTTATCAGCAAATAAATTTAAACATGCTCAGCGATGATTAGGCTAGATAGCTGAACAAGACTTTGAAGCACTAGTAGCGGCATTTAGACTTGCTCACTTTCTGAAAGACTATTTTTTGGAACATGGGGCTTTTGTTCTATTTTCACTCACCCTCTTTTCTGTTTTTACTATTTTTGACTTTTCTATCTTTTACTGTTTTTGACTTTCCTATCTTTTATTGTTTTTGACTTTTCTATCTTTTCAATATTTCAGACAATGGTATGTATAATGAATGAAACGTGTTTCAAACTCAGAAATGGAGCTCCTGACAAAAATAATGCTTTAATGTCCTGCCATTCACACGACCCCCAAAAATTTCAGTCCCATCAGGTTCTTGTAAGAAGAAAGCATTGTTTCCACTGACTGAGCTGATGATGTAAGGCCCTTTCCACAAATTTTCAAACTTGCCATGTTTACCTTTGTCTTCTCTTCTAGAATCCCATTTTAAAACTTTATCTCCAATTTGAAAATCATTTTCTTTAGTTCTTCTATCAAAAATCTGTTTTATTTTATCTTGTACTAACTGAGCCCTTTGGTAAACTTCTTCTCTGGTTTGTTGTAAATGGATAGTCTGATTTACCCTCCTTTGCATGTCATTTTCTTCTATTTGGACTTCTTGTAATAGTTTCATTACCAGAACCCCTAAAGATGTTGGGAAAATGACATCTATACCATAAAATAGCTGGTAAGGGGACATACCTATGGATTTCTTGGTGGTTAATCTATCAGCCCATAAGGCGTGTACCAGTTTCCCATGCCATGCTTTTTGATTTTGTTCAAGAAGTTTTTTGATAATGTTGACTAGGCTTTTGTTAGAAGACTCGGCTAAACCATTACCTTGAGGGTAATAGGTTGTGGAATGTCCTAATGAAATATGATACTTGTGACAGAAGTCTATCATTTTCTTGGAAGAGAAGGCAGCGGCGTTATCTGTAATGATTTTCCTGGGACAGCCAAATCTGGATAGGATATTGGTTTCTAAGAACGTGATGATGACTGAATCAGTGGCGTTCCGGGAAGGTATGGCTTCTATCCATTTGGTAAAGTAATCAGTGGCTGTGAGGATCCATTTATGTTGAGCGGATGAGGAGGGGTGAATTTCTCCAATGAAATCTAAACCCCATTGCTGGAAGGGTCCTTCAACTATAATGGGATGTAAGGGCAAAGGTAAAAGCTTTTTCTTGCCATCAAAAATTTGACATTTATGGCATGTCATAACTAGTTTGTGAGTATCAGGGAACAAGGTAGGCCAATAATAACCGGCTCTAAGGATTTTTTTTGCAGTGGTTTTCCAGTAGAGATGGCCCCCACATTCCCCTTCGTGCATTTCGTGCATAATTTTCTCTGCATCAGACTCAAGCAAACATTTAAGCAGCATACCAGTGGGATTTTTCCAATACAAAAAACCATCTAAAATGCAAAACTTTAAAGATTTTTGTTTAAGGAATCTTGCTTTTGTTTTTGATAAAGTCGGAGGAGCATTCAGATAAGTTAATACATAAAGAATATCTGCATACCAAGGTGAATCCAAAAATGTCTGATCAATAGGGGGAAGTGTGCATTCTTCCTGTTCTTCTAAGGCATCGACAAAATTTATATCTAAAGCTTGGAGGTTGGTTTCAGCCATTAGTCTTGCAAGTCCTTGTCCTTTAACTAGTTTGGTAGGCCGGATTTCTAAGTCATATTCTAGGATGATAGCGATCCATTTTCCCCTTTTACCATCGGGATCTTGGTTCAGAATGTCCTTGACGACAGTATTAGGGACAAAAGCTATGACATGAGAATGCAAGATGTAAACTCGGAAATCTTTCAGTGCTTTTACCAATGCGAATGCCTGTTTTTCCATGATGTTATATTTCAAGGGAGCATCTCTCAAGGATTTGCTAAAAAAGGCAATGGGTTTCTCTTGCCCAGCTGCATTTTTTTGCAACAACACCGCAGCTATTGTGTGTTCTGAGGCAAATGAAAAAATGTAAAAATCTTTGGTGAAGTCAGGGCTTATCAATACTGGTGTTTCAGTTAAGGCCCTTTTAATTAGTTCAAAAGATTTTTTGGCTTCTATAGTCCATTTAACCCCGACCTCCTTTCTTAACATATTTGTGATATCTTTCAGGAGTTCAGCAAGGTTTGGGATGAATCTTCTTAAGAAATTTATCTTTCCGATAAAGGACTGTAACTCCTTTAGGTTTTTGGGGTGACTTATATGTAAAATAACTTCGATTCTCTGGGGGTCTATTTTAATTCCTTCTTCCGAAATAATGTGACCTAGGAGTTTTCCTTCCTCCAGACCGAAAAGTGTTTTCTTTGGGTTTAGGGATAAACCATACTTTCTGCATTTGTTGAAAACTTTTCTTAACTGTGCTAGGTGCTCTTCATCTGATTTAGAATATACTGTTATATCGTCAAGATATATGACTATGAAAACACCTATGTCCTCTGAGAAGGCTATGTCCATGGCTCTTTGAAATGTGGCGCCGGCATTCATCAGTCCAAAAGGCATTTTAGCGTACATAAAAGTACCCCAAGGGGTGGTGAAAGCTATCTTATGTTGATCGGTAGGATAAACTAGCACTTGGTTATAACCAGAAAAACCATCAAGAAATGAGATTCTTTTAGCGCCTAATACCTTCTGAAGTATGTGGTCCATTTTGGGCAGAGGATAGTTATCTTTCAGACATGCCCTATTCAGGTTTCGGAAATCTATACAGAGTCTGATTTCACCAGTCTTTTTCCTAACTGATACTAGATTTGAGACCCACTCAGAGTATCAGAGAGACACGATTATCCCGGCATCATACGTCTTTTTAATTTCTTTTTCAACCAACGGTAGTAATACTGGGTTTATCCTTCTCAAATTTTGTTTGAAAGGCTTTTGGTTTTCTTTGAGGGTAATTTTATGTTGGATGATGCTGGTGTCATATGACTTCAAATCTTGGTATCCCCATGCAAACACATCTTTAAATTCCTTAAACAGTTCGATGTATTTATGTTTTATGAGAGGCGGGAGGGTTTTGGACAGTTTAATGTTTTTGGGCTCTTCTGGACTTCCTATGTTGTATTCCTCTATGTCACCCTCTGTAGATTCCATTTTAGGCTTTTTGGCCACATCATTAAAGTCAAACAATTCTTCTAAAGGTGCGAGCCCTCTGGGTATGGTGTCATTTTCGCAGTGTAAGACTTCGAGTTCCCTTTGGTCTGTGTCTTCTTCTATCTCCCTATCACATGGATGGTCCACCAGGTTTAGATTGGTCCACAAAGGTGGATTTAGCTCTTGGTCTTGACTTTGGCTGGGTTTCCTTTCTTCGTCTCCTGAGTCTGTTTTGGTTATTTCAAACTCATTCCTAGATTGTAGGAAATCATCAATTTGATCATCATCTTGGAATATTTGCCAATGGTCAAGATTATCTGGTACAGTAGGGCGATGTTTAACTTGAATGTCATATTGCTCACTTATACATGGTATTTGGCTATTGCTTGCAGCAAAGGCGAGCTCATTTTCCAGACTGTTTTGAATCCTAGGGATATAGGTGAGTTCATATTTTTCAAAAGTTTTAAGGATATCCAAAGCTGCATTCCTATATTCTCTCAGTCTTGGATTCTTTGCCGAATATTCACCTTTGATTTGCCTGATTACAAGCTCAGAGTCTCCTTGGGCTGATATTCTATTGGCGCCCAAGTCTCTAAGCATATGCAGACCGATGAGAAGGGCTTCATATTCCACAATGTTATTAGTACATTGGAATTCTAATCTAAAAGAATGACCTTCTTTAGTATTGTGTATCCAGATGCCTGCTCCTGAACCTATCTTGCCACAAGAACCATCAAAGCTTATACTCCAAAGAGTTTCCTTTTCATACATGATACTAGGCTGTTTTTCAGGTTTCTTGGGACTTTGGTCATCAATTTATTCATTCAGTAATGGTTTGGACATGTCTTCATTTTCTTTTATCTGCTTGTTTATATCATATTCATTGTATAAGATAAAAGAATCTAAATTGGAATGAATGGAATAGATGGGGGTATTGTTTGGCTTATCTCTGTTGCTAACCATGTATTTCATGCGAGTTTCTCGGTATAACCTCCTAGTTTGGTTGAAAACTGGGATAGTAGCGAATGACATATCCATTTGAAGGCTACCTTGTATTTTGGCAGCCCATGCTCTTGATAGTAGCATTCCATACTTGGGTGGGATATCGGCCACTACTACATCCATGACTAAGTTTTTGGCTGGTAGTTGTGTTAGGGAAAAATCTAGATTCTTTATCAGACCTAAACATTTGACCTGGCTCGAATCGAAAGAATACAGGTTTTTGTAAGGTTGAGTCACTTCCAGTCCTAGGTTTTCCATGACTGCTTTAGGCATGAGGTTATGGGAAGCACCAGAATCTAACATGGCATTATGTAATATTTTGTCCCGTATGTTTAAGCTTACATAGAAAGGAGAAATAGATCCTTCTTGGTATTCACCTTCTACTTTAGGGCCAAATAAGAGCTCGGGTTTTTCATCAGTTAAATTCAAGGTGTCTGCCTTGCTCTCTAGATTGAGGACTTTGAAGATTTGAGATCTGTACCTACCTACATTTATTAGCTCTGTGAGGGGTATGGTAATTTTTATTTTGGAAATTTCCCCTTCGAAACAAAAAGGAGTATGTAGTTTGGGAAGATTTGTTTCAGCTTTTTCAGACATAACTTTTTCTATGTTCTTAATTTGTTGGCTTTGGCTTGGGATTCTGTTTGATATAGCCAACTCTGGGGCTTTTGTAGAGGTACTAGGAGTATCAGAGCTAATACTTGTTTGAATGGATTTGCCTTTGTTTGGGTCAATCTTTTTGGCCTCAACTTTGTTACTATCCATGGTTTTCTTTAGGATGTCATCTGAGGTCTGGGTACTGTCAGGTTTACTCTTTTTGGAATGGTTTTGGTTTTTTCTACTTCTAAGATTATACTGCCGGTGAGCTTCTATTATGGCATTTTGAAATTCTATAGCAGGATCGTCAAGATCTTCATAGTTGGTCTCATTTTGGTTAGGAGAAAATAACTCTTGTTCTTCCGCTGTGAGGTACACCTCGCTTTCATTATCAGACCCTACAAGATTTAAATGACTTTCATCAATGGGTTCTGTATCTCTATCATCTTCTTCCACATAGTTTTCATTGAATGGTGGCCTAATTTGTTGGTCATTTTCCCTTGGTCTGTTTTGGGGCTGCTCCCTCCTAAAGTTTTGGTTTCGGTTTCTGTTTGGAGGGTTTGGATGGTTGTCCCTAATAGGTGCCTTTTCATTTATCTTTTCCCACATTTTGGCCATGGATTTGACTAAGTCATCTATTCTGGGATCTAGGGAAGGTGATGAAGTGGAAACCTCATCTTTATATGTGACCTTTCTTTCTGCTCTAGTCCTGGCCCTTTTTTTTGCTAAGTTGGCATCTGCTTTTATGGCTATTTGTTGCATTTCCTCTAAGGTAGGGGGATCCTTGTCTCTCAGATGATATGTCATGTCCAGATCGAAACCCTCGGGGAATTTTTCCAAGGCTAAACCAAGTGGTGGTTTGAAATGAGGTGGGAGGGAGTTATATACACTGTTGAACCTAGTGCAGTAAGCTTGGACACTTTCCCCATTTTCCCGTTTCAGGTTGTTATATTCTGAGAGGATTTGAATGGGGTTTATTCGGATTTCCCACCTATTTCTGAAGACTTGATGTAGTTCTGGGATATTGTGGATGCTGTTTGGAGTTAAGCTTTTGAACCATGTTTTGGGTTCACCACCAAGACTTTGGGCGAATATTCTCATTCTGACGGTCTCGTCTTGTACCTCCAGGTATTCATAAGCATCAGTCATCCTACTTATATGCTGTTGAGGTGTGGTGGTGTCCTCTCCGGTAAAGTGTGGGATTTTGTCTTGATATTTATTTGGGAGAGGAGCCAAAGGCGGTGGCAACACCAAAGGTGCGTACCAGGCTGCCATGACTGGAGCTAATGGATGGTGTACAAGATGAGGACTAGTAGGCTGAGATGAGGTGTTTTGAACAGTGGCGGTTTGACCAGGTGTGGCGGATGGACTTGGACTAGTGATCTGGCTTTGAGCAGATGTGGGATGATAGGAGCCAAATTAATAGAGAAGCTGGGAGTCAGGAGGAGTGGTGGGTGAAGCTTCTCTACTAGGACTCTGTGGTGGGTTTAGGGGTTCAAGATCGTCAAAGTTTATCTTACTATATGATTTGCTTCTGGGAAGAGTTTGTGATGACTCTAATTCAAAAGGTGAATCTGGTAAGATAGTGAGATGTTTAGGTACTGATCTTGTTTTACGGATGGATCTACCAGTAGCTAGATGATCAGTTTCGGAAGCTTGCCACAGAATCTTCTCTGGGTCATCTACTATGATAGGAGGGTTTGGGTCTGGATGGGATCTGGTGTTAATTCTTCGTGAAGCCAGATTTTGGATCTAGAGTTTAGAGAGAATGGTATTGGTGAATGTTCTGGATGAGTGGTCTCTCTAAAGTTCTACTAAGGTGAAGGATGGTCAAAATAAAAGGGATGGATTAGTGGAGTCGCCAGGTGGAACTGGGTTGTTTTTGTGAAGATAGCTATGGTCCACCACCAGTAACTAATCTGGGAATGTTTTTGGATTTTCTGAGTTTTATGTGCAGCCTATGGTTTGTTAAAGTATCCTAGACTTGTTTCAACACTTTGCTAGGGTGATGAGAACAAAAAGAGTTTACTCTAAAAGGGTCTATGGGCTGCTTGCTTGTTTAAGTATCTAAAAGACCAAAGAGTCTATAAGAGTTTGCTAGACTATCATGTACTCAGTGTCCCACCATCTCCCACTATGTTAGTGAGCGATGGGATAGGTCTATCGGATAGTAACCTAGAGTTTGGTAAAATAGTAAGGTCTACTAGAGGTTAGTGGAGTCGCCAGGTGGATTATCAGTTGTTTTGAGCTATACTTGTATGGTCCACCACCAATATCAACAAAAACCAATCTAAGGGAGTATTTTGGGGTTTTTTGAGTTTTATGTGCCTACAAGGTTTGGAAGATTTTTATATAACTGACTCATCATTTTTCTAAGATGGTGAAAGAGATATTTTCTACTCTTCAGACAATATCTAAATTTACTAAGCTTGATTGAGACTTTAGGAGTTACTAAGGTGTACTTAGATTGTCACTAACTCGGAAGGTCCTACTGTGAGTGTCACTAAGTTAGTAAGCAGTGGGATAAGTCAATCAGATAGTATTATTTAAGGTCTCTTAAGGTTTAGGGGATCTAAGTTTTCTGTTACTCAGAGTCCCACCGTGATCGCCATTATGTTAGGGTGGCGATGAGGTGGCTAAATCGGATGGAATTCTAAAATTTAGCAAGGTAGTAAGGCTTACTGGAGGCTAGTGGAGTCGCCAGGTGGATTTTTAGTTGTTTTGAGGTATATGGTACACCACCAATACTTACAAAAACCAATCTAAGGGAGTTTTTTTTGGGGTTTTTTGAGTTTTATGTAGTCCTGAGGTTTGGAAGAGATTCCTATAACTGACTCATCATTTTGCTAGGATGGTGAGACAACCAGATTATACTCTTCTAAGTTTGACTGAGATTTTGAGAGTTCCTAAGGGATACCTAGGATTTTTTGACTCAAGGTCCCACCGTGATCGCCATTATGTTACATCGTCATTTGGCTCACCAATCGGCCAAATCACGGGAACCTAACAGAGAGGATTCTTCTTTACTTCCCATTTGTTTAGGAATGTTTGATGGAAGGCTTGGAGATCATTAATACTACGGGGGGCTAAACCTTTAAACCATTTTCTTACTTCGCTCCCTAAGCTCTGAGCAAATAATCTAAGTTTGACAGAATCATCATCAATTTCATTTCGGTCAAAATAGTCATTCATATTATCCACATGTTGTGATGCAGTTGTAGCATTATTAGCATCATATAATGGAATTTTGGACTGATAGTCCTATGGAAGATTGACTAGTGGTACAGTAAGGGCTAAGGGAGCATACCATGCTGCCATGATATGTGGTGGGGGTGGATTAACAAGTGGTGAATTGACAAGAGGGAAATTGGGCTGAGGTGTGGTGGTTTGAACAGTGGATGTAGGATGAGTAGAAGTGGATGGACCAGGAGTAGACTGTTGAGCTGATCTTGGATGAGAGACACCTAGGATGTGAAGAAAATGTAAATCAGGAGGTGTTGTTTCTCTGCTGCCAAGATGTTCACTTGTTTCAGGAGATGATAGTGAAGACTCAGAATCTAGTTGTTCTAACTCACTAAATGACCTAGTCCTAAATGGATTAACCAAGTCAGCTTGTGAGTGTTGTAGAGCTGAAAGTTTTTCAGGAACTAATTTAGCTATTAGGGTTGATCTGAAAACAGTTGATAATTTAATCTTAGGAGACTTCCAGAGGATACTTTCTAGGTCATAAACTATTTTAGGTGGGTTGGGGTCAGGATGGGCTCTAGTGTAGATATTTCTAGAAGCCACTATGGTGTGTTTTTAGACCCAAAATAACAAGAAAAGTTCAACCAAGTATGACAATCTTTGAGAGGTTTAACTGATTTGTTTACACAAATTTTGATCCTACAGTCCTCTAATTGGATTTGGAAAATGTTATAATGGTAAGGGTTCTTTCCAATGGAGTCTTAAGGTCTGCTCAGGATTGTGGAGTCGCCAGGTGGAAATTTTAAGGTGTTTTCAAAGAGGTACATTGTCCACCACAGTGCTTGTGAAACATCCTTTTTAAGGATATCCCAAAACACAACAAACTCTAACCAGAGATTGACTGGGAGGGCATTCACCAGATATATCACCTCTAAAAGAGGATGAGATCCAGAGGCTATCCGGCCCTTTCCAGACTCTGTCTAAGAGTACAAGGTAAAACACATCAAAGGTAAGTGATATGTGGGAATGAGCGTTTCAATATAAAGTGGAAGTTTTTAGCTCGTGAGGAAGGTAAAAGGTTCTATGGTCCACTACCATGTTTATTATGAGGCCAAAATTGAAATATTTTTGGGTTTTTCTAAGTTTTATAGGTTAAGAGAGTGTTCTAAGTCTGATTTTGCACTTAGCTAAGGTATTCAAACAAACAGAGTTTCTCTTATGGCTTGGTAACTGGTTCAAGGTTTGATAAGGATTAAAAGGAATCCTAAGGGTTACTTAGTTTGTCACTGATTCAATCAAGTCCTATCATGATTGCCCTTATGTTAGGCAGTGCTTGAAGAAAGTTACTTATGTTATACTGGACCTAAAGGTTTTAAGAAAGGTTTTGAAACCTCTAATTCTCAGTAGGGTCCCACCGTGATCGCCATTATGTTGGTCTCCCATGTTTTGACAGTTTGGCCAATCAAAAGACAAGGCAACATCAAAACCAATCTTTAGAGTTCCAAGATCTAGTCCTCGTGTTCTCAGAGAGGGATCTCTCAAATATTTGTTTGCAAAGGTTTATCTTGTTTGCTTTGATTATGGATTTTAGACTAGTTATCTAAGTGCAGATGTTTGTTTGGTTGGGTTGAGTTGATACATCATAATATGAAAGGTCTAGGAAAGATAGACAGAAAGAGGAAATATCTGGTTCATTGGGAAATGGAGTCAAAATAAGGTCATGACAAACTCTTCAAGGGATATGGGATATCAAAGGGAAAATATAACTTGGCCACAGGATCCTTTGTTTTGGAATGATATGGACATTAATGTTTTGGAAAGAGAAGCTTAATTCTCAATAAAGGGAACTTGAAAACATAACTTAACAATAAAGAGATATTTGATAGACAGGGCTAACCATAAATTCCACAAACATTATTTAAGAAAATAATGACTTCAAGACAACTTTTAAAATGAAATCTAAGATTCAGGGAACTGCCTATTTCCTCAAAGATTTTATTTTAAAGGACTTAGAAAACATAAAAGATTCACTGATAGCTGCATTCATAGAAGAGGGAACACCTAAATAACATCTATGCTTGCAACTATAAAGACCTTCAAAACAACTGTTCAAGCAGGGGCAAAGGGTAAGATCAAAACCAACCTCTTTGATTAACTTAAGACAATGGTACTCCAAAGGGAGACTTCAATAACAGCTTTCAAGTGATGGCAGACAAGCAGGGAGAACCATAAATCATGTTGAAACCAACTATTTGAGCTATTAACGAAATAAACAAGCATGAAGACTAAAGAGATGGTTTAAAGCCTCTAAAATACTTCAGCAGAAGAAAACATAAAACAGTGAAGGGTGAACAGGTCTAAGGTGCTTCTAGGAGTCATTTCTTAGCCTAAAACTTTCAGCCTACTGTAGTAAGAGATTATGAAACATAATGAAAACAGGAGAAAACATTAAACATTTAGAATACTTCACCAACAACCAAGCTCATGAATCCAGTGATAGAGCCTTCTCAAGAACAGGGATGCAACAACATCATCAAGACATCCAAGACTTCAATTTGTTTTCAACTTCAACAGACTTGTATATTTATTTCAAAGAGTTTCAATGTTACAGCTTGTGATCAAACAACAACCAACAACCAACCAACACTTCACTCATCTCTGCTGTGGTATATATAGAAAGACGAGGAGGTGAGATCTGAAAAAGATCTCAATTACGATTAATACAGGATTTAAATGGCCCATTGGCCCTTGGGATGCTCAATGAAGAAACAGAAGAGGTGTTCACCGTATTAATTGATTTGCAATCATGATTTTAAGCTGGGTAGGAGTATTTTTTGACCTTTGACGCACAGGTAGTCCGAAGTAACTCTACAGATATTATTTGCATTGAAGGCCCTGGCGGAAGTGACTTCCTTGGCTATGTCAAGGAAAAAATCTGATCCTGATCAATAAATCCAGCTCCTGATTGAATCCTTTGAGGCATAGGTGGCGCTGTGGTGGTTGAGGAATCAATTTTCCTCAGATATGGTGGTGGAGGCATTATGTTTGATAAACACTTTTAGGTTTTCCTTTTAAGCTGTGTTTTAGGCTAGGAGATTAGGCTTATGATGGCCGTCTTAGCCGTAATCCCTTCCAATCTGTCCATTAAACTCTCGCTCTGATCCATTTCTGCTTTCTGATACTCTTTTTCTGGGTTTTTTCGATGTTTTCCAGCTTTGACAAGGGCATGCTGCATCAACAGCTCATGAAACGTTGTTGACAACTCAGTCCTATATCCTGTGGTCAATTTCCTTTGTTAAATCGAAAGAACGGGAGTCGTCACCCTCGTCCTTCGAATCTTCTTCAGACATGGCGGAAGATTTTTAAAACCTACAAAATACAAACAAAATTATAAAATCCTGCGTTTATATGGAAAACTGCATCGGAAGGTGTGCGGGGGAGTGGGGCGATTGGAACCGTTGATCGCGCTGTGATCAACGGTTGGGAGCGATTTGGAAAGTTCGCAGAGGAAATAGGTTGACCGCGTAATGGAATCAAGAATTTGAATGCGGACCGTCGATCTGGAGAGATCGACGGCGGAGATGGATTTTCAGTTGCGCTGGGGTCCAGCTAAAACGCATGCAGCTTGATTAAAGGGCGGGCAGCTCGGATAGGCGATCACCGTTAGATGTGCGGGACCAGATCAGACGACTGTTATTTATTCCGCTGGGCGGCTATGGTCTGACGGATAATGCGCGGGGGACTGAATTTATGCGGTAGTTTTTGAAAAGTATAGAGGACGCGTGTCAAGAGGTGTGTGGAATCACTGGGCCTCGGGCCAAAACAACCTTTGCCCGAAGAGTGGTGCGGAACAAACCGTGGTTTTGGAAAACAACGCGGGGAATGGCGGGGTCCATAGGGAAAGTAGTGCTCC
Organism: Pinus albicaulis; assembly: GCA_034641835.2. NCBI lineage: Eukaryota > Viridiplantae > Streptophyta > Pinopsida > Pinales > Pinaceae > Pinus > Pinus albicaulis. The sequence goes on along the minus strand of CM076580.1, from coordinate 1,499,208,859 downwards.
ACACCGTCCGATCTGTGGAGCAGATTGATGGTCGAGATAACTTCATAAATTATTTGGGCGGAAAACATTAGAAATTAATAAAAACCCGATTTTCATAGTTTACCAAGGTTTTTGGTGTTTTCGGGCGGAGGAATTTCTTTGGAAAGATAAGCGCCTGATGCTTATAGCAGTTGGTTCTGTCGCTCAGTTATATGGACGGAGGGATGCTAGGAACTTGGCCCGCGGGGGCTCAAGTCTAATGTATAGGAAATATGCATTTCCTATGGTTTTTTAATGGGTTTTTCAAGGGAAATGAAGGTTTCCGATAAGGTCAAGAAGGGGTCTTACACCTTTAGGAAATGGATTTAATGAAGAAAAAGGAAGAATCATGAAGTCGAGGGGTTTTCGAGGGAAATGGAGAAAAGGAACTGAGATTAGATTTTGAGGAGAAGGGAGGGGAAAAGGGGTCCTTTGCAGCAGTACTTTGGTTTTAGAAATCAGCAGGATTTCTAAGTACTAAATGGAAACAGTAGTGAATATTAACCAAGGATAGGACATTATCAAAAATCTTCAAGTATCAACAATTTTAATCATGAAATTTTTTCTTGAAGGCTATCCAAAATTATTTAGCCACCATTTGATATGACAGAATTTTACGAGTGGCTAACAACGATCTTGGTTATAGCTTCCTCCCCGACATTCACCGTTACAGTGCCGAATACCATGCTAATTTGGGTTCCGGCTTCGGTGGCTAACTACTGCATTGTCCGGGCACTGATTTGTATGGCCTGGTGAAGCTCTCAAATTGCCTACTTGGCCATTGCCTAACTAGCCTCTGTCTGCTGGATCTGAACCTCCAGAGAATCTGCCTAGGTGTATAGCTGGTCCAGCTGTGAGGGGTCTGTGGAATCTTGAATTTCTTTTGAAAGTTGTTACAGCTGAGCTGAAATGGACTAAGCCTTTATTGTAAGGGTCGTCGATCATTCCTGTAGACCTTTCAAGAGGTCATAGGCATCTCACGCTGCAGTACTGAGAGCTTCTTGCATCTTGGTTACCTGGCCCTGTTTCTCTGAAATTTGTGCTGTGTAGACTGCCACTAGGTCGGGCAGCACTAGCCGTGCTGCTAATGCTGCTTGAAGCTCTGAATTTTCCTGGTGGAGGTCGATGTACGCCACCCTGAGGTGGATTGCTCGCTATAATACATCTATTTCTGACACATCCGCGAGAATCCGAGTGTAGTGAGTCGTTACTGCAGGCCATAGTCCCATGAACACCCTGGCCACTTCATTCATCCAGTCCTGGAGCTACCCATGTGCCACTGTGAGCTGCTCGAGCTGTTCAGTAAGTGAGATTATCTATTGCTGCTATTGCTCACACCTCTGTTGCAGCTCGAAGTGGAGCCTTTCCGCCTGTTGGGATGCCCTCTGAATAAAGTGGTACAACTGAGCTGTGGCCCACGTCTCCATGTTTTCGGCCCCTGAAGTACCTTGATTCGGCTGCCACTCCTGCAGTGGTTTCCCACTAGTAACTGATTTTGTGGAGTGTCCTTGAGGGGATGGCGGTGGAGTTGGATGGGGTGCAGAGTCCACCATATTCAGGTCCGGCCACTCCCCCTGACCTTCTTGGATGGTCTGCTGGAGTGGAGTAGACTCAGCCTGTGTCCCAGCCGTGTCTATAACTATTTGTGCCATCTATGTGATTAAATCAGAAAAAATGGTCTGGGGGTCCCCAACGGGTTGAACGGTGGTATCACTGCTGTACTTGAGTCGGCCTCGGTCCTGTGGTTCCCATTGATTAGGTCCCGGATTACTGAGTCTGATATGGTGGCGGATGAGTTGGATGGTGCGGATGAAGTGGTAGGTGGCAGTGGGTCAGTACGGGGTGGTGAAATACGGATGTTTATGAAGTCAGAGGGGTTAATGGGAGGTTAAGGTGGAATCTCGCCTATTGCCCCTCTCTCGATGAGTTGTTCTTCCTAGATGGGTACCCCTGGGCTTAGTGGCCGAGGCGGATCCTCCTCAGTGAGGTCAACCACTGAACTTGACTCTATGGTTTTGGCCCTCTTAGCCTTGGGAGCCTCTAGGGGGTTTGCAGACTTATTATTTTCCCCCAGTGGGGTGGTCATTTGACTTGGTGAAATAAAGAAAACATTGGGAATGGGGGAGGTGATGGAGGTCATGCAGAGAAGCGGGGTGGACTGAGAAATCTAAAATTCAGAAAAAATAGGGAATGGAGTGGCACCACTTGAGACTACTCGGACCACTTCATTGAGGCTTCATACCTATGTATTTAGTTGGTGAATGAGTGGGAAGAGCTACAAGTTGGAAACCCTTTTTTCCGCCTCCGCTGCAAATTCGCCAGGCAGTTGCTGTGGTAGGATCTTGTTGAAATTATATTCCTATACCCTGCTTCAGACTTCCATCATGACCCCCAGCCACGAACAAACTTCGTTGTGGAAGGCTGTATCGTCGAGTCGGAACTTTAGCGGCCTCATCTGAAATGTCTCTTCCAGCATGCAAGTAGGTCGGAGGAACGTGTGCTTGTGGCTGACCGTGAACCATACTTACTCGTTGTATCCATCCAGAATATTCCTGAGAATCCTCTGCTGGCTTGTCACCACTTCAGTCATTAAACCATACCAACTCCAGAAGGCCTCTGCATTGACCTCTTTGGTGATGGGATCTCTCAACACCTTCCATGGGACAAATTTCATTGCCAGAGGCTGACCTTCCACTATTTCTATCAGCATCCTGATGAGGGGGCATGCCACTTCCACATGGCCAGCGCAACTATCAAGTATCCATAGATGAAGCCTGTTGGCCTCTTGTAATTATCCTCGCATGCATTGAAAAACTCCTTCAGCAGGAAGGAGCACTAGTTCAGCCTAGTCCCCTGGATGCAGTGTTCCGCGATGGAAATGGTGTCCAGGGTACATTCCCCCTTGGTGTAGTGCCTCATTGTCTCACTAGAATTGAGGTAACACGTGAACTTAACTTCGGAATTATTTATGAGTTCCATTTTCGCTCCCTTTCCTCCATGCCAGGTGCCATATTTTTCATAATAATCCACATTCCCCGACTTATTTGCTCTTTTGGAGATGGTCTGGCATGCGGAGGAAACGTCTGGGTCGTCCTGTGAGAGCCCTGTGAGCCGGTGAATGTCCTCGGCATGGATTGGAATTTCTTTGCCCAACCACAGGGACCCATTCTGAATTTGACTGAGCAAGAACTTGGTACATTGCATGGTTGCTCCTGTCATCCTGAATACTGGCAGGTTCCTCAAATGCAGTATGGAGGTCTGCTAGATGCCTCAAAACTCAGGCAAAATCCTTGTTGCTGCTCGCTTTGCTTCTTGGTATAGCTCTCCATGTACACTGGGCGTTTAAGCGCTGGGAACTTGAAAGAGTCCATGAGGTTTGCATCGATGAGGGAGGCACTATCACACTTCCCCGACGAGGGACTCCATTTTATGAATCCAACTGTCGAGCGCCTGTTCTACTACAGTTGGATTGGCTCTTTTCATCTTTGTGCGGTGTTTATACACCTTCAGAATAGTTCTCGGCCCCTTCTCTTGGCTCTTTGCTTTAGGAGACCTCTACTGCTCTGGTTTTGCTCCAATTTCCTTTGTGTCTTCAGAAATTTCTAACTCTAACTCGAATCTTTGCGGCATTCTCGCATTTTTCTTGATGCAGGCTATGTAATTAACCAGCATGAGTGAGGTTGATGAGACCCCATAACGAATTAATTCCTGTTGGCATCCTCCATGGCGATAATCGTGTGATCAGTCGCCTTCTGAGGTGTGTTCTGACATCTACTGACGGTGGTATGGGGAAATGGGTGGAAGCGACGACTGAGGTTACTTCGAATTATAGTAAAATGATTACTACAAGGTTACTTCTAATTATGGAAAGTTATGTTGCAAATCTTGGTGATCCTACGGACAGACATAAGTACTAAATGAAATGATAGGGACTGACACTTGACACGTTTGCTTATCCTACGGGGATGACACGCTGGACGCACCTCTCCCCGACCATGATCAGTTGCATTGCAGTCCCCGCAACCTAGCAGTTATCGACGACTTATGCATGGAAAAATAACACTACCTACGCTCATCCTCGTTGCCGGAGAGTTATTCAACTACTCTACTCTACGGAATTCTCTCAGGTGCGAGAGTTATTAACAGAAAGCTAAAGAAACTTAGTCATGGTAGGGCTTCAGGCGTGTGCCATTCACCCACCCAAGTAAAACAGTACCATCTAGTTGAGCTAACCGAACGGCTCTGGAATCCTTAATTTTGACGACGAAGTAGGGTCCCAACCAGTACATCTGTAGTTTTCCTGGAAACTTCTGAAACCTACTATCGTATAGGAGAACCTTACCTCCAACCTGGAACATTTTTCTCTTGATGTGGTGATCATGCCACGCCTTCTATCTATCTTTCTGAACCTTTTTATGAAACTCGGCAAGGAACCTGGCCTCGTCAAGTTCTTGTAATTCATGTAGGCATTCCTGTAGTGATTCCTCCTCCAAGAACTTTAGGGAGGTGGCGATCAGAAAACTCGCTATGGTGAGCTCGGCGGGAATCACAGGTTCACGGACATACACCATCTGGAAAGGTGTTTGATTAGTCAAACACTTCACTATTTTTTTTTAGGTCCACAGTGCAGCTGGAAACCGTTCGTCCCTATCATCCCACTTGGCATTGTAGATCTTTGTCAACCCCTTTTCAAGGATTTTGTTGAACACTTCAATAGTGCCATTGGCCTGTGGGTGGTACAGGCTCCTTTTGTGATGTTGGATCATAAAGGTGTCCAGCAGTGATTTGATCATTTCATTAAAGAAGTGTGTACCTTGATCACTGGTTAAGTTCCTTGGGCAGTCAAACCTGCTGATGATGTATTCAAAGATGAACCTGGCTACCGTATCTACCGTATAGTCCTGTACTGCCGCTGCCTCAGCCCATCTGGTGAGGTAGTCTGTGGCGGTGATAATGTATCGAGCCTTTAAATTCCTGGCTACAGGGGCTATGGGGCCTACAAAGTCGACAACCCACTTCTCAAATGGTCGCAACACATTCACCGGGTGGAGTGGTAGCTCATCTCTGTGAGAGGGCCTCCCTGTTCTCTGACAAACATCACATTTCTTGACAAATGATTTACTATCTACATGGACCATTGGCCACCATATTCCAGCTTGTAGCACTTTTCTGGCGGTGGGTTTCGCCCCCACGTGTCCTCCCGCGATGCCGCTATGGCACTCCGACAACACAGCTGCGTGTTCATGGTCGAGGACACACCTTCGTAGAATCTCATCAAGGCCAAATTTATACAACTTCCCCGCAATCAGTTGGTAGTCAGTGACGCAGATGACCAGGTGCAGTTTCTGGATCGGTGTATAGTGCTGAGGACACTGCCCCATGGTTAAGTAAGTTGCGATGTCGGCCAAATAATATGGTATGGCTTCTACATGGAAAAGATCAGCATCAAGCAGTTGATCATCGAGAGAGCCCTATTTCTCACCCATCTCCAACCTGGATAAGTGATCAGGCTCGACATTCAACCTCTCAGGCTTGACAATCACTTTGAAGGTGAATTCTTGAAAGAATAGGAGCCATCGGCATATCCGTCCTTCCAAAACAGGCTTATTGACTAGGTACTTCAATGCGGAGTGATCAGTAAAGAACTTGAACTTGCCTCCTAGGAGATAGTGGCAGAACTTCTGGAGCGAGTACACCATTGCAAGGGCCTCCCTCTCCGTGGTGGTGTAATTCCGCTCTGCGTTAGACAATTTGCGGCTAGCAAAGTAGACTGGATGGTCAACTGTCATCTCCTCTGGTTGCACCAAGATAGCCCCAAGTGCAATACCGGAAGCATATATATGCACATGGAACTACTCATCCCAATCTGGATGGACCAGAATGGGCACCATTGCCAGCTTCTCCTTTAAAGTGTCAAGGGCTAACTTGTAGTCATCCGTCCACTGGAACACCTCTGACTTCCATGGTAACTTTTCCAAAGGAGCAGTTATCTTCGCATAGTTTCTGATGAACCGTCTGGAATAACCCGTGTGCCCTAGCAGTGACCTCAAATTCTTCATCGTCTCTGTGTCTTCCATGTGAACGATCACTACTACCTTGGTGGGGTCGATGCAGACCCCTTTCCTGCACACCACATGTCCTAGGAGCATTCTGAATGGAATCGCAAAGATGAATTTCTTTAGGTTCAAGAAATTTGCAATTGTTAACACCGATAAAGCATTATGCATAGCAGGGTGGTGTGGTCTTTCAGCAAACTGTAGATGGTCCAATCATCCATGTATACTTCCAGGAACTTATGAATGTATTCCGAGAAAGCAGCGATGACAATCCTGGAAAATACAGCAGGGGCGTTCTTCAACCCGAACGACATCACGTGATATGCAAAATACCCCCACTCAGTGGTGAACGTCATTTTCATCTTGTCCTCTTCTGCGATGCGCACTTGATGGTATCTTGAGAACCCATCAGTGAAGGAGTAGGCATCATTTCCCGCAACATTGTCGAATACTTCGTCGTTGAATGGGGTAGGAAATGGGTCATGGATGCAGGCGTTGTTCAAACTTTGGTAATCTGTTTTTGACTTGTCCTTCTTCTTTTGAATGAAAATGGGACTCACCCACTCTGCTTCTTCCACACAGAAGATTAGATTTGCCTTCAGCATTTTGTCGATCTCCAACTTGACTTTCTCCTTGATCCGCGGGTTCAACTGGTAAGGTCGATGCTTCACTGGCCTGGCATCTGATTTCAACACAATTCTCATTTCTCCAAGGTCCCCTTTGATGCCTTTTAAATCCGCAACCAATGAAGGGAATAGGTCTTTGTATTCCTGGAGGAGACTGAAAATTTCCTTTATCGTCTCCTCATCCCAGGAGTCCCCAACGATAGCCAATTTGGTTTTTCCTCCATGCCGATGTTTAGTTTCCTTGTCTTCAACGGAAGAAGATGGACTCCTTCAATGGTAGGCTCTTCTTTAGGGTTCCGCTCTCCTTCTGTCTCTTCAAAGTATAGGTGCCTCAGGTCCTCCAAATTGTCATTGTCTAGCTCGCTATCGATCTGTTGGCAAGCCAACTTATGTCTTCCATCAGGATTCAGTACTAATGGCCTCCCATCGGTGCCTGGATCATGGAAAAATAGTACCCCTTTTATGGCCTGTAATGCTTGGGACACTAGCTCTGTCTTCCCCTCGAATGAAAAGCACTGAAAAAATTTGTTTGCAACTTCCTGCCAAGAAATAGTCCCTCTCTTTCTTTCTTCTTCTAAGTACTAGGCATGTGGGATGGTGCCCAAGGAGTGGGAAAACTGATGTACCCATAGCTCGTCTAGGTACCCTACACTTCGCCACTACTCCTGACAGGTTTTCAGGTGGTCTCTCGGATCATAAGTTCCTTGGTACCTTTGCTTGCTGCGAGGTCCTTCGTCATCCTTGAACTGTGCCCTCAAAGCCTCTGCCACACAACTCCACCGCAACAGGGAGTTGCGGTGATTTTTCCACCACCTGGCTGATGTGGACTGTAGTGCTACGTCCAAGAGTGGTATCCCCTTTTCGTCTGGTACCTTGTCTTCTACCTTTGAGATGAAGGTATTTACTGCTTGCATGTTGGACAAGGTGGGGTACTCCCTTATCTCAGCTCCAATGCAATGGAATCTAGCAATATTGGCACATCTCCTTGTGTTGGTATCATACCCACCTTGATGCTAGTCCTCCCAAGCTAGTTCCGACCCTGGTTCCGAGCTCTGGACACTGCGCCAGCTTACGGAGCCGGTTGCTGTCGGGTTAATATAATCCTCCCACTTCCCTATTGTCATCTGATAGAGGTTGTCCAATATCTGAGCATCCTCCCTATTATCCACAGTTTCTGTATATCTCGGACCTTGATATGAGTCGAGAGGCTGAGTGACTCGGACCTCTCCATCCTAAAAAATCATCAGCTCCTTCTTAAGGTCAATTATGGAATAGTTTTCAAAAGCCCAGTCGATTCCTAGTCTTTACCCCTGTGATGTCAACCTCAACATCTTCGAGTCTTCTGATCAGCACAATGTAGTACTGGTTTTCCATCCTGAGCTAGATTGGTGAGTAAGTTAGCCATGGCTGCCCTAGAGCTTCCCACGTCTTCCGAGGCAGGATATTGACGTCAGAGCCCAAGAAGAGCATGGTATCTCTGATCTGAAATCCTGCAACCTACATGTTAACCAAAACTCTTTTCCCGTTCTTATTTTGTTTTTCTTGACCCATTGTACAGACCAGGGTGTTGTGTTCAAGGATTTCCCTATTCCTGTGTTCCCCTGCAATACGTCCTCTAGGGTATGCCTGAGTTGTTCCCGAATTGAAGCATTGTCAAAAATTTTGAGAAATAGGTGGAGCCATTCCTCAATCAGAGCCCCCGTAGCGCTTTTTTCTTCGGTATTGTTCCTCACAGGTACCTCAATACCTTTGTCTCCTCCCAGCTAGGCAAAAGTCTCTACCACCTCCTAGAAATATTTCTTCTGCGTTTCTGGCCTGATTAGTTGTTTCAGGGATGCAGGCCTGGTCACTCGTATCAGCTCCTTTTCACAAGCGTCCTCTCCCATTTTCTTGCCTCCTCATGTCACTATGGCTACGCTCTGCATGGCCAAAGTCACTTTCCCTCGAGGTTCTGTGTTTACCAGATTTGTGCCTCTCTACCTTGTGTGTTCCTCCCACTTCTTGATAAGTTCAGGGCAGTCCTTTGTAGTGTGGGTGTTCACATGGCACTGGGAACACCACGGTCATCTGGGTAAGGGGAATTCACGAGCTATGTGACCCTCCTAATCATAGTTGTAGCATTTCAGCGTACCCCATCCCCCTGTGCGCCCCCCGCGCATACTGCCTCCTCTACCTCTGGGAGCCTCATTCACCCTGTAGGAGGGCCGGTCCAATCGGACCTCCAGTGCATCCAGAGCTCTACACTATTCAGTGTTTTGAGTCATGGAAGCATAGAACTCACAGTATACATTGTTTAAAACATTGGAGTACTTATGCAAAATCATAGACGTCCGAGGTTGATGACCCACCGTTCGACAAATTTCACAATACTCTATTGCGGCTTGGGTTGGTTGATGTGGGAACCTTGCATATAGTTGTTGTGGAAAATATACCCCTTGCAATTTTATCAGCACACCTCCACCGATAGGTGGAGTCCCCTGTACTGCCGCTACTGAGGGCTCCACTCCCAGGCTTCACAATCAAGGACACTCAGTTGCCACGTGCCCTTCTACTAGGTAGTGTCTGAACCAGAAATTCATCCTAGCTGGTCTTATAAACTGCATCTCCTTAAGTTTTTCAGTCAGATTGGAAAGCTGATGTTGCAGTCCCAGTAGGGATGGGTCTTGCAGGGCCGACCCCCCTATATTCCTGAGGGTAGCCTGTCATCACCTAGATCTTCATAGCCTGTTCCAAAGCATCCTACAAGTTGTCGATCTTCTGCTGAGTGAGGGGGGTTCGTGTCAAGGGAAGCAAAGCCTTGATGAACCAGTCTCTCTGATGATTTTGGTCGATCAGGTAGCTAAGTTTCCTGATCACATATTTGAACCTATGCATTAGCTCCCACGCAGTCTCTCCTTCTCTTTGCTTGATCTCCCATAGTTCAGACAGACCTTGTTGGTCTGTTTGGGGAAGCTTAAATTCTCGGACAAAATCTCGCTTGACGTCTGGAATTGCTGGATTCGGGTGAGCCTTGGACCACTTTATGAACCAGCACAAGGCCCTTTCTCTCAGCATGGTTTGGAATTCTATCAGCTTTCCTGCATCTGGCATCTCCCAAACCCTCCATATGGCTTCTGGGTACCGGGTGAATGACCCCGTCATATTCACTTGCAGAGGTGTGACTAGAATGAACCCTCCGGGTCCTGGTTGCATAATTATACCATTAGTAATTGCTATACTACCAGTAATGCTGCTATTAGCATGTGTCGCTGCTGACAATGGACTACTATGAAATCAACTCAACTCTTTTAAGTTAACAAAAATATCACTTAAAGGTTTATAGAGTACCAGGGGAAGGTAGGGATCCTTGCCATTCAAACTTTGGGAAGTAGGAATGCCTGGAGATATGAATGCCATCCTTTCTTGGAATAACTTCTGCATCGCGACGTACCACTCGCCATCAAAACCTTCTTCGGGCCACACATCTACATCTCCTTCATCAAACATCATCTCCCTCTTCCTCCTGGCTGGGCTCCCATGCACCCACCGCACTCCCACAATGGTCCCTCCCATCTCTTGGGGACCCACCTGGCCTTCCATATCCACTATCCTCTGAGGCACCTCCTCTTTATCCTTCTAACTACTCCCTCGCCATTTCAAGTCCCGCATCACCCTTTCTGCCACTTTTCGGCGATCTGCACCCACTGATATGCACATCACTCCCTCAACCTCCTTTCCGTCTCAGCATCCATTCCCCCACTTCCCCTGCTTCACATTTCACATAGCATTCGTCCCTCAGGCCCTTCCCCCAGCACTAGAGATTTACGCTTCCATGCCCGATTTCTGGAATTCCATCAGCCCTTCGTCCACCATCAAGGCCTTAATCCACAATGGAATTTCCTTAAGTAGATTCACTCTTAGTCTGGAACAGAATATAGCCTCGGCTCTAGAGAAGGACTGGTAGCACTCTGCAGAAAACTCCACAATATACACATCCAAGGTAGACTCTACCCAGAAATCTACAGCGTGGGTCAAATTAGTATCCAGCCGATGCAGGGCCACCACATCTCCGTGCACCCACTTGTGGTTGATCTTCCACAATTTTTCCTTAGTCACCTTGGTCTCCAACCTCCACAACAAATTATAGAGGTCGCTAGGAAATTTTCCCCAGAGGATCTCGTAGGTATCACTGGCGGAATCCCAAAAAAGGACTAGATCCTTGAGCACCTTCTCTTTTTGATTCGTTAGCTCCGCTTGCTGAGCTATAAACTGGTTCAGGTGGTTATCCCACCATATCCATATTTCTCCTTTGAACATCCTTGATACCATGATCTAGTTCCCCTAATGAATTTTAGGGTCCCAGCAATGGAACCATTTGTTGGCGAGGAAACGGGTCTCACAAGCAAGACCGAGGTTCGGGGATTAGGGCCAACAAAGGAGTCTGCTGTAGTCTAGAACCATGATGGAATTTTTACCCTACTCCGAATAGTAGAGACTCTCACCCGAGGCATGCCGTGACCACATGCAGAAGGGGAACAGATTGGTAGTGGTAGATGGATCCACAACTCGAAGTTAACATAGAATCATTTGCATACATAACATCATACATAGAAGATCTTCTCAGAACATTATGTAGATACTAAGCAAATAAAATTTTAAGGTACCACAGACATCATGCATATTTGAACTCATACAATAAGACAACAACCTTCAAGTATATTAATAACCTTCAGCTGGATCCACAGTTACATCGCTCGACAGGAAGAGCTTCCCATTTCTATTACAGACATCCCACAGGACATAGAGAGAGATAATACAACCATGATAGATCAATAGAAGCCTAGGAAGATACAAGGATGTCATTCTTAGGACAAAGCTCTTCTGCGGTGTCCGATCTAACCTCCTCAATCCCTCTACATCCGTGCAAGAAATTATTTTCGGCTAGGTGACAGCCTATTTATTCACCTGCCAGTGCAACTGCTAGTTTCTCTTGTGTTATTCTTCAGCTGCTTTCGACTTCTTTCAGTTGCCCATGAGTTCTGCTATCTATTCTTTGCCATATCCTCTCTTTGTCTACACTTATCTGCGTCAGCCTCATCAGCTATCTCCTGTTCCTCTTCAACCTCGACAGCTCTACTACCTAACATTGTTACGTCTTCCATGTGTCAATCCGCAACCCAAAAGCTGTTCCTTATACAAAATTCAAAACAAGGGCCCCAACAGGCTCCTATCCGAAATGGTGTGAAGTCTAATTGGGACCACATATCGGGGAGACCCATTGAATTTTGGCAGGTTCAACACCTTCAAGAAGACCCTAAGGTCTCATAATGGTGGAGAGCATACCTCCAAACATATTATAGCACTTTACAAGGAAGCAAGGATAAAGAGGGAGATACTATTCCTGATAAACCTGAACAAAATGGTGTGGCTAAAAGGAATAAAAATCAATCAAATAATGTGATAGATCCATGCTTCATGAATGAGACCTCCCTAAATTCTTATGGGGAGAAGCATATGTAACTATTTTCGACTATTTCCTCATACAATTCTCAATAATATGACTCTAGGAGAAGCATTTACTACAAAGAATCCTAGCGTGGATCATCTTAGAATATTTGGATGTCCAGTTTACATGCACATTCCTAAGGAAAAGAGGAAGAAATTGGATCCTACAAGGAAGAAATGCATCTTTCTTGGTTATACTACTTCATAAAAACCATAAAAAATATATATTAAATAGGATCATCGTATTGAAGTAAGAAAATATATCATATTTGATGAAAATGTAGCTTACAAGAGCACCAAATATATCCTAGTTGATTTTGATGAAGAAGAGGTACCCATTTTTGAGGAAATCTCAAGGGATGAAAATGTTCAAGCTCCTACATCTGTTCATGAAGATGTTGAAGGACCTAGTGAACTTGTGCAGCATTTTTTTATTTCATAAAATCGTAACAAACCTGCTTTGTTGAAGACAAATCTACATGAGGCAGAGGGAGATGCAATAACTAAGAGAACTTTTAGAAAAACTAAGAGACCTAAAATTTATTCAGGTTACATAGCTTATATGACCAAGATCATTGAGCTTGAACCCTCCTCCTATGAATATGCGACTGCACATCAACAATGGAGGAATGCAATGCAAGAAGAACGTAAGTCGATTATGAATAATGATGTATGGGAATTAGTTCCTAGACCAAGTGACAAATATTTTGTCACTTCCAAAAATATATACAGGATCAAGCATACAATAGATGGGAGAATTGATAAGTATAAAGCTATATTTCTGGGAAGAAACTTTTTAGAAAAGGAAGGTGTCGATTATTAAGAAACCTTCACTCCTACAATAATATATACAACTATTGTATCACTTGTCTCTTTGGCTACCACTATGGGATGTAACGTTCATCAAATGGATGTCAAAATCACTTTTATGAATAATACCATTTATGAAGACGTTTATATTGAGAAAACTCAAGGATTCAAAGTCCATAAAGGGAGACACATGTATGTAGATTGAAGAAGGCTCTATATGGCCTGAAACTAGCACCTAGATCATTGAATGCCATGATGGATTCATAACTATTGAGACTTGGTTTTGTCAAGATTTATATAGATCCTAGCATGTACATCAAACTAAATAAGGATGAGCTTGTTATCAAACTTTTATATATGGATGAATTAATTGTCACAAGTGTGGATAGACATATACAATAATGAAAGAGGGAGTTGGAAGTTGAATTTGATATGAAGGATATTGGACTCATTCACTATTATTTTGGACTAGAGGTTTGGAAAAAACCTCGTGAAATATATCTTAGTCAAGGAAAATATGTGATCAAGATATTACAAAAAAATGGCATGATGGATGGTAAGCCTATGAAAAATCCTATGACTACTAATCTAAAGAAGTTGTTGAGTTGAGAATCTTAGCTAGTGGATCCTACCTGCTATAGACAGTCACCATAATGTATCTTATGAATACTGGAGCTAACATTTTTTTTGTTGAAAATGTCCTTAGTGAATTTCAGATAGAGCCAAGACACAACCATTGGGTAGCAGCCTATTAAAGGTTCTATAAATCCTTCAACCAAGGCGTCTCTTCAATGTGAAGTCTCAATTAGACCTCACACTTTTTGGACTATAATATTCCAATAATTTAGACTTCATCTAAAGGAATATTATAGTTTGTTTTATCACTAGTTAGGTGAATAAGTGGGTGGGGAGACTCATAAAACCCCTTTAGAAGGAATAATAACACTCCTAATTTGAAAGGAGGAAGAATAAGAAGTTGGATTAAGCACCTTTAGGTGTAAACAGGGATTGGATCATGTTGATTCAGTCAACTTTGACCAAATCAATAGTATTATCATGGAGGAGCAATCTTTATGATGAGACAATGCAGTTTTAGTGGAGGACAACTTGCATGAGCTTGGTGGAAAGTATGGATGGGACCCAATGTGAGGAGGCTCTCTTGCTATATATGGAGGGGATAGAAACCATTGTTATTCATGTTTTGGATTATTATTGTGTGTATGGTCTGTTTAGAATACTTGCATTCTTCAACTGTTTAGTTGAGATTGTTGTTTTGTTTAGCACAAGGTGTTCCTGATCGAGAATCCCACCTCTTCCATTGAGGAGCTATTAGATGATTTTGCACTATACTTCCACAATGCAGTCTCATGTACAATTCAGTTCTATTTAGAGTTGGGTTGTGTTGCATTGGTGTAGGAGTGGAGGAGAGAAGTCTTCAATTTTTGAGCTTATTTTATAGTGAGGGGACCAAATGTTCACATATTGAGTTGATTGGGTGTTGTTGTAGCTGATATATCATTCCTTCAGACCCACATCAGTATTCATTCCCAGGGAGTGCGTAAGTGAGGCAACATAAATGTAGTGGGAAACTCGAAAAAGGCTGAAAATCCAAACTTAAAAGCTGGCCAAACCATTTCTGGGTTTTTCTCGGATTTTTGAGTAGAGTCCATGGTTGAAAGCACGAATCATTATGAACACACAAACAACCTTCTGCACATGGTTATTCTTCATAATATCAACAGTTTCCAACAGCAGCAGCAACAGTAGCAACGCACATTTCCAATGCTTGGTTTCTTTGGTGTATTTCAGCCATCTTGTGGCTTGAGTGCATTCATTTTGGAGCACTATGTAATTTCATTTAATGTTGATATATAATGAGATGGATCAACTATTTTTCTGCTTATTTTTATGATGTTTTGATGTATTCTGACATTTTTCCAGTTCTACATGTTTAATTCTTATTTTACCATAGTTGGAATTGTGCATATGTTCTATATTCCTATCTATTTCCAATTTGGAATATTACTGGGGTATCATAGCATAATCTTGGCTCAGCCTGTGCATTCAAGACATTATGCCATTAGAAGGAGAAGATTCTTCTAACATAAAATAGAATTTGTATAGAATAAATGAAGGAAGGACTCCATTATTTGGAGAAATGAAGGAAGATAGGATCTCCCAGCTTCTTTTCCAATCTGTGAAGAGTATCAAAGAAGATCTCAAGGAGATGAAAGGGGAGAGGTGTAGAAAAAATTAAAGAGGATTTGAAAGTGAAGCAAGCCCTAGTAGTCACATGATGAGTGTGAGCATTCAGCCATACATGTAGATCCACAATGCATTTTATGGCCCACATTCACTGCAAGGAGAATGGAGGAAGAAGATGCACGAAGGGACGAGACGTCGAGTGACTATCTTCACGAGTATGAGTCTCAATCATGGAGATTCAAAGAGCACTTTGACTTCCAAGGGTTTTTCCAACTCAAGGAAGAGAGAAGATCCAAAAACCATAATATAAGCAAGAGAGGTATAATATTTCTATCTAACTTTGTTGGAACAGCAAAGTGCACATCCGAAGCTTGGGTGAAGGAGATAGATTCCTATTTTTAGATACACTAAGTTTCAGAAAAGGAGGCCATTAGAGTAGCAGTGCTGCACCTCAAAGGTATGGACCATGATTGGTGGTTT
The DNA here is from genome assembly GCA_034641835.2 of Pinus albicaulis. Taxonomy (NCBI): domain Eukaryota; kingdom Viridiplantae; phylum Streptophyta; class Pinopsida; order Pinales; family Pinaceae; genus Pinus; species Pinus albicaulis. The sequence goes on along the minus strand of CM076580.1, from coordinate 1,499,193,180 downwards.
TATACTTTCGCTTCATTTTATCATGCAAATGTAAACACTTATGCAGGGTTCACTAAGAAATTAGTGAAGATATTTGATCTTAAACATTGTAAAACATATCTTGTTGAACCCAAAAACTCAAAACCTTTGCATGAGTTGGAGAGATTTATTTTGCCAACTCCACTCCATAATTTTTTTGAAGGGGATAGAAACATGCATGATACCTTTCCAAGGGAAAGATCCCCAATTCTTGAAGAGCCCTATTCTATAGATGAAGACATGGAGGTTCCTCCTTCAAGGGAAGACCAAGATCAAGGATCTCATTGATGATGAGGCATTCTCACATATTGATGAAGAGGATGAGAAAATAAGAGCTAACAGTGCTATACCATCAGGAGGAGATCCATCACCACATGAAGATGGGAAGGGAGCCATTGTTTCCATTAGAGGATCCCTTGTGTCTTTGCAAGGAGCTCCAAATGATTCAACATGTGGGAACCAAAATACAATTCAGGAGTAGCATGTATCATTTTTTGTGGATTGTGATATGGAAGGGGAAGAAAGGAAGGATCGGCATCAAGGGATGATGAGCATTCACCCTTATCTATTTCGGGAGGTTTCTGCACCAAAGAATGAGATTTTATTGTGCACTGAAGAGAGGGACAAATCAGTCCACTCATATATACAGTCCACTTTAGATTTTGATGTCTCACTACATGGGGGAATTCCATCGAGGAGGCCACCAGATCTAGACTTGGTGGGAGACATTTTTCTATTTAGTTCACCATTCTTAGATTCCGGAGGGGTGAAGACCTTGGAGGAGTCTAGTATAACGCAGAGATTCTGGGGTAGACTGAAGGAGGAGGGAGACATTCTCCCATTTTTAGCATTACCCACTCACATTACATATACTGCACTGACAGAAGTTGTTGCAATGATGGAGGATGGCACCTTCATGGTGCAAGGGAGTTTCTCCGTGGATTTGGAGAAATAGAGGGTACTTCCTTTGAGGAAGGAATCATCCATACATTGGAGTAGATTGAGGCCAATCATGCTTACATTGGATAAGATCAGGAGATTCTTTTTGGATGGGATATTCTCATGGGAGGCCAACCTCCAAAAATCACCACCTCTATTTGAGCATGAGCAGTTGCATGATGGGAATGGAAGCAATTTGGAGGATGAATTTGGCATGAAGGATGTCAAAGGAGAATGTAACAACATGTGGGGAGCTTCACATTTCAGATCTTCAGCGCTATCTCTTAGGAGGATTGATCCATATTGGAGGTCTCAACTATTTGTAGAGTACTCCAAGGATCTTGGTACTTGCATGATTCTTGATGACCCAGAGGGAGATGATAGATACATGGTGGTTGGAGAGGTCATCTATTCTTATGGTAGAATCTTCTTGAATAGTGTTTATGAGCGCAAGAGGAAGCTACTACATGTAGGACATGTGGACTTTCTTTCCATGCAATTTGATGCATTTCATTCCTTGATGGAGGAGTTCACTTGGGAGTGAATTCAATAGAATGTATATCAGCATTAGGAGAGATGCATAACCTGGATGATGATGGATAGGTTTTCACAGCCACTTCCCTACTCATGGAGAGTGAGGGAGAACTTTCAGCTGAGCCATTTCAGATCAAGGACCAAAGTACATGGGAGAGAAGGTACTATTTTGCATTCTGATTTGTACTTCTTTACTTTATATGAGTAGCATATTGTACCAAGGAGGATCTTTCCTTCTTGTATATTTTATTGTCATGTACTTGAGGCCATTTTTAGAATTTATGTTTGCCATTCTATCAGTGGTTTGTGGGGGAGGCCACATGATTCTTGGTGTGCACCATTGGCACCACATTTTACTTTCATGATCCTATATTGTATGATGATTGTGGCAGAAAAAAAGTGGCTGAAAAGGCACTTTTTATTCTTTTTTTTGAGGCAAGCAAGGGATGCACTGCGTTGGTCCCATGTGTGTAACTATGATACACTTTCCAGTTGTCATATGACAACATGTTTTCATTGGTTTCTGCTTCCATATATTGCTGATGTTCCTATGTTCATGGGAAGAATAGTTTGGAGAGTGGGACAAGAGTTGGAGGTTCCCATTGGGGGTATGATTCTCCCTACTTTACATGTTGCATGTTTCAGGATAAACAATGGAAAAACCATGATTTCCATGCTACATCTCTTTTCTTCATGTGGGAGGAGCCATTTGGAGAACCTGAGTTTTTGGAGGAGGCACTTCATGGATGATTTTTTTCGTGGGGTAGCTTGGTCCATTCTTGGAGGCCATGATATTTCAGCCCAAAATCAGCAGCAGCCCCACACATACCATAAATGGAGAGAGAAACAACTTGGGTGGAAGAATTTAATCTCTCCATACAGCCCCAACACATTGCATGAATTGGGGGTTGAGGATTCTTTTGATGAGCTACCTAGAATGGCTCATTTCATTTGGATGATAGCATGGGTATGGGAGACTGTCATTGGGAATGAGATTCCCTATGTTTATCATCACTCCTAACTTGAGGAGGCCATTGGAAAAAAATAAGGTTTCCACTTACAACTTCCAGTTTCTCATGATGTACACCATTTGGTTTGGCATACTTGGGAGGAACCATTGGAGGGCAGATTTATTGCAGATTATGTTGAGTTGTGGTGGAAGCTATTGATGAGGATGCCACACAAAGAGTAAGGGAGGAATTTTACTCCAAATTAATAGTTTCTTGAGGACAAGCAACATTTTCGAGGGGAGGACTGTAATATCCCAAAAATTTAGACTTCATCTAAATGAAATATTATAGTTTTTTTTATCACTAGGTAGGTGAATAAGTGAGTGGGGAGACTCATAAAACCCATTTAGAAGGAATAATAACACTCCTAATGTGAAAGGAGGAAGAAAAAATAGTTGGATTAAGCACCTTTGGGTGTGAACATGGATTGGATCATGTTGATTCAGTCAAATTTGACCAAATCAACAGTGTTTTCATGGAGGAGTAGTCTTTATGATGAGACAGTGCAGTTTTAGTGGAGGACAACTTGCATGAGCTTGGTGGAAAGTATGGATGGGACCCAATGTGAGGAGGATCTCATGCTATATATGGAGGGGATAGAAACCATTGTTATTCATGATTTGTATTATTATTTTGTGTATGGTCTGTTTAGACTACTTGCATTCTTCAACTGTTTAATTTAGATTGCTATGTTGTTTAACATAGGGTGTTCCTAATCGGGAATCCCACCTCTTCCATTAAGGATATCTTGGAGGAGTTTACACTATACTTCCAAAATCAGAAATTTGGACAAGCTTTAGTCTCATGTACAATTCAGTTCTATTTAGAGTTGGGTTGTGTTGCAGGGGTGTAGCAGTGGAGGAGGGAAATCTCCAATTTTGAGCTTATTTTCTAGTGAGGGGACCAACCCTTCACCTACTGAGTTGATTGGGTGTTTTTTTAGCTGATATATCATTCCTTCAGCCCCATATAATCATTCATTCCCAGGGAGTGCACAAGGCAGGCAACAGAAATGTAGTGGGCAACTCAAAAAAGGCTGAAAATCCAAACTTAAAATATGGCCAAACCATTTCTGGGTTTTTCTAGGGCTTGTGAGTAGATTTCGTGGTTGAAAGAGGGGATAATTATAAGCACTATAAAATCCTTACACACATGGTTATTATTCATAATAACAACATTTTCCAGCAGCAGCAGTAGTAGCAGCACACATTTCTAGTGCCTTGTTTCTTTGGTGTATTTCAGCCATCTTGTGGCTTGAGTGCATTCATATTGGAGCACTATGTAATTTCATTTGATGTTGATATATAATGAGATGTCTCATCTTTTTTCTGCCTGTGTTTATGATGTTTTGATGTATTTCAGCATTTTTCCAATTCTACATGTTTAATTCTTATTTTACCGTAGTTGGAATTGTGCATATGTTCTATATTCCTGTCTATTTCAAATTTGAAATATTACATATTATGAGACACATCCAAAATATCGACCTCATTTTCATGTATTCTTATAGATATTTCTCAGCTCTAACTATCAACAAGACAAAGGAGTCAAAATGCGCCTTCAAAAATCAAGGGGGTTGTTCTTGGTAAGTGTTCGATCATATGTATGTAAAAATTTTTCTACTGTGGGGGAGACAAAAAGGTGAGCCTCTGAAAGAGAGGTAACAATACCAACCAAAAAGAGACACATGAAAACAATAGGATCCATCAAAAATTCAATGAAATAGTACATAAGGGATGCAACGGTCATTACAACCAATGAATGAGAAAGGTCTATCTAACATCATAAGGAATAGTCCACAAGGATGGGACAACAATAAAAACCATTACAAGCCATTCTCAATAAGATAAGTACTAAAATAACTCAAATAGTTCAACTACCTTAGGGCATGTGAAAGAAAACATGAGGTACAAAAATCTGTAATATAGTCTTACAAACATTCATAATCCATTCATGAAGAGTGTGGTGCCCTTGAAAGGATTCTATTATTAAGTAAAAGTTCCAAGAAACATATGTACAAGGAATATCACAAGCTCCAATTGTGGAGCATTGGAGCCACTCCTTGCCCCACAAATTAACTAGTTTATCTCTCTAATGCTTTGAAGGTGTAGCCAAGGTGAAAAGTCCTTTGCTCATACATTGAGCATGTATATATAACAAAGAGATGATCCTTCACCTTCCTTATGACTCTTTGACTACCCTCATGAATGTTGACTTCCTATGAATTTTAAACTTACATGAATCTTCATATTATGAATGTGTCCATATGACTTCCACCTTAAAATGCATTTCAAATGACAAATTACATGGTCCAAAATAATGATGTGACATATCACAACTCATGACATGACATCACACTGCTAACATGGACTGATTGATGATGTGGCAATGTCAAGCGACTATTGTTGTTGTGTCTTGAGTGTCTTCTTCTCATGGGCACATGGCTTGGTGATAGGGGATATTCAATGATCCTATGTCTTGGGAAGTGATCACAAAATGGTGTTCCTTTTCCTTCTCTTAATCAATCAACTTGCATGCTCAACTACATAGGTGTCTCTTAACATGTTTTCCTCTTCCATCTCCATTTTCAATGTCTTTCCATGGCATCATAAGGTACTTGTATCTATAATTCACTCATGATGTGATGACATCAACCCAAAAAATTTGTAGTCTAAGATAATGCATCTCAGGCCAAGGACTGATCCGAAACTAGATGATAGGTTGGGAAAGATTCTCAGTGGCTACATAGTTGCACAAATCAAACAATCAAGGAGTGGGCCTTGAGCCTTGAGACTGCGCAATGCACAGTTTAGGACAGGCTAGGTAGAAACTTTGTGTAGTTTCTAAAGGAAATAGAGGATATGAAATTACATATTTACGCAGTTCAAGAACTCAAGGGATTGGCCTTGAGACTTGAGACTACGTAGTGCACAATTCAAGGCAGGCTGGGTTGAAAGATTGTGCAATTCTGGAGGCCAAGATCAAGACTTGAGCTCAGAAATTGCGCAGTGCAGTAGTCTTGGGAGGCACGAACTATGCATTGTGCAATTCCAAGTAGAAATTTCATAGCTAGAGGACTGAAACTAAACGCTGTGTAGCTAAGGGAGGCTGATTGAAGCTAGGTTTCTTGGTCGATAATTTTTTCAAAAAATGGTTGTGTGAGATTAGCAAGATTAGTGTGAATGATGATAGAAATTTAATTATGAACACACACTTAGAATAATTTAACGACTCAACAACATAGATCATCCATGACACATGAATGAACTATTTCTCTCCATGTGTTAGCTTTAGGACAAGTTACGACAAGTGTGACACAAAGGATACACTTTTTGACGACCATGACGACACTTGTGCAACAATGCTTAAAACCTTGAGAATGAGTGCAAAAGATACTTATATGGTTAGAAAAACTAATGTACATAGATATGACCTCTTAAAAATACCAAAATAGGCTTATACATGCAAGTCAATGGCCAACATTTCAAAATGCGACATTTTTCTTATCTTGCAAAAGGGAGAAAAATATCTCAAGAAAACACATGGAATGGTTTTCAATATTTGAGACGACACATGAAGTTTGTTAACACTGGAAAATTGTACAAGAAAAATACATTAGAAAATGTTAAGTAGAAGGTACAGATAAGGATTTACAAGGAAAGAATACACTATAGGATCTAAAAATTTTAACTTTTCATAAGGTCATGCAGGAAAATTTATTAAATTGTGCATAGAAATCACTGACACCAAGCGATATGTGCAGATTTTTCTTCGATAGAAGAAAATATCATCGCAGTTTTCCCTCAAAGAGCCGCACGGTCCTGAGTATGCGGAAAGTCACCATCCGGGACACCTTGGCACACTTGAAGAAGAAGATTCCCACTCAAGCCAGCAAAGTACAACAACCTTCGAGCAACCTTGGTGGCTTAGTGCAGCAAACAAAGGAATAAACCTCCCACCCTTATGTCAACATCTATCTTGTACCAAGAGAGGGAGGGAAAATTTGAAAATTTTCTATAATAGTGCCATGGTAAGAGAAATATGAGAACACATTGTTATGTTGTCCAAATTTCTTGAGAGAAAACAAGCATTGTGTTGTCCAAGCAACAAGGAGGATTGTAAGGATTCATCTAATGGCCACCCAACACCTCAATCCAAGAGAATAATTTCACCAAGTTTCCATCATTCTATCATCCATCAAGGAGAGAGAGAATCTTGCAAGAAGCTTAAAGGGAAGCGACCCCCTTGCCTTGAATATTAGAGCTCCATAGATCTAAGGATTCATTGCAGCTGATTTAGAATTCTATTCTCTTATACGTGTTGGGCCTTGAAATTGTCATTCACTTCCATTACATTTTGACTTACATTTCCATATTATCACCTTCACTCCACCTCCATTTCATTACATCTACCCTACCATTACCACTATTGGGTTACATTTATGTTTTTCCAAACTTTATTAATTCCTAGTCTTTTTAAGTGAATTTGTGGTTAAAAATTAGAAAATAATATGCACATATTTATACCTAACAAGTGGAATGGGTTTTTTGCCATGTGTAGGTGAAAAAGAGGCTTCTAGAAGACCCTTATGTGGCCTCCTAAGGCCAAATTCGAATTTGGATGGAGAAAATCATGGGATCATAACGATATGTGTCTCATTTCCTATTTGTATTGTAACTCTAAGAAGACATGTGCCTTATCACTTCCTATTTGGATTATAACTCCAGAGATATAAACAGAGATTGATGGACTCTCATTAATGAGATAGCTTCTCATCCTTTGTATAAATAGGGGAAGATTTCTCCTATCAAGTCATGTGTAAAATTGGATTTATGCTCAGGCTTTGAATATAGAATTAGATTATGGAGCCTTACTCATGAATGTTCCTTCATTTTGACTTCGTTTTGCTTACATGTGGAGTATCTCGATTTACTATCTCTCGTAAATTTATATCAGCTGCCTAAAATGTGTGAGATTTACTTGCTTTTATGGATTAAAGTTTATGTGCTTTCTCAATATTAGTTTTAGAATGACTGTGTAATATTTTCTTTTCTAAAAAAATTTCAATAGAAATTTTTTATCTATTTTCTAATTGGATTAAGTTTGAGGCAATAGAGTTCATCGTTATTGAGTTTCCTTTCATGTTCTGTCATTTAATTTCTTAGATCAAACTATCCATTCATTGTATAAAATATCAAGCCAAGAAGGTGACTTGCCATACTTCCAAACTGGGTGATTGAATGTTCAACCTATGCAATCATTGAGCTTTACTTTTACATGCTTTTACATTGTTTTCTAGATTTAGATCCTCATTCAATTGTAATGTTGGGTGTTATTAAAGATCATTTCAAGAAGATGATTTTATCATATTTTTAAATGCTTGAATACCTAACTTATGCAATTATTTAGTTTTCCCTTTTCATTCTTTAATTGCTTTCCTAGATTTAAAGACTAAAGTATAATCAATTGCTTTTCATCTCAAGAGAGTGATTTTATCATACTTCCATATTGGATGTTGGAGTGATTGAACATACCTTAGTTGTTTTTCTTTACATGCTTTGAAATGCTTTCTTAGATTAAAATTTCAATTCCATCAAGTGTGTTTGAGTGCTATATTTTCTTTTGAATTTGTTTTCTTTCTTTTGTGGCTTGATTTCATAAGTTAGTTGAATTTCATTTTCATTATTTGATTTCATAGATTAGATGAATTGGTTTTTGTTATTCTATAGTTATATTGATCTAAAATTAAAGATAATTTCTAGCACATACAGTGCACACATGCTTCAGAAGCTTACAAAACCCCTAGGTTGACAAATTAAATGACACGCAATTATTTTCCCCAACATTTTGGCGTCCTTGACGAGGAAGTGTGCATAGGAACTAGCTTTCTATCTAGAGTGTATTTTATTTGTTTCTATTTATATTACTAAACATTTATGGACAGAGGATCTAGAATGCAACCCAAAGACCACATTGAGGAATGGTATCAAAAAGTGAATGCGCGACAACATTCATCAATTCTTCAAGAGATCCTTGCGGAAAATCAAAAGATGAAGTCGATTTCGCATATCCTTACAAATAATAAGGTACATTTTTCAAGTTGCGATATGAGCATTTCAAAAATTCTAATCCGTAAATGGCTTCATTGGAAGCATGAGTATACTTAAAAATAAAATAAAAATAAAAAGTTAGAATTATATATATATATATATATATATATATATATTTCCAAAAAAAAAAAATCAACGTTGATTAATTCATTTTGAATAAATTTTAGTGACATAGTAAGAATCACTTTGCTTTTTATCACCATCAAAAGTAAAATTTGTGCGTGAAAATTTGAATTTATTTGACAACGCTGACTAGTATGCTCTCTTCCCATGCCTCGTTGGGACCTCAAAGATCAGAAAATCAGATCAGTCAATTTAAAAATTAAAATTCAAAAATTCATCAAAAATTTTTGGTGGAAATTGAACTACAATTCTACTGAAAACCATCGTTTGAGTCATGATCCTTTTTTTTTATCAGTTCTACAAATTTTAATTTTTTTCATCCTCTCAATATTTTTATGATTTATTGAATTGCATGTACACAATTTTTCTTTAAAAAAAAAAAAAATGGCCCATGGAAAAGAGGCCCACGCATATGCATGAGGCTAGCCTTTGGCTTGTCCTTGCGCATATGTGAAGGCCTTCAATCCACACAAATACCCATGCATTGCAATAAAAATAATGAACCTTCTCTTTTCCATATTCGGTCTTCCTCAAGGAGGAGTTATTAGAGATCGATTTTAAAAGTTTCAGAGATAGGCAATGAAGGTCTATCAGATGAAGAAACTGCTCATGAAGAGAATAATTCAAATTACTAACGAAGAAAATATTGCAATTACAGAGACAGAAAATGAAAGTGTATCACAAGAAAAAAGTGTTGATGAAGAGAAGATTGCAGACTGCTGATGAAGAGAAGACTGTAGATTCCACTGCAGGTAATTAGAATGAGGGAGATCGATCTAGAATTCTCTATGGCAGACAAGCCATTACACATCAAAACCTACAAATAAGAAATTCAAACTACAAACATTTTATTTTGGTGCATAAGTAATTGCCAGAAAACAAAATTGCAAGAAATGTGTAAGTGTTAAAAACACTCAATTTTAAAATGCATTGTCTCAGAAAACCAAGGTGAATTAGGAAAAACTAAAACATGCAGTTTTTCGGGAACATGGTGAGTTAGGTAACCCATGATATATTTAATCAATTTCGTAGCCACTAGGGAGAAATCCAGGGTTTTTCAGAGCTCCATTTTGCAGATTGCGTGAGGAAAAAGTGATTTTTTTGAACTGTTTAAACATGAGAAGTTGAAAGCATAAGAATCCAAGTGAATAACAAACTCTGCTCCACATGGCATGTGGTCTAAGATTCCAATTTGATTTAATAAATTTTATTTTAGACACATATGTGTCTCATCATATATATATATATATATATATATATATCTGTGTGTGTGTGTGTGTGTGTGTGTGTGTGTGTGTGTGGATGAAATAAAATAAAAAATGAGAAATAAAAAAATTTACATATACAATCGATTTATTGAAGTAACTTAGAAGGCGAAAAATACTTGCAAAATTTGATTGAAATAATTTTTCGTGCAAGTTTTTTTTTTTTTACTACAAATATTTTTGACAACATGATTTTGCAACATGGATGACAATTCAATTTGACAGTGACTTGCAGAACAATTGGAAGATTATTTAGATGATTTCTCAATATTTGGCATTAAAAATTTTGTTGTTGTGTATTTTTCTATGAAGCTTTAACTTGCAGAACACAACGAATTGTTGAGATGCCAATCATATTACTGAGCACATTGCATGAAGTCATCCAACAGTAGGGAGTTGATTTATTTTTCATGGTTATTTATTAAAATTGGATTGTTATCAATATCATGAATTGGATTTAATATTATACTTTTGATTTTCCTTAATCTGTTTCATTTGACATCCAAAATTTTTCTGTAAGAATCAGAGAGGAATTGGCCATTTATTTTTTAACACAATTATGTTCTTTATGTCAAGTTTTTTTTTGCAAGTTTGGGATGATTGAATAATCATTGAAGGAAACCAATTTTCCGGCACAATTGGTCTTCAAAGGACCAATTTCATGAGAAACATAAGAACAAGTCCATGTCCATATCCATCAAGACTATTACCTTTCCTCCCTTTTGAATTATAAATCCAACCAAGAAATTCAAAGAAAGCCACAATTATTTTCCCAACAAGATTCAGTTGTTCATTTTTATTGACATACACAAGTACCATTACTCTTTGTCTACTCCTAACCCACAAATAAAAGAAAGAAGCTCACTTACATGCTTATTTCCCATTGTCATTTTCCATTTCCATCTTCCATTTCGATTTTCCTTCTCCTATTCTTTTCATTTCACAAATAAACCTTTCTTCAATGCAAATTATTGAGTCCATAGTCCTTCGAGTCTAAAATCCTTGCAAAAACACATTGAGGCTTGCATGCCTTAATGACAAGTCTTCTTGCTGATGAACAACGTGAAAAAATGAATGTCCCTTGTTCATCGGATATTCTAGGTACTCAACAACAGCAAAATTATTCGTACCTAGAAAGATGTATTGGGCATCTTGACTTTCATTTTCATCAATGGTGAGAGTTCTCGTGTTGACTAGTCACATTCATTAATGCCCACTAAGTCAAAAATTTCTTGCTATGTTCGACATCAGAACATCTATTCACATAGAAGGAATTATGCCAACGAGTTTTGAAGACATGAAGACTATCATTTTCATAATTTTGAAGCAAATGAAGAAGATATGCAGCTACAACAGATCAACATCATTTTGTAGCAAATTCAACACTTTTAGTAGAAGCAATAAAAACTCATCTTGAATTTTTTATCCATAAATTTTATAGCCACATGAAGAGGATTATGATCATAATTTTGCAGCCACCACACATGCAGCTCATCCATTTTCAAAGGGTAAGTTAAGGTATGTCATTTTCTAACTTTTTGCCATAGAATTCCTTGAAAATATAGAATGATAATTTTTGGAAAAAACACTTTGTTTCCTCATTTCATAAAATTTCCAATACCATCAGTTGGGGGGCTGGGGGAATACATTCATATTCACATTTTGACACATTCATATCACATTCAAAATCCCACATACTTTTTAATATGTTAACTATTACATTATTATTATGAGCATACAATGGCTTTTTAAAAGTACTTAAAATATAATTGGATGCAAACACAATTATGGTTGTCACACAAGAACCATCCATGATGAAATCCAATAAAGATACACTTTGCAACAAAATCAAATTATCATTATGCAAATTTCAAAGATCAAAATTGAATGCAACAACAAAATATGGTTGAAACACAAGAACCAACAATGTTACAATTCAACTAAAAAACTTTTCAGAAGTATGAAGTTATCAAATGATATCATGCAAAGGTAAACCAAAGCTCAAAGGATCAAAAAGAATTAATGTAATAGATTGCATGAGGACATGCAATAGCTTCAGTTGGGGGGTATGTTGGGCCTTGAAATTTTCATTCACTTCCATTATATTTTGACTTACATTTCCATATTATCACCTTCAGTCCACCTCCATTTCATACATTTACCTTACCATTACCACTATTGGGTTACATTTATGTTTTTCCAAACTTTATTAATTCTTAGTATTTTTAAGTGAATTTGTGGTTAAAAATTAGAAAATAATATGTACATACTTATACCTAACAAGTGGAATGAGTTTGTTGCCATATGTAGGTAAAAAAAAAGCTTCTAGAAGACCCTTACATGGCCCCCTATGGCCAAATTCGAATTTGGATGAAGAAGATCATGGGATAATAAGGATATGTGTCTCACTTCCTATTTGTATTGTAACTCTAAGAAGACATGTGTCTTATCATTTCCTATTTGGATTGTAACTCTAGCGATATAGGGAGAGATTCATGGACTCTCATTAATGAGATAGCTTCTCATCTTTTGTATAAATAGGGGAAGCTTTCTCCTATCAAATCATGTGTAAAATTGGAGTTATGCTCAAGCTTTGAATAGAAAATTAGATTATGGCACCTTACTCATGAATGTTCCTTCATTTTGACTTGGTTTGGCTTACATATGGAGCATCTTAATTTACCATCTCTCATACTTTTAGATCAGTTTCCTAAAATGTGTGAGATTTAATTGTTATTATAGATTAAATTTTATGTGCTTTCTTAGTATTAGTTTTAGTATGACTATTTAATCTTTGCTTTTCTAAAAAAATTTCAATAGGAAATATTTATGTATTTTCCAATTGGATTAAATTTGAGGCAATAGAGTTCATATTTATTGAGTTTCTTTTCATGTTCTGTTATTTACTTTCTTATATCAAACTATCAATTCATTGTATAAAATATCAAGCCAAGAAGGTGACTTGTCATACTTCCAAATTGTGTGATTGAATGTTCAACCTATGCAATCATTGAGCTTTAATTTTACATGCTTTTATATTTTTTTCAAGATTTAGATCATCATTCAATTGTAACGTCGGGTGTTATTAAAGATCATTTCAAGAAGGTGATTTTATCATATTTCTAAATGCTTGACTACGTAACTTATGCAATTATTGAGTTTTCCTTTTGCATGCTTTAATTGCTTTCATAGATTTAAAGACTAAAGTATAATCGGTTGTTTATCATCTCAAGAGGGTGATTCTATCATACGTCCATATTGGATGATGGAGTGATTGAACATAACTTAGTTTTTCTTCTTTACATGTTTTGAAATTCTTTCTTAGATTAAAATTTCAATTCCTGCGAGTGTGTTTGCACACTATATTTTATTTTTAATTTGTTTTCTTTCTTTCATGACTTGATTTCATAGGTTAGTTGAATTTTATTTTAATTATTTGATTTCATATATTAGATGAATTGGTTTTTGTTATTTTGTAGTTAGATTGATCTAATCTAAAAGATAATTTCTAGCACATATAGTGCATGCATGCTTCACAATCTTACGAAACCCTCGGGTTGACAAATTAAATAACAGGAAATTATTTTGCCCCAACATTTTAGCATCGTTTCCGGGGAAGTGTACATAGGAACTACCTTTCAGTATAGGGTGTAATGGTATCAAAAAATGTTTGTGCCACAAAATTCATCAATTATTCAAGAGATCCTTCCCACAAATCAAAAGACCAAATCGATTTTTCATATCCTTACAAATAATGAGGTACATTTTTCATGTTGGGATATGAGAATTTCAAAAATTATAATCCATAAATGGCTTCATTGGAAGCATGAATATACTTAAAAATAAAATAAATATATAGTTTCTTTTATATAGATAGGAAAAATAAAAATAAAAAGTTAGAATTTCAGAATTTTTTTTTTCAAAAAAAATAATAATCAACGTTGATTAATTCATTCTGAATAAATTTTAGTGACACAGTAAGAATCAATTTGTTTTTTATCACCATCATAAATAAAATTTGTGTGTGAAAATATGAATTTATTTGACGATGTTGACTAGTATGGTCTCTTCCTGCGCCTCGCTGTGACCTGGAAGATCAGAAAATCAGATCAGTCAATTTAAAAATTAAAATTAAAAAATTCATTAAAAAATTTTGTTGGAAATTGAACTACAATTCTATTGAAAATCTTCGTTTGAGTCATGATCCTTTTTTTATTGGTTCTGAAAATTTTAATGTTTTGCATCCTTTCAATCTTTTCTGATTTATTGAATTGCATGTGCACAATTTTTTTTTAAAAAAGAAAAAAAACAAAATAAAACAAAACATGATAACAATAATAATAAAAATGGCCCATGGAAAGGAGGCCCACGCATATGCATGAGGCCATCCTTTTTCTTTGCCTTGTGCATATGTGCAGGCCTTCAATGCACACAAAGACCCATGCACTGCAATAAAAAAAGGAACCTTCTCTATTCCATATTTGGTCTTCCTCAAGCAACAGTTATTAGAAATTGATTTTAAAAGTTGCAAAGACAGACAATGAAGGTGTATCGGATGAAGAAATTGTTGATGAAGAGAATATTTCAAATTGTTGATGAAGAGAATATTTCAAATTGTTGATGAAGAAAAGATTTCAATTGTAGAGACATACGATGAAAGTGTATCAGATGAACAAACTGTCGATGAACAGAATATTGCAGACTGTTGATGAAGAGAAGATTGTAGATTCCATTGCACATATTTGGAATGAGGGAGATCAATCCTAACTTCTCTATGAGAGACAAGACATTACACATCAAAACCTACAAATAATAAAATCAAACCACATCAATTTTATTTTGTTGCAGAAGTAATTTCCAGAATACGAAATTGCAAGAAATGCGTAAGTGTTAAAAACACCTGATTTTAAAACGTATTTTCTGAGTAAACCAAGACAAATTAGGAAAAAATAAAACATGGGCTTTCTTGGGAATGGGGTGAGTTAGGTAAATTTTGAGAGACTTGTTGTATTTCACATCCATTTGGGAAAAATTCACAGTTCTTTTGAGCTTCATTTTGCATATTGCGTGAGGAAAAAACGATTTGTTTTAAACTGTTTAAACATGGCAAGTTGAAAGCACAGGAATCCAAGTCAATAAAAAACTCTGCTCCGCATGGCATGTGGTCTAAGAGTCCAATTTGATTTAATAAATTTGATTTTAGAAACATATGTGTCTCATTCCCTATGTGTCTCATCATTAAAATTATATATATATATATATATATATATATGAGAAATAAAAAAAATTGCATAGACAATCGATTTATTGAAGCAATTTATAAGGCAAAAAATACTTGCAAAATTTGATTGAAATAATTTTTCGTGCAAGTGCTTTTTTTTTACCGCTTCAAATATTTTTGACAACATGATTTTGCAGCACAGATGACAATTAAATTTGATAGTGACTTGGAGAACAATTGGAAGATTATTTAGATGATTTCTCAATAGCTGGCATTAAAAATTTTGTTGTTGTGTATTTTTCTATGAAGCTTTAACTTGCAGAACACAATGAATCGTTGAGATGCCAATCATATTATTGAGCACATTGCATGAAGTCATCTAACAACAAGGAGTTGATTTATTTTTCATGGTTATTTGTTAAAAATTCATTGTTATCAATATCATGAATTGGATTGAATATAACACTTTTGATTTTCCTTAATTTGTTTCATTTGACATTCAAATTTTTGCGTAAGAAACTAAGAGGAATTGGCCATTTCTTTTTTAACACACTTATGTTCTTTATGTCAAGTGTTTTTGCAATTTTTGGATGATCGAATGATCATTGAAGCAAACCAATTTGTCGGCACAATTGGTCTTCAAAGGACCAATTTCATGAGAAACATAAGAACAAGTCCATGTCCATATCCATAAAGACCATTACATTTCCTCCCTTTTGAATTATAAATCCAACCAAGCAATTCAAAGCAAGCCACAGTTATTTTCTCAGCAAGATTCAGTTGTTCATTTTTATTCACATACACTTTCGATTACTCTTTGTCTACTCCTAACCCACAAATAAAAACAAGAAGCTCACTTACATGCTTATTGCCCATTTTTGTTTTCCATTTTCATTTTCCATTTCAATTTTCCTTCTCTTATCATTTTCATTTCGAAAATAAACCTTGCTTCAATGTAAATTATTGAGTCTATATTTCTTGAGTATAAAATCCTTCCAAAAACACCTTGAGGCTTGCATGCCTTAATGGAAAGTCTTCTTGCTGACGAACAATGGGAATACATTAATGTCCCTTGTTCATCGGATCTTGTAGGTACTCGAAAACAGCAAAATTATTCGTACCTAGCAAGATGTGTTTGGGCATTTTAACTCTCATTGTCATCAATGGTGAGAGTTCTTGTGTTAACTAGCGACATTCATTAATGGCCACTAAGTCAACAATTTCCTGCTATGTTCTACATCAGAACATATATTCACATAGCAGGAATTATGCCAACAAGTTTTGAAGACATGACGACTATCATTTTCAACATTTTGAAGCAAATGAAGAAGATATGTAGCTACAAGAGATCAGCACCATTTTGCAGCAAATTCGACAATTTTATTAGAAGCAATAAAAAGTCATCTTGACTCTTTTATCCATAACTTTTATAGCCACATGAAGAAATTATGATCTGAATTTTTCAACCACCACACATGAAGCTCATCCATTTTAAAAGGGTAAGTTAAGGTATGTAATTTTCTAACTTTTTACCATAGAATTCCTTGAAAATGTAGAATGATAATTTTTGGAAAAAACACTTCATTTCCTCATTTCCTAAAATTTCCAATACCATCAGTTGGGGATGGGTATACATTCATATTCACATTTTTCCACATTCATATCGCATTCAAAATCCCACATACTTTCAAAATATATTAACTATTACATTATTATTATGAGCATAGAATCTCTTTTCAAAACTACTTAGAAGATAATTGAATGCAAAAACAATTATGGTTGCCACACAAGAACTAACCATGATGCAATCCAATAAATATATACTTTGCAAGAATAATCAAATTATCATTATGCAAAGTTCAAAGGTCAAAATTGAATGCAACAACAAAATATGGTTGAAACACAAGAACCAACCATGTTGTAATTCAACTAAAAGACCTTGTAGAAGTATGAAGTTATCAAATGATATCATTCAAAGTCAAGCCAAAGCTCAAAGAATAAAAAATAATTAATGTAATAGATTGCATGAGGACATGGAATAACTTCAGTTGGGAGGTATGTTGGGACTTGAAATTTCCATTCACTTCCATTACATTTACCTTACCATTACCACTATTAAGTTACATTTATGTTTTTCCAAAATTTATTAATTCCTAGTATTTTTAAGTGAATTTGTGGTTAAAAATTAGAAAATAATATGCATATACTTATACCTAATAAGTGGAATGAGTTTTTTTCCATGTGTAGGTCAAAAAGAAGCTTCTAGAAGACCCTTATGTGGCCTCCTGAGATCAAATTCGAATTTGGATGGAGAAGATCATGGAATCATAAGGATATATGTCTCATTTCCTATTTGTATTGTAACTCTAAGAACACATGTGCCTTAGCACTTCCTATTTGGATTATAACTCTAGAGATATAGTGAGATGTTGGGTGTGGAGCCTGATTATCTTGTTTATTTTGTATCATAGCATTGGACCCCTGTACCTTAATGAGGGTGGCAACGCCACCCGTAATTAAACGTTACCTGGGGGGTCTAGGGAGGGCGGCTACGACTTCATGGAGCCCCCCCATGGCAGGGGGTTTCGGGGGAAACACCCCCGAAGCTAAAGAAAAATGTAAAATTTCCTTGTAAAATTATAATACTTTCTAGTCAATCTGGGTCATTCATTAGGCAGATGATCTGACGGTAGAAGTTATGTTTAGTTTAGGGTTTTTTGCCCTAGAAGGCACCCCCTCGCTTGTATGAGGGTATTGTATTGCGACTGTGTATGGTATGTGTATTCTCGGAGCGAGAAACAGAGAGGGATACTTTGAGAGAGAATAGAGGATATTACAGCAGATATGCTATAGGTTGTGTGTCTTTATTTTTTTGGATAATAGAAAGGAAGGACTGGCTGTTCAGGGTGGATGTAGCCCAAACTAGGTGAACCACGTATATTTGTGCCTCTCTGGTTTTATGTGTTTTGTGTGCATGTGTTTTCCGCATATTTTATGTCTTTCATTGCTCTGTAATATTTAATTTTCTAACAACTGGTATCAGAGCCGAATGTCTATTTGGATGATAAACTCACAAGAAAGAAGGGTTTCTTAGTTCGAGTGGGAGAAATGGCGAAAGATGGTAAATTTAGGGTCGAGAAATTTAATGGCCAAAACTTCCCACTGTGGAAGATGCAGATGGAGGATTATCTCTATCAGAAAGATCTATACCTACCATTGAGCAGAAAAACAGTGAAGCCGATAGCTATGAAAAAAGCAGAATGGGAGATTCTCGATAGAAAGGCACTTGGACCAGTACGGTTGTGCCTCGCGGCATCAGTAGCCTTCAATATTTTGAAGGAAACAACAACAGAGGGTTTGATTAAGGCGTTGGCGAAACTATATGAAAAACCATCGGCCTCAAACAAGGTATTTCTTATGAAACATTTATTTAATATGAAGATGTCGGAAGGTGGTTCTATTGCAGACCATTTAAATGATTTTAATAAAGTTACCAGTTAGTTAAGTTATGTAGGGGTAAAATTTGATGATGAAGTTAGAGCTCTGTTATTTATGTGCTCATTGCCAGAAAGTTGGAGTGGTTTAGTTATGGCCATTAGTAACTCTGTCTCTGAATCTAGTACTTTAAATTTTGATGATGTTGTCGATGCTATCCTTAGAGTGGAAATGTGACGGAAAAGCTCCCGTGAGACATCGGGTAATGATTTGAGTGCATAGTGTAGGGGAAGAAGAATGGAAAGAGGAAAGAGCTCGAAATATTGCAGTAAATCAAGGAAAGGAAAATCCAAGTCCATATCGGGGATAGTGTGCTAGAAATGCGGAAAGAAAGGACACCTAAAGAAAGACTGTAGATCTGGGAAGGGAAAAGAAGGAGACACACAACAAGAAAAAAATCATGAAGCAAATGTGACAGGTGATGTGTTACAAGATGATTTGATTATTTCTTTCGAAAATGTTACTGATTCTTGGATTGTAGATTCAAGGGCTTCATTCCATGCCACACCTGATAAGAAATATTTTCATTGCTATGTTCAAGGAGATGTTTGAAAAGTTCGTTTGGGTGATGATAAACCCAGTAAAATTGTTGGAACAGGTAAAGTTCTTGTAAAAAAACAGAATCGAAACCAATGGCTACTAAAGGAGGTAAGGCATGTTCCATATCTGAAGAAAAATCTAATTTCAGTAGGGTAGTTAGGTGATGAAGGTTGTGTGACAACTTTCACGGATAAAACTTGGAAGGCCACCAAAGGAGCCCTAGTAATAGAAAAAGGTGAAAAGTTTGGTACATTGTATTTATGCAATGGTATTTCTTACTCTGTTAATGCTTTGACTTCCAAAGGAGTAGATGCAGCATTATGGCATCATAGGCTCAGACACATGAGTGAGAAGGAGATGAATATTCTTCACTCAAAAAATTTGTTTCCTGGTTTGAAGAATGTTGATTTGGATTTCTATGAGAATTACATTTACGGAAAACATAAGAGAGTCAGATTTCTCAGAGTTGGGAAAGAAAAGAAGAACGAGAAATTAGATCTTGTGCATACCGATGTATGGGGACCTTCTCAGTTATCATCTCTTGGTGGCTCTCGTTATTATGTTACTTTTATTGATGATGCAGCTAGAAAAACTTGGATTTATTGTATTCAGAATAAATCTTATGTATTTGATACTTTCAAGAAATGGAAAGCTTTGGTTGAGATTGAGACAGGAAGGAAGTTGAAGTGTCTCAGATCAGAAAATGGAGGTGAATATTGCAGCAAAGAGTTTGATATGTGTTGTTCAGAGCATGGAATTCGCAGAGAGAAGACAGTTACAAGAAAAGCACAAGAAAATGGTGTGTCAGAAAGGTTGAATAGAACAATCATGGAGCATGCAAAGTGCATGAGATTGCATGCGGGATCGCCTTTACAATTTTGGGCAGATGATGTAGATACTATTGTTTATATAATAAATATAGGGCCTTCAAGTTCCTTGGATGGTGGTATTCCAGAGGAAGCATGGATAGGTAAAAAGATAAACTACTCTTTTTTAAAGCCTTTTGGTTGTGAGGCCTTTGTCCATATTAATAAAGAAAACAGAACCAAGCTTGAGGAAAAATCAAAGAAATGTACCTTTATTGGATATGGTGTTAATGATTTTGGTTATCACTTATATGATTATGAAAATCAAAAAATCATTAGGAGCAGAGATGTAATATTCAATGAAAAGGTATTGTATAAGAATCAATTGCAAGAAAAGAAACAGGAAAAAGAACACAAAGAATACACAGTTCTTGATTAGATCACAGAAAAGGTGAAGGTGCCTGAAAATAATAATAATCAAGAGCCACAACAACAAAAACCACCACAATAGCAACAGGCACCTCAAACCCTGAAAGTGGTGTTAGAAGATCTACCAGGATAAGTACACTGCCTGAACGATACTCTCCTTCATTATATTATTTATTGTTGACTGATTCTGGTGAACCTGAATGTTATGAAGAAGCAATATAGGTTGAAAGCAGGAAGAAGTGGGAGTTAGCCATGGAAGAAGAGATGGAATCATTAATGCATAACCAGAATTGGGACTTAGTCAGGTTACCTACAGGTAAAACTACATTGCAGAATAAATGGGTTTACAGGCTAAAGGAAGAAGATGGAGGAAAAAAGAGGTACAAAGCTAGACTTGTGGTGAAGGGGTTTGCACAAAAGAAAGGTATTGATTTTGATGAAATATTTTCTCCTGATTTTAAGATGACTTCAATCAGAACTATTTTAAGTCTTGTAGCAGCAGAAGATTTACATCTTGAACAGTTAGATGTAAAGACAACATTTCTCCATGGAGATTTGGAGGAAGAGATCTATATCAAGCAACCAGAAGGATATGAGGTCAAAGGGAAAGAAAAATTAGTGTGCAGGTTAAAGAAAAGCTTGTATGGCTTAAAACAGGCTCCAAGGCAGTGGTATCTAAAATTTCACAAGTTTATGTCTAAACAAGGTTATACTAGATGTCACTCTGATCATTGTGTTTATCTGAAAAGGAAAAATGATGGCAGCTATATTATATTGTTATTGTATGTAGATGACATGCTTGTTGTAGGGTCTAACATGTATGAAATAAATGTGCTCAAAAGAAAATTGGCAAATTCATTTGCAATGAAGGATTTTGGAGCTGCAAAATGAATCCTTGGTATGAGAATAACTAGAGACAGGAAAAATCACAAATTAACATTGTCTCAAAATGAGTACATACAAAAGGTGTTCAAAAGATTTAATATGCAGAATGCATAACCAGTTAGTACACCTTTTTCTATCCATTTCAAACTTAGTAAGGATATGTGCCCCAAGACCCACGAAGAAATGGAATATGTCTAATGTTCCATATGCATCAGTAGTTGGAAGCTTAATGTATGCAATGGTATGCACAAGTCCTGATATTGCACATGCAGTGGGAGTTGTAAGCTGGTACAAGAAAAATATAGGAAAATAACATTGGATGGCAGTAAAATGGATTCTCAGATATTTGAGAGGTACCACAAATCAAGCATTATACTTTGGTGGTTCAAACATTGCTCTACAGGGATATGTTGATGCAGATATGGCAGGTGACAGAGATAACAGGAGGAGCACTATAGGATATGTATTTACTGTAGGTGGAACAACTTTCAGTTGGGTTTCAAAAATCCAGAGTGTTGTTGCGCTTTCAACAACAGAAGTAGAGTATGTTGCTGCTACAGAGGCTGGTAAAGAAATGATTTGGTTATAAAGGTTTATGGATGAATTAGGTAAAAAACATGATATGGGCACGTTATACAGTGATAGCCAAAGTGAAATTCATCTTGAAAATAACTCAACAATTCATTCCAGGACTAAACACATACAGCTCAAGTACCATTTTATACGGTCAATATTGGAAGATGGACAGTTGAAGCTAGAAAAGATACACACTAGCCAGAATCTTGCAGATATGCTAACAAAAGTTGTAACCAGGGAGAAACTGAGAATATGCTCAGTTTCAATTGGTCTTCAAGGATGAAAATGAAGATGAGAAATAGCCATATCCAAAGAGGATTCATTGTCCAGCAAATAAAGCAGTGGTGGAGTTGCTAGAATCAGTCTCCAAGTGGGAGATTGTTGGGTGTGGAGCCTGATTATCTTGTTTATTTTGTATCACAGCATTGGACCTCTGTACCTTAATGAGGGAGGAAATGCTGCTCGTAATTAAACACTACCTGGGGGGTCCAAGGGGGGTGGCTATGACTTCATGGAGACCCCCCTGGCAGGGGGTTTCGGGAGTAGTGCCCCCGAAGCTAAAAACAAATGTAAAATTGCCTTGTAAAAGTATAGTAATTTCTATTCAATCTGGGTCGTTCATTAGGCAGATGATATGACAGTAGAAGTTATGTTTAGTTTAGGGTTTTCTACCCTAGAAGGCACCCTCTCGCTTGTATGAGGGTATTGTATTGCGGCTATGTATGGTATGTGTATTCTCGGAGTGAGAAACAGAGAGGGATACTTTGAGAGAGAACAGAGGATATTACAGAGGATCTGCTGTAGGTTGTATCTCTTCATTTTGTTGGATAATAGAAAGGAAGGACTGGATGTTCGGGGTGGACGTAGCCGAAACTGGGTAAACCACGTATATCTGTGTCTCTCTGGTTCTATGTGTTTTGTGTGCTTTTGTTTTCCGCATATTTTATGTCTTTCATTGCTCTGTAATATTTAATTTTCTAACAAGAGAGATTCATGGACTCTCATTAATGAGATAGCTTCTCATCCTTTGTATAAATAGGGGAACTTTTCTCCTATCAAATCATGTGTAAAATTGGATTTATTCTCAAGCTTTCAATACAAAATTAGATTATGGCACCTTACTCATGAATATTCCTTCATTTTGAATTGGTTTTGCTTATATATGGAGCATCTCGATTTACCATCTCTCATTATTTTAGATCAGCTACCTAAAATATGTGAGATTTACTTGATTTTATATATTAAAGTTTATGTGCCTTCTTAGTATTATTTTTCGAATGACTGTGTAATCTTTGATTTTCTAAAAACATTTCAACAAGAAATATTTATGTATTTTCCAGTTGGATCAAGTTTGTGGCAATAAAGTTCATAGTTATTGAGTTTCTTTTCATGTTCTGTTATTTACTTTCTTAGATCAAACTATCAACTCATTTTATAAAAGATCAAGCCAAGAAGGTGACTTGTCATACTTCCAAATTGAGTGATTAAATGCTCAACCTATGCAATCATTGAGCTTTACTTTTACATGATTTTACATTTTTTTCTAGATTTAGATCCTCATTCAATTGTAATGTTGGGTGTTCTTAAAGATCATTTCAAGAAGGTGATTTTATCATATTTATAAATGCTTGAATACCTAACTTATGAAATTATTGAGTTTTCCCTTTGCATGCTTTAATTTCTTTCCTAAATTTAAATATTAAAGTATAATCAGTTGCTTATCATCTGAAGAGTGTGATTCTATCATACTTCTATATTGGATGTTGGAGTGATTCAACATACCTTAGTTTTTTTTCTTTACATGTTTTGAAATGCTTTCTTAGATTAAAATTTCAATTCCTGCAAGTGTGTTTGAGCCCTATATTTTCTTTTGAATTTGTTTTCTTTATTTCGTGACTTGACTTCATAGGTTATTTGAATTTCATTTTCATTATTTTATTTTAGAGATTAGATGAATTGGTTTTTGTTATTCTCTAGTTAGATTGATCTAAAATAAAAGATAATTTCTAGCACATATAGTGCATGCATGCTTCACAATCTTATGAAACCCCCTGGTTGAAAAATTAAATGACAGGAAATTATTTTTCCCCAACAATACCATTAGCAAATAATAAAGGGAAAGAGTTATCCATTTGAATTATTAGTGTGTTTGACTCGATTGAGCTTGTTATTGTACATGAGTATTTTCTTTCTTTTTTATTCATTAATGTAGCATGATATGTTCTTTACTTAGTTTACTACATGTTATTTTGTTCCACTAAAAATCTAACAAAACAATTGACGTGTTACTTGCTTGTAGGAAAGCAGCCTCCCTATTAATCATAGTGTATTTCCTCCACCCATGCGTCGAATACACTACAATAGGAATTGTGATTCTACTTCTTTCTTTCTTTTAAGCTAGTGTTTGTTGATTGCAGATCCTCTTTGTTGCCCCAAATTGCTACAATATCAGTCCTGCTTCATCTCAGAACTTTTCAGTCACCCTCGGTGAGAAATTTGGTTAGAGAAGGCGGAGTTTTCGATCACTGTAAATCCGCCCGCGTTCAGCCAAGACAGACGTGAGAACCTCGTGCCTATGTGAAAATAAGCTGTGTGGTAGGTTGTGAGATCAGTTTTCACTGCATTTTCTCATTTTTTAGTAGTTGTAAGGTGTTGGAAAACCATAATAAATTTTCCATCATTGTGTTCTCGTGTTTCGTGACTGGTTAGGACACTTTTTACTGGAGTTTAGATTAGCAAATAATTTGTTTTAATTTTAGTTTTTTATCATTGGAAATCACACATAGTTTAAGTAGGGGAAATTAAGTTGCCTTCAATCCAAAAATATTATCTGAACAAACTATTTTCTCGTAAAATATACCAAACATATAGAATAATTAGTGGGAAAGTAAGTGGACCATACATCCACACATATTTAGCTAATTTTTTATTTTTTCAATTCTTTTTTGGATTAGTTAGTTCAATTTTTTGCATTAGGATTCGGGACCAGGAACAAAATATCAAAAAGAAGGCAACTAATATCCACCACCCTTGCACCTCTTGGTGAGCCTCGATATGCATATGACACATTTCTTAAGATATTTTTCCATATCCATATAGTGAAAAACTTAGTCTCACTAGGCAAAGTGTAAGAAGACCACCATCTACACATTGTTTATTTTCTTTGCAAGGAACAATCACACATAGCATAATTAGAGAAGGATTGTAAAGGATCATCACATATCCATATCTTATAATAATTTTGATTGTACACTCCAAATCACACACGAAGCATCGGTAAGTAGTGGACCAAAAGGCACCTAGTGTGTTGAAACCTTTATCCTCTTCTTACAGTTGCTTCACCATGGCACACCCTAACAAACTTAATACTCCCTAAAACTAACCACTAATTTATCTCCATAAATTCTCCCCAC
Source organism: Pinus albicaulis (assembly GCA_034641835.2). NCBI lineage: Eukaryota > Viridiplantae > Streptophyta > Pinopsida > Pinales > Pinaceae > Pinus > Pinus albicaulis. Next base: position 1,499,167,816 of record CM076580.1, on the reverse strand, counting down.
AGGGGCCACAAAAGAAATCATAGTTCAGGTTAGGACCATTGGGGGTAGGCATCCAATAAGCCACCATGGTCATTCTACATTTTGAAACATAGATGTTGACAATTTAGGGAGCTTAAAATACGTCTATCTAGCCACGGAACAAAATACCTGAGCTTTAGAGAGACCTGTTTCATAGGGGGTTAATCTTAGGCCCATTGCATGCAGTAATTTTTGCGGCTACCTGACCCATTTAATGCTCGGTACTAGTAGCTGAATACCAAGAGGATCAAGACTCGAATGCTCATGTGGGATGATGGTACTTTAGTGGCAAAATATAGGGCATCCTTCCCTATAGGTGACGGTGCAGGTAGTATTAGATCCTCATACATTTTTCTTGGTTGATTCTTTGGCTGCTAGAAGGCATCGCCGTTTCTTTTGAGATGTTAGCCCCAGTACCCATCAGAAGATATTTTTGGAAGGCTGAGTTACATTTGACAGTGTGAAGACGATTAGGTACTTTTATTCTTTTGAGTATCATACGCGAAACAACCAAACCATATTTTTTTCTTGCTTGATCACATAGAATTAATCTAAAGGAAAGCTTACCTTTTATTTTTCACTTTCTTTTATGTACGTTATCATATTTTATTTGGTAATAATCTTCCTTCTCTCTCAGAAAATAAATAATATTTCCAAAATTAACCTATTCAACACCATAATGGACCCAACAGGACCTCGTTGATCTAGGCGTTTTTGTACCTCCCCCCATTAGAGGGAGGAGTTCCAGGTCTTTCTCCATTTAGGTGTCAAAGATGACACACCACCACCATTATTGTGTCATCCTTTATCAGGGCATATTTAGTTGGAAACCACCAAGGGTCACCCAACACCACACCCATGGAAACCCCAGTAGGGTCACCACACTCAACTCCTCCCATAAACCCCAAAGGGTAGAGGAGCGCTACCCCTTCAGGGAGTCAGCAGAACACAAAAAAAGGTACGTCAGAGGGTAATATTCCCCAGGCACCCCCCATACATCATCGCACTCAGATATGTGTGTTTCCACAGTACACAATGGCAGTAAATACTCAATTACCCTTTTTAGCATCATTAAAACTTCCATATATATCAAATCTAACTAATGCCCCATTGCATACAAGCCCAATTGGCCCCCCATTCCCACGAAGCTCCCCTCGAACATACAAAAATTCGAAGGGAAGCAAGCATAAGACCTTGGAAATGATATTATGACTTTCAACCTATGGTGTTAGGATGAATTCTAATCGCAAGAGTATGAACAAATCTCACTTTAGTTGTGCATAACAAATAACCCTAACATCAAATATGGTTTTCAATTTCTTTAGATCTGCAGTTAGTTGACCGAGATAAATTATATAAAATATATATCTATGCACTAAAAGACATTAAGCAGTAAATAAAAGCAAGAGTTGCTCCATGCATCCAATAGACAAGACGAGAATATTTTTAAAGAATTTTTGTATTTTTGACACCTCGGAAGGGAACATAGAAATATGTTACTAGTCCCCCTCAGTGGGATGGGTTCTTGTATGTCCTCAGCACTTCAGATCTAAGATCCCTCTCTCTTGATGGAGTAGCAAACCCAGACCAAAAAAATGGAACTCAAAGGGAGCTGACAAGAAAAAATGGTAGCAAAATATGACAATGATGGAGGATCAAAGTCAGACCAAAAGTATATATCCAGAGTGATCTTTAGGAAACAAAGGTGGTGAGTGAATGGAAAAACCTTTCTATTTATAACAAAATATTAAGTTAGTATAGATATTGGTGCATAATTAAAATATTATTAACCAAATCTAGATCCAACTTTTATGGAATATTTTATTATATTTGTTGGAGAGAAAAAGAATTTCAATTTGGTCAAATCCCTTTATTTGTAAATAATAAATAAACAAATGATTTATTTATTATTTTAACGATGTGGTTGAGTAATAATTAAATAAATAGTGATTTATTCAATTATTTATAAATGATTTAGTAAAATTTAACAAGGAATATTATTTAAATAAGGTTTAAATAATTATTCTTAGAAAATAATAAGATAAATAATGATTTATCTAATTAATTTTCCTGTTTTGGGTAAATATGACCAGGAATATTAATTAAAATGATGTTTAACTAATTATTCCTTGAGGAAAGTAAAAAAAATATGGATTTATTCAATATTTCCTCATGGGGTTTCCTATTTAGACCATAAACAACTTAATAAATTAACGATTACTAAGTTATTTATCATAGTGAAAGCAATTTTACTTAGGGTAAAATTGGTCTTACATGGTGTAATTTGGTCTGTCTAATAGTAGCAGGTTAGATGACCAAAAATTGGTGTAATAGATTTCCCCCCAACATGCAAGCGTTAGGAGCTCATCATATGACCGAAGTACGTTGTAAGAACTCAATCACTTGACACCGAAGGGGAAGTCAAAGAGAGAGAAATATAAGGTAGACCAAAATGATAGAGGACAATACCCTGAGGAGGCAAGACTTACAGGTGTGACAGGTCTCTTTTATGAGTGAGTACATGTGCTACAAGAGGCAGGGGAGGCATAGCTATGCCCACCGAGACAAATTACAAAGAATAATGCGTTGAGTAAACTAGGGACTGAACTATATAGTACATGCTGGCATAAACATGAGCAAGATAGAAACATGATAATGGATCCCACATACATATTGTGCCTACGATAATAGCAAAGACTTATACAATAATATTTGAATACATGAGATATAAGTACAACCAAAGAGGCCTTCTAAATAGGAGAGGGCTTTGAAAATTTGAATGATACATGCAAAGTAAAAGGTACTGCAAGCGGCTGAGGTCGGAACCATCAAATATGTGGAGCTACCAAAGGTTGTAATTAAGAGGTCATCTGGGCATGTGTGGGGCTACTTAAAGGGTCACCCCCACATGAGGTCTGAAACATCTCACACATACCCAGGGATCATGAGTACAATATTTTGCATCACTGAACCATCAAGTATATGGATCTCGATCATGCTGTAAGGAGATGGAGGTGAGAAAAAAATCAAGTCAAAGCGCAATAAGGGGTCCCTTGACCTGAGGCGTCGAACAAGAGTGGAATCTAGAACCAAGGTACACCGCCCTCTACACCTCTCTTCTAGAATGAATGAGCTGATCTTGAAAGAAGGAGGTCCGCCATAGGTGAGGTTATAATGGATCCTAAACTAAGGCACGAGATAAAATAGTAGAGAGACTGATAGACTGACACGAGGGATGATGATGGAATTCGGGGGGACTGAGTAGAGGGCTGACGACTTCCCTTGTTAGAGAATGAAGGGAATGGATGACTTGGCATCAACTCACACAATATCAAAGGCAACAAGGGACAACAGGAATGACGGCCACAATGTCCGATACGAGAGAGGAACCAAGCAATGAAGGATGGAGTACTATAGCGGGATACAAAGGGACTCACGATAGAATCCATGGATGCGATGATGACTCAACTCGGATGCTCTAAACAAGAGCGACTCGATGATGCTGCCACACAGAAAAGGTCCAGTGGAGACCATGAAAACATGAGTATAAGATGGTTACTCATGATGAAATTTGATACGGGCATGGACAACTATGGAGGGAAAGTGGTCCCCCAAGTACAAGTGTTATAAGTGAAGAAATTAAATTTTAAGGAGTGGTGAAGTGACTCTTCTTGGAAAAAATGTGCTCAGGTGAGGTATCAAATTACAAAAAACTAAAGGATACCCATTTGATAGCTTAGTGAGAGATTTCCAATCGTATGGGTGGTTTGTCTAACTAAGCTACGGTTTGGCCATAGTGGGCGAAATAAAAATATGTGGTTTCTCTTATAATAAGGCATTTTCCTCCAAATTCACTCATTTGCAAGTGTAGTTGTGGTGAATGTAGAGAGGAGAGAAGGCCCTAAATCTTGTGACGATCATAGCAGACAAACCGACCATTGGAATCAAGATTCGTCAATTTCAGGTAAGAGGCCTAACCCTACTCTTTCATTTCAGTGGATTGAAAGTTTATTTTAGGTGCCCAGAGCTTAGGAAAAGACCCCTACTCCTCTTCACGGCTGGGTCACACTTTTTGGGGAAATATATGCTACCTGGGTAGCAGGTTTTGGGCAGAAAACTATGACCTATCCCAAGATTTCGTCTTAAAAGTGTGATCTCACAGAGGGGTATATCTATGCTATTTTTTGGCTAAGATCTGGGTTTTTATGTTTGAATGCAGTATTTCCTTTCTATACACTAAAAAATATGATGGTTTTGTGCAGATATGGAAGAATGGCAGATCAATTGGTGAGAGAGAGACCTGGACACATTACGATCAGAGATCCAAGAGGATCATGGTGTCCGTAGTGCATTAGCCTGGTTTGGGGTCCTAAAGTTTTTGGAGAACCCTTTGATGAGAGCTAGGGAGCCCTTGTTGGACCGGATGATCAGTTATTGGGATCTGGACCATGAGTTCCTTATAGTGCAGGGGCACCGGATCAAGTTAACAGTCCAGGATATATATTTTATGACTAGTCTCCCACCACTTGGGATGGTGGGAAATATGCAACTAGTGTTACCGTGAGGGTGGATCATCATGGATTTTGTAGAGTGCCATTATCGACTAGGTCTCCATGTCAAGGGGACAAAGATACCGATCAGAGATCTAGAGAGGTTAGAGACCTGTGTTGTGGCCACTGCGGTGCTACAGATCTTGGGCAACCCTCTAGCACATCATTGGCGGTCAGGTGATGCTTGTTCAAAGTGTTTTGAGTGGGACCTACTATGGGTGGGCCCAAATGATGCTGTCGTCGTTAAAATGATAATTGTCTCTATCCAAGAGGCAAGTGAACCATGACTGTGCATATGGCATAGTATTGTGCTTGCTCTTCTTTGAGAAGATCCTGACACTTCGACCTCACATACAGATCCAGGATGGGGGCCCAAGGTAGCCCAGGATGCACTAGTGGGGGCGGCTACTATGGAGAGGAGGTGGGGCGGTCAGATGGGTGTTCCAACGGAATTTATTTGCTCATTGGGATTAGATTCCATTGTACATAGATGACTATCCCTATAGTGGGATGAGTTATCATGGGGACCTGGACTTGCCACTACCGCCTGGTTAAGTATCGGGGCCCAATGATAAGTGATAAGTTACTAGTATTTAATGTGTATTTTAAAGTTTCAAAATATTGAATATGGTACTGATTCATTCATTTTTGGTATGTAGATGCAGCACCGGTAAAACCAACCTCATATATGGGACGACCTGCAGTATGAGGAGCTGTAGGACCTAGTGGATCGAGAGCACCACAAAATGAGGATGCAATGGCCCTGTTGGAGGACATCTGTCATATATTTGAGAGGCTTCTGACAAATTTTTTGGAGTGCAACTGGAAATACTTGGATGACCAGTACATAGAGTCATGTATTGGTCTACCCTCAAAGTGGCGAGGGATCATGCGGCGCATTGCGCTGGCTAGACAGGGGATCCATAATCTACGAGCTACAGGAGAAGAACCATTGGCTCGGGACCCTCCAAATAGTGATTAGGTGTAGGGGCATGTGGTGCCCCCATTGTTTAGTTTTCGTAACATGCTATGGAAATTTCATATGTATCAGATTTAATGGACACTTAAACATTTTATACGACACATATAATGGATATGCATCATTTTGATGGTTTTAAGTTATTGTCTTGTTTGAAATGCATGTGCTAAGTGCCAATCTAGAATATTTTTTACAATGTTATCTACATAGTGATTTTGTGCTCTAGGTACATGACTGAATGTAACGATTTCAAATTCACGCATCAAAAGCTTCACTCGTAAATATCTTCTAAAAAGGATAGGATTACGCATATGATAAACACCATTCAATTTCATGATAAGAAGAAGGGAATATAAGCGAACATGAAGGTGGAGGATGTGATGGGAAAGGGTATCATCTAATAAACCTAGTACTACATCATATTCGGCCTGGTTATTAGTGGTAGTACCGATGCATGCACCGTTCGAGAGAAAAAATGAATGTAAGAGGGTAAAAATGGCCCAACCTGCCGAAGCTAGATTCTGGGAGTAGCGACTTGCACCATCAACATAACTGATATAAGGTGTGGATGGGGGGTCTATCTGAAAGGTGCCACAAGACAAAAAATGAGAGGATGATGAACAATGATGGCAACCTGAGTGCAAGGTAGAAATAAAACAAGCACTGATAGACAGAGTGCTCTTGGTAGGATGTCTACCACCTGCACACCCACGGGTAGGTGGTGTGTGGGAGCTGCCTTGGGGGAAGCTTGTTCTCAGGTCGCGAAAGTCACCATAGAAACGGATGGTGTCATTCTACTTATGGGCAGGAAGGATAAAGTCAGTGGTGGAAAAGGCTTCCATGATGTCATCATCACAATAGAAGATGGGGTGACTAAAGGAAGAGAGACCACATGACGCGGAAAAGCTACCTCACTCATCATCATGAGAAGAAATGTTCACATGCACATCATCATGGGGGTTGATGGAAGAACAAGTAGATAATGGATCCACTGATGTTGAGCCCAGGGTGATCGCTAAAGGGAGGTCGCGAAAAATAGAAGGGGAAGTCTCAGAGGGAGCTTCCAACATGAATCTCATGAATTATGATAGGTAGAGGATGGTAGCTGCAGGCTCCTTCATCTCAAAATCAGGAGGGGGATTGTCAATGGGAGTGGCTAAAACCTCAAGTTGGCCCGAAGCATATTGTGCAAGGATGGGAGAGGTATATTGGTTCTGTTAAATCTCGTACTCCTGAACTACCTCCAAAAAGGTGTGGTAATGCATGGGATAGGGACAACGGTGGGTATAATGGCCATGGGGATCATGGTGGGTATATTTTTATGGTTTATGGCTGCAGTCGAGCAAGAAACAAAGGCTTCAGGGACTGTAGCCTCAAGGAACATAACATTGACCATGGACTTGATACGAGGCAATTCGAGACAATGATGGGTGGCATGATCGACAACATCACACAAATCACATGGCAGGGTAACGCTTTAGAGGCTGAGGAGGAGTAGGGTTTGTTCGGGAAGCCTTGTATTTAGGTGCCTTCTTGCGAGCTTTTCCCCCTTCACTTGAAGTTGTCGCAACAGGAGGAGGTTCTTGTTGAGGTGGCTGAGGCACGGTAGCAGAAGGAGGGGTCATGGGAACCGGTTGAACGGGGTCAAAGAAAGATAAGTTTTGGGCTGACCACGCAGGGTAGTGGCTGGGGGATCAATGTACCAAACGGGGATCACCAAGGTTAGGTTAGGAAGGGATAAGGTAGCCATAACAGGTATTGAAAACACTCGAGGAGGGGTTTCTAAGAATGGTATTTGACTAGAGGGGTAGTGGCCAAGAGGTACAGCTCCAAGATGGTTAAGGCTAAGAGGAACCATGCTAAGAGGGTAGAGAGGCTCATGGATACCATCTGCAGAAGAGGGGCCTTGAGGAGGGGGTTCTGAAGGCTGGTTCAAAGTGCTAGGAGCAGGTTACAGAGGGCAGGGAAGCTGACTAGTTGAAGTGGGTCGCTTGAGGGAAGCCCGAGACGATTGGATCATGAAAAAATTTGATGAGCTGGGATCAGAGATAGAAGGAGGAATACTAGGGCAAGAACCAAGCAAAGAGAAGCCTTTGTAGACTTCGAGTGAGACACTAGTCAAAGGTACGACGGTTTTCTTATTAGCCACCAAAGAGATGATGGACTCAGGGGAGGTCTGAGACTTCGGTTAGTAATATGTCAACTACTCAATGGTGACTATATTTCTGTTATGATGAAAGGACAGCTTGCAATGAACCATAAATGGGACAACATACATCTCATAGGTGTAGCTACGAACCAATACAATTTTGTAATCTAAGGGGGCATCAATGACTTCTCCGTCAACGCAAACAATCTTTCCCGCAAGAGTAATGGGACAGTTGTGGAACAGGCCAATAGGCTAGGAAGAGTGGCCATCCCATGCTCAGAGGGTGATAGTGGAAGGGGCCAACTCAGGGGATCTGAGTTTCTTCCAAACCAAAGTAGACATCATATAGGTGGATGCCCCCTCATCAATGATACAATGGGAGACGTTGGCATTCCGAATCTTGACAGGGATTTGGAAGGCCACGGAAGCAGGAAGGGGATGATGTTATGACCGGTCAACATTGAAGATGATCGAATGATAATCTAAAGGATCCACAGTGTCCATGTCAATTATTAGAGATTTTTTTTCTAAGGGGAGCGACTGGAGGATTTCCAGCATTTAGATGGCAGTAGGAGATTTCACCAAATCATATACTATACTATACGAATGGGAAACTTTTCCAGAAGCAACGTTTTGGTGTAATGGTCCTTTAGGGATATTGGTATGAACCTCTGCCTTAGACTTAGTGATCTGTAAAGGACCATTGGTTGTCAAAAGAGGCTCTATGGAACCTGAAGAAGGGGGCTTGGGGGTCGAAGTAGCTGGAGGCTTGTTCTACTGACGGGACCGAGTCTGAAGGTTGAGGTAAAAAATAATGGGTTGGTCAAATTTCATCATGAGAATCTAGTAATCGAAGGTATGAGATGGAGGAGGTTGAGTGGCCACCTGACCTTCAGGTGGTTGGGTAGCCACGAATCCTTGCTGAGGGAAAGGATTGGTAAATACAACTAGCTAGATATCTGTAGCATTGGGAGGAACCAAAGGCGAGGCTTGCTATCCACGCAATGGTGCTTGAGTCTCCCACATCTGACACATCTAAGGTAAAAGAGGACAATCGTGGGTGTAATGACCATAGACACTGCAACAAGAACAAGGCTAATTCATGTGAGGAGGCCTGTCTTGCTTGGGCTGAGTGCCCTATTGCTGGTTAGCAGTGTTAGGTGCATTCCCTTGGGGAGTAGGTCCTGGATTATCAGGGGCAGATTGATTTTGGATGCCTTTCCTCTTCTTTTTGGAAGGAGGAGGATTATTCGTGCCCTGCTATGTATACACGTTCCCCTGGTGGGGTGCTGGTTGTTGTTTTGGTGTTGAGAAGGAAAGGGAGGCAGGGGTGCCAATGCTGGAGGAATTGGAGCACCAGGCTGTGGATACAGATAATAAGGAGCTTGGGTAACATTGTGGTAAATAGGTTGGGAAAAAGGAGGAGGCATGTCATATCCAGGATACATGCCACCAAGAGGGGGAAAGTGCTGGAGGAGCTGGACCCTCCCTGAGGGAAACCATAACCCATGGGAGGATGAGCGTACGGATGAGAAAGGGCTCCAACGATACCATTGGTAGCATGGGATGCCCCACGTGCATTGGCACCACCGAGTTTAGGGAGATTAGGTAACATGGATAAACATAACTAGACTCTGTGTAGATCAGGTCATATTTTAATGCAATCTCGAGAGCAACTTCTTCAGTCTGAGGGAAATGAGATGCAACATATTTTCTGATAACAGGAAAAAGGGATATGAGAAACCAGTCCATGTAGACACATTCTTGAAAGGTAGGGGCCAACATAGGCTCTTTCTTATCCATCATTCCTGGGCATGATCAGATAGGCGGGTCACAGATGATTGATCAAAAGATGTCAAAATTTTGATACCAGTGTCATAACGAAGAGGAAGCTCGAAGTAGGAAAAAATCCCAGGCAAGAGTCACAAAAGTAGAATGGGAGGACACATCATCAACATACCATTTAGAATCTTCTAGAGTAAGCGTACATTGGAACAATTGAAGACAGACAGGGTCATCGGTGATGGAGTTAGATGAACACCACATGTGGAAATATCGAACATGGTTTGTAGGATATTCTCCAGCAAGACCTTCAAACTTGGGGATGTCGGAAGGGAGCTTGGTTAGCATAGCAGGCTAACCAGGGTCATGGAGTATGGATTCATTAATAAACAGATTAAAATTGGGAAGACTGAGGCCTACCATATAAGGGAGCAAGGGAGAAACTGGGATAGTTCTTTTTGCGGTCCCACTACTACTATTCCCAGCATTACTTCTAGGGCTACCACTAGTGTTAGGTCCTGAACGAGACATGGTGAAGGTGATAGGGGAAGAATCAGGGATGGAACCAGAAGGGGAACCCAATGAACTAGAAGCAGAGTCGAAATGAGGACTCATTGGAGGACTAACTCAAATTCTATGCAGAGGAGGAATTATTCCTAACGAAAACTGAGGATGAAGGCCAAGAATTCTTCGGGATAAATGCCTTGGGGGCACAATGATGGAAGAACAAACACGGGTCAAAAAAGGAAGAGAGATCAACACGGGCAAGGAGGCGCTAGATCAAATGATTACAATGTCAAAACAAGGGTAGGGAGGTGCAAGATCAATTGATTACAATGTTATAGCATTTTCCTGGTGGTGTTAACGAGGTGCTCTTCACTTAGGGTGTGTGTGTGTTAAGTGTGTTAATTTTAATTTTTAAAGCCAGAAATTTGTAGAGAAAAAATAAAAAGTGTGATGTATAACTGTAAATAAATATGCAAATAACAATAAATTAAACTGAATATAATAGAAAATAAACAGCAAAAGATGCATCAATCTAAACCCAAGGAGGCGGGCTTCTCAACAACTAGTGTGTGGGTGGGCAACAATCTATTCAAAACACACCAAAATAGCCAATGAATCTAAATTCAAGAGGGACAATAATCTAAAGGTGAGATCTGCTGAAAATAGGTGCACATAACAGAAAAAAACCAAAGAAAAAAGTGTTGCAAATGAGGTGGCGAAACACTACAACCTGAAAGGAAATGGAGGGTACCCTAGAGGACGACCAAAAAAAACTGAAAAGAGATCTTTTGGATTGATAAATAACCAATCTAGAATGGATCTGAAGGTACAAGATTAGATTTGAAAAATGGATGAACACACTAAAATTTCAAACGACCTAGAAAGGTGGAAGCGTACTGAAGCCCTTGGGGGCTAAGTTCCCACTTCGACCAGGAAAATAGAGCAAGTACAGGTCCAAAAAAGACAGAGACCGAGGTGAGACAACCCTGAACAGTAGCCTAGACAAACCTAGAAAAAACTCAGAAAAATTTCTGCAAAAAGCTCACGTCGCAGTTTCTGACTTGATTTCTACAGAGGTCGAAGATCTGGGCCTTTTTTCTGTGTCCTAGAGGTTTAGGTCGTAGGTTTTGGCCCAAAAAGTGCAACCTGCACTTGTAATATTCCCAAATTATCACATCATATTTGGAATATTAGAGTCCTTGATTTTCTTAATGAATTAAGTAAATAAAAGGGTGGAGGCACCTGCAATCCTAAATATGAGTAAATATCCACTTTTGTGTGTGTGAATGTGGATTATTTAGCCTAGATCTACATAAGAAGGTAGTTGAGCAACTAAAAATGTGAATAAAATTGGAGAATATGTCTCATTAATGAGATAGATCATGGAGGTTGACACAGTCAACTAAGATCTTGAAGGGATCAAATAGAGATGATTCAATCAAATAAGATCTTGAAGATGTCAAAGATCATGGCACATTGATGATAAAGTGATGGAGGACGTTGTGCAAATAAGGCACACTTGATGGAAGACATACATTACACCTAGACATGATGGTTGCTTTGGTCAAACACCGTAGTCCAACTTGGAGGATCTTGTCCACATGTGACAGCACAGTCTAGATGAGGGCCAAGGCTTGGGAAGGCTCAAATGTTATATAAAGAATATGAAGGCAAGGATGAGGGTATGTTGATTATTCTTGATGTAAGATATTTTCAGATCTGGAATTTTCATGTGACATTCCATTGCTTTCTTAGGTCGTTTAGCAGAGATTGCAGGTATTGTTTAGCACAGGGTGTTCCTGGTCAGGAATCCCACCTCTTCCTTAGAGCAGCTCTAGAAAGAATATTGAACTTCATATTAAATCAGGCTTTTAGTGCCACATCCCTTTTCCTACTTTCTGTAGAACACTCATATTCAAAAATTGCAGATTTCTGAAGATCAGTTTTGAAGGAGGAAGTTGTCTTCAGTACTTCAGCTGGAGAACTGGTGATGGTTTATTCCTATCACCTTGGGCTTAAAGATCAGCTTCCCAGAGCTTCATTGCAGATCTGGCATCAGGCCAAAATTTATTGACCTCCCAACAATAATACTTCCTTCCGGAATTACGCTGTCTATCTTGCAGATCTAAATGGAGGAAGGAAGTTGCTAGTATTTCAGCTAGCAATCCTGTGAGGGATCATTCCCTAACATTTCCATCAGTATTTCCATCAGCCTGGAGGTTATTGTAACACTTTTCAGTAGGCATAAGGCCTTTCTTTCCCTCACATTTTAGTTTTTGTTGGCAGTTGGGTTGTAGGAGCTGCAATCATCATTGGAGGATTGAGAAGCTAGATCTAGAGCTTCTATCTCATACATTTGAAGAAGGGATTAGCCCTTCAAGCATAGATGTAATTTGATATCATATTTCATCCATATATTTGTCAGATCTAGCTTCAGATCTGTATTTACCATAATGTTAAGGATCAAATCCTAGGGAGCTGATTTTCCAAAGTTGCAGATCTCGAAAATCCTTTCTGGGTTACCTTGGGAATCCATCACATTGGCTAGATCTTGAATCTTGGCATCATCTGAGCTCCAAATTTGAGTACATCTACATTTTCCATTTCATCCTACAACTATATGTTCATATTTTGTTGAAGGGACAACACAATATTTGCTCCAATGCCTCTCCAGTTACATTGTACCTATTGTAGCTTGTTTTCTGGGTACTTCTAGACCATCTCTTTGGCTAGATCTGCTCATATTTTGTACATGGTGTAACTGATTCTTCCCCAATATAATAAAATGGCTCAACTTCTCTGTAAATTCTGATGTTGTCTTAACATTTATTGTTTATCTTTCTGTAAGTTCTTATATTGTGTGAATTATTACTTCATTCTCCCATTTGGGATATTATAGTCGTACCAGAGCATGATCTTTGGCTCATCTTGTGGACACTTCATCTTTTGCGTCTAAAGAAGAAGTAGATATATGAGATCTATCATGGAGGAAGAAAATTCCATCACTCATTTCTATAGATCTATGCAAGATCTCTCCAAAGAGGTCTATCTAATGGAAGAGGAAAGGTAGAATGAAGATCCGAGAAGAATATGTGATGAGGAAGGCCCCAACAGTTCCTATCAGCAAGGAAGAAAACTGGAGAATGCTAGATATCCTCATAGATCCACTATCCCACTTTCTTTGAAGAAGGTGAAGGATGTATAAATGAAGGAAGGAATGAACCTCGGACTCATGAGACTCTCAGTCTATATCTTGAAGATTACAAAGTAAATTCTAGAGCATTCAAGGAGAACCTATCTCTCCAACAATTCTTCAAAATCAAAGAAGAAAGAGGATCTTGTAGTAGTAATAGAAGAAAGAGGCATAATAGATTGTATTTGCCTACATTTGATGGATCTTCCTCAAGCACTTTTAAGGCTTGGAGGAGAGATTTAGATGCATTTTTCAGACTACATCCTGTAGCTGAAGAAGGGCCTATTCAAATTGTAGCACTTCATCTTTTAGATGAAGCCAATGATTGGTGGTTTGGTCACATGGAGCATGTGAAGGTGACTAAATATTCAGATTTGTTTCACAAGTTGAGAAAGAAGTTTGATGTGAAGAAGACAGAGATGTGCCACAAAAAGACATTTCCTAAGGAGGAGGCTGTCAATATTGTCACTCCCGACAAGAGGTAACTACATTCACCACCAGCTGCAGAAGTACTTGCATCCGGAGAATATACTCTTGCATCTTTGCAAGATGGTCTTGAGCTCTTGATATATAGAGTCCCATGCATGATTCAGGAGTTGCATGAGGAAGAGGAGGAATATTCCAGCGCTAGTACATTGGAAGAAGAGCAACCATCTCTCTTACTAGTAGTTGGAGACACCATTGTCCCGGTTGGAGGAACTATTGTGTTCTCTCAAGAGGTTCCCACATATCATTTGATCCAAGGTATGCATGCACATTCATCACCTAGTTTTTCAGTATATGTTATTGAAACTTATGGGGACATGCCATCAGGGCCAATGCATGACCAAGGCTTAGAACATAGTGCTGATTTGAAGCAGAAATATATCACAGCGTAGAGGACCCTTGATCTAATCAAGGAGGATATTAAAACCTATCCCAGTTTGTTATGGATGAGCTAAATTCAACCTCTTGAGTCGAAGTTTAGAGTTTTAGAATAAGGGATGAGAATAATACTTTGTACAATGGCTGGTTGTGAGATCAATATTGTACCTTTCTTAGATACATTTTATGTATTACTTTGTAGATCTACAGCACTGTCACTTAGAAGCAGTGATAATGATGAGGCCCCATTATTCTTGGAGCATTCTGAAGGTAGCTTCACTCATGAAACAATGGAGGTAAAGATGATAAATGGTAGACATCCAGATATGAGAAACCTTTTCTCCTTTCTTGATGACACTTTCTCAATAAGCACCTCACATCTCAAAGAGAGACTTTTACCTATAGTAGATCTAGGACCTCATTGGTTTTGGAAGGCCATGGATGAGAATAAGGTCTCATTAAGAGATCTCATTGGAGGTGCACTTCAACATTTCATGGAGTGCAAATTTCTTCATCAATTTGTGGAAGATGGTATTCTACAAAGGGAGGATACCATTATTATGCAGCACATCACTCATCTTCCATATTGGGGTGAGTGGATGAGGAAAATAAGTAAGGGGTTGCATGACCACTTGCATATTTACATGGGCTGGCAAGCAATGATGGAAGCACAGAATATCTGTTATGTCAAGTGATTTCATGTACCCAAATACAAGCTAATCCAGCTTACCCAAGTACAGTTAGCTTACAGATATTCTTCCTATATATAATGTTCATCTTTGAGAGGATCAAGGGTGATTTGTGTTAATACAAGGCTATCAATCCAGCGTGAGTGTAACCCGCAGGCCAATATTTGGAAGGAATCAGACGAAGCAGAGTGACAGAACCAAACCGAAGTACGTTTCCGACGTGCACAAGATGAAGCTAGCGCATGGAAGAAACCCTATGAACTAACCAATAATGAAAGATGACACAGAGGCAAGATATCCACCGATAGGGTCAAATGGAGATCAAGGTACTGCACGAATCCCAAGTGTGATAATTTATGCTGACATCGAACACAAGGAAAACCACTCAGTCAAAGGCCCATAATGATGATCAAATGTTGAGCACAAGGTCACCTATCAATGATGGAAATAGGGCCAGGGTGCGGCTCTAGGTTTACTCTGAGAGCAATATGTCGTAGTCGATAAGAGACAAACCTGCCAGAAATAATTCAATGGAGACCTTCTCGAACCAGCACGAGCAGAAGACAATAACATCTGATGTGATAGAACAAGATACTGAAAATACCGGGAAGGCCAACTGAATAATGAGTCAAGAGACACCGCAGAATGGCCGACTCTCGTTAAAATTCACTTGAAAAAAAGCACGACTCGTGATGACCATGGCAGTAAAAATGACACTGTATAAGTCGGTTATGCAGGAGGCAAAAACAAACTATCCATATGATTGGAAGAGAAAACCAACCGGGGGAGGACTGACCAGTGAAACAAGGGAAAAAGCTGAACCTAGGTCAAAACTAAAACCATCCCACATGAAGGAAATATATGATTATATGTGCTTTGTTCAAGGGCAACAAACTGATACTGTACTGCCATCAAATTATGAAGTAACATCCCGTTCCCACTCTTTTTGTCATTTTCAATTTTTTTGTCTTTTTCATATAATAAGCCTGAAAAAGAATAAAAGAATGCTATGGTACAATGGATAGAACGAGTATCAAGAAACAGATGCACTAGTTCCTGGGATAGGAGCGATCCTATGCTCAATGCAAGGTGGCGGAAACTGGTAAGCGATAATCAAAGGAATGTTCCATCCATGGGTAAAAAGGGTGTCAAGTCACGATAGCTAAGTGCATGCAATGGTTAACTTATACATACAGTCAAGGTCAAAATATGGCTTAAACATAGAGTCCAAATGAAGCCGGCTAAAGGCCAGGATAAACAAGTAGCCAATATGCAATGCTGTAATACAAATCAATGACACCAGGGAGCCTCTAGGGTAATAGCCTGAAAAAATGATAGTGAAGAAGAAGAAGAATGAATCTTCAACACATAAGTCATGGCGGGACTAAAGAGGACTCCCGAGCCTACATGAAATGCAACATGGGCAACAAGTGCTAGCGAGGAACTAACTAGGAAGCCCATGTAAAGGAAGGCTCTACCACCAAGTCATGATTAAATAATTGGCGAGTGAAATGGGTGAAATACTCATGACCTGATGGGATCGACCCTATGGCAAGTGATCAGAATGGAGGCTAGTATGCAAAATGCAACGAAAAATGGATTTCCTAACCTATATGCCAGTGAAGATCATATACCTGCCATGACAGGTCAGCAGTCATAGATAAAAAATCGGAACAATCTCAACTTCATCAAAATGTACCTGAGAATATACCAATATTGACACTTACAAGCACCTCGGTTATGCAGCTTAACATAGATTGAAAAAATAGGCATAACAAATTTTGCAAAAAATTTCAATTTCTGGGCATAAATTCACATGTTACCTCATATTTGGTTCATTGTTACTTGCTGATTTGGGAAAAAGAGCTCTGGAGAAAATCCCTCTCGTCAAAACAGGAGCAATCAGCGGTCAAACTTCGCCGAATCAGTCAGGTAAGATCTTAATCCATCATTATTATCAATTTTGTCCATTAATAGAGTTAAAATTTGGAAATTTCACCGTAAAAAAGATTTGTTTTTATTTAGGGCTCTACGCATACGCGGGTTCGTATGGACCAAACTGCGTATGATACGTGACTGTCTACAGGGTAAGTCGCGTATGCACAACCCGTGATGTAAAAAAAATGCATCTAATGAACAAATAAATGATTTTTTTCAGGATGACCATAACTTGGAGGGAACGTGAGCATAGTGCAGTTGATAATGAAGTGATGCAAGATCAACTATTGCTCAATATCCTCCAAAATTGAGGATTGCTAAAATTTCTCAAAATTCCAAACATGAAAATTAACATCCGGTTGCTTGAAATGTTGGTAAATTACTGGGAACCGGAGTAATATTTCTTCGTGATAGACCAAATGCCTATACACATAGAGGTGGAAGACATCTACTTCATTACTGGACTCTCACGGAGGGGAGACCCAGTAGATTTGCACGACAAGCCTTTGGGAGGGCTTACGGTGGATGACTATGTCCAGGTCTAGTGTGTAGAGGGGTCCAAAAAGTAGGGACTCAGATTTCCATAAAATATTTGAGAGATATGCACATGAATATTCTCCTGTTTACCATCGGCAGGGTAGCAGGATCTGCTTCCTTGCATTAGGCATCTAGGACCTAGATGAGCATAGCTGTGGAATGCCTAGTTCACCTGTATGATTGGTGTGCAGCTCTATTAATAAACATGAAGCAACAACTGACTTCCATCCGGAAAGCAAAAACAAAGCATTTTGAGTATGGAACCATTTTGATGACATTCTTCTTTGAGAAGATTCCTGGGCTTCGACCCAAAGTGATCTCTTCAATCAACAACCCAAGAGACCCAAGAATTGCCCGATGGGCTGATCTGATGAAGAGACTGGGGGGAAGTGAAGTTCCCCAAACCAGTTGGGATGACGATTTCTTCCAATG